>CM035104.1:49161538-49874038 GCA_020205505.1 Panax japonicus | reverse complement strand
CTTTGTCAAATGAAATATTCAAAATGGGTTCTGTTTTATTATAAGCCTAGTAATTGTCCGTGCCTGAAGGCACGGCGTAACGAAAAATTAGATTAAAATTCAAAAAATACTTTATTACTTAAAGACTTTTTGCAACTTAAAATTAGACATAATAATTATCATAATTTAACACACTACCACAATAATTAATTTTCCTTTAAAAATAGATATCCAGAAAAAATTAAACTTGTCTACAAAACTTACAATTATCAATAAAAATTATCATAATTCACTACACCACCACAATAATTATTATTATTGTTATTATTATTTTTATTGTTGTTGTTATTATTATTATTACTACTATTATTATTATAATTTTAATTATAATTATTAATATTAATATTAATATTAGTTTTATTATAATTATTATTACTTTATTACTATTATTATTATTTTACTATTATAATAATAATATTATTATATTATAATTATTATTATTTTGAATTAAAATTAGAATGAATTTGAACCGTACTTGTTCTTTTCCGCTCAAATCAATTAGAATGAATCAGAATCTTTATTATTATTATTATTATTATAATTATTATAATTATTATTTCTATTACTATTACTATTATTATAATAATAATTATTATTATTATTACTATTATTAGTACTATTATAATTATTATTAGTACTATTATTATTATTATTATATTTATTTTTAGTACTATTATTATTTATTTGTGTGTGTGTGTGTGAAGAAAAGAAGAGAGAGAAAGATTTTGTGTGTGAACATGAGAGAGTGTATGGTGTATGAGTGAATTTGATTTGGGCGGGAAGAAATATGAGCCTTTAGATTAAGTTAGAAGAATTAAGTTAGAATGAATCTGAGACGTTCTTGTGCTTTGTCAAATGAAAGATTCAAATTAGGTTCTGTTTTATTATATAGATTATTATTATTATTATTTTTATTATTATTACTATAATTATTATTAGTATTATTATAATTATTATTATTACTATTACTATTTTTATAATTATTACTATAATAATAATAATAATAATATTAGTATTAGTACTATTATTTGTTTGTGTGTGTGAAGAAAAGAGGAAAGAGAGATTTTGTGTGTGAACATGAGAGATGGTAAGGTGTAGGGGTGAATTTGATTTGGGCGGGAAGAAATATGAGCCTTTAGATTAAGTTGGAAAAATTAAGTTAGAATGAATCTGAACCGTCCTTGTGCTTTGTCAAATGAAAGATTCAAAATGGGTTCTGTTTTATTATATAGATTATTATTATTATTATTACTACTACTACTACTACTATTATTATTATTATTATCATTATTATTATTGTTATTTGATTTGGGCAAAAATTTTTAGTGTGAGATGAAATGTGAGCCTTTAGATTAAGTTGGAAGAATTGAGATGAAATCTGAACCGTTCTTGTGGTTTATCAAATGAAAGATTCAAAATGGGTTCTGTTTTATTATATAGATATTATAATTATTTTTATAATAATAATAATAATTATTATTATTATTATTAGTACTATTATAATAATATTTATTATTATTACTATTATTATTATAATTATTATTATTTTTATTATTATTTTTTTGTGTGTAAAGAAAATAAGAGAAAGAAATATTTTGTGTGTGAACATGAGAAAGAGTATGGTGTATGAGTGAATTTGATTTGGGCGGGAAGAAATATGAGCCTTTAGATTAAGTTGGAAGAATTAAGTTAGAATGAATCTAAACCGTTCTTGTGCTTTGTCAAATGAAGATTCAAATTAGGTTCTGTTTTATTATATAGACTAGTAATTGTCCGTGCCTGAAGGCACGGCGTAACGAAAAATTAGATTAAAATTCGAAAAATACTTTATTACTTAAAGACTTTTTGCAACTTAAAATTAGACATAATAATTATCATAATTTAACACACTACCACAATAATTAATTTTCCTTTAAAAATAGATATCCAGAAAAAATTAAACTTGTCTACAAAACTTACAATTATCAATAAAAATTATCATAATTCACTACACCACCACAATAATTATTATTATTGTTATTATTATTTTTATTGTTGTTGTTATTATTATTATTACTACTATTATTATTATAATTTTAATTATAATTATTAATATTAATATTAATATTAGTTTTATTATAATTATTATTACTTTATTACTATTATTATTATTTTACTATTATAATAATAATATTATTATATTATAATTATTATTATTTTGAATTAAAATTAGAATGAATTTGAACCGTACTTGTTCTTTTCCGCTCAAATCAATTAGAATGAATCAGAATCTTTATTATTATTATTATTATTATAATTATTATAATTATTATTTCTATTACTATTACTATTATTATAATAATAATTATTATTATTATTACTATTATTAGTACTATTATAATTATTATTAGTACTATTATTATTATTATTATATTTATTTTTAGTACTATTATTATTTATTTGTGTGTGTGTGTGTGAAGAAGAGAAGAGAGAGAAAGATTTTGTGTGTGAACATGAGAGAGTGTATGGTGTATGAGTGAATTTGATTTGGGCGGGAAGAAATATGAGCCTTTAGATTAAGTTAGAAGAATTAAGTTAGAATGAATCTGAGACGTTCTTGTGCTTTGTCAAATGAAAGATTCAAATTAGGTTCTGTTTTATTATATAGATTATTATTATTATTATTTTTATTATTATTACTATAATTATTATTAGTATTATTATAATTATTATTATTACTATTACTATTTTTATAATTATTACTATAATAATAATAATAATAATAATAATAATATTAGTATTAGTACTATTATTTGTTTGTGTGTGTGAAGAAAAGAGGAAAGAGAGATTTTGTGTGTGAACATGAGAGATGGTAAGGTGTAGGGGTGAATTTGATTTGGGCGGGAAGAAATATGAGCCTTTAGATTAAGTTGGAAAAATTAAGTTAGAATGAATCTGAACCGTCCTTGTGCTTTGTCAAATGAAAGATTCAAAATGGGTTCTGTTTTATTATATAGATTATTATTATTATTATTACTACTACTACTACTACTACTACTATTATTATTATTATTATCATTATTATTATTGTTATTTGATTTGGGCAAAAATTTTTAGTGTGAGATGAAATGTGAGCCTTTAGATTAAGTTGGAAGAATTGAGATGAAATCTGAACCGTTCTTGTGGTTTATCAAATGAAAGATTCAAAATGGGTTCTGTTTTATTATATAGATATTATAATTATTTTTATAATAATAATAATAATTATTATTATTATTATTAGTACTATTATAATAATATTTATTATTATTACTATTATTATTATAATTATTATTATTTTTATTATTATTTTTTTGTGTGTAAAGAAAATAAGAGAAAGAAATATTTTGTGTGTGAACATGAGAAAGAGTATGGTGTATGAGTGAATTTGATTTGGGCGGGAAGAAATATGAGCCTTTAGATTAAGTTGGAAGAATTAAGTTAGAATGAATCTAAACCGTTCTTGTGCTTTGTCAAATGAAGATTCAAATTAGGTTCTGTTTTATTATATAGATTGAAGACATGAAGGCTTGAATAATTGTTTGAGTCATTAGGAAATAAATGTAAGATCCTACCTTTAATTATTTCTCAATCAAGGCTCTAGGATTTGCATTGAATTGAATCATTAATTAATTATGAAATAAATTAAAGTGGTTAATTAATTAATAAATTAAAGTTGTTAATTAATTATGGAAATATTTAATTAAGCTTTCAAAATTAATAAGAATCAAATATTAATTAATTGGTGTTAAATTTGAAAAACTAATTTTAAAACTTTTACATAATTAAAGGAATAAATTGATTGGGTTTTTAAAATTAATATGCAAATATTTTTTTAAAAAAACTTTATCTTAATTATTTCCAAATTAATCTCTAAGCTACTCATTCGAATTGGTAAATGGACAAAATTGAATTAATTCCTTCCATATGAAAGTTGCCATGTTAGATGGTTAATTGAAATGAATCTAATAGTAATGGACTTGCCTTTTAGAAGGATGATACCATGATTTGATTATATGAATATCATATTGGGTTTACTTATTAAAGAATCTTACATGATATTTATTGACTAGTTGGGTCCCGTGCCTCCGGCACTGTATGAACGGTGAGATTTATCTCAAACTTAGAACGACCCAGATGATTTATTAAGTGAGCGGAAAATTCAAAATCATTATTAGATAGATTAGATAGATAGATGTATTTTATTAGATAGATGTATGGACGGTGGGATTTATCTCAAACTTTGGACGGCCCAGATGATTTATTGAGTGAGCGGGAAATTCAAAATCATTTGTATTTTATTAGATAGATGATTGAAATTAGTGAATGGACCAAAGCAATTTTAAAATCCTAAGATCATTCACAACAGTTTTTTAATAGACTCTATATCCCCACATTTAAATAATATATCAATAAATCTGTATCCAACAGTTTTCTTATCTTTATATATAATTCTCTATTTTAATCCCTATATATGATTTGACTCCTTAGGATGAGGGGAGAGAATCAAAAGAAAGTTCTCTATTTATGTAAAATGACATTTCACACCTTATTTATTGCGATTTTATGTTGGTTAAAGGATCTTATCTCACTTAATTATTGATTTGGGTATGCCTATCAAATTCACTCATTTTTATTTTTTAAACAAAGGATTTAGAGAATAAAGAGAACTATAAAAAAAATCAGTCAAATTTTGATTTTGATCATTTTTTGTAAAAAAATATTACTACTAATTATAAATTTTATTATTTTATAATTAAAATAATGTTGTTTTAGTTCTCATAAACATATAATGATCGTTGCACATTTTGATTTCTAGCAATATCTATTTTTAAATTAAAATAATTGCAATTTTTAAATTCAAACAACAATTACTTTTAAATAAAAAATAGTTACAACGTTCAAAACATGATTTGACTATTGGAACTTTTAAATTTTAACTTTTAAATTTCAAAATATAATATTTAAAGAATCAATATAAGTAACATGTTGGGTACATAGTGAAAAAATTGAATCCATATCTTACAGAATGACTCAATACCACTGCAAAGTAAGGATAGAGATAAAAAAACTGTTATGAATGCTCTAACATCACTAGGATTGTAAATTAACAATCTGATTTTAAGTCTAATATGTTTACTGTTTGGGGATTCCGACGAGTCTATGAATTTTCAGTAAACAAATTTGTGGCTCAATCTTTTTCTAATTGACAAATGGTTATATATAAATTTATCAAGTCTTAATTTTTGGGGAAGTAATTTTTGAAATACTAATGTTTTATAGCTTCCTATAATTGATGGAGTCGATTAGAAAATAAGTTTTAAAATATTCATTATCTTTCAATATTGTTTCCATAAATATTATGATATGGATTTTCCATAATCATGAAAGAAATTAATTAATTATGGAATACATTAATTGAGACTCATGAAAGTGATAAATTAATCATAGAATACTCATGAAAGTGATAAATTAATCATAAAATAAATTTATTGGGCACATAAAAAGTAGTTAAATTATATAAAAGTCTAACATTTCAAATTATTAAAACTATTTTCATAAAAAAAATAACTTGGCCTTATCATGTTAAATCGGGTTATTACCTAAATTGATCCTAAATTAACATAGATGCTTATCTATTCAAATTAATGGGGCTGTTGATAATATCCTTTAAATAGGATAATATATAAGTGGGAATTGTCGTTTACACTCCTAAATTAATCTCACTTTCACTTCACAATTTATAATAATTAGCACAGTAGCAAGTAAGGATCGATCCCATAGAGAGTAAAGTTGTTTTAGAATTATTCTATTATTTCAACAGAAAATAAAGATGGGGATTTTTTAAAATTATTTTTAAACTAAGTGAACAAGAATTAATGATAAAATTAACCAAATATGTAAAAATTTCAGTTCTGCAGTTCAGTTTCACCAAGTACAACAATCAATTAATCAAGTTATTATTATTTTTCCTTCAATGAAACTATTTGCCCTAGATAACAATAAGCTCTGTTATCCGAAATTCTCGTTAGATTATCACTGTATGAAACAAGCTCTCCACTAGATTCTAACTAGCATATAACCTAGAACAAACTCTCTAGATTTAATATGATAGAAGCATTAAGAAATAGATAATTAGGCTAATCCAAGCAACAAAGCACATAAGTTCGATTTGTTTAACTTATTTTCTGATAATCTTAGCAATACACAAAAGCTTGTCCACAATTAGTATTACCAAGTTGCTACTTATGATGAATACAGATAGCAATTACACTGTAATACCAATCTTAATCTAGCTGATGATAATGATCAACTTAACTCAATTGGCCATATCAAATTAATTAGATCAGTTAGCATGCAATCAATGAAAATAGGTTATCAGTAGAAATTTCATATAAGAAGGAATAAATAATAATACTCAATTAATCAATTACTTGTAACTAAGGTTCCACCTCCCTTTAGAACCGAATGAAAAAAACTAGCCTGACATGCTCTTGAGTACTATACTCCAATAGATGATTGTTGATTATTGAATGAATAAAATCCTGACTATCATCCTCTATTTATAGTGCTAGACAAGTCCTTAAATCCTATGAGAAGTAGAAATCCAAATCCTAAAAGAAATTACAAATCACACTAATTTCCATAAAGAAATAAAATCTAATTTGAAAATAAATCTTTAGTCTAAAAGAAATCCTAATTACAATATAATTGTAGAAACTAACTTTCTAGAATCTAAAAATCAGATTTGAATTCGGAATTAAATCCCACAATTGTCATGTGCTTAAACTCCTTGTTGCGTGAAAATAAGCTGAATCCAAATCCATTTATGATAATAATTGTTGAATCCTTGATCTGCTAGGAATCCCGTAAACCTCCTCCAATTTATTTCTAAAATCACGGAACCCATTCAATTGTACATAAAATAAAAATATAAAAACAATGAATATATTTAGGCACAAAATAAATACAAATGATTAAGCATTAAGGGATAAAAACATAATATATTTCATACTCATCAAATTCCCCCACTACAAGAAAAATAATTATTTGTCACGGAATTATTTCCCTCGGAATAAATTTTGTCGGGAATAGGTAAATTTTGTCGGAAATAACCTATTCCCGACAGAATAATCCATCGCAATTATCTTCGTCGTAACTAACTAATTAATTTGGTCTTTTTTTTCTTTTAGTACTTTTCCGCATGTTGTCTCTGCCCAACTCTGTCTCTCTCATTTCACCAGCCGTGTAGAAACAAGAAGAAAAACCTCCCTCTTAACCACTTCTAGATCTGACGATGACTCCTTCTAACTCCTTATAGATCGACAACTCAAGATCTGCGGCTCAACTCTCTCACTCAGATATGCAACACATCTCATTCTCCTCCCTCTCGACTCCCTTTAACCCTAGAAATAGTGGCAGCGGCAGCGGCGACATAGTGGTGGCCTCTCCTTTAACTTCTCCTCCATTATTACCCAATTGAAGGTTGTAATTTTAATTCCTCCCTTGTTAATTTTGCTAAAAATTAGGTTTTAATTAGAAATTGTGTTATTTAAAACTAATTTGGGTTGCAATTGGAATGATTGTATTGTTAATTAGTTCAATTATTATATGTAATTCATTTCAAAACGTTGTAGTTTGTTTATATATACTATTGTGGATCGATGTGTTGGGATATATATAAATCATGGATGGATGTTTATATGAATGCTTATATATACTACTGTGTTTTGGGATAGAAAGCAGATTATTTTTGGGAAATCAACAAAACAGAAAAAATATTAATATAAAAAAACCAACATCAGCGACCGCATGTGGTCGCTAATACTCTAAGCGGTACGCTGATAACTACTTGGAAACCTAGCGACCGCATCGGTCGCAATTACCAGGTCGCTGACACGTGTGTCACGTCATCCTTGACAACTGACTCGCATGAGTCAGAGTAGCGACGGAGTAAGTCGCTGTATGCGGTCGCTAATAAGTTGGTCGCTGTTATTGGTCGCTGATGTCCACTCAGCGACCAAATTACTTGCGACTGATATCAGCGACCGCATTCGGTCGCTAATACTCATCTGCGACCGTCTGCTGTCGCTGATATGCGGTCGTTGATAAACATTTTTGTTGTAGTGAGGAGAGAGGAGGCGGCAGAGGAGGAGGACGAAGGGGAGGAGAGAAGAGACGATAAGAGAATGGGTAGATGAGAGGTGTAGGGTTTAATATATTTGGTTATTGTGTTATAGTTTTTTTGTAATTATTTTATGAATGCACTAATCTTACAATTACTTTCTAATTGTTGTATAGTAGTGTAAAGAACCCAATTAGGAGTATACTTATAGCAGATAAGGAAAGAACTTTCTATTTGGATTTGGAATGAAATATGGGTAGAAAAATAGTGTCTATGTATTTTTTTTAAAATATGGTTCCAAATTTTATCCAACTTAAATAAATAAAAATAGTTAATCAATCCATTTGGTTTCGGTTAATATGGATTGACCCAACAATTAACTAGCTATATTGTCACAATTAACCAGCTATATTGTCAGGTCTAGATGTTATACAATTATAGGTAAATTAGTCGGAAAAATTTATATAGTTGATTTATTTAATATAGATATGTTTTTTAGAACATTTTTAATTACTTAAGTCATTTTTTGGGACAGAGGGAGTATAAATATAATTATGTCACGTTGCTTAACATGCAACACTCACGGTGCATCATGTTTATTTTATTTTGTAGGATGTTTTTTTTCAATTTCATCCCTCACAATTATCTGTGGTACACACTCTTCATCATTGGCTAGGTAGGTGCAAATAAAATTGAGTTACTCAAATTTGATTTGTAAAATTAATCAAGTATGAAGTCTGATTGAAGCTCGTTTATCTACTACTAAGTCAAGTACGATCTCGAATCAAGTCCGAACAGTTTGAAATTTTCTAGCGAATATAATTCAAATATCAAATATAATTACAATTTGAAAAAAAATTGTATAATTTTTCGAACTTTAAATTTGCTCATATTTGAATCGTTTATATTTCGGGTCAAATTCAAATTAAACTTTTAATCGAACAAGTACGAATTAATCAATCTCGAACTTTTTGGTTCATTTCACAGTCTTACTGGCCATTCTAATCAAGGATCCTTAAAATCAAACATCTCATTCAAATTGCTCCAATTTCTATTTTCAAAAATTACCAATAGACATTCTCAGAATTTTGTAATGAATCTGGAAAGGAGACATCTCACAGATTTAACATAAAAATATTGTCGCAACATTTGTGTGCTTGTAAAGGTTGTTTTGAAATACAACTTTTATTCCTTAGAAGAAACACCAGTCAATTAAAGTAACAGGCTTGAATGAAGAAGAAACTAGTGGCCCTTGACAGCTGCAAAAGTATCCAAAGAAACACCACTGGTATCTTACCAGACCTCGGGACGGAGCTCACCGGTTGCAGGAGGCATCCATCGCCCAGAATGGTAGACACTTTCACCAACCTTCCAACCGGGAACATCCTTCATTATTCGGGCCTCTTCCTCGAGATATTTTTTCCACTCTTTTACAAATCTATAGAAACAAATAGAATGGAGAAGATGGATGGGTGAATTAAATGGGGAGTTATCAGAGGTAAAGGAGAAGAAAAAATAAATTAGTTACCTCTCATCCTCTTCAGCTTGAAGCATGGGCAGGATAGCTCTGCGAGCAGCATATTTTTCTTCCTTAATAGCTCTACATAATACAGATATTATTAGCGTATCATCCATCGTATTTTCAAATTATATTCTGTAATTGACATAAGACAGCTTTCACCATCAACTTTTATTGTCCTGAACTAAATATTACTGCTATTTTATAAACCGGTGTAAAAAGTGAAATATGTAAGAGGATCCGAGCATGTTTATATCATCTCAAATATTATTAATCTTCTATTGTAATTGTAGTAGGTTAGTAGGAGTGGCAAAAAGATAACAATAATCATAAGGTAGAGCAAATAAGGCGATACTTGTGGAATCGTACTAGGCAATACTTGCGGAATCATACTTGGGGAATAATAACAACAGAGATAACAAAACAGGCAATGTTAGGCATGTGCATATAACAGATGACACGTTGAATACATGAAACCTTTATATCACGAGACACATCTCAAAACCGTAATATTACGAGCATAAAAAAAAACTGCATCATCCACTTGTATTGAAAGATGAAGAGGAAAAAATCCCACAAAGGTCAGCTTAGGACCATGAAGCAAATATTCTGTAGAGAAAGTAACAGTAATATAGTTTGCCATGGCAACCTCTGTTCTTTTAATAAGTAAATAGTATTTTATTAATAGAGGCACCAAGGGGGTGCCACAAATGTAAAATCAAGGCTGAATTCCACAAAAAATCAACAAATGCCAATGCCAGTGTTCTAAAAGTCACTAGTCGGTCTCAAGTCGATTGGCTACCTGACTAGAGACTAAGGGATTAATTGGGGATTAATCGGTTAGTCGGATTTTCAAATTTTTTTTAGAAATATATATTCAATAAGTAGTACAAAATCAATAGTCAATCACTCCTCCTCCTCCTTTTCTCCATATCCCTCCAAGACTTGCTCTCCAATAAATTACACTATGGCCCCAAATATTTCACATGTTCTGTTTTTTACCCCGATTTGTTCCGATTTGCCCCGACTTGTTCCGATTTTTTGATTTACTCCGACTGGCCGACTTTACCAACTAGTCGCCGACCGGAGCACGACTAAGTCGGCCAGCGACTAAATCAAAGGACTAAACCCTAGTCAACTCGTTGAGGCTCCGACCCCGACCTAGTCGCTGACTAGGCCGACTTTTCGAATACTGGCCAACGCTAAACTAGGATAAACCACATTCTTCCCAAAAAAATAAGAAAAAAGAACAGACTCAGAATCAAATATTTAACACGCGCAAGTGTCCACACCCCTCTCATCAACAGTGTTCTAAAAATCGGCCTAGGCGGGGGCTTGGCGCTGCGCCTAAGGCCAAAAAAACGTTCAAGCCAATTAGGCGGCGCCTAGGCGAGAAGACGGCGCCTAGGCGGGACCTAGGCGAAGATTTTTTATTTTTTAAAAAATTACTACCAAAATCAGATCTTGATATATTTATTTTTCTAATGATTTACCATATTTTTAATGCAAGTTGTAGCATATCAAATCACAACAAGAAGTGAACAAGAGCAAATCAAGATGGATAATTTTATTATAGTTGTAATTTTTTAACTTTTACCAACTTCAAATTATATAAATGATTAAATGATGATACATTTATAATATTTAGTTTAATTCAATATAATTCTTAAATTTATGTTTAGTTTCTTAAGTTTTATATTGAATTGAATTCTTAAAATTTTAAATTTTATTATTTAATATCAATTTTGTTTATGAATAAAACTAATACGTCAAAGATATGTTAGCCATACTTAGTATATAGGTATTTGTCATTTTCTTCAAGTTCTCAATTTTTAAAATTACACAAATTAAAATAATTTCATGATTAATAATATCAAATGTCTCATTCAATAAACTTCACACTAATTTTTAAAAATAACATTTATTTAAATTTTTGAGAGATAAGAAGTACGAATATAATTATATATATGAAGATATTAAGATACTAGTTACTACTTACTAGTAACACTAATTCTATAATTTAATTATTATCTTTATTATAGATTATTTTGCTTTATATTATTGTTTTGTTAGAATAATGTAAGATAAAATATTAAAATTGTCTTAAAATAAAAATTCTCGCCTAGGCCCCCCAAGCGCTAGGCCTCCCCTGCCCGCCTCCCGCCTTTTAGAACATTGCTCATCAAAACATCTCCAATCGATCCCTCTATAGCACCCACCACAAGCTATGAGGTATCATATCCCCATTAAGCACGATTCCATTCGGCAGTGGGACACCCCTCCAAGCACCCAAAAACTGGAACATCAATTGACATCACTCAAACTAGCCCCCATCATCAAGAGAATCTGCCTCTTATGCACCTGCCATTTCCGCTTTTTGGGAAGATAATTTCAACCTTGAATTAATTGAAACAAGCAATGCCTGCTTCTTTTCTTGATTCATTTTACTTCCAGGTTCCACCTACACTACCTATGCCAAGATTTCACATTGGCAGATTTCATACTTGATTAGGTTAACTAGTCATGTTCAAGACGACTATGAATCAGCTCAAGTAGACATCTTAGGACTTGGATTTAGAGTAAGATGGACATTCCTTTCAATTAGGTCACTCTATCAAGGATTAAACCACCTTTTAATCGAGGGTAGTTACAATTCTTTGCATTCTCTGCTTAGCCATCCTGATGTTGGCGTAGCCCCTCAAAAATGTTAAAAAATCATACACTATTTTTGCTATAATTGTTATTTCTAGCCTGATAATAGCAACTCTAGTTTCTCACAGCTAAATTCACTTGCTTATCTATACTTCAGTGTTTGCTCATCCATTCAAAGACCTAAACTTAAGCTGCACTAAGTCATACCTTTTGTGTTTCCAGATTGACCAAATTATGTGTCATATAGCATGTATCAGCAGAAATATCAACTTATACTGGCTAAGCTACTCTTATGTTTTGTTAACCGCCTTAACAGGCTCTTTGGCCCAGTAATATAATATCTTAAGCAGCACCATTGAAATGGCTCTAAGATAATCTCTGTTGCTACTTCTGTAAGTGCACACTTCCAGATTGGGCTAAGCTTCATTTTATCACAAAACATCTGATGAAGACAATTATAGTACAGGCAAGTTAGAGAGGATTTGTTGGATTTCGGCTATCCAACAACTTACTTTACAAGCTATATGGGTGGGATATAGAGTCCAGTCATAAAATTAGTTTCTTCAATTAGCAGCATCACAAACACATAACTATCCTAGCTCAAGATCACAATCAACACACCTTCAACATGATCAGTATGAGATACACTCCTTTCTTATAAGTAAACTGAGGAACCCTGCTCCTATAATCATCCCCACAACTAACCTCAAAATAAAACCCAATAGTAACTTAATCCAAGTACCTCTGTTCTCTTCAGTGTACTCTAAAGCCAAAGAAATATACCTTACAGAAAGTTTTATCTACACTTGCACATATCATGATCTTGACAAGTTTAACTTCAAAATTGTAGAACCTCCAAGTCTCACACATCACTACATCAGTATAGACTATCAACTTTCCCAATTTGCAGCTCAATGAACAACATCATTATAACTATTTTCATCAAGATGCAAGTTCCTCAAATCTAGTATTATTTACTAATAGTACACCTAAATTTGAAAATTTTCCATCTACAAATTCTGATTTAAATAGTAATCTGTACGTTGGAATTCAGTAAAACTCAAAATAAACCATGACCAGATAAGTCAATTTTCAATGCAGCTAACAGCTCAAACCAACAACACCCCATAATATTATCTTCTTGGGCTCTTTTCAACAAAGATGCCAATTTCACCCTTCAACACTCATCATCATCAATCCCAGATGCATATATACATATATACACGATTATATAAAAGTGTAGGTATGAAGAGGGATAGTGTATAAAATAGACGAAAATTTCCGTAATTTAATTGGGTTTCTTCCAATAATTATTACAAGTTTAACTTTTAAACAACCACCATTAGCATTCCAACGAAATCAAACACTACCCACATAATAATTCAAAAAAAAAGTGTAGAAAATGAGAAAATGCGAGTATACCTTCGGATCTTGTTGCCTTTGCCGACCTGGTACATGCCCCAAGAGAAAGCACCCAAAGCAGCAAAAAAGATGGCGACGGCGCTGGGACCCTTGCTGGGGATTCGCCGGGCGTACCGTACCGGAGCAAACCCGCCGGGAGGTGGACCGTCCTGAAGGATAGGCATATCCTTCACGCTCGCCATTCCAGGTTTATTCCTTATCACAGCTTCTGTCATCTTTCTCTTCTCTCTTCTTCTTCTTCTTCTTCCGAACAGTTTCAATCTCGGGCGATTTCAAGAGAGATGATGGTGAACTGTGAATTATCGAAGCAATAGTCTTGTTAGATGTTTGAGAAACTAATTGGGTTCTGCCAACCAGAATGAGACACGTGCGTTTGTTGATTTCAGTTATCTCACAGTCGGGTGATTTACCTTTTCCTTTTCTTTCCTTTTCTTAAAAAGAGACTCCTTCCTAATAATTTGTAAAGTCTTGTTGAATTTATGTGAATATTAAGTATCGACACATGAATACATAGTATAATTGAAAAATAAAGAATGGATATACACATTGTATTTTATCTTGTATAATGTTATAAATTATTTTATAAACCGTTGATGTTAAATATTCTATTGTATGGGACTGAAGACTATATTGAAGCAATTTGTTGATCAATACTCTGAGATAGAGTATATCACATCAACAAATTATAAAATATTTATAGAATAATTTGTGTCTGTAACATTACTCTTTTATCTCATATTTAAAAATTCATCCACGAAAGATCAAGTTAACCTAAGATTAAGTTGGAAGGCGTGGTAAATGGACAATATGTGTATACTCTTTATTTTTCTATTTTTTTTCCCCTCTACTTGTTGGTTGAAAAATGAATGAAACAATCTAACTTTAAAATGAGTTTAAAAATTTTATTTGTTTTTTCTGGGTTTCATTTAGGAGGCATGTTAATAATTTTATTATGCCTTTTAATTCTCAGTGACACACGCGTTACTTGTGCAATTATATATTAGAAATTTTATCAAATTTTGAGAATAGAAAAAAATTATATATATATATATATAATAGATAAACTCTAATATGGAAACATATTGAATTTAATTTCTCACCATTTTAGTCCTGTATTTCTATATCTTCTGAACATTTCAGAATTGTCTGACCCTAATTATTAACTACTCCTGCTAGCAAAAAAAAGGATAAATAATACTTCCTCCTTTATACAGAAACCAATTTTATTTGTTAATTCTCTTTATACTACTCCCTCCATCCCAAATTAACTGCTCAGTTTTGATTTTTTTAAGTCAAATTGACTATTTTTAGAATTAATAATTAAGCATATATAAATATATTCCTAAAATTATAAAAATTAAGATTAGTAATAAATTGTATATACTTTCTTTTGGTTATAATCTTTTTGCCTATATTTTAGCAAAAATAGTAAAAAGATTAGTTTTAAAAATGGTCGATTTAATTTTAAAAAGTCAAAACTGAGCAATTAATTTGGGACGGAGGGAGTATTAGTTTTCTTTTTAACAATAATAATATAAAATATCATAATACTATCTAATTTATTCTTATAATTTTATTATCATATTACACTATTAATTTTTAACGATGTATTTTTAACGACATACATCATACATGAAACAAACAAAATAAAATAAGAATGTAAAAAACTTAAACCCCTAGAAGAACCCTAGAAGCTGCTCTTCTAGACCCTTCCTTTCTCCCTCTTTACGTAATAAAAGACACTCTGTACTGTTCTTCTAAATACGCACTCTGTACTCCTGCTCAATTTCTCAACTTCATAATTTACATTTGCAGCCTCTGTACTACAAAATCTAAAGTTTCTCCAACAATTACAAAAAAAATATGTATCGTTTTGCAGCAAACCTTGCCTCCAAAGCTAGGTACTTTATTGTTTCCATTCCCTAACATATTTCTTGAATTATTATCAGTTGATTCAATATTTTAATATACCCATTTGTATATATTGTGCAGGATTGCAACAAATTGCACCCAACAGGTATTTATAGCTAATTTCATGTATGACAGTTTTTTCAACAATTTATTTAATTAATGTTCTGAATGTGATTTTTTAACTGTATATGCATAAAGATTGGCAGTAGATTGAGTTTGAGCAGAAACTATGCGGCCAAGGATATTAGATTTAGAGTTGAAGCTCGGGCTTTAATGCTTAAGGGTGTTGAAGAGCTTGCTGATGCAGTTAAAGTTACTATGGGCCCTAAGGTACTCCTCGTGTGTTATTTCTCAATTATCATTTTCTTGAGTTTTTCTTATTCATTTTGGTCCGTTTCGTTTTATTGATTTTGATTTGGGGTTGGGTTGTGTTGTATAAAGATTTGATTTTTATGTTTGTTGATTAATTCAGTTCAAGTAAAAGATGTCTTTGAGTTACTGACTGCAAGTAGTTGGTGTTGGATTTCCATTCAATTCTAATTGCAGCTATACGCTCTGAGTTTACAATTGTGAATATTTTGATAAATTTAGAATTGGGATTGTGTTGTGTGCTGGTATGGGGAATACTATATATAGATTGCTGAAAGGTATGTGTAAATTTTCTTTCAAATTGAGTTCAATTCTGCTTGAGAAGCACAATCTAGTCAGTGTGCTCGGGGTGGATCAATGAGTATAAGAAGGTGGGCAATTCTTCCCTTTGGTTTTGATGATTTAACAATTTGCCACTACTAAAACTTTTAATAAAACATTCCTAAATTTTATGTTTTGCCCTCTTTTTGGAAGAAAATTTACTAACTATTGCCCCATTTTATCTAAAATTCAGAGATAAACACAGATTTAAACATGTTAAAAAAAATTCCAACCTTTATGAAAAATTCTTGCTCTGCCCTTGACTGTTTGTGCTAGACTGCTAGGATTGAGGTTAGTTTTCCTAAGATGTAGCAAATTAATTTGTGTTGTGTTTAGGTGTTCGTTCCATAATTGCAGTTGTATGGTGATATCTATACCCATGAATATGGGGTGAAGGAAGAGAGTTGTTAAGGAAATTTGGAATTTACTTTTTACTTGAATCCTCAAGCAAGAATTATGGCAGTTGTGGAGTTGCCAAACAGCCTCTAGTAATCATGCTTTGAATTTTATTTATTGAGCAACTAGGGACTTGAATTGGGTTTTGAATTATTGATTTTTTTTTAAAAAAAATACTTTTATCTTGGATCTTTTGGAAATTGAAATAAATTGGTTAAGAACTACTATTGGTGGTTTCCCTTGTGAAGGGGCGTACTGTGGTGATTGAACAACCTTTTGGGGCACCTAAGGTGACGAAAGATGGTGTGACCGTGGCCAAGAGCATTGAATTCAAGGACAAAGTTAAAAACATTGGGGCAAGCCTTGTCAAACAAGTAGCAAATGCCACCAATGATGTTGCTGGTGATGGTAAGTTTTTTGTTAATGTTTGCGCACTTTCTTGTTTAATGATGGATGGTGGTGTTTAGCAATGCGTTTCACTTCTTTTGTTTTTGTTCCTAGGAAATCTGTTTTAAATAACAAAAGAATTAGAAGTTTTATGCAAAAATGTTGTCTTACGTGCATGTTTAAATTTTTTGGTGTGTGCTTATATCTTAACCGTATACATAAAGCATTTCTTTTATTTGTTTTCAGGTACTACTTGTGCCACTATCCTCACGCGTGCAATCTTTATGGAAGGCTGCAAGTCGGTTGCAGCTGGTATGAATGCCATGGATCTTAGACGTGGTATTAACATGGCTGTAGATGCTGTGGTAAAAAACTTGAAAAGCAGGGCGCGGATGATATGTACATCTGAAGAAATAGCACAGGTTGGCTTCTTAAATTTCCAGTCACTTTAAATAGTATTTACTTGCCACTATAGTGCTTGATTCATTGTGTTAATTTAGTATATGGGTTTTTCCCTAGTAAGGTTGCTAATCTCCTGTACTTTAAAAGGTTGGCACAATATCTGCAAATGGAGAGAGAGAGATTGGTGAGCTAATTGCAAAGGCAATGGAGAAAGTCGGCAAGGAGGGAATAATTACAATTCAAGTAAGTTAATTCTAACTTTTATATAATTTTTTCCAACCATAAGACTTATGGAGTTCTCTTGGAACCAAGAAGTAAGTTCAAGATATGTGGGTCTAACCTTTTATAAAACTGATGCAGGATGGGAAGACATTGTATAATGAATTGGAAGTTGTTGAAGGAATGAAGCTGGATAGGGGGTACATATCCCCATATTTCATCACATACGAGAAGAACTTGAAATGTGTAAGCCATGCTTAAATTATTATTCAAATCACTGACTGCTCTTGAATTCTTATGCGTTATGGTAGATGATTGAATAACAAGAACTGCTGCTTCAGCTTGTTAGTATTCATGTCAACTTTACAGTTTTCTTGACTTTTCAGGAACTAGATGACCCTCTCATTTTAATCCATGAGAAGAAAATCTCAAGTATAAATGCTGTGGTAAAAGTACTTGAATTGGCATTGAAGGTAAGAGATTTTAGGCTACACTTATCAGTCTTGTATCTTTAATTAATGTAACTGTTGTTCTTTAAGTGTATATCATGCTATTACGTTTATTAAGATTATTATTATTTTTCAGATACAAAGGCCACTGTTAATTGTTACTGAAGATGTGGAAAGTGAAGCTCTTGGGACACTCATTCTTAATAAGCTTCGTGCCGGAATCAAGGTTCTCTTTTATTACTTACATGGCAGTTTGTTTTTCTTCTGTGAATTGATTTTTCAATAAAGTTGATGTTTATTACCTGATGGAATGTATGTAGGTCTGTGCAATCAAAGCTCCTGGGTTTGGAGAGAACAGAAAGGCTAATCTTCAGGATCTTGCCATCCTTGCTGGAGGCCAGGTGGGATCACTCTGCTAATTATGTTTCCTTATGCAATTACTTTTGGCCTTTTGATTTTAATGACAACATCCACTAATGCATCACCCTTATGTTTTTAAGGTTATAAGTGAAGAACTTGGTATGAACCTTGACAATGTAGAGTTGGATATGCTTGGTTCATGCAAAAAGGTAAGATTCACAGCTAATTAAGGAAAAATATGTTTCAACTTTTGACTAGCAACAATGAATATGATTTTACCCCCGATCACAGTGCAAGCTTATGTACATAGTAAAAACATGATTTAACACGTGGTCTGGAATTAACAATTATGTCTCAAGCAATAACATTTCTCATTTGGTCATGTTTTATTGTTATGAAGCAACAATGGTACAACTGCACTATTTTTTTTTAAATCTGGTAGTTTACTTACATAGGTTCTTGATTTAGGTCACAGTATCTAAGGATGACACGATTGTTCTTGATGGTGCTGGGGAGAAGAAGGCTATAGAAGAAAGGTGTGAACAGGTTTGTGCAACTTCCTTCATCAGTTTATAACTTTGTACACTTCCCTTGGTACCTTTAAACTTGACATCTATAGTGACATTGATTGGATGGCATTCACTAAACTGTTGCACTGAACTTTTTTGCATTTCTTCAGATCTTAACAGTTTCTTTGAACTTCTGTATGTAATATCAGATAAGGTCAGCAATTGAGTCGAGCACTTCTGATTATGACAAGGAGAAGCTTCAGGAAAGATTGGCGAAGCTTTCTGGTGGCATTGCTGTCTTAAAGGTACATCCATTTTCCTGAAAGTGTTTTTGTCCATTGAGCTCCATCTAATTGGAAGTAACTTTTGCTACTTAATCTGACTTAGTTTCTGAAGTCGTGGTCAATCGGTACAACTTAAGTATTATCCCGTTGGTGCATATCAATAATCAGATTCTGCCTTTCCTTGTAGATTGGAGGAGCTAGTGAAGCTGAAGTAAGCGAAAAGAAAGATAGAGTCACAGATGCTTTAAATGCCACAAAGGCAGCTGTAGAAGAAGGAATTGTACCAGGTAATTTGTTTTAAATCAGTTTTCCTTCATTTTATAATTAATGACGAACCAAAGAACGAGTTTACTGATGTTTATATTTTTGTAGGTGGTGGTGTTGCTCTTCTTTATGCAACCAAAGAGTTAGAAAAGCTGCCGACAGCCAACTTTGATCAGAAGGTCGGCATACAAATTATTCAAGATGCCCTGAAGGTCTGGATTTTATCATTCTTTAATGTAGTTGACAATTTTTAGCCTAGTCGAAGAGAATTAAGTAGTATTTCTCAAAAACTGGTTAGCAATCTGAATTTAATAAAAATGAACTGAATGCCTTCATTTGTTTGATCTCAATGCGGTTGCTCTGCTCTGGGAACTCTTTCCTTGATAATTCACAAGTAGTTCATATTTTCAGTCTCCTCAGACCTCGTACTAAACCAGAATATGAACTCGTAAATTTCAGACAGCTGTGCATACCATTGCCTCTAACGCCGGAGTAGAAGGGGCTGTTGTTGTCAGAAAGCTGTTGGAGCAGGATAATCCTGATCTTGGTTATGATGCTGCCAAAGGTGTGAAAATTAATTTATTTGTTTTGTATCCCCGAAATCCTATTTTCAGCATGCTTATAATCTGTATGGTTTTGTACAAGCAGGTGCGTATGTTGATATGGTCAAAGCTGGAATTATCGACCCATTGAAAGTTATAAGAACGGCCTTGGTTGATGCAGCAAGGTAAGCAAAGACGGCAACCCATTTGATTTTCTTGGTTTTTTTCTCGGTCTTTAGTTGTACATTATGTAACGACTGATCTGTTGATATGATGGATCGTATGAAGTGTATCTGCCTTGATGACGACAACAGAAGCTATCGCTGTAGATCTTCTGAAGGACGAGAAAGAAGTTACAATGGGCGGCGGCATGGATTATTGATAGTTTCAACCGAGTTAACCTGCCTAACATGTACTAAAATTAACACAAGTTTTTTGACCTGAAGAGAGTTTTATGTGGGAGCCAAAACATCCATGTAATCATGAATAAAACAGTAGTTTGAAAGTTTTGATTTTGTAGGATTTAAAGAATCTAATACTGTTGTCCCAAGGACTCGTTGGTACTTTTCAGAGATGTCAATTCCTCCTTTTTAGTGCTGTTGACTGCTGAAATTAATTTTATTAAGCATTTCTAAATTGTAAGAATTGACATCCAGCAACAGCAATATTCCATTAACACCATTTGAAAGCTTGGTTTTAGTGCTTAGTTAACGATGCTATAATTTGAATATCTTCTCAAGAGGGTGAATTTAGAAATTTTGTTCACCTAAATATATATATATATATATATATATATATATATATATATAATAAAACAGAACCCATTTTGAATCTTTCATTTGACAAAGCACAAGAACGGTTCAGATTCATTCTAACTTAATTCTTCCAACTTAATCTAAATGCTCATATTTTTTCTCGCCCAAATCAAATTCACTCATACACCATACTCTCTCTCATGTTCACACACAAAATCTTTCTCTCTTCTCTCTTCTTTACACACAAACAAATAATAATAATAATTATTATTATTATTATTATTAGTATTAGTATAATAATTATTATAATAGTACTACTACTACTACTACTAATAATAATAATAATAATAATAATAATATTATTATTATTATTAGTATTATAATTATTATTATTATAGTACTAATAATAATAATTATTATTATTATTATAATAAAAATAATTATAATATCTATATAATAAAATAGAAACCATTTTGAATATTTCATTTGATAAACCACAAGAACGGTTCAGATTTCATCTCAATTCTTCCAACTTAATCTAAAGGCTCACATTTCATCTCACACTAAAAATTCCCGCCCAAATCAAATAACAATAATAATAACAATAATGATAATAATTATAATAATTATTATAATAATAGTAGTAGTAGTAGTAGTAATAATAATAATAATAATATGAATAATAATAATAATAATATTAATATTAATATTAATATTAATATTAATATTAATATTAATATTAATATTAATATTAATAATAATAATTATTATTATTATTATTATAATAATAATCTATATAATAAAACAGAACTCATTTTGAATCTTTCATTTGACAAAGCACAAGAACGGTTCAGATTCATTCTAACTTAATTCTTCCAACTTAATCTAAAGGCTCATATTTCTTCCCGCCCAAATCAAATTCACTCATACACCATACTCTCTCTCATGTTCACACATAAAATCTTTCTCTCTCCTCTCTTTTTTACACACAAACAAATAATAATAATAATAATTATTATTATTATTATTAGTATTAGTATAATAATTATTATAATAGTACTACTACTACTACTTCTAATAATAATAATAATAATAATATTATTAGTATTATAATTATTATTATTATAGTACTAATAATAATAATTATTATTATTATAATAAAAATAATTATAATATCTATATAATAAAATAGAAACCATTTTGAATATTTCATTTGATAAACCACAAGAACGGTTCAGATTTCATCTCAATTCTTCCAACTTAATCTAAAGGCTCACATTTCATCTCACACTAAAAATTCCCGCCCAAATCAAATAACAATAATAATAACAATAATGATAATAATTATAATAATTATAATAATAGTAGTAGTAGTAGTAGTAATAATAATAATAATACGAATAATAATAATAATAATAATAATAATATTAATATTAATATTAATATTAATATTAATATTAATAATAATAATTATAATAATAATAAATCTATATAATAAAACAGAACCCATTTGACAAAGCAGAAGGACGGTTCAGATTCATTCTAACTTAATCTAAAAACTCATATTTCTTCTTCCCGACCTAATCAAATTCACCCATACACCATACTCTCTCTCATGTTCACACACAAAATCTTTCTCTATCCTCTCTTCTTCACACACACAAACAAATAATAATAATAATAATAATAATAATAATTATAATAGTACTAATAATAATAATAATAGTAATAATATTAATAATATTAATTATAATTATAATTGTACTAATAATAATAAATATTATTATAATAGTACTAATTATTATTATTATAAAAATAATTATAATATCTATATAATAAAATAGAAACTATTTTGAATATTTCATTTGACAAACCACAAGAACGGTTCAGATTTCATCTCAATTCTTCCAACTTAATCTAAAGGCTCACATTTCACCTCACACTAAAAATTTCCGCCCAAATCAAATAACAATAATTATAATAATAATTATTATTATAATAGTAGTAGTAATAATAATAATAATTGTTATTATGGTGGTGTGGTGAATTATAAAAATTGTTATTGATGATTTTTAAGTTTTGTAAACAGGTTTAGATTTTTTTGGATATCTATTTTTAAAGAAAAATTAATTATTGTGGAGGTTTGGTAAATTATGATAATTGTTATGTCTGATTGTAAGTTATTTTAGGTTGCAAAAAGTCTTTAGGTAATGTAGTATTTTTCGAATTTTAATCTAATTTTTCGTTACGTCGTGCCTTTAGGCACGGGCAATTACTAGTATATATATTAAAACAGAACTCAATTTGAATTTTATAATTTGAGAAAGCACAACAACGACTCAGATTTATTGTAACTTAATCTAAAGACTCATATTTCATGTCACATACACACAATCCCTCCCAAATTTCCTCCTCCCTCTCCCTCCTCTTTCCTCTCTCCTCTCTCCTCTCTCCTTTTTTATTTCCTCCGTCTTCTCTCTCCCTTTTCATCTTTTTCTCTCTCTCTCTCCTAGGTCTCTCTCTTCCTCTCTTCCCCTCTTTCTCCATTTAATTAATTAATTGGTATTTTAATATTTTATTTTAAATTATAATAATTTTTTAGAGTGTGGATTCATTTAAAATATATAATACATAAAAAATATCAATGGTAAGAAAACAAAAGTAAAAACAAGATCATAATTTACTTATAAAAAAAATTACTTATAAATAGATTTTTTTTCTTCTTCTTTTTTTTTCTTTATCAAATAGAACAAATGTTAACAAATTAGAAAATTTGTTAATTGTTATAAGTATAATATTATTATAATTATAATAATAATTATGATAACAAAAATAATTTTAATACTAATAATAATAACAATAATTATAATAATAATAATAATACTTATTATTATTATTATAGTAATATTAATAATAATGATAGCAATAATTATAATAATAATTATGATAATAATAATAATAATAGTAATAATAATAATAACAACAATAATAATAACAATAATAATAACAACAACAATAACAATAATAATAATAATAATAATAACAACAATAACAATATCAATAACAATAATAATAATAATAATAATAATAATAATAATAATAATAATAATAATTGGTATTGATGATTTGTAAGTTTTGTAGACATGTTTAGATTTTTCTGAATATCTATTTTTAAAGGAAAATTAATTATTACGGTGGTGTGGTGAATTATGATAATTGTTATGTGTGATTGTAAATTATTTAAGGTTCTAAAAAGTCTTTAGGTAATATAGTATTTTTCGAATTTTAATTTAATTTTTCGTTACATCGTGCCTTCAGGCACGGGTAATTACTAGTATATATATATATTCCATCCACAGCAACCGGTTGTTGGGAGCAACCCATTTTTGGCCAGCCGCTACATCCTGTACCGGCTTATAAAAAAAAATTACATAAAGGTCGGTACAAGCTGTAGCGGCTGGGCCAAAATGGGTTGCTCTCCAACAACCGGTTGCTGTGGATGGAATTCCATATATATATATATATATATATATAAGTGTAACTATTCAAAAATTCAAATTGCTTAAAATAATAATTGCATCTTTTAGGTGAAAAAGTTTGTGTATGATCTCATATAATATATTTGCATAAAACGATAAAAAATAAAATTTACTTGCAAATAATGGTCATACACAACTACGTACTTTTGATAAATTTATTTTTGATTTTTAATTTGAGAGGAGAGAAGTCTGATATAAAAATAAAACATACATTGTATAATTGGGGGGCGGTCCGGTACATCTTAATGACCGGTACCGTCCGGTGAATGTGTAATTTTTTTATTTTTTATTTTGCTTTTTTACCATAATTAGGAGAAAAAAAATAAAAAATAATAGAGCAAGTTTGAACAAAAAACTGTAAAATGAAGTATATTTTTTATTAAAAAAATACTGTAAACAGTTTACAGTGTTTTTTTAATAAAAAATATACTTCATTTTACAGTTTTTTGTTCAAACTTGCTCTATTATTTTTATTTTTTTTTCTCCTAATTATGGTAAAAAAGCAAAAAAAAAAAAAAAAATTACACATGCACCGGACGTTAGTCCGGTACAAATGTACCGGACGCCCCCCCCAACCCTACATTGTATGGCCATATTGTTCAATTTTTTACAATTTGTTAGTAAAAAAAAAAAAAGAAGCTCACTCTTCATTAATGCATCATTAATTCATTATCGGTAAGGTGATAGTCCCTACTAAATTCCAAAACCATCAACCACATTAGGTGGAAACTAGTACTCCCTTGGTCCCGGAATAAAAATATTGGTGAATTTTTCACGTATATTAAGAAGAGAAATAAAATAACAAAATTGTTCATAATAATACTCTCTCCGTCTTAAAATAAAAGTTCTGGTGGACTTTTCACGCATATTAAAAAGATGAATAAAATGACAAAATTATCCATAATAATGTCATTAAATATGGAGAGAATTAGAATAAGAAAAGTATGAGATATTTAATGCTACGGACATAATAGGAAAAAATGTGTAAAAGTTTGGTTATTAAAGGAAAGTGGACATTTAACATGGGACTACCCAAAATAGTAATAAGGACTTTTATCCTAGGACGGAGGGAGTATGTTATTAATTATTTTCAATGTAGGTTAGAAAGTGACTTTCTAACTATTCAATTCAAAATATTATCTCTTCATACTTATTAAATATGGAGAGAGAATTAGAATAAGAAAAATAAAAGATATTTAATGATATGAGTATAATAGGAAAAAATTGTGTAAAAGTTTGGTTATTAAAGGAAATTGGATATTTAACATTGGACTACCCAAAATAATACTCCCTCCGTCCCAAATTAATTGCTCAGTTTTGACTTTTTAAAGTCAAATTGACCATTTTTAAAACTAATCTTTTTACTATTTTTGCTAAAATATAGGTGAAGAGATTATAACCAAAAGAAAGTATATACAATTTATTACTAATCCTAATTTTTATAATTTTAGAAATATATTTATATATGCTTAATTATTAATTTTAAAAATAGTCAATTTGACTTAAAAAAATCAAAACTGAGCAGTTAATTTGGGACGGAGGGAGTAATAAGGACTTTTATCATGGGCCAGAAGGAGTATAATTTTTTATCGAAAGTTGAGATATTATGGCTCTATACCAAATCGGTCTATATGCAATTGAATTGTTTTTTAGTACATCAACCGAGTCAAACGTCGTTAATATATATGCAATTGTATTGAACACTACACAGTTCGGGAAAAAAAAATGGAGTTTGAGAAAATTATGGTTGTCTTCCTCGTTTTAAATACCTCAATTGCACTTGTTTATGGCACCACGGGTATGTATTTAAATACCTCAATTGAATTTGTTTATGGTACCATGGGTAGCTATATATATATTTATATAGCTCAGCTTTCTCCAGCGAACTCGAAAGAGCGAACTAAGAACGAACCGGCTATAACGATAATTTTTTCCGTCGCTATAGCATAGAAAACCGGCTTTCTATGTTATAGTGATGGAAAAAACCGTCGTTATAACCGGTTCGTTCTTAGTTCGCTCGCTCCAATTCGCTGGAGAAGCGGACTATATATATATATATATCACTTGCCTTCTTCAATATACTTGTTAAAATGTTTTTTCCACTTATTTTTCTAACTCAATTGTAATTTATATCCTCACAAATACAGATGGATCAGATGGTAAAACAAAGTGCACTAGTAAAATATGTACGGATAGGTTTGGTGATAAGGAGTGCGCTAACCAATGCTTCTCCCAAGGATTTGATCATGGAGAGTGTAGGTTTTCTCATGTGGGATTATTATTATTTTGTTGTTGTTTTAACAAATAGTATGGGTTTTTGTAATAAATATGGCTTTGCTCTTGTGCAACATTAATTCAACTTTGGAATAAGCTGTTTCGTATGGTTTTCCTTAGTGGTGTGTTACTTAATTAGTAGATTGATTGATTCTTGAAATTTTTTGTTTTTTGATGGTTAATTATTGAGACCTTCTAGGGGGAACATTATCTTCATTTGTAAAGAAGATGAAAGAAGGAAAAGATCTGTATGCTTTGTGTCATTTGGTTTTTCTTTTGGGTTACTGTTACGGCTATCTATTAGTATTCTTATTAGTTGCTTATAGAAGAGACCAAGGACGTATGATGTATCATTGTCTGTATATTCTTAAAACCCGAATTGCTGTCATGCAATTTTGTACCACCATAATCTGTTCTGACCAGATATCATATTGGATGGAGGAAGAGCAATAATCCTAAGTTCAGTTGGCAAGCCTATCAATAGAAAACATTAAATAAATAGGGAATTAATATTTTCACAAATAAAATTGATATTTCCATAAGACTCCTCGTCTTTGTCAAAATATCAATTTTTCCTTGTGAAAATAACAATTACCAAATGAAAAATAGGCATTGCAAGAATTGACATGTTGCTTGATTCTTAAAGTGCAAAGCATCACCAGATTGAATAAAATTTCAATATTTACACTACGTTGATCTTTGACAAATACATGCAAAGCTACAATATATATTTACAAAATAAGGCTGCGAGTTCCAGAAAAATATACCGCTAGCTCTATTTCCCTTTTCCGCGTTTCTGCATTGCAACACAGTCTGAGCAATACCATTTCCCCTTGGGTTGTTCTTTCAGACCGACGCACCCAAAATGGAACCATTCTATCTTGCACTGCTTCAAACAAGAGAAAAAGAGCAACTTCTTTCGTTAGATCATTGGCTTTTCTAGTGTATTCAATCAATAGAACACTCGGGCTATGTTTGTTTGCATTGCATTTTCCCTTTCACTCGTTATGGGGAAGTGGAGTCTAGGGGCATGTTTGTTTACAAGCATTATATTCCCTATGAATTATAATCTCAAGACTATTAATCCTAGAATTAAATAGTCCTAGTCACGTGTTTGTTTTTTATGAGATTATTCATGGGAACTTAAAATAATCTCATGTTAGGTTTGTTTTGTCCATGATTATTTAAATGATTGAATAAAAATTTACTGTTTGAATTATTATACCCTTGCTACTAATAACAAAGATATCATATTCCCATTAGTTTGAGTATAGATGGATGAATATGTTCGGTCACTTTAAACAAAGTTAAAGGTTAATTTTGTCCATAAATTTTTAGTCCCAAATGACAATGACGAGGATTATAATATCTAGTTGGACATGATATTAAATATTCCCCTTTCAAGTCATTTTATTATCCTGGGACTAATAGTCTCAAGTCTATTTTAAAAACAAACAAGAAATTTGGAATCAAGTCAAATCCCAAGTGTTTTCCTTGCAAACAAACATAACCCTAGAGGTACTACTAGTTGATTGAGAAATCAAACATATCACCATAATACGTTTAAAGATATTAACTAGTATAAATAACTACTAATCCAATTATATAAAAGAAAAGTGCTTAAAGATATGAACTAGTATAAATAAGTTAAGATAGCCTAATATCATGCAACATAATGGCAAACAAACATAGCCTTAAAAAAACACAGAATACGTACACCAGAATTGTCGCAAGCTACCATGTCTCCATAGCTCACTTGGTTGCAGAGACAATATGTGGGTTCATTTGGATCCACTGGTAGATCTAAATCCATGCCTGTAGGGTTCGCAGCCGCTGTTTCCGCGGTGGCTGCGGCTGCAACAAGGTGTGTCCTGCCAAGAGAATTTTATATCCACTTTTAGTATCTCTTCTTTAATCAAAATGATCTGTAACTACCAAAAAATCAGTTAAATGCAACATTATAGTGTAGAATTGACCAAGAAAGGAAATACGCAACCTTTGCTTTTTATATTAATCTTATTCTGATTTGTTTGGTTGCACTTGAACATAATTCAAAATCAGTATGCTAATTGATTGCTCAAGTCTCAAAAGTACATGATGTATTCTCTTCTTAATCCACCTAATTAGCTAAAGCAAAGGTGACCTTTCTGCTGATAGGAAGGATCAATCTGCTCAAACTGGTACTTCAGAACTAATCTCCCCTTTTTGGAAGTGATTTCTAAAAGGACCTAGAAGTGATTTCTAAAAGGACCTCCCATCAGTTCAGATTTTTTCCCTTATCCAATTACGACTCAATATCAAATCTCTGTTACTGGGGGAAGAGGTTGTGGATATATTTGATTCACTCTCAAAACATTAAAACTATATAGCAATTTTCTTAAAGGAAAAAAAAGGATCAAAGGTCTCAAATTGATATATTTTAAGTATAAATATATCTAGCAGGTAAAACTGAATAAATCCAGAACTGGGAAAGGTGGTTACTTCTTACGCCCCCCTCTACCACCTTCGCTCCTTCCAGATTTCACGCTACCATCAACGTTTGAATCAGGTGATCCAGTTGCAGCTCTCTTATCTCTTTCTGCAAGTCAGCTTTAAAATCAGAAGAATCTACAGAACAAAGCAGCTAAGTCTTGTCGAGTCTACCAAGACCAATGTGTTCAATGTAGAATGACGGTAAAATTAAAGCCAAATACAAACATACCACGCTGAAGCTCTGTATTAAATTTTTTCATATGTTGATCAAGTTGTTGAATATGAGCATCTACCTGTTGCACAATCACAAAATACACCAAATTAAAGAAATTAAACAATTGCTCAATTTCATTAAAGACGTATCTCTCTTGAAAATTCGTTTATATCTTCATTCTTACTCTTTAAGGTTTTCTAAGATGCTAAGGATACCAACACTACAACATATTGTGATGTTAAGGTTGGGAAAAATTGAAAACAACTTTTCAAACAAATTGCACGATCAACACACACGGGCGATGAATTCAAAACAAAGATAGAGAGAATATCACAAAGATTTACATAGTTTGGTCTTTGGCTTGTGTCCACGGGTGAAGAACGAGGTGAATTCCACTTACTGATAGAGGGAATAAAAGATGACGTTGAGCAGTTCTCAGGAAACCCTTACCCCAAATTCTCTAACACCCAAAAGAGCCAGAATTGTTCTAAATAGAATTTTATATACATATACACAAAAACATACAGGAGAAGTTGAATAAATCTCAGTTCAGAACATAACGCAGACCTCCGATTTCTATTCCTCTTTGGATCACCACAAATGTAACGACTGGGCCATGCTGTCAATTAGATCCAAAACATTTTAATATTTAGTTTTTTACAAGTGAATTGGATTCACATATTTATTGTAATAGTAAATCAGATCAATAATTCAAGCCAAGCATACATGGAAGCATCTATTCTGGTGGATTTGTGGAACTAGTATATTATCACACAATTCTATGGCAGGTCTCTAGCAGAACTATAAGAATTAGTAAGCATGCTGTCAACTGTAGAGTAAATTGCATATGATTTCCAATAGAGAAAAGCATGAACTTATCCACACAAAAATAAATGAATAAATAAATAAAGGGAATTGATATTTCTGCAGGTTATTTTGATAGTTCCATAGTGGATCCCACATTCAAATTGAAAATCATCTTTTGTGCCCAGTTTACTCCTATCTGCAACAACACCCCCATTCCTCTCTCTCCCACCTTCTGCACTTCATCTTCTCTTTCTAACCTCCACAACTATCTCAGTCTAACCCAATTTCACCTACTCAAGTAGAAAGTAAGTAATCTTTCATCCGATTAAAGAAAGACCAAAAAAATTGAACTACATACCCAGAAATTAGAAAAAAGAATTATCAAATTTGAGATTAGATAGGCATTCTGTACTAAGCTCATTGTGCTTCTCAAAATTATGTTTTTCTTTTTATTAACTTGCTCCATATTAAAGATTTTTGTTGGCATTGTTAGAATATCTGTCCTGAGTTCATGAAAGAGAAAACTGTGGTCTATGGTGATAAAAATAAAAGGCTCACAACTTCAATTGTTATATAAAAACTTAATAGGTATTGCATTTTGTTATTGGGTCTGTTTGGTTGCTAATAATGATGAGAAATAAAAGTTACAGACTTGGAAAGATCAGGAATTAGAGCAAGTGTTACCCAGAAATTAGAAAAAAGAATTATCAAATTTGAATTGGATACAGGTACGGGGGAGTTTTGATGGAGGGAGGAGATGATGGATTGGATTTTCTAATTTCTGGGTATGTAGTTCAAATTTGTTGGTCTTTCATTGGATGAAAGATTACATATTTTCTACTTGAGTAGGTGAAATTGGGTTAGACTGAGATAGTTGTGGAGGTTAGAAAGAGAAGATGAAGTGCAGAAGGTGGGAGAGAGAGGAATGAGGGTGTTGTTGGCTTGTTGCAGATAGGGGTAAACTGGGCACAAAAGATGATTTTCAGTTTGAATGTGGGGTCCAACTGTGGAACTATCAAAATAACCTGTGGAAATATCAATTCCCTAAATAAAAAGACTCGTGCACTCCCAACTGCATGACTAAAAAATTCTAAAGAGAATAATAGAACAAACAGAATACAGATTATACTTGATGCATGTAATATGGATCAAGCATCAACATACAGAATGAAGTCATTCAGAATAGAGAGAGATGAACTATGTGCGGTTTGTACCAAATCATACACCTGAACAGCCAAGGCAACCTTCTCATCAGCAATCCTTAAGGCATGTTTTTGCTCGTCCAGTGCCTCATCTGAGAATCGGACAACTGAAGAATCAGGCATAATAGCACCAGATCTAACTCCAATAATCTTCAATGTCCTGTTCACAGCATTGTTCATTTTGCCGTTGTATTTCTGCTAAAACAAGAGGAAACAATGGCGTGCTTAATATTGCTACATCAGAGTAGAAAAAAAAGGCACAAAAACATTATTATTATTATTATTATAATTATTATGTGCTGAAAAATACAGAAACAAGGAGAATGCATGACAATTAACATTATAACTATCACCATCAACATTTTTATTATAATTATCATAATCATTACTCCTCCTAGTCATCGTCGTAGTTGTCGTCATTCTTTTTATTTTATTTTATTTTGGCAAAGGCGTGTAGTAGAGTTCACTAATAACAACCTAATTCCAACAAGAATAACGTAAAATAGATGAAGGGCACAAAAGAAAAGGAAAGAAATATGTAAATCTTTTTAGGCAATTAAAGAAACACATAAATCTTGCTCACAAGATGATTAAAATGCAGTACGAATTCAATCACTACTAGCTTTCCTCTATGTTACAAACTTGCATTTCCCCAATTACTTTAATACTTCAACTTCCCAAATAAATACAAAGAAATTGAAATGGAAATGTTGTTTTGTATCTAAAGAGGAAATCATATCTTTTTATTTAACACACACAAAAAAGATATATATATATATATATATATAAATATATATATATATATATATATATATATAGTCCGGATCCAGTTCGGACTCCCGCACGCTACTAAAATCCGGACTTTTTTTTTTGCTTTTTTTTTTAAAAAAACTAAAAAAAAGTTTAATATTTTATGGAACTGGAATTTTTTCATAATACAGTGTTTTGTTATATGTATCCAAATCACGCCCAAAACACTGTATTATGAAAAAAAATTCCAATTCCATAAAATATTAAACTTTTTTTTTAGTTGTTTTAAAAAAAAAAACAAAAAAAAAGGGTCCGGATTTTAAAAAAATCCAAGAGTTCGGACCTGATCTGTGTTCTATATATATATAGAGTCTGGATCTTAAGCTCACCTCTTATCTAACTCACCCGAGCTCACCCCCTTTAGCGACGGACCCGGCGACGGTTCGGTCATACAACCGTCGTCTATACTTTTAGTGACGGACAACATATAGCGTCGCTAAAAGTATAGACGACGGTTGTATAACCGAACCGTCGTTGAGTCCGTCGCTAAAAGGGGGTGAGCTCGGGTGAGTTGGATAAGGGGTGAACTTAAGATCCGGACCGTATATATATATATATATATATATATATATATACAGACAGGATCAGGTAAGGGAGTCCGCATTTTGTTAAAATGCGGACTCTTTTTTTTTTTGATTTTTTTTGGTCTTTTTTTTTTAAAACAACTAAAAAAAAATATTTAATATTTTATGGAACTGAAATTTTTTCATAATATAATGTTTTGGGCGTGTTTTGAATACCTATACCAAAAAGTGGTGGTACAGTCTGCCCAGACTGTACATACATATGTTTGTTATACGTACCCAAATCACATCCAAAACACTGTATTATGAAAAAATTTCAAATCCATAATTTTTTATTTATTTTTTTTTAGTTGTTTTAAAAAAAAAAAAGCAAAAAAAAAATAAATAAATAAAGGTCCGTATTTTGATCAGGTGCGGGAGCCCGCACCTGATCCGCTCCCTATATATATATATATATATATATATATATATTAAAATGAATTTGAGTTTATACAACATCATTTCACGATTTTAATTTCTCTTTCTATCAGCCACGCAAGGAAGCAGAATCTTTCATATGTTCAGACGCCTCACAAAATTTTAGTATACTTCCCTGTATGTTCTCTGTCAGCCACGTACAGAGTTTTGTGTTCACTAACATCAATGCAAAGCAAACCTTGTAAACTTTTATCTAGATCCCGCAACAGAGCATACTTCCGCTGTAGGATGTTTGGCAATGATTCCAAATCTGGAAATAAATAAATAAAATAAAAATAATCAGATTTAGTAATCCCTAACCATCACCAAAATACTCAACTGAATATCTATGATGTAGAATAAAAAGTAGGATATTAGAAAACAAATAATACAAGGATGGTAAGAGGGATAGAAAGGGCGTGAGGAGTCCACCTCCTTGGTCTGATTTTAAAGCAAGATCTGATACTAAGACCATCAGTTACTGAGGCTGGAATAAACAAGAGACTCATAAAATGATTCATTCATAAAATTCATAACTGCACTCAAAAAGAGTACAAAAGACCTTTTATAGACCTTAAAACTTTAAATGCAGACCTTGGAACTCACTTCGACTTTTTACAAGTGACCAGATTTAATGACCGGGTTAAAACACTAAACGACTAATTTTAGAAACTCAAATGATTTAATGTTTTGAAAGAATAAAATATAAAGACTCGAACATTCTAGAGGCTCTAAAACAAAGATTTTATGTAAATAAAACTTTATAACACAGCTCCTCAGAATGCTTTGATCTTGCTCTTTTTTGATTAACTTATATATTCCATCAATCTAATATCATCTCAGCTTAGATAAACTTTAAGATTCCAAATAAGACAGCAGCAGTTTTAGCAAACTCTTGAGTGAACTTAGAGCCGGCCCTAGGAAAGGGCTAACAGGGCTACTGCCCAGGGCCCATAGTTGAGGGGAGCACAAATTTTTTTATAAACTTTTGTATTTATGTGTATAAAAAATAAAATAATAAAAATATTAGCGATATTATGCATTGAAAATGATATGTTAGAAAACATTAAATATGATAATACAATTGATGATTTTGCATCTAAAAGTGCAACAAAAGACATTTTAAATGATGTTTTGTGGTTCAGATTTCATTGCTATTTTTATTTTGTAGGTACATGTGATGATTCTTTGATTCGATGATATTTTAAAGTGTTATTCCTTATCTTTTGTAAATTCTTATAATTTCAATAAAATTAATTAGTTGATAATTTATTTATTATTTTGTTTAATTTGTATAAAGGGGCGAGAAAATTTGTCTTGGGCCTTGGAGAACTCAAGACCGGCTCTGAGTGAACTTAGCACTATATAACATTAACATCTTTTTTGGATAAATTAGTATATTCAACTATTAGATAAATATGCCAACAGTATTTATATAAATGCATGTATCTCCTTTAAGAAAAAAGAAAACACACACTTGGTCAATACGATTATCAATTAATTTCACATTAACCGGCAGTGTAGAGGAATAAAATAAGCTAGTTGTGTTTTTTGGTGAGTATTGGGTTTCACCAGTCTATCTTAGAAAGGCTGGTTAGTGTAAGATTTTGGGAGTTTGTGAGAGGGGAAGATGAGAAGTTTCTTCAGAGATGCACAACTATAGCTGTTATTTGGTCATACCATACTTAATAATGGGATCTTCAAAAAGAAGTTTTTTCCTTACCAAAAAAATTATGGGAAAGGATGATGAAACAACCCGGGTCAAATCCCGAGTCCGGAACAAATCTCGGGTCAAATCCCAAGTCCGAATCGAATCAAATCCATCACAATAAGGCCTCAAACTACTGGCCCAATAGTATCTTCTTGGGTCATCTAAGCCCACCACAGGCTCCCAAAAGGTCATGACTTGAAGGTACTATTGGTAGTAACTTATTTCCTCATATACAGACAAATTTTCCCCCTATCTTTCGATGTGGGACTGGGGTGTTACAAACTCCCCCACTTGAATTTCTGACGTCCCCGTCAGAACCGATCACACACACGGCCCAAAGATCTTTGCCTCTCTAGCCATTGTGGGATAATACCGGCTGGTTTCGTGTCCCTACCTCCGGACCTTCATCTCTCTATTGTGAGATAATACCACCAGCCTTCGTGTCCCCACCTCCGGCAACCCGATCGGATAGCCCGACACGAGCTTTTGAGAGTCGGCTTTGATACCATATGAAACAACTCGGGTCAAATCCCGAGTCCGAAACAAATCTCGGGTCAAATCCCAAGTCCGAATCGAATCAAATCCATCACAATAAGGCCTCAAACTACTGTTCCAATAGTATCTTCTTGGGTCATGTAAGCCCACCACAGGCTCCCAAAAGGTCATGACTTAAAGGTACTATTGGTAGTAACTTATTTCTTCATATACAGACAAATTTTCCCCCTATCTTTCGATGTGGGACTGGGGTGTTACAGATGATGTCCCCTGTGAATTGTGATCCTTTGAATTGCAGTAGTGAAATGTTTTAGGGGAGTGGCTCTTTCAGCATCCACCTATGGTTCTTCTTCATTCAGTAGTATACAAAAATCTTATCTTATACTTTGGATTTCCAAAATTTATCAAGTTGGGTTCCGTATTCAATATATCAAAATTTATACTTTCTATGTTTTAAAGTTTTTTTTGGCGAGGTAGCTTCAAATCCATCACCTAGTTGCATTCCATGGTACTGAAGTGTACCCTTAAAACCTTTACACAGCTCTGCTCATCCCAAATAGATATGATATCTTCCGGATTTAGGAATTATATGGTTTCCCTAAATTTAAAATCAAATTTTTAACTTCATTTCATCACTGAAAAGGCATATTAAATTGCTAAAACATTAACAAATTAATCACACCTTACGGACAGTAACTGACCTATTACAAAAAGGCAAATAACTTTAACTGCTCATTTCCCAGGTATTCAAGATATTTGCAGGTAGTATGCATACAAAACCAAAATAAAAATAAAAAATATAGCAAAAACACTAACAAATGCTGTTAACACATTGATTATAACTAACATGATTCCAAATTGAGATTTTATAAAAATGAAATAATAAAGTCTCCCTCTTTTTGTACAAATGGGCATAATTAACAACTCTGAAGGCTTTAACAGCAACAGAACTCAAAAAGATTCTCAAAAACGGAAAACTGATATTTGAAATCAAAAACCAAAAATTTTTATGGAACGAATTCTCAAAAGTAAAGTTATATGTATATATAGAGAGAGGGAGAGGGAGAGAGAAAAGCTTACTGGATTGAAATTCTTCTAGGAACGACATGAAATTCCAGGAAATTTTAAAGAATTGTTGAATTAATTTCGAGCCCTAAATAATAAGAAATTAAGAAGATTCATTCATTAGGCTACTGGGTAATTTGTATATCGCGTCCACATATGCTACGACGTCGCACGCTCTTATCCAGGTGATTATATGATTATTATTTTATTTATTTATTTTTCATATAATTCTATATTCATTTATTTTTTATGTTTTTGTCTAGAAACTTTTATATAGAAATAATTATTCAAAATATGAATTTTCTCAAGCTTAATATATTTTTCAACTGCATTCATTTAAAAGTAGAATTTAAGCTCAATGAATATACAAACAGTTGAATAAAATTAAACGTAATTCGATTCGACTCAATTCAACTTAGTTCATTTCACTCGAATTTCGCTCAGGGGTTGAGATTTTCGTGCAATTTGTATCAAATACATCGAGAATTGTATATTTTTGCTAAAAAAAGGTAAATTCAAAGCCGAAAAAATCATTTTTTTAGCATAATTTAATCCCAAGTTCCATAACAATTATTTATTTGGCTAGATTTAGGACCCCCAAAAAATGCAAGCAAAAGGGAAATAAAATGAAAAGGAAATGAACTAAAAAATATAATGAAAATTTTATTTAGAGTCCATAAATTTATCTTAATATAAAAATAATAGTAGTAGTAGCAAGACACTACTCATAATTGTGCATGACAACAACTCAGCCCAGATGCTACAAAGTAAACAAGTTTCCCTAGTTTTACCTAAACGGCTAAACCCATAACATTGAAATGAATAATTAATACATTAAGGAGTTCTGGATCTTAAAATTTTCTAAGTGTACAATTAGGAATTTGATTATTAGAAGAGAGATTTATTTGCATTGTTTTCATTCTGTTTTCCTTATCCTTGAGAAGGTCACTTTTTTCTTCATTGTTTTTCTTTTTTTGAGAAGGTCACTTGTTCATCTTATTGGTAAATGATTGAAGTCTCTTGAAAGTTATGCCACAAATAAGGGTGTAAATCAATCTCGAATATTGAGTTGTTCAGATTTGGTTCACAAAATTTATAGTATAAAATTGAGGCTTGTTTAGATACCAAGTCGAGAATTGAGCCCGGGCAGTTTGAACTTTTCGAATGAATATGATTTGAATATCAATAGACAATTAGAATCTGAGAACATTCAAGTAATTTATTAAAATTTAAAATTTGTTCAAGTAATTCAAGTAATTTTGTCATTTTACAGTCTTAGCCACAAACTTGAAATCAAATCCTCCATTGGATTGGGGAAGTTATTTCATAGAATAAACCACAAGAATAATAAGGCCTTGAAATAAAAAATGGTGCATATGACAAGTTCATATCAAACACTGAAATCTTGTGGGAGGATTGGAAGGAGGTTCTTCTTCAGCACACATGACTTGTCTACATTAATTCCTTCCTACTTCCACCAAACCCATTCTTTCTGCATACTTGTCAAATTTTACCATCCATTCATCCCCACAACTTCACTTGCTAAAACCTAACAACACACAACAATGTTGTGTACATAAATATTATACCACTAGAACAAGTTTGCATCAATGGACAAGTAATGCAAAAACAAAAACAGGTCAAGGTTAAGTAAAGTAATAATCCAATCAGGTTACTTGATCAACGTTGGCCGGCCAATATATTATTACTCGAAACTTGCGTATACTTTGTAAATCGTGTCGAATCTCGCATATACACGTGTTTATAACACAAACCCGTTTATAAATTGTGTTTATGTTAAAAGTTGATATGTGTTTAAGATGATACAAACTCGTTTATCACACGTGTTTATAAAACAAACTCATTTATATATTTTCCAACCTTTGAGAATAGAGGGGAATGTGTATATCTTGTACAAGTTGTGATTATTAATACTCCTACTAATCTACTATAGAGAAAATCTTCATCAATCATATTTTAATAAGCAGCAACTTATGGGTTAGGTTACAGCTATGGAATTGAAGTGTTGTGAGTCATCGAGCAGCGCTCCATTTACAACGGTCACATGAATTTCATACAAACGCCTAACTCTTCATTCTAGAATTCCAACACCAATTAAGTTTTTGTCAATCTGATGGGCCCCAACTTAACTTGTCTTCCTTCCTTGTCTTTTTGTTTGCTTCCAATATCCAAAAAATGTATGCATGATTGCAAGTTTTTTACTTATAACCACAAACTTCGAATAAAATTTTACTCCTTCCTTAGAAATAAGAGTCAAATAGAATTGGGAGTCATAAATCTATTTGGCACGCAAGACGAGTCCACCGAATCATCCGAACGGATCCGGTTAGCATGAAGTTATTTTGTTGGTAAGTTGGTCAATTGGCCAATAGAATACTGACACACATACAACCTCGCCTGCGTGTCAGTATTCTATCGGTCAATTGACCAACTTATCCCAAAATAAACTTCATGCTAATCACTTCCCATCCGAACCCACAAAACCATTCAAGACTAATTAGTGTATATGCCCCAACACCATGTATTTATTTTTGGGTTCCACTAATTAGTGTATATGCCCCAATACCAAATAGTAACGGGTACTTTGTCACTAGTTACTAATTTGTTAGGCTTCCAAATTATTCTGATAATATAGCATTACTGGAGTTAGTAGGTGGCTGAACTTGGACTATAATAAAATTTATGCATGTGAGAATGGGGTTTATTAACTTGTACTTGTTTATGTTTATCTTTTTGTTAGGAAAAGATATGATCCAAGCACAATCATAAAATAATTCCATAAGTACTTCACCTCACTTCTTGCTGAGGAAAGACTACTGCAATTCTCTGCACAAATTCTGCCTCAAGCCCAGAAAGAAAAAAAGGTCAGCAACTCATTCACTATTTCAATCTTTTTACATATCAGTTATTCAGTATCTACATTACTCCCATTTTTGTCATTTCTGACAAGTTCTCTTTTTCTGAATTATATGTACTTCTTATAAATTTCATATGTAGCATTAGATTCTTCCTATGTTATTTTGTGCATTGTTGGCTCAAGGATATATTAGTTGGCTGTGGGTTTGAGTATAGTACTGCAACATTTTTCACCACCTTTTCTAATGTAGTAGTATACTTCATCCATCTGAAAGTGAGAGTACTGTTTGACTTGCTGTACGCGTATTTAGGGTTGCCTATGTCACTACCGACAAAATATTTTTTCCGATTATATTTTCCATAAAAAAAGTTTAGTCAATTATGTCTTAATCGTATCCTACACAACCCTTAATATGTTTGTAAAAGAATAAAAAAAAAGAGTCAAATAGGACTCTCATTTGCGGATGGATGTAATGTAAATACTTTTAGCATCTCTTTGTTGATCTTTGACTTAAGGGAAACAATGTTAAGACTGTCAATTTCTGTGCACAAACTCACATATGATAAGTCTTAAAAGTGAATTTCTCCTGGTAATGTTGTTTCTCCTCTTAGTAAACAAAAAAGCTTTAGTTATTGCTTGTAGCTAATGTAGTTTTTAAATCTTGGTGTAGTTTCTGTTTTATTTGGTAGGTAAAGAAAAAATTAAGGTTTGAAGGAGAGTTCTTCATTCTGCCAAATTTATTTTGGCATAATTCAATCATAATCTTGCAGGAAGAAGGAATAGCAGGAAGCTTCGAATTATGCTGCCTTTAGCAGCATGAAATCCATGCCCTAGAATTGCAATTGGCGCGATAAAATCCAACCTACCAATTTTAAGGTATGATTACTAAGCTGTTCTATATAATGCACCTTCATCATATATATGCACTTCTATCTATTATTGAATAGGCTAATGACTAGTATCATGCTCAAAATAATATGTAATAAATGTTTTAGCACTTGAAATTCCGGGATGGGTGAGGCTGCTGAAGCTGTTGAGCCTAAGGTGATGAACGTCAGATTAAGTGATTCCGATGCCAAGGTGATAGAAATCAGACTAAGTAATTCTGAGATAATTCTGTTGAAGGAACCTGATTCGTCAGAGCAGAAAAGTATCGAATACTTGGCTAAAAGAAAGAAGTCACAACAAGCACGATACTCGTATGGCATTATCTTCTTATTGACAAATATTATTGCTTGGATTGTTCGCGACTATGGCCAAATCTTTTTCCCTCAGCTCCACTGTATGTCAAGCCTCTTTTTGTTCGGAATCTAAATGCTGTGATCTTTCTTGTACACAAAATTGTCGAGTTTCACATCTTTTATGAAGCTTTTGTATGATATAGTTGTGATTTTGCTCTGGTTTTTTTATTTTCTTTCCCAGATTTTAAAGCGTGTGGAGTTGAGGGACGTGCTTGTTATCAAACAATGGCAGTTCTTCGCGTGAGTTTAGGATGCTTTGTATCTTTGTTTGGCAGTATAAGTAGCAATTTCTTCTTGAGATGAAATCTAAAGATGTCTTTAGCATCAGGAACAAAACTAAAGTGAATGACTTTTGATGTTCTGCTAAATTTACATGAACTTTTCTTCACTACATAGATTCCTTGACATAAATTCTAGATATTTTTCTTTATAATGTTTCTTACAACATTCAAAACAAACAAGTTGGATGAATCTCGGAACGAGTGGCATTCTGGGTGGTGGGGATTGAAGTTTGTCATGTGGATTATATCACTAGTCACTTCACTCTTTGTGCCCTCAGGTTTTGTTCATCTATATGGTATGTCTACTATGCCACTTTATATCCTAGCCCTTTACTTGACTGTACAAGCTTCCTCTTAGGCACTTGGATCAATTTTCTCCATTACAGTTGAAGTTTCATCTATTTTCTAAACTTATCATGAACTGCTCTATCATTTATACTTGAACTACTGGATGTCAAAACTGATAGATTAATACTATCTTCTTGCAGGAGAACTTGCTCGTGTTGGCGCAGGGTAATCTTCAAAAAATCCTTTAATTTCTGGCATCGGATAGAAATATAACAGCAGACTATTTAACCAATGAAGATGGAAAATAAAACTTTTTGTAGGTTCATAAATGTCAAAAATGTTGCAGATTTGACTTCCCTCATCCTCCTTCCCCAGAAAAATGAGATGATTCTGCTTAAATTTCTTAATTACTTTTTCACTGTACGAATGTTACAGGCATTCAATTTTCTTCCTTCCACACTCTGCAGGATTTTTCTTGCTCTCCAACTCGTAAGTGTCATCGAGTTCATCACATGGTGGAATAACTACTGGATGCCCGATGAGAGGCGAAAACAAAAGTATGAGCTTCTGATCTCTGCAGTGTCCTTTTTATCTAATATGCCTATTTTTTCCTTCTGCATAAACACTGAAATATTAGTAAGAAGCTTCAGACCATCTAAATGACTTCAGAATAAATTTTTTGCACATTCTTTCTAATTTCTCCTAACATTTCCATAGTTCAGAATTCGACGAGCTTAGTAGTTTTTAATGTTCTGATTTTCTATTCTTGTTCTATTAGCTGCAAATTGCTAAAAATTTCCTTCGATTTTATTTACAGCCGCTTTCTTGGGCTATTCATGTCAAACCTATTCTACATTGTTTCTCTGTGTGGAATAGGGGTGATGTACTCCCTATATGGTTCCAGCACCTCATGCAGTCTCAACATATTTTTCATCACCTGGACTGCTATTTTGTTAGTAGTAATGATGGCTATGGCCTTACATTCAAAGGTGTGCTTTTCAGAATTTCTATCTTCTGTCAAGTATTTACTAAACATCTGATATTTTTTGTTGTTGGGATGATTAGAGCAGGTGAATAGAGGCCTTCTATCTTCAGGCATTATGGCTTCTTACATTGTTTTCCTCTGTTGGTCTGCTATAAGAAGGTTAGTAAATCTCATGCATTTATATTGATCTCTGTCTTGTTACATTTTTAGCACCAAGTTTTCTACCTAGTAGTAAATCAACATTTCGGATTAATGCATAATTCTTTTCCACTTCGGGTTATGGTCCTAATCTGAAACCACAAATTCTACAAGAATTAACATTCATTTCGCTTTAAGTTTCATCAAAAAAATTCCATCAACATGTTTCAAGATTGAAAGTTTAATTTCTCTTCACTTTTTCAGTGAGCCTCCTACTGAAAAATGCAGCCCTCAAAAGCAAGAACATGGGCATAGTGATTGGATCACTATACTTGTAAGAGCTAACATTCTCTTTGTTTTCCTTTATATCCTAATTCTAAAAAACTCCTACTCAAAAAAGAAGTGATACACATTAAAGGATAAATAGTACCTTAACCTATTTATTTGATGTTTAACCGCTCCCAGGGCTTCCTTATTGCTATATGTTCAATTGTCATGGCAACCTTTTCCACAGGAATCGATTCACAAACGTTTCAGGTAACAAATTTCGGACATTTCTAAACCTTCCTACTTTTCTCCCGAGACATAATGGCTAATGATTGTATTGTATGTATGCCTACAGTTTCGGAAAAATGAAGTTCAGCTGGAGGATGATATTCCATACAAGTATGGATTCTTCCACCTGATATTCTCCTTGGGAGCCATGTATTTCGCAATGTTATTCATCAGTTGGAACTTATATAGCTCAACTAAAAAGTAAGAACTTATATATAACAATTCCTCTGAGCTTATTATTCCATCAAAATCACTTATTTTATCAGAACTCATATATTTATGCAAGTGCAACAGATGGAGCATTGATGTAGGGTGGACAAGTACATGGGTGAAAATCGTTAATGAATGGTTTGCAGCAACAATATATTGTAAGTGAGTCAATATATTAGCTACATTCATCATGGGAAAATCGTTAACGAATGGTTTAAATTGTTATTGCAGTATGGAAATTAATCTCCCCGGTCATCAGACAGACGAAAGTCACAAACCATGAAGAGAAACCAGTGCAGCAGATTGATAATTTAGAGTCTCAATGATTCATTTTTGCAATGTACAATATAACATGCATGCATACTAGTAGTTTTTCTTGCCCCTTGTTATAGTGTATCTATTCCTTCTTCATTTGTTATTGAGTGGTCCGACTTCTCAGATTCAAGGAATTTTTATTTTTTTTATAACCGAGAGTTTCCCGACCGCAGGCGGACTAATATCCACGAACCGGGTCAGACTTTTCATATGGGCTTACGCCCGCGTTCCCGTGGCCATATGAACTTTTTTCTGGCCTTGACAAATTGTTGTTGGTGATATTCGGTTCGAGTCTACGACTCGTTCCGAGGCGTCATTTGAATCAACTGCTGGGGTTTAAAGAAAAATTTACTTATTACATAAATGGTAAGGTGTATATGAGTTGAGATTAATCTAACAATAAATTTATTTAAGTTGGACTACTAAAGGAAAATTTATGGTGCATGTCTCATTTAACATATATTCTGAGTTCTTCGAAAGATCTTACAAAGAAATATTATGCCATCATCAATAAGAATAACAAAAAAATGGTACTAACCATTTACTAAAAGTACACTGCCATCATATACTAGTACTTCACATAGAAACAATCTCATGTACTAAATCTGATCTAGCTATCTTCTTAAATCTCATGATGTAATAAAGAGGAATTAAGAAAAAAAGAGCAAGAATGATTACATCAACTTGTAGTAACAGACATTTCCAGAAAGAAGAATTTGATAGCCTTTGCCACAAGGGCACTTGAACTCAACTTTTATGCATTCCCCTGTCCTGTACACACTCACTGCTTCCTCATCAATTTCATTCTCAGAATCATCATCCTCATCCTCATCCTCATCCTCATCCTCCTCCTGTCAATAAAAATCATATGAGAAATCTAGTCTTTAAAGAATCAATCACTCCAAATCAATATACCAAACAAATTCTAACAAAACTAAAACAACAAATTCTAATAGAAAATCTGAGCATTGATTATTGAAGAGAACAAGGTCTAATTAGGAACCAAACCAATGATTTATTGAGCAAGTTACTGACAGAAAATGAGACCTTGGGATTTTCATGACTATGGTTAAATTCAGATCCTTCTTGTTCTTTTTCTTCTTCTTCATCATCATCATCATCTTCTTCTTCTACTTGTTGAATGGCTTGGTTAAACCATTGACTCATCACCCTGAAAATGTCTTTCATTTTCTTCAACTCCTGCAATTAATTAATTCTATCTTTAATAACTAATCCATTTTTATGCCCCCAAAAAGGGAAAAAACAAATTAATAAGTAACCAACCTTGGAACTGGGGCTCTCTCCTCTGATTGAATCCATACACATTTCCCTTGAGTTCATAGGATCAGATAACTTCCGGCGGAGTATTTGCCGGAGAGGTGGCAGAGAAGTCGGCGTTTCTGTGGCAGTCGCCGGAGGGGTGATCTTGGTATTTTTTTTTCCGGTGAATGGGGGAAAATTAAAGTTGGAGTTGGATCAGAGATGGTGCGCTGGAGATTGCAGGGTGGAAGATAAGGATTCTTCGCCCGAAATTGGATTTTGTTAAGATTTTCAGGGGAATGAGTGTTAGACAAAGTAGCTGCTGCTGGTGACAATTGTGGGTTTGAAATTGAATTGATTGGTTCGGAGAGGGTGCGGCGGAGATTAGTGGTCGGAAGTTGGATCTTGGTGAAGCCTTCGAGGAGATAGCAGGTGACGGCGGCGGAGGAGGAAGGTGGTGGAGGAGAGAGAGTGGGTTTCTTGGGAATGGGTTGCTCTTGGAGAGATGAGGATGAGAAGAGTGATCTTCTCTTTGTGGACCCACAACTGCTGCACTGCTCTATGGTGGTGGGATTCACGGCGGTTGTGTGGTGGTTGCCGGCGGCGGAAGTGGTGTGAAGAAAGCACCACCTTCTTTCTCAATTTCCTGATCACTCATCATTTGGGGTTCTTGAATTTTGGAAGGGGTTTATTTGGGGTTTGTATACATAGGGACTATGCTTTCTTTATAGTCTGAGATTTGGGAGGGAGAGGCAGTTATTTCTGTTATGACGGTTATTGAATTAATATCTGTATTTCTTGATATTTTAGAGTTTCAAATGCTAAATAAAATAATCCAAGGGAAAAAACATCAACAAGTGTTCTTGAGTGTAAATGGTGACTTTGAACAAAAATCTGCTGTCTAAATGAAAGCCCCCTTCTAATTTTTGATGCCAAATATTTGCTGAAACCATAATCAAATAAATTTTTTTGATATTCTTTTTGCCAAAACAATTTAGTTTTAAATAAATAGCAATGGTGTTTTTTAAATAAGTCGAGTGCTGGAAGGAGGGAGTAGGGAGTACTTATCCCAGAGAAAAATTAAGCACAAACATAGATTTCTTCAGAGAAGCTTACCAAACACAATCCAAGAACTCCAGCCAATATATCATTTTACATGTCAAGAGTTTAATTCATGCATAAACTTTAATGATAACCCAAAAGTTAAAATCCCAGTGAGGGTTTATGGTTTTGTTGTACCAGCAGCCAACAAGCTCCAAAAGTTATGCACCAAAAGAGAATGGATGGCTGTGATCATTCCATCAATTAATTTTGTTAATCACACAGAAAAATCAAGAAATAATAAGATTAACATAAGCAGTCGTTAGAATTCTCATAACACAATTCCAACAACTTCACCTATTAAAGTCTTACAACAACTCCACCTTCATTCTACAGTCTATTTCCTATATAAAATGCAATGCCAGAGCCTAATTGCATACTCATTCCACAACCATTTTATCTTCAAATAGAAGTAATCACTCTTCTATATATACGACCATTTCAAGATGTTCAACAATCCTCACCATCCATTTTCATCGCAATGATACTTGTAACCCTGCAGGTAGCAACAATGGTAGCTGCAGTTGATCCTGCATCAGGAGGTGAAGTCCCGATCATCGAGCTATACATGCATAACATTCTTGGGGGTAGCAGCCCTACGGCTAGGCCGATCACTGGCTTACTCGGAAACATATATAGCGGCCAAGTGCCCTTTGCTAGGTCGGTAGGGTTCCTCCCCCCAAAAGACGGGGTAGCCATTCCCAATGCCAATGGCGCCCTTCCAACCGTTAATGCCAACGGCATTCCGCTCGGAACCGGCTTATTGGGTACAAACTTTGCCGGAAATAATAACAATAATGGTAAAAATGTGGCGACTCAACTGGGGCCCGATGGATTAGGACTAGGGTTCGGAACAATTACTGTTATTGATGATATACTACCTCTGCTCCCGAGTTGGGTTCACAGGCACTGGGAAAAGCTCAGGGAGTGTATGTCGTGAGCTCTGCAGATGGGAGCACACAGATGATGGCGTTCACTGCTATGATCGAAGGAGGGGAATATGGTGATAGCCTAAACTTCTTCGGAGTGTACAAGATAGGAAGCACCGTGTCACGGTTGTCGATGACTGGAGGGACCGGAAAGTTTAAGAATGCTTGTGGGTTTGCCGAGGTTCGATCACTCATACCAGCCGGTCAGCATGTCACAGATGGTGTAGAGACATTGCTGAGGATCACTATTCATCTTACCTACTGAGGTTGCACTTGTCACTAAAAAACATTTGTGTGCGTGTTCGTTTAGACGAATGTCAGGTTGGTTTGTAGTTTTTCTATTTTTGTGCTATGTTCAGTCCCATTCTGTCAACCTATACTTCAGTGTCTGGGAACATTCTTTTGATGATAAACTGAAGGTCTTTCAAATAATCAGGTGCTCAAACAAAGAACTATGCACCTTCATATACAAAAATTTAACAAGTGAACATATAAACTGTACCTGTAACATGATTGTAAGATTAAATTTACTATCAAGTAAATGTTTAACGAAACTACAGCTATACTTGGAAGTTCATCCCTCTGACCAATTAAAAAAAGATCTGGTACCTCAATTTGGGAACTGATATTTCCACATAGTCCTCTCTTACAGTGGGTCCCACCTTCATGTGAAAAGGAATCATGTGAAAAATATCAAAAGCACATATGGAAATAGTGTCCCCCTATATATATGAAAATGAAAGAGAATATAACCATATGTATCTCAAAAATTGTCTCATACATTTCTCACGAGTCATATTGATCATATATTCTTCATTACAATGGCTTCCCAGTAAGTTCTTCATACGAACAGGAAGGGAATCAAGAAAAAAGTAGAAATATAACATAAAACATCTTTATTAATCTCCATATTGTAGAAGGCAGAATGCCAATGAATGACAGCAATATTGGACAATCTTTTTTAACCTTTACAACGGAAAAACAATGACAACTGAATTTGTAGTTTATGAGTAAGATTACACTACATCTAGGTTTCTACACAATCGCATAAAACGATGAGTGTTTTCTATTTATAAGTAAGAGATAAATTATAAAGGCAAGAGAAACCTAGGTAATATAGTACCGCTCTACTTTTTTTTAAAGTATCTGTTCAAATGTGTTTGGTGCATCGCAAAAAAACTTAGGGTAACATGCTCATGGAGAGATCAGTAGTCACCTTCTTGCTCACCATAAGAGTAATATAAACTACTCCAAGCAGGTCAAATGCTTATTGACACATCTATATAGCTCCTCATGTTTTCATGACAAGCTCCTGATGTTAACACGACCAAGTACAGTAGCTTGATCGAGCCCATAAAGTGAATCAATCAAGTGCAGCCGCAATGAAGCTGGCCCTCTAGCCATGTCCATTGCTATCTCACCAGCAACACCAAATATAGACAATGCAGTAGTTGTGGCTTCAAAGGCATGTAATGGATCAACTGCAACAAATGCAGCAATAAGAGCGGTCACAGAGCATCCGGTCGCTGTTATTCGTTGCAGCATAGCTACACCATTGTGTGCACCAACAACTTTCTTGCCATCTGTGACAATGTCAACAGCACCAGATACTGCAACAATACTGCCACTTGCTTGAGCCAAGGACTTTGCTGCTTCAATAGCATCTGTTGAGTCAAGTATGCTATCCGCACCCTTGAGAATAAAACCAATTTAAGAGTTTGAATAGATGTAAGATAATCTTATCAAAATAATAATTAGGCTATAAACATTTAGACTTTGGCAAGGAACCACAAAATATCAGCAGAGATGGGAACTATACAAAGTGGCATTTTACAATGTCCTTTGAATCTAAATGAACTTGTACACAGCACTTGAGAAAAGAAATCATCTTAAACTGACCTATCTAAAAAATCGCAGCCTCTTGGCATAATGTTAGAAATCTTATAAATTGTGATTCTAGGTAAAAATAAGATGGATCACATTACATAAAATAATATGACGAAGACCGGTGTGTCATTAATGTCCTTAATATAGGTAATTACTAGATACAAACCCGCGCGTTGCGGCGGGATTATTTAATTATTTAATAATAAATATGTACGTATAATTTATAAATTAAAATATAATAAGAAGATGGTAGATTGTTGTGCAATGATCAAATTTTACAAATAAAAACAAATGAATATACATTATAGGGGGTAGTGTTGAGATAAAATAGTGATTTTATTAAATAATAAATAAATTACAAAGAATAATATCAAAACAATTTAGATTTATAGTGATTTAGGGGATTATAAATCTAAAAAATTAAGAGAATGACATTATACTATTAACTGTTTAGATTTGTAGTGATTTAGAATATTATAAATCCAAAAAATTAATTAATAGCATAAAGTAGTGATTTTATTAAATAATAATTAAATTACAAAGGATAATATCAAAACAGTTGATATTATCAAAACAGTTTAGATTTTCAGTGATTTAGGGGATTATAAATCTAAAATTTAGGAAAATGAATTAGGGTTTGTTTTCATCCTCATTTGTTATGTTAGTTGGGCAGTTTTGTTAAGGGTCTTAAGGAACATTAATTAGGTAGGACACGTGTTGAATTGTGGGAATGACAGATGTCAAGCTATGCTATCATGTACTGCATTTTAGTATATTTAATATATATATTTCACCAGGAACAACAAGGAGGCTACTATTGGGCCCCTGAAATAAAAGAGATCTTGGAAGTCCCAATACACCTTAGGTAAAAAGTCCATATTTAGTGGTCAATATATCCAATAAGGTTAAGGTTACTAGAACATATCAAAATGCATATGTTTGGCAAACAACCTAGAAGGTGAAATTTCAATCTAAAAGTTCTATGATAAATATCACAGAGATCAGGGAGTCACCAGAGGTGCTTAGGGGCCTATGCATCAAGGAATTTAGTAATACAAGAGTTTTTTGCCAAGTACACTAAAGTAGGAAAAATTGAACAGTCTACATTGTTAACTTAATAATCAGATTTATGCATGTACTAACATGTAATATAACCTACCTTGAAAATTCTAATTTTTTTTTTTATGTAAATAAAAATAAAGTCTTGTGAATTCATTGTTGGATAACATTTCAAACCTGTAGACAACTACTGATAAAACACACTCAATATGACCATATAATATGTTGATAAACACATCAAAACATACCCTTAATTATCAAATTAAGAATCCCAATCACTATTTATTATACTTCCGACTATACAAAATCAACAAACACAAAGAACAACATAAGGATTTAGTAGTGTTAGTTGCATATTGATTTACCTTGGTGGGTCCAACAGAAGCCTTAAAAAGAGCAATAATCTCAGACCCATTTCCCCTAATAACAGTAGGCTTAAGCTGAACAAGCTCAAGACAAGCCTTCAACCGGAAACTTGAAGCCCCGGCGGCCACTGGGTCAAGCACCCAAGGCTTACCCAATTGAATAGCCAACTCTGCGGCAGACTTCATGGCCGGTAGCCAGTCGGGGGTGAGTGTTCCGACGTTGACACAGAGCGCGTGGATGTGAGGCGTGAAATCGGGAATCTCCTGCAGGGAGTGGATCATGGCCGGCGATGCGCCGGCGGACAGGAGAGTGTTGGCCAGTCAGATCCATAGACACGAAGTTTGTGATGGATTGGATGAGGGGCGATTGTTGCCTGACAGTTGATAGGTGGGTCCAGGCTACTGAGCCCCAGTTCTTGCTTTCTTCTTCTACATGTGTTGCAGGGTTCTTCCATGGCCGCCCTCTGGTTCAGATGAGTTGAAAGATTGTTAAAATTGATTGTAAATTTGCTTTGGGGGCTTTGGGCATTGGCAGTCATATCTATTTATATTCGTGGAAAAGATGGAATGCAACAAATTCTTGATATTCACATTTCCCACTACAGAAATAGGGAATGCAAAATTTTCTAAAAATTAATTTAAAATATTTCTAAATTTTAAATTGATATTGTACCTGCTTTTGTAATCTACATGCTAAATGTCAAAAATTAATGATTTAGTCGATGTAATTCGCAAGTTTTATTTAATATATCTTTTAACTTTTAATTTTTTAAATTATCTTGTTAAACTAGCTACTCCGTCCGTCTCATAGTTATAGGCTGATTTTTTTTGGCACAGTTTAAAAAAATCAGTTTAAGTAATAATTTTTAACATAATTTTCCACATATACCCCTTAATATGGAATTAATGAATAAGTTAATTATTCCTTACTTATACTTTCAACTTCATTGATTGACGTGTACTGACCATTAAAGTTTATAACCATATAACTATAACCAAAGAAAATATAACAACATTAAATGTGGTGATAAAAATAATGACATTGAATGTTGTTTTTTCAAAAAAAAAAAAATAATGGTAGAATATTTATTATAAGGGCATAAAAGTAAAACAATGAACCAACTAAATTTTATAAATAGTAAGTAGCTTATATATTGGGACATCTCAAAATAGAAAATCAGTCTATAACTATGAGACGGAGGGAGTATTATTTTGTAATCGAATCATTTTGCTACATCTAAGCTAACGGCTGAGCTAATCGTTGTTAATTTCTTTAAACCATTATCCTATGTGGACTTGCAAAAAAAGAAAAAAAAAAGGTGTGACGCTCCCCAAAATTAGGTATACATTACCCATCTTGAGTCGCCAGATACATGGTACAGAATTCAAATACAACTTAATAATACAACTGTTATGTACAATACGACAAAACATAAACTGTGAGTTTGTATACAAATATTGTCTACTAGAGATTATACAAACTCAAAAAGAGTCTCATTACAATTATCATCACACTATTTCACAGAATAGTGAGAACTACTAATGCACCATCTAGGACCATCACTCTGTTCCCCGACTAGTCCCAGCTATGTTTTCATTTCGTGAAGAGAACAGTAAAAGAAATGGTGAGCTCAACTAGCCCAGTAAGAAATATTATGACTAAGATAATGCAGAATAATTTATCGTTAGCCTTCAACAGTGTTAAACTGATAAAATATAAGACGTACGTACGTACGTTAATTTCGAGGACGAAATTTCATAAGTAGGAGAGGTTGTAAGACCCCGACTTTTTAATGAATAAAATCAAATTTCCTTTATTTATTATTGTGAATAATAAGGTATTAATTTGATATAATAACTTTGGTTATGGGTGAAATATGAAAATTTTATAAAATAAACAAGTGGTTATAAAATATTCATTTTGTCGGTGGAATATTCTTTCTGTCGGAGAATATTCGTACAACGGCGCAGCCAATTGTGGGCCCCATAACGGATAACGGTCGAATGAAGAAAATGACAAAATTGAATAACGGCGTAGTTGTTACCGTTAATACTGTTAGAATACCTGGTGATTAAAGTAAAGTAATACGCGTTGTTGCACAGTAGCATACGGTATTGCACAGTATTGTTGAATTATTGATCCTTACGTAAGAAGGCACTACTCAATAATTATCACAGTAGTTACTGTTCAATATTTTATTTTATTGATTCAATAATTGCTGTATTGATATTTTATATTATTGTTGTTTCAATTATCGTCACTGCACAGTATCTCCTTTATCAGATCAATAATTAAGATTATTTGGAATAATATTATTAGATAACATTATTGGCAATGTCTAGAAAGTTGTGTCAAGGAGACGTTTGGTCACCTAATTGCGCGTCAATAAGGAGAAATCCTTATTGGAAAACACCTCTTTCCTGGGAACAACCTGGTTGTCATAAATGTGATTCTGTAATATTATTTGTGAATAATTAATCATTGATTCATATGATAAGGAAATATTTATTTTATGTGAATATAAATGATGGATTTATTTATGTGGTTATAAATGAAAGAATTAATGTTGAGGTGTTTTATTAGTATTTTGTCGGATTGGAGGTATTAAAAATCAAATCAGTATTTTTTTGAGATATATTGCGGGAGTTATAATTTTTAATCCGACCGTTGGATCGTTGTAATTTTTGGATATGTTATACATATATAAGTTGAGTATATGACCACAAATTTTGAACCATTAAAAATGAGCGTATGATTTGTTATAAATTTTAAGAGGTGACTGATTCGAAAATCAGGTTATAAATCATTTTGGTGGAAAATTCTAGAATTGGTGGCCCCCACTCTTGGTTGGTGAAGAAATATGCTGAGATTTTTATTCAAATGTGGTGGGTGGGAATAGTAGCAGGTAAAACCATCAGGTTGCAGGTTAAGTCTGCTTCGGCGTACTAGCATTTTTCTATAAATAGAGGGCTAAGTTAGAATTGAAAATCACACCAGAAACAAGTTTTCTCTCTTTCTCTCTCTAAATTATTGAGTGTATTTTATGAGTATTTAGATATTTTGTGAGTTTCTATTCATCAGTGCAAGTTTTCTTCAGCCTTATATCGATATTCCGATCAGAAGTACTGGTATTTTGAGGTAAAGGATATTATCTTTTTCTTAAATGATATTTTCTTCAATATCATTATGCCAAAATATTGGTATGAACTTTTTATCAAATTTAGAACTTTTTGTGTCGGGGTTACTATTCACGTATACGGCACTATTCACGTATATATGACACTATTCACGAATACGGCACTATTCACCAAAAAATGAAATTTTCTTCTTTTTATCCAAGTTGTCTATTATGGTTACTATCTTTGATTGTATCCATGTTTTGATCATTATTTTTGAATTCTACTTCAAAATTGGTTATTTCGGAATATTATTGAACTTGGATAAACTGTAATACGAATCCTTAATATTTGATCTGTTATCTCACTGGATTCATTTTCTATAAAATATTTTTCACCATTCTCAGTCCTAAATGATGATACAAATTAATATCTTTGGACTGTAGTGCAAAGATGAATGATTACCTAATGAATATCTTTGGCCTGTAGTGCAAAAATGAACAGGTGTTGAGATGAACATGACCAACTGGTGATACAAATGAATATCTTTGGCCTGTAGCGCAAAGATGAATATTTGATTCAAGATGTATATTGATTGATGTTACAGGGATAAAATATTGATGATGGATGTGACGCCCCCAAAATAGGTATACAACACCCATTCTGAGTCGTCAAAATACATGGTACAGAAACAACTACAACTTTATTTATACAACATAAAAACTGTGAGTTTAAATACAAATATTGTCATCTAGACAATATCCACACTCAAATAAGTCCTCAGTACAATTATTGATACATTATTTTATAAAAATGGTGAGGACTACTAAAACGACTTCTAGAACCATCATTCCACACCCCGACTAGTACTCGCTACATTCTCGCCTCCTGAGAAGAAAAATAGAACAACAAGGAAAAGGGTGAGCTCAACTAGCCCAGTAAAGAATATTATGACTAAGATAATATAAAACAAATTATCGTTAGTCTTCAACAGGGAAAAATATAATAGAATACAATAGACAACAAGTTTTAAATCAATATTCGCAGCGGAAATAATAATTCATTAGAAGAGTTAAGTAGAGAATGCAAACTACTATCTTCTATATATGAATTTAAAAGTTCATCGTCTATCTTTTATCCCTGTAACATCAATCAATATATATCTGGAATCAAATATTCATCTTTGCTCTACAGGCCAAAGATATTCATCAGTTGGTCATGTTCATCTAAACACCTTTTCATCTTTGCACTACAGGTCAAAGATATTCATCAGAAATCATTCATCTTTGCACTACAGGCCAAAGATATTCAGTTATTTCATCATTTAGGACTTAGGATGATGAAAAATATTTTAAAGAAAACGAATCCAGTGAAACAAAAGAATAAATATTAAGGATTCGTATTTCAACTATTCCATGTCTAAAAATACCTCATAAATAATCATAGTGGAGTAAAATTCAAGAATGATCAAAACAAGGATATAATCAACCAGAATAGATATTTTAGACAAAAAGAAGAAAATTTCATTTTTCGGTGAATAGTACCGTATTTGTGAATAGTGCCGTATACGTAAATAGTAACTCCGACACTAAAAGATAGAAATTTCACAAAAAAGATCATCATGCTTCGTGAATAGTAACTCGTGAATAATAACTCGTAAATAGTAACTCGTGAATAGTAACTCATGAATAGTAACTCATTAATAGTAACCCCAACATGAAAAAGTTCTAAATTTGATAAAAAGTTTCAACCAATATTTCGGCATAATGATATTGAAGAAATAATATCATTTGAGAAGAAAATAACATTCCTTACCTTGTAAAGACAGTATTTCTACTTGAAACACCGGATATAAGCTATGACTTGAACTTACACCGTATAGCAACACTCAAAGTATTAAAATACTCACAAGAATACGCTCAATATTATAGAGAGAGAAATAGAGAGAAAACTTCAGTTTCTGATGTGATTTTCAATTCTAACCTAAGCACCCTATTTATAGGAAAATACTTAGAACACCAAAGCAGAAAATTTAATAAAATATTAATATAATATATATTAAATTCCTACGCCCACTCTGACCATCTGACCATCTGAATTCAGCCACTAATAATGACAAAAACAAAAAAAATGTTTTTGTTATTAAAATTAATTAAAACTTTCAAAAATCAATTATTCAGGAATTTCGGAACTTCAATAATTCATAATAAATAGCCCTTTTATCAAAAAATTCGAATCTCGTAAATTTTTATAGGAAATTCAATTCTCTACAACTTTGCAGAAGAAAGTTTTTCCAAATTCTAAACAGAAATTGACTGAAATCCATAAACGGACGATTTTACAGGCTATAATCAAATTTCAGTCAAGAAATGGGGTCCACCGACACACAAAACATGTGTTAATAATTTAATGCAACAAAAATACTCTTCCTCCTCATATACTCATATATCCCACATTCATTGCAAAACTATCACCATTATTATATTATTAAAATATAATAATAAATTATTTTATCAGAAAAGATAAAATATCATTTTTCAACAATTGTAGCTTTAAAAATTTTCTCCATCTATATCCACATAAAATCAATATTTTCCTCATCATATAAATCAATAATTAATTATTCACAAATAATATCACAGAATCATAGTACTGGCAACCAAGGCCGTTCCTAGGAAAGATGGGGCTTTCCAATAAGAATTTCTCCTTACTGGCGCGCAATTAGGTGACCAAACCTCTCCTTAGACAGAACTTTCTAGACATTGCTAATAATGTTTTCTAATAATATTATTCAGATAATATGAATTGTTGCATCGATAATGGAAAATACTGTGTAGTGACAATTATTAAAACAACAGAAATATAAAATATCAACGCAGCAATTATTGAATCAATAAAATAAAATACTGAACAGTAATTACTGTAACAATTATTGAGTAGTGCCTTCTTACGTAAGAATAAATAATTAGGTGCAATACCGTGTGATACTGTGCAACAATGCGTATTACTGTGTTTTAACCATCGGGTATTCCAACAGTGTTAACGGTAACAACTACGACGTTATTTATAAACAACTTATACTTGTCATTTTCTTCATCCAATCGCTTTTCGTTATGGGGCCAACAAAAGACTGCTCCATCGTACGAATATTCTCTGACAGCAAGAATATTTCACGACCAAACGAATATTCACCGACAACAATGAATATTTTATAACCACCTGCTTGTTTAAAATATTTGCGCATTTTACCCATAACTAACCACATTAATCAAATCAACCCTTACTATTTCAAAATGATAAATAGAGTAAACTAAATTTCATTTATTAATAATTTGGGGTCTTACAATGGACTTTTAAATCTTAGAAGATAGTATAATTCTTTCTCTACTTGACTCTTCTAATGGATTACTGTTTTTCGCTGCAGTTGTTGATCTAAAACTTGTTGTCTATTATATTTTATCAGATTATTCTCTGTTGAAGACTAATGATAATTTATTGTATATTATCTTAGTCATAATATTCTTTACTAGGCTAGTTGAGCTCACCCTTTTGTTCCATTTTTATTCTCAGGAGGTGGAAACATAGCAGAACCTAGTCGGGATACGGAGTGATGGTTCTAGAAAGTTGTTTTAGCAGTCCTTACTATTTTTAAAATAGTGTATCAATAATTGTAATGAGGACTCTTTTTAAATTTTTATAATCTCCATTTGTATTTAAACTCTCTATTTGTATTTAAACTCACAGTTTAATGAAGTTGTATTTGTTTCTGTACCATGTATTTGGCGACTCGGAATGGGTGATGTATACCTATTTTGGGGGCGTCACAGTTGGTATCAAAGCTTAAGGATATGATCCCTGGCTGAGATGTGAGACGAAAACTAGGAGGGGAGAGACGGGGAATTCCTTCGTTAGTATTACCTGACTAAGTTTATTTGGTATTTATTTGGTCGGTCAGAGTATAGGGATAATATGTTGCATGACTATTAACCCTTGTTTTATGGCAGTATTTAAGAATGGCAGCTGAGAACGTTAATAATGGAGTGAATCAAATCGTGGAGACACCTTTGATCACTACCCAGGGGAACGTGCAATAGGAAGGCAATAATCCTCCTGTAAACAACGTTACCGAACAAATGATGAATGATGGGATATTTAGAAGCTTTTTGCAGTTCATGTAAAACCAGACGAGGGAGAATCGTGCACAAAATACGGGTGAAAATGCTAGCAATGCGCGGCTTGTCACATCCAAGCAGTTCAAAGAGTTGGGACTACCAGAATTTAAGGGAAAGCCGGATTCGATCATGGCGGAAACGTGGGTCAAATAAATTACCAAGATATTCGATGTCTTAGAATGCACAGAGGAATAGAAGGTTCCATTCGCCACCTTTATGTTCCCTGGTGAGGTAGACTACTGGTGGGAGTATGTGAAGCGTACCTAGCCAGCCGCACTCAGCATGTCTTGGGAAACGTTTCAAAAACTATTCAATGACAAATACTTTCCTGAAAGTATTCGTCATATGAAGGAGTTGGAGTTTATCAGACTAGAACAAAATAACATGACAGTGTCTCAGTACGAGATGAAGTTTGCAGAGTTATCCAGGTTTGCACCTCATTTGGTCGAAAATGAGGAACGAATGATGAGGATGTTTTTGAGAGGTTTAAAGCCCGAGATTCGACAATATCTTATCTCTTATAAATTTTCTTTATATTCAGATGTTGTAAATAAGGCTCAATTATTAGAGCGAGATAATGAGTATGTTCAACCGAGGGAACATAACTAGGGTCATACCGGTGGCGGCAGTCATCGAAGCAATGAAAACCAGCAGGGAGGAAAACATTCGGACAAAAGCGGTAACCACTCTGGTGGTAATCGTGGCTGTGATAATAGAAGGAGCGAGTCGGGAGGAGATTTCAAGAAGAGAAGGTACAACAATGATAACATGAAGACGTCAGCACAAACATCAACTATTTTTAGGGGAGGAGAACGAGCACCGGAAGTTTGTTACAAATGTAGGAATGAGGGACACATCAGTCCAAACTGCCCACAATAATTCAAGGTGTGTTATAACTGTAGAAAGGAAGGTCATATAGCTAGAGATTGTCTAGTTGCGAAACCAAGTTCAACAGGGATGGTGACTCCAAAGGCTGTCCTGGACAAGTTAAAGTCGGTGGTTCCTAGAAGGGCATTTGTCGTGACTGCCCAAAACGTGAAGAACCCATACGAGGTGATCACGGGTAAGCTAATCATAAACTCTTGCGAAGTTTATACCTTATTAGATACCTGTTCTACCCATTCTTTTATCTCTCCTGCTTGTGCTCAACGTTTAAACTTAACTCCGGAGAAATTAAACTTTGACTTATCTGTTGAGACTCCGTTAGGAGAAACTTTCGTTACATCTACTGTTTTTAAATCTTGCATGATTCAAGTCGGTACCATCACATTACCTGCCGACCTTATTTTAGTTGAAAATTCTTGCATTTGATGTGATTTTGGGGATTGATTGGTTAACCATGCATCATGTTAAAATTGATTATTTTCGTAAGGTTGTTAGTTTTCATATTCCTAACCAACCTATTATGCGAATTCAAACAATCAAACCACTAAAATCAGTCACTGTCATATCAAGCCATAAAGTTATTCGTTTATTGAAAAACGGATGTAAGCTTTCTTAGCCCATGTCATGGACTTGAACAAAAACACGTCAGATTTGAATACTATTTCTATTGTTAGTAAATTTCCTGATGTATTTCCTGAAGAACTTCCCGGTCTACCCCCAGAATGTGAAGTTGAATTCTTTATTGACCTTGAACCTGGTACAAAGCCCATTTCTAAAACCCCATATCGAATGGCTCCTATTGAACTTCAGGAGTTAAAGGTCCAACTACAGGAGTTGTTGGACATCGGTTTTATTCGTCCTAGTACATCTCCTTGGGGTGCTCCCATGTTATTCGTAAAGAAGAAATACGGGAGTATGCGACTTTGTATTGACTACCGAGAGTTGAACCATGTCACTATCAAGAATAAGTATCCGCTACCTCGTATTGATGACCTGTTTGACCAGTTGCAAGGAGCACAATTCTTTTCGAAGATCGATCTTCGTTCTGGATATCATCAGCTGAAGATTAAAACTGAGGATATTCCAAAGACTGGCTTCAGAACTCGGTACGGGCATTATGAATTCATAGTCATGTCTTTTGGATTGACTAATGCTCCTGCTGCTTTCATGAATATGATGAACCGTGTGTTTAAAGAATACTTGGATCATTTTGTTATTGTCTTTATTGATGACATCCTCATCTATTTCAAAAGCCGTGAAGATCATGAGCACCATTTGAAGCTGGTACTGCAAAGGCTTCGTGATAACAAGTTGTATGCCAAGTTGAAAAAATGCGAGTTCTGGCATGAGGAAGTAGCATTCCTTGGACACATGGTGTCAAAATATGGAGTATCTGTTGACCCGACGAAGATTGAAGCCATACAAAGTTGGGAGCAACCAAAGTCGGTGACCGAAGTACGTAGCTTTCTGGGCTTAGCTGGTTATTATCGGAGATTCGTGGAAGGATTTTCTCGAATCGCTACTCCGTTAACTCAGCTAACTCGTAAAGATATAAAATTCGGTTGGAACGAGGATTGCGAGAAGAGTTTTCAAGAACTCAAGAGAATACTCATTTCGACACCTGTTCTGACAATACCATCTGGTTCGGATGAATTTGTTATCTACAGTGATGCTTCAGGCAAAGGGTTAGGATGTGTTCTCATGCAACATGGGAAAGTCATAGCCTATGCCTCTCGGCAACTCAAAGAATATGAGATGAATTATCCTACTCATGATTTGGAGTTGGCAATAGTCATTTTCGCGTTGAAGATTTGGAGACACTACCTGTATGGGGAGAAAGTGGAGATCTATACAGATCATAAAAGCCTCAAATATTTCTTCACCCAAAAAAGAACTCAACATGCGACAACGACGTTGGCTCGAGCTATTGAAAGATTACGATCACACCATCCAATATCATCCTGGAAAAGCAAACGTGATAGCTGACGCGTTAAGTAGAAGATCATATGCTGGTACGAGTGCAATATTGTTAACACAAAGGTCCATTTTGTATGACTTACAAAGGATGGAGATAGAGATGAAGGCTCCAAATACCCACGTGATGATATCAAACATGCGAGTAGAACCGACTTTAATCGATAAAGTTAAAGCTGCTCAAGCTACGGACATGGAGCTGATGCGTATGAAGAAGAAAGTGCAAGAAGGTGCTATTCTAGAAGCAAGAATTGATGAAGAAGGAATACTTCGAGTCAACTCCAGACTTTGTGTTCCTAACGATTCTGACTTGAAGCATAGAATCATGATGGAGGCACACAACACACCGTTTGCAATCCATCCTGGGAGTACCAAAATGTATCATGATCTTCGACATACATTTTGGTGGAGCAATATGAAAAGAGAGATTGCAGAGTTTATCTCGAGGTGTTTAACTTGTCAACGTGTAAAGGCGGAGCATCAAATGCCAAAGGGTCCATTACAACCACTTGAGATTCCGAAATGGAAGTAGGAACACAATACTATGGATTTCGTTACGGGTCTTCCCAAGGTTTCTCAAGGCATAGATGCGATTTGGGTTATTGTTGATAGATTAACCAAGTCTGCCCATTTCTTGCCCATACGTGAGACTTATTCCCTTGAACGTCTTGCTAGTATGTACGTGAACGAGATTGTGAGATTTCACGGCATGCCAGTATCCATAGTTTCGGATCGTGACCCAAGATTCACTTCACGATTTTGGGTTAACTTACAGAAAGCCATGGACATGGATTTACGATTCAGTTCGACATACCATCCTCAAACGGACGGACAATCAGAGAGGACTATTCAAACTCTTGAAGATCTATTAAGACTATGTGTCCTAGATCTCAAAGAGAGTTGGGATAAGTACCTACCATTGGTGGAATTCTCCTACAACAACAGTTATCATGCGAGCATATGTAAAACCCCAACTTATTATAAATAAAATCGAATATCCTCTAATTATATTTGTGAATAATAAGGTATTAATTTGATATAATTCTTTGGTTATGGGTGAAATGTGCAAATTTTGCAAAATATGCAAGTGGTTATAAAATAATCATAGTTGTCAGGGAATATTTGTTTGGTCGTGGAATATTCATACGACGGCGCAGTCATTTGTGGGCCCCATAACAGAATAACTATCGGATGAAGAAAATGACAAGTTTGAGTTTTTATAAATAACGGCGTAGTTGTTACCGTTAACACTGTTGGAATACCTGGTGGTTAAAATACAGTAATACGCGTGGATGCACAGTATTGATGAATTATTGATCCTTAAGTAAGAAGGCACTACTCAATAATTGTTACAGTAGTTACTGTTCAATATTTTATTTTATTGATTCAATAATTGCCGCGTTGATATTTTATATTATTGTTGTTTTAATAATTGTCACTACACAGTATTTCCCATTATCATATCAATAATTCATATTATTTGAATAATATTATTAGATAGCATTATTGGCAATGTCTAGAAAGTTCTTTCAAAGAGAGGTTTGGTCACCTAATTGCGCGCCAATAAAGAGAAATTCTTATTGGAAAGCCTCCTCTTTCCTGGGAACGGCCTAGGTGTCATAAATGTGATTCTGTAATATTATTTGTGAATAATTAATTATTGATTCATATGATAAGAAAATATTTATTTTATGTGGATATAAATGTTGGATATATTTATTGTGGTTAAAAATGAAGGAGTTAATGTTGATGTGTTTTATCATTATTTTTGTCGGAATGAAGGTATTAAAAATTAAACTAGAGTTGACTACAATGTGGGTGAAGCAACATTGTTGGGACTAGAGTTGGTACGCATGACTACAGAGAAGATTCAAACGATTCGACAACGTATACAAACGGCACAGGATCGACAAAAGAGTTATGCGGATCTTCATCGAAAGGACGTGGAATTTAATATTAGGGATCATGTATTGTTACGTGTTGCACCATGGAAGGGAGTTATAAGATTTGGGAAGAGAGGAAAGCTCAATCCAAGATTTGTTAGTCCATTTGAGATTCTTGACCGAATAGGAAATGTGGCCTATAGACTCGCATTACCTCCAAGTATGTCTCGTGTTCATAATGTTTTTCACATATCTATGCTTCGTAAATATGTTAAAGACCCGAACCACATTATTGAGTTAAAACCCGACGAGATAGCTGAAGATTTAACGTACGAGGAGGTACTTATTAAGATCTTGGATAGGAAATAACATGTCTTACGCACGAAGGTTATACCACAAGTTAAGGTTTTATGGAGAAATCATGCTATTGAAGAGATGACCAGGGAGTTGGAATCAGAAATTAAAGCGAGGTATGCTCACCTTTTCGAAATACCAGGTACGTACGTCAATTTCGAGGGCGAAATTTCATAAGGAGGGGAGGTTGTAAGACCCCAAATTTTTAATGAATAAAATCAAATTTTTTTTATTTATTATTGTGAATAATAAGGTATTAATTTGATATAATAACTTTTGTTATGGGTGAAATGTGAAAATTTTGTAAAATAAACAAGTGGTTATAAAATATTCATTTTGTCGGTGAAATATTCTTTCTGTCGGAGAATATTCGTACGACGGCGCAGCCAATTGTGGGCCCCATAACCAATAACGGTCGAATAAAGAAAATGACAAAATTGAATAATGGCGTAGTTGTTACCGTTAACACTGTTGGAATACCCGGTGGTTAAAGTAAAGTAATACGCGTTGTTGCACAGTAGCATACGGTATTGCACAGTATTGTTGAATTATTGATCCTTACGTAAGAAGACACTACTCAATAATTGTCACAGTAGTTACTATTCAATATTTTATTTTATTGATTCAATAATTGCTGCATTGATATTTTATATTATTGTTGTTTCAATTATCGTCACTGCACAGTATCTCCTTTATCAGATCAATAATTAAGATTATTTGGAATAATATTATTAGATAACATTATTGACAATGTCTAAAAAGTTATGTCAAGGAGAGGTTTGGTCACCTAATTGCGCGCCAGTAAGGAGAAATCCTTATTGGAAAGCCTCCTCTTTCCTAGGAACAGCCTAGTTGTTATAAATGTGATTCTGTAATATTATTTGTGAATAATTAATCATTGATTCATATGATAAGGAAATATTTATTTTATGTGGATATAAATGATGGATTTATTTATGTGGTTATAAATGAAGGAATTAATGTTGAGGTGTTTTATTAGTATTTTGTTGGATTGGAGGTATTAAAAATCAAATCAGTGTTTTTTTAGATATATTGCTGGAGTTATAATTTTTAATCCGACCGTTGGATCGTTACAATTTTAGGATATGTTATACATATATAAGTCGAGTATATGTCCACAAATTTTGAACCGTTAAAAATGAGCGTATGATTTGTTATGAATTTTAAGAGGTGGCTGAATCGGAAATCAGGTTATAAATCACTTTGGTGGAAAATTCAAGAATTGGTGGGCCCCACTCTTGGTTGGTGAAGAAATGTGCTGAGATTTTTATTCAAATGTCGTGGGTGGGAATAGTAGCAGGTAAAGCCATCAGGTTGCAGGTTAAGTCTGCTTCGGCGTGCTAACATTTTCCTATAAATAGAGGGCTAAGTTAGAATTGAAAATCACACCATAAACAAGTTTTCTCTCTTTCTCTCTCTAGATTATTGAGTGTATTTTATGAGTATTTAGATACTTTATAAGTTTCTATTCATCAGTGCAAGTTTCCTTCAGCCTTATACCAATATTCCGATCAGAAGTACTGATATTTTGAGGTAAGGAATATTATCTTCTTCTTAAATTATATTTTCTTCAATATCATTATGCCGAAATATTGGTATGAACTTTTTATCAAATTTGGAACTTTTTGTGTCAGGGTTACTATTCACGTATACGGCACTATTCACGAATACGGCACTATTCATCGAAAAATGAAATTTTCTTCTTTTTGTCCAAGTTGTCTATTATGGTTACTATCTTTGATTGTATCCATATTTTGATCATTATTTTTGAATTTTGCTTCAAAATTGGTTATTTCGGAATATTATTGAACTTGGATAAACTGTAATACGAATCCTTAATATTTGATCTGTTATCTCACTGGATTCGTTTTCTTTAAAATATATTTCATCATCCTCAGTCCTAAATGATGATACAAATGAATATCTTTGGCCTGTAGTGCAAAGATGAATGATTATCTAATAAATATTTTTGGCCCGTAGTGCAAAGATGAACAGGTGTTGAGATGAACATGACCAACTGGTGATACAAATGAATATCTTTGGCCTGTAGTGCAAAGATGAATATTTGATTCAAGATGTATATTGATTGATGTTACATGGATAAAATATTGATGATGGACTTTTAAATCTTAGAAGATAGTAAAATTCTTTATCTACTTGACTCTTCTAATGGATTGCTATTTTCCGCTGCAGTTGTTGATTTAAAACTTGTTGTCTATTATGTTTTATCAGATTATTCTCTGTTGAAGACTAATGATAATTTATTGTATATTATCTTAGTCATAATATTCTTTACTGGGCTTGTTGAGCTCACTCTTTTGTTCCATTTTTGTTCTCAGGAGGTGAGAACATAGCAGGAACTAGTCGGGGGTACAGAGTGATGATTCTAGAAAGTTGTTTTAGCAGTCCTCACTATTTTTAAAATAGTGCATCAATAATTGTAATGAGGACTCCTTTTGAATTTTTATACTCTCTATTTGTATTTAAACTCACAGTTTAATGAAGTTGTATTTGTTTCTGTACCATGTATTTGGCGACTCAGAATGGGTGATGCATACCTATTTTGGGGCCGTTACACCCACTTTTGTTATAAAATAAAACTTAGTAGTTAATGTCAAGTAATTGAGAGTTTGAGAAATTGGAAAGTCTAAGAAAATTTTGCTTTATAAAAAGACTATCAACTATTGATAGTTGGTGATTTACAAGTTTTATATTGGTAAAAGTAAAAGAAATTAGATAAACTTAAATATATTAATAGTTGGTGGTTTATAAGTTCTATATTTGATTAAATTGGTAAAAGTAAAAGAAATTAGATAAACTAAATTATTTATCAATAAGTTGGGAAAAGAGAGTTTAATATTATTTTACTATATTACTACTACTACATTGGTTATATTTTTAGTAAAACTAGTATTCCTATAAAAAAAAGTACTAGTTTATTAATTAACCCATCAATGTGGGACTTGTAAACAACCATATTCTATCCAATTAATTAAGACTTTTATTCTAACTTGGGAGCAAATCTTTTCCCATATTACTACATTTTTACTAATGTGGGATTTAAACATTCTCAATGTGGGACTTGCAAACAACCATAACTAGTTTTACTAATTTTTACTACATTTTACCATTACTACTACTACATTGGTTATATTTTTAGTAAAACTAGTATTCCTATTAAACTCTCTTAAAAAACTAGTTTTACTCAAGTCCCACATGTTAGGTTTGTATTATTCAAGATCGCAATCAAATTGCAGAAAATTATGCGGAAACGTGTAAAATCAGAGTTTTAAAAATTTACAAACCATAAACCCGGATCATCCTTTATGCACAATTATTAATTAAACGAAAAGATAAAGAATAAAATCATACCCTTGAAGATCGAGCTTCCTCAGGTACAAGTTCACCTCCAAATCCTTTCGCGTTCAACTTGAATCCATCGGGTTTGGTTCCTTCCTTTGATCAACGTTAGCCACCCAAGTGTTTGGCCTCTAGAGGTGATCCACCAAGGAAGAACAAAATTCAAGAAGATGGGTATTTGGCTCAAACCCTAGTTTTCTATCTCTATAGAAAAAGGGGCGTACTCTCCAACAATTGGAATGACGTATATTAGATATCTGATATAAGACTCCTCTTATAAAGATATCAAATAACCCTATTAAAATAAGATATTATTTATTTAATTAAACTCTTTTAATTAAATGGGCTCCCTAATCTTATTAGGGATAATTAATTAAACTCTTTTAACTAATTTTCCCTCCTAATCCTATTAGGAATAAATGAGAGTACTTATATTAATTAATTCCCAAACTCCTTTAGGAATTAAATAATAATAATAGTAATAATAATAATAATAAGACTCCTCTTATTAATTTATATTTAATATTTCCAAAATATTAAATAATAAATATTAAGCTATTTAATTTATTCTATCACCATAGATTAAATTAAATATACTTAACTTATTATTACGATTATGCCATTAACTTCTTAAATAATTATTCTTCCTTTTATGGTGTGACCCTTTAGGTTCTCCATATTAAACCGGTTGTGAATAAATCAATTAGAACAATTCTAATCTTATTTAAATAAATAAATTAAACTAATAATTTATTTAAATAAATAATATTTATTCTACAATAGGGATAAGCCTCCCTAGCGATCAACGACTTTCCAGATAATATAGATTTCAACATTAATCATAAAAGAACCTTTGAGTAAATAGTTACCGTACAATTCAATCCTTCCACCATACAATGTCCCAATTAAATATAAGACATGGAATTTCTGTCAAGTCTTATTTTATTTAATTATATGTATTTCGACTCTTAAATGCACAACCCCAATTAATGCAAATTAGAAACTCCTTTCTAATTTCATTCTGCCTTGGCCAAGGACTACTGGGTTGTCATTTATCGAATCACATAGGACATTTCTCTTCTTTTACTAGAAGTGGTAGATTCTTTATTGATCATACATTATCTCCATGTACAACTTATTATACCCAAGCATACCCTTTGATATACCCTAAGGGTCTTAAGGAATAAGTCAAAGTATAACTCATCATACACAAGATACTATAATGATCTCAAGTCCAAGGATCACTTGTACTACTATCACTACAGGAATTCCTATTGACAGGCAAGTAAAACTCCATTAGGTATTCCTTAGCGAGCCACGTTCAGTGAACTTATTCTCTAATAAGCACCTACATACTTGCTTTAGTGTCTCCACACAAATGATCATGAGATCAATCATCCTCATCCAATGAGCAAGCAACGTATGTACCAATCTATCCGGATTCACTAATCCCCAATTTAGTAATCCAACGATTGGGAACTATTTTAGTTTTAAGCTTTCTAAGAATTTAGATCTCATTAGAATGATCATCATCATTATTCTAAAAGCATTGCTTAAAACTATGGGTTTATCACATATTATAAAACAGCAACATATAGATAATTAAAAGCCTTTAATAAATTAATACTTTTTATTAATAAATGAATAAGATTGTTACAAAGTATATGCTTTATCATCAAACATGATTGGCTTGTGTGCATATTACTTTCAATCTCCCACTTGCACTAAAGCCAATCGCCATGGTATCTCATACTCTTCTTCTCTAAGTGACGATCATCCTGCTGTTGGATAAGCTTTAGTTAATGGATATGTAATGTTGTTCTTGAGAGTCCACTATCTCTATAGTGATTTCTCATCTTTCAATGATTCTTATAATCAAATGAAAGTGCCACAACACATGTTTGGATCCAAGATGAGACTTAGGAACGATTCCTAGTTCTGTAATGAACTTTTCATCCAAACAATCAACTTGTAGCTTCATTTATAGCAATATACTTTGTCTTTATCACTAAACCAACAACTCTTTGTTGTTTGGAACCTTTCCAATTCACTGCACCACCGTTCAAAGTAACCCTTTACCTTAAAGTGGATTTTCTGTCGTCTTGGTCTGTCTGAAAAACTTGAGTTTGTTAAGCCCTCTAGTTTTAATTCAAACCCACCATGTATGATCACATCCTTAGTGCCGATTAAGTACTTTAAGATGTTTTTCACTGACTCACAGTGAACTTCTCCAGAATGTGACTGATCAACATCAGGTCTCGTATATTTCATTGCATACATGATTGTCACTCATGCGATCTCTCTTTTAGGAGTCTATGGGGACTATTAAGAGAGATACACTCCATGGCTCATCAACATGAGACATCCCATGGAGTTTGCCATGCTAAACAACTTTAACATCAAATGAATATACGTTCCTTGGGTTAAGACGAGCATCATTTTAAATCTATCTATATAGATTTGCTTCCCCAATTAAGATACTCTTCCAAATCATTCATGGAGGAATGTTTAGACAACTTTATCTTTACAGATTGTAGCATTGATATGTCATTCCTTATCCGTAGTATATCAACATATAATACTAGGAATATCACGACACTCCCACTGTCCCTTTTGTACATACTAGGCTCATTCTTGTTTTTGATAAAATCAAACTCTTTTGATTGTCTCATCAAAACGAATGTTCCATATTTGAGAAACTTGTTTCAATCCATTTCTCTGAGTGTCTATAACTCTTCCCTCATCGTATATAACTGGATCATCATCTTCTATGATACGTACCTCATCATCATCATCCATGATGAATCCATACCTCCTAGGTATCTTCGGTACTATTCCAGATTTACGATTCGGTTGTGGTACAATAGGTCTATCTATAGGTTCCTCTTATTTGACTTGTAGTGTTTTGTGGTTCTTGAACTTTTCAAGATGTATTATCCTCCCATTAGCCCCTTCAATGATAAACATCTTTATCTTAGAAGGCATCATGTTTCACAACAAACACCTTTTGCTAAGTAGGATTATAGAACATATACCCTAAACTTACTTTAGGATGTCCCACAAATTTGTACATGTCAAATCTTGTCCCAAGCTTATCCTTTGAAACTTTTTCACATAAGTTGGATGACCCCTTATCTTAACATACTTAAGATTAGGAATCCATCCTGTCCATAACTTTTATGGAGTCTTGGGGCCGGATTTTGAGGTTACCTTTTCTGTAGATAAGAAGCCATTTCTAGGACATTACCCCAGAAGGATACTGGAATGTCGGTAAAATCATTATGGACCGCACCATGTCCAACAAGGTACGATTTTTCCTTTCAGATACATCAATCAATTATTGTGTATCAGCAGGTGTCCATTATGAGAAAACCATTTAAGATGATCTAGAAACTTATTGCACAAGTATTTATTCCTTGATCTAATCAAAGAATCTTAATACTTTGTCAATTTGTTTCACTTCTGAATTCTTTGAACCTTTCAAATAATTCATACTTGTATTTCAGCAAATACACACATTCAACTCTTTGAATGATCATCTCCTTTTCTTATACTAATTTGTTCAATATGCAAAATATATTTTTCACGTAAGTCAAGTATACAAAATTCATTAAGTAATATTCCAGTTCTATACAAACAATTATTATTATAAATAGAACAACAATTGTTCTTAATTATAATACCAAAAATTTCATTGTCCAACAATAAAATGGAAATAATGTTTCCAACAAGAACTGGAATACAATAACAACTTATTGACTTAATAGACTTGCCCGTAGGCATTGCTAAACTATAAGTTCCTATGGCTAATGCAGCAACCTTTGCTTCATTTCCCACACATAGGTTTACTTATATTTGTTTAGCTTTCTACTTCTACTTGGTCCCTTCATAAATCTATATTTATGATAACCAAAGTCGGTATCCAATACCCAAGTAGAACCTTGACTTAAAGAAAAAATTATTTTAAATCATGAACAAAATTGTTTTTGTAATCGAAACTTCACTAAGCTTCTTTGGTTAGCCTCTACAAGATGCTTTTCCCAGTTTCTTTCCAGTGTCTAGGCTTATTGCAGTGGAAGCAAACTCCTTTGCTATCCGTATCAGTTTTGTTCTTATTATCCTTTATTTTCGCCTTTCATATTTACTTTCTTAGAATCGTTCTTCTTTTCAGAAGATCCTTTGGCCCCTACCAGTAAGACATGGTATTTCTTGGTTGGAAAGTGACTCTCAACATTTTTCAACATGTTAAGCAAATCAGCGAGGCTGATATCTAGCTTGTTCATATGAAAAATTCACAACAATTGTGAAATGAGTCCGGGAGTGAGTGCAAGATCAAATCTTGGCTCAACTCTCCATCCATGACAAAACCCGTTGTCCTAATTGATCAATCAAATTGATAATGTTAAGTACTTTTATCTGTACTATAGTGCCATTGGCCATTCTAGATCGGAAGAGCTCCTTAGATATCTGATATCTATCAGTCCTACTTTCCTCACTATCAACTACTTGATGTGCAGGAATATAATAGGAGCATCCATAGTTTCGTGCTGACGCTGAAGCTCGTTACTCATGGATACGAGCATGATGCATTGAGCCAACTGTGCATCATCTTGCCACTTTCTAAAAGTAGCAATCTCTTCCTCAGAGGCATTGTCTGCAACCTTTGCAGGGATAGGCGTATTAAGGACATAAGATAACTTTTCAGCCATGAGAACTATTCTCAAATTCCTTAACCAATCCGTTTAATACGGTCCGGTTAAATAAGCATCTAATATGCTACGCAGTGATAGTAATTTAGACATTGTAAAATTCTGTAAATGAATTTGTAATTAACAACATTTTAACATACATTCTTTTATTAATTACCAAAATAAATTAGGTCTTGTTTTAAATTGGTATCTCCCACTATTTTCTTCAAACTATATTACCCTCACTATATAGTTCGGCAATATCTAATTAAAGATATGCTAGTGAGAATAAGGATCCCATTTCAAATGTATATAGCCTTGTGTGTGCACAACAAACTATATATAAATAAATAGGTAGACAACTCTTGTCAATTACATCAACTATGTAACTCCTTGTATTTTGCCTCTTAAATCATAATGGTCAAGTGTGTGCACATCCGAACTAAAATGATTTAAGTTAAGTCAGACCCAACATTTTCATATAAGTGAAGAGAAAACTACAGCCCTTGTGTGTGCACAACAAAGCAGTAATGTTCAATTCCTTATAAACATCATATGTAATAAAAACAACATCTTAAATATTTAATACTCGCCTTGTGTGTGCACAACAAACTCATATTAAATATTCAATACTCTATTGTTTCTATCATGCTAGAAGGCGACGTTCGATATTCCAAATATCTTTGAACGTTACAACTTAATATAAAATATTTGAGGGGTTTGTTATTAATATGTCTCATCTTGTTTAGCGCGCATGCACATATATATATAATACGCGTCATATTAATTAACATGCGAAGCATGTTTGCATAATATATAATATATATAATATAAGCATGCACATATAGAATACTATATTCTACCTGGATTGATTATGGATTTTTATTCTAGTTTGGTTCACTAGAGCCACCAAGTGAACCAAAAGGTCAAACCCTAGGGGTGCAAGAATTAATATTTAAATATAACTATTACATTTAAATCCGGGCTCCATTACAAACGGGTCTTCAAGCGCTCCTTGTCCCTTGATCTCTAATTCTTCAAAATAATTCTAACTATTCCTATTACAAAACTATTTTAAAATAAATAGAAACCTTGATCAGCAGTCAAGGGGAAGTACATAGGAGGGAGATAGAATTTACATTAAGAAAAATTAGAGAAGACGAGGTACACAGACCTCATTTAATAAAACCCATACATTCATGCATCCAACTAAAATAAAATCCAATCGCATTGGTCAATAGTCCATAATCAATCCCATTTATTATCATACACATCACCATATGCATCAATAAATAATATTCATCTCATGAATAATAAACATTTAATATATATATTGATATCATTTAATGGGCAAATTTAGTTAGTATAAAATCTATTTTTGAATCAAAATAAACTCCTTTATTTTAATCCAAATTTAAATCAAAATAAAACTATTTTATTTTAATTTATCCAATTTTGAATAAAATAAACTATTTTATTTTAATCAAAATTTTTAATCAAAATAAACTCCTTTATTTTAATTAATTATGGAATCCAATTCCAAGTCAAAATAAACTCCTTTATTTTAGGTAATATGAAATCTTATTTCATATCTTAAATAAACTCTTTTATTTAGGAAAACACGGATTTTCTTTCCTATTCAAAAATAAACTCCTTTATTTTGAATAATATGAAATCTTATTCCATATCTAAATAAACTCCTTTATTTAAGGAAATTAGGATTCTCTTTCCTATTCACAAATAAACTCTTTTATTTTGAATAATATGAAATCTTATTTCATATCTAAATAAACTCCTTTATTTAAGGAAAGATGAATTCAATTTCAATTCCAATTAGTTATCATGGAATCCAATTCCAACTCTAATTAGTTAGCATGAAATTCTAATTTTAAAATTAAAATAAACCTTTTATTTTAAAATTAAAATAAACCTTTTATTTTAAGATTAAAATAAACTTTTATTTTAATAATAATAAAATATTATATATATATACCGTTATATATATATTAATATAACTATTATATATAATATATATATTTGACCGAATATATATATATAAGCCTCCTCGATTTCCGTGTATACAAGAATTGGCAAAATCTTACAACCTTTAACAAGATGGCCACGGTTTTAAAACAAATCAGTGGACTGCCCACGTGAAGGAACATGTATATATATATATATATGATATGAAGTAATAACAGGCGGCATCATGTTATCATGCCAACTTCCTGCCACGCGAATTCGGTATGAAAAAAAAAAAAATTTCGCAAAACAAAAATTAATTCACGCCAACATCATCAGCCACGCGAATCACGGTAAAAAAAAAAATCAGTTTCGCGAATTCTTTTTTTTTTTTTTAAATAAATTTTATACAATAAAATTATGCCCAATTAAATTGTTTTAAACACATATCAATATACATATCAAATTAGACAATTAATAATTCGCATAAAGGTTTGGCTCTGATGCCACTGTTAGGTTTGTATTATTCAAGATCGCAATCAAATTGCAGAAAATTATGCGGAAACGTGTAAAATCAGAGTTTTAAAAATTTACAAACCATAAACCCGGATCATCCTTTATGCACAATTATTAATTAAACGAAAAGATAAAGAATAAAATCATACCCTTGAAGATCGAGCTTCCTCAGGTACAAGTTCACCTCCAAATCCTTTCGCGTTCAACTTGAATCCATCGGGTTTGGTTCCTTCCTTTGATCAACGTTAGCCACCCAAGTGTTTGGCCTCTAGAGGTGATCCACCAAGGAAGAACAAAATTCAAGAAGATGGGTATTTGGCTCAAACCCTAGTTTTCTATCTCTATAGAAAAAGGGGCGTACTCTCCAACAATTGGAATGACGTATATTAGATATCTGATATAAGACTCCTCTTATAAAGATATCAAATAACCCTATTAAAATAAGATATTATTTATTTAATTAAACTCTTTTAATTAAATGGGCTCCCTAATCTTATTAGGGATAATTAATTAAACTCTTTTAACTAATTTTCCCTCCTAATCCTATTAGGAATAAATGAGAGTACTTATATTAATTAATTCCCAAACTCCTTTAGGAATTAAATAATAATAATAGTAATAATAATAATAATAAGACTCCTCTTATTAATTTATATTTAATATTTCCAAAATATTAAATAATAAATATTAAGCTATTTAATTTATTCTATCACCATAGATTAAATTAAATATACTTAACTTATTATTACGATTATGCCATTAACTTCTTAAATAATTATTCTTCCTTTTATGGTGTGACCCTTTAGGTTCTCCATATTAAACCGGTTGTGAATAAATCAATTAGAACAATTCTAATCTTATTTAAATAAATAAATTAAACTAATAATTTATTTAAATAAATAATATTTATTCTACAATAGGGATAAGCCTCCCTAGCGATCAACGACTTTCCAGATAATATAGATTTCAACATTAATCATAAAAGAACCTTTGAGTAAATAGTTACCGTACAATTCAATCCTTCCACCATACAATGTCCCAATTAAATATAAGACATGGAATTTCTGTCAAGTCTTATTTTATTTAATTATATGTATTTCGACTCTTAAATGCACAACCCCAATTAATGCAAATTAGAAACTCCTTTCTAATTTCATTCTGCCTTGGCCAAGGACTACTGGGTTGTCATTTATCGAATCACATAGGACATTTCTCTTCTTTTACTAGAAGTGGTAGATTCTTTATTGATCATACATTATCTCCATGTACAACTTATTATACCCAAGCATACCCTTTGATATACCCTAAGGGTCTTAAGGAATAAGTCAAAGTATAACTCATCATACACAAGATACTATAATGATCTCAAGTCCAAGGATCACTTGTACTACTATCACTACAGGAATTCCTATTGACAGGCAAGTAAAACTCCATTAGGTATTCCTTAGCGAGCCACGTTCAGTGAACTTATTCTCTAATAAGCACCTACATACTTGCTTTAGTGTCTCCACACAAATGATCATGAGATCAATCATCCTCATCCAATGAGCAAGCAACGTATGTACCAATCTATCCGGATTCACTAATCCCCAATTTAGTAATCCAACGATTGGGAACTATTTTAGTTTTAAGCTTTCTAAGAATTTAGATCTCATTAGAATGATCATCATCATTATTCTAAAAGCATTGCTTAAAACTATGGGTTTATCACATATTATAAAACAGCAACATATAGATAATTAAAAGCCTTTAATAAATTAATACTTTTTATTAATAAATGAATAAGATTGTTACAAAGTATATGCTTTATCATCAAACATGATTGGCTTGTGTGCATATTACTTTCACCACATTGGTTATTTTAGAAAAGTCTAAGGAAGTTTTTCTATAAAAAACTACAAGTGAAACCTTAATAGTAAGTCCCACATTGGTTATTTTATAAAAGTCTAAGGAAGTTTTTCTTATAAAAATACAACCAAGTGAGTTCTTAATAGCTAAATCCCACATTGGTTTCTTTATAAAAAAGTCTAAGAAAGTTTTCCTTTTAAAAAGACATCTAAGTTTTATATCTTTTATTGAGCCGAATTTTGGCTCAAAGAAGGCTGGGCCTTGTACAAGTTGCTTGACCTTGGGCCGAATTTTGGCTTAAAAGCAAGTTTTAAATTAAATTTGGGCCGGGTTTTTATTTAATATTGGGGTCGGTTTAGCAAGGAAAAAACCGAAACTGAACCGGCTAATCGGTTCGGTATACCGGTTCAACCGTACTATCGGTATTCGGTCCGGTTTGGTCCGGTTATTTACCGATAAACACCCCAAGTAATTTGTGAATAGTAACTTATGAATAGCAACTCGTTAATAGTAACTCATGAATAGTACTCTGACACAAAAAATGTCCCGAATACCAAATTGAACAATATATCCTCCAGACATCAATTATACTAACACAAATAAGTCCAACACAATGGAACTATAAAATTCTTCTTTAATCAACACGAACTTATTCATCATTAATATTATAATTTATAACATTTAACAATCATGTCGTTCCCAGAAAAAAGGGGGCTTTCTAATAAGGATTTCTCCTTATTGGCGTGCAATTAGGTGACCAAACCTCTCCTTGACAGAACTTCTAGACATTGTCAATATTGTAAATAATAATATGAATAACTTTGTCGTCTCAATTATTGATTTAATAATATATCATATACTGCAGATGATACTGTAACAATAATTGAATCAATAATATGAGAAATATGATGCAGCAATTACTGTAGCAATAATTGAGTATAGCTGAGTGACTTCTCACGTAAGCATCAATAATCAATACCGTGTACTACTGTGCAACTACGCATATTACTGTACTTTTACTACCGGGTAGTTCAACAATTTTAATGGTAACACCTCCGCCGTTATTTTCATAAAGTATTTTTGTCGTTTTCTCAATCCGACAATAATTCCGTTGTGGAGTCCACCAATGATTGTGCCGTTGTACGAATATTCCCCGGCCAATCGAATATTATATAACAACTTGCGTACTTTACAAAATTTATAAATATTACCCACAACTATAACATTATTTTGTTAGGTGTGTTTTTCGATTAATACCATCGGCAATTACACCGAAAAACACACCTAACAAAATCCAAAAGCAAATAACATGATGAATCGAAGGGCACAAAACAGATATGAAAATAAAGCTAAAGAACCATACAACCCATATCTAAATACACAAATGACTAGTGATTGACCATAACAGAAACCATCACATACATAAATAATCAATAAAACCCATAAAGTTCGACCGAAAAATCAATACTAATAGACAAAATCCAAATATGAGCATGAACAAAAATACAACAAGAAAACATGAATCGCAAATCTGAAAAACACTCGGACAACAGAGGACATCCATGCATGGTCCAAAAAGAGCCATTATCCAAAACACAACCACCAACAAATAACCGAACCGCCACATCAGATCATAACACCCATTCTCCACATCCTCTTGAGTATCACCAGGTTTTTCTCACTCCGATCATCCTGAATTTCAAGTGGTGGGCCGATGAAGACGAAGACGAAGACGGAAACGGGGGTCTGACTTGTCCAGTGTCAATGAAGACAGTGAATGCTCATGTGTCACAAGTGCCTTGCTCAATCATCGGTTAAAGAACATATAACACATAAGGACGACGAAAATAAGCCATGTCATTTTCTTTTTCGTTTTTTCTTTTTTTATGCACGTCCACGTAGGATAATGATGGTAAGGATTTAACGGCCGTCCGCATAGAGATAACAGAATGATTCAATTGTAAAATAATAGATAGTTTAATGAGATAATTTAAAAAATTAAAAATTCAATGGTGTATTAAGTAAAACTTATCAACTACAGTAGTAAATCATTAATTTTGCACATGCTAAATTATCAAAAGTATAATACCTCTTTCGTTATCATTAAAAAATTTCTCCCTAATATTAATAATTTTTAATTTCTCATAAAGAATAATATTTAATAATTTTCAATTTTTTATACATGTATAAAAATCTTAAATCTTTTAGGAATGGACAAAGTATTTAATTTAACATTGATAAATTATTAACTTAATATTTTGAAATTAAGAGTTTTCTTCTTTATTCGAGGAGGGGTGTTACATGATTGATTGGTATACTTTTAAACCATCTTTTTATGACAAAAAGTCAAAAATTAAAACCAGACCGTCACTATCTTACCTAAAACTCTCCTGAAAAGATAGCAAAATACTACTACTACCAATCGAAAATCAACCGAAAAATAACAATTTACAAAGTAACTTCAGTAGCCAGCAATACCCGAGAAGCTCGTGACATTATTTCATTTTCTTGCATCCATATGAGAATCCTGACAACAAATCTAGAACAAAGAGAGAGGATCGAGGGAGCAGATTATTAATAATCAAGCAAAAAAAATCAAGTCTTGATGAGGGAAAAAAAATAAATAATGCACAGCCAAATCCAACCACCCATCACCACCACTACTAAAGATAACAAACCCACCAGCACCGCCGTGTACTACCTCTTCGCCACCATCATTTTCTCTCTCCTTTTCATCCTTATCTCTCTACATCCCCTCACAGCCCCCACCATCTCTCTCCTCTGACCCTTTCCTTTTCCCGGACCACCAATCCTCCCTCCACCAGAACCACCACCGCCTCCTGTTCCTCAACCACCTGAACCCCAATAACTTATCTGCACCTCCCCCTCCATCAATTGCCTACTTCATCTCCGGATCCAAAGGTGATTCGGGTCGGATCCTGCGGCTCCTCCTCTCCATTTACCACCCTAGAAACCAGTACCTCCTCCACCTTGATCTATCTGCTTCCAAGGCTGACCGTGACTTTTTAGCCCTCACTGTCCAATCAATTACCATTTTTAAGGCTGCCCGGAATGTTAATGTGATTAGCAAGGCTGATTTCGCCAACCCGAAAGGCTCAACTTCCATTTCATCCACTTTACATGGTGCTTCTATACTTCTACGGCTTTCGGATAATTGGGACTGGTTCATCAATCTTTCTGCTGCTGATTACCCACTTGTCACTCAAGATGGTATTTTTATATGTTTTTTTTTTGGGATTATTTATTGAAGAGTTTGGTAGTTAATTTTCTAAGGTAGTTTTTTTTCTTCTTCCGTCTATTCTTGATTATGCATTTATCTTAGCTATGGTGGATTTTTGAGGCATTGCTTGTGCAGGCTTTGGATTTATTACTGATTTTTTATGCAAATTTTATTGATGCCTGATTGTGCATTCATCCTGTTATGTGTGTTATTGCGACATTATGTGTGTTTTGGGTTTTGTTATTAATTTTTGTTGATTCTTGATTGTGCATTCATCTTAGTGATGTGGGGTTTTGTGGATTGTGTTGTATTGTGGATTTATTGTTGAAGAATGTCACAAAATTTCTATTCTAATTGATATTGCATTTCATCTTGTGATGTGGGTTTTGTGGCATTCTATGGTAGTTGGCGTTGAATGATTTTGTGTGAATTTTGTTTAAGTTTTTGATTGTGCATTAACTAAATAATGTTGATTTTGTCTGGTTTCAGATCTTCTTCACATTTTGTCATATCTGCCTAAAGATCTGAATTTTGTGAATCACACAAGCTACATTGGCTGGAGAGAGTATGAGCAAAACCTTTCCTATTGTATATGTTGTTGTTATAGCATTAGAACAATGGGGTTGATATTGCAATGGAGTTTAATTATGAGTGTCATGGTGTTGCAGATCTCGCAGGTTGAAAACAATAATTGTTGATCCTGGACTCTATCTTTTGCAGAAAAATGCTATGTTTTATGCTAGTCAGAAGCGAGAGTTGCCAGACGCATATCGGCTATTCACAGGTATGTCTCTATGTACTACCATGCTATGATTTTAAATCTCAAAGTAGTAATAAATTGGCTTTTTAAGGTGAATGCTGAACGGTCAATACCATATGCTGTATTGCATTTTGATAAAATGATAGTAATAGTTTGGTGTTTTCGGCATAGATTTGAACTTTTGAAGGCATTCCCAAAACATTTAATACCTTATATTTTCAATATCTTCCTTTGTGGTCTTAATATATGTTTATTGATTTTTTCAGTTATATAACAAATTACTTATAATATGATATATAAATATGTTTAAGCGCATCTTAAATTCCCTGCCAAAAACCTCCTACTCTTGGTATCATTTGAATTTGGATGGAGGGAGTATTGTACAACTAACAATACTAACATATGTTGGCTAGGGTAATATTACACAACTTCTGAAAACTAACTATCATGTTCAATCCAAAAATACATTAAGATGAGAATGAGGAACTGAATTTCTGACGAACACAGTGTTGGAGTTGGTATAGGCTGTTGGGATTTGGTATCAATTGCGGAGTGCCAACTAGTGGGTGTTCTCAATTCTCAGGTGTGTTCCTAAGAAGATTTTGTAATTCTGTAATTAAGCACACCTAGAGGGGGGTGAATAGGTGTAAATACTTAGAAGTGATCTACAACTACCAATTTTCAAAGTTAACTATAGCAGACTGTAATCGGACGGTCTAACTCTGTCCGTATTGGTTATATTCTGGTTTGTTATAAACGGACAGCTAATACCTGTCCGTATTAGTGTAAAACTTGTTTTTACGCAAACAAAAACTACAGAATATTAATTGTTAAAAACGGACAGCTAATGCCTGTCCGGATTAGTGTAAAACTTTTTTGACGCAAATAAACATAAACTGCAGAATATTAACTGTTAAAAACGGAAGCAAAAAGGTAGAAAATCACACCGAGATTTTTACGTGGTTCAGCCCCTATCCTCTACTCTAGTGGCCTAATCCACGTCCAATCCCAACTAGGATTGGAGACTCACTTTATTAAAATAATATTCAGCAATTACAAAGACAATAAAACTCCCTGTTACAACGACGATCGATTGTACACCTCTGCCCCCTTTGCACCTCTGCAACTCCTCTCACCTCTGAGACTTTGATACCTTCGTTGTACAGACTGAATATTACTAAAATAAAAACCCCAAGCCAACCTAGACTTGTACTATGTTTACAATAGATATTGGAATAAGAAATACTAGAACACTGTAAACCAAGACTAAAAGAATGATATTATAATTGATGTGTATCTTGGATAGCTTGAAGAGTTTCTGCCAAGTAGTCTTGTGTGTTTTATGGAGCCGTGTAACCAGTATATATATAGAGAAAAGAGCAACGGCTATGAAGCCTTCCAAAACCTCCTGCAACGGCTATATCTTTTTGATTGAAATAGGAGATCCATGTTACCAAAAACAACATTAGTAGTTAAAGAATTTCAGCTATGAAGGAGTCAATTAAGAATCAAATACTAGTTGAAAGAGTCCTATTAGTAATTAGCAAGATCCCTTAAAAATAGCAATTACTGATTAGCATGTGACAAAATAATATCCCCATCAACTTTAAATAGGAATCCTTCATAAAAACCAATTCCTAAAATATCTCCCAAATCCGTATAAATTGATAGCACAATATATATATATATATTGGAAGGATATATCCCCATAATTAATTATGAGAAATTTAAGGAATATTAAACAGATTTCCAATCTCCATAAATTACTTCAATTTTGAATTAGACTTTAAAGAATATCAGGATTAATCCATGACCCAATAACATAGTGATTAATCCATGCAATAACTCATGCATTATATATCATATAATTAATATGCATAAAATTATTTGAATAACATGACCCAATTAAATTATAAGTCAAAATAAAATCAATTAAGCCCATATAAACATTGTCATCATTAAAACCACAAAGTATAAATACTAACAGATTTGTTAGGTTCATGAAAGTAATTAGAAGGGCCTCATCAAGTCCTGTATGATTTAGGGGGGAGTGGTTTCGTGATTAATACTATAGTATAGTCGTCTCCTTGTAGCTATATAATATTACTCCTGGCATGTGTAAGCCTGGCAAAATATGGATTTAGTTGGTTATAGTTTTCACAGTATAGGTTATGGGTCCATTAAGAACTAAAACCACATTATCAACTTTTAATATAGGTAATATGGTTTTGGCCCATATACCCATTTTTTCATATAACTTAGTATTATTATGGTAATCAGTTGAAAACAGTACATGGATTACCGGCAATTGGAGCCAAGATAATTTCAGAATAGTTATTCGGATTATCAATTAGATCATTTTATAACAGAATCTTATTACCATTTTTTTGACATCTAATTTGCTCTATCTAGATCTAAAATATTCACTAATACTTAGATTTTGCCAAAATTTCATTTGCTGAATCTACTGGAAGCTTGGTTTCCTCTACTGGTGGGAGTTTTGTAGACTTTTTTTGATATGGAAACTCGTTAATTATGTATATTATGAATAATTCATAACAGTAGGCTTTTCTGAGAGAGGGAGTGAATTTGGGAGGTAGAAATTTTCTAGAGAGAGAAAATCAAGTATTTTAGAGAGAATTAAATATTTTTAGAAAGAGAGTATGAAAAAAATAATAGGGATAGAGTGAAGTTGCAAGATTAAATCATTGTTTAAGACTAACCTTTCTTTGTACCTTTAAGAAAAAGGGAAAAATTAATAATCCTGCCAAGCATGCCGTATTACTATTTAGAAGTTGAATGGTGCTAGTTAAATTTACATTCGTCGCTCTTTTCTTTTTCTTTCGTTTTTTCGTTTTTTCATTTTTTATTTTTTTATTTAGTAAATGCTCATTTATCTTTGAAGTAACTAGGTGCTGCACATTTCATTTGATATATCTTAAGTTCTTTATATCTTTCTAACTTTCCATTTTTACATGGAGCAATAGTTTTGTTTATTTAGATGGCTGTTTCAACTTAGTTGACAAATTGTAATGGTTTTCTGATGGGAGATGAGCATAAGATTGATTTTGATTGAAGCTTTAAGCTTCGAAGTTAGGGAAATAAAATTTGGGAAAAGGAAATAGTGATAGCTTAGAAATTAGGTTTCATGCTGAGACTTGATCCTGACATGTGGGTTTTGGACTTGTTTCTAATGTCGGTAGTCAAGAAGACTGACCTTTACAGAAGGAAAAAAACCCATATGATGCGTTTTGCTGTCTAAACCTAAAATTGGGGGAGCTCAACTTTATGCTACTTGTAGTTGTAGTTTTAATCAATTCATATGAAGCCAAGTGTACCTGTTAAGTGCTGGTTTGTTGTTATTTGAAAAATGAAACCTTTATTGCCCTTTTTTTTCCTTCTGGTAAGTGTGGCCAGCCAGAATTGCTTCCACACCCATCATATTTCTCCCCTTTGATGGTGCTTGTGGGCATGCATGCAGAAGTAAATCATATAGAAAGTTTCAAGCATTGATATTGTTATGTTATTTACAGTTATCACTACAATTGATTGATAGAACATACAATTGATTTGTTTCTTTTTGCAGGTTCAGCAGCTGGTATATTGAGTCGCAAGTTAATTGAGTTTTCCATCTTAGGCACAGAAAACTTAGCCAGGACTCTACTTATGTACTTATCAAACACTCCATCCCAATCTGTGTACTTCCCAACTCTTGTATGTAATTCTGAGCAATTCAACAGAACAATTATCAACCACAATTTGCAGTATTCTGCCTTTGACACGAGACAGGAACCCCGCCCTCTCAATTCCAGTGATTTCATTGACCTTAACCATAGTGGAGCTGCCTTTGCCTCTCCATTTCTCCCAGATGACCCAGTTCTTGACCATATTGACCAGAAAATTCTGGGTCGAATGCCAGGAAAACCGGTTCCTGGTGGTTGGTGTTTAGGCGAGTCTGGAAATGACACATGTATTGAATGGGGCGATGCTGAGGTTTTGAGGCCAGGTCCGGGAGCAAGAAGACTCGAGAAGATATTCGTTGAACTACTGTCGAATGGAACGACTCATTCTCGTCAATGTGTATCAGAATAATAAGTCACCAGAGAACCAGAATCACAAGTGTAGATACATTTTAGAAGGGAGGAAGGATCGTGAGGGATTGAAATTCTTTGTAGAACTTAGTTCATTGAAGGTGAGAATTGTTGTATACAGACAAATCAGATTTACATCTGTTCAAGGCAGTAAAAAGAAAATGATATTCTTGCACCTTCTGTCATTTCATCTTTTGTTTAGAGAATAATCCTAATTCCGAGTATCATCTTAATTCATCACATGCTCATTCAAAAAGTCATGATTGAAAGTATTATTGTTAGTAATTTAATTTCTTATATATAGACAAATTTTTTCATATTTTTCGATGTAGGATCGATGTGTTATAACAGTTCTCTCTTAAATTCTCCATAAGATCATATAAATGATTCTAGTGTTATTTATATGACGATAAATTAAATTAGTATCAACGTAAAAATCTAAACAGAAAAGAGTGAATTAATAAATTTTTTAATTTATTAGTAAGTTATTGCAACCACTTACACAGGTGTGTTTAGCACTTTAGCGATTTGGTCAGAAACAATAGCACAATATTGAAATAAGCAAAACTTATTGACCAATAAGATGAGTTAATTTTTTAAAAGACATAGCAGCACAACTTAACTTTAAAAAATAATTTTAAGAAAATCATATACAGAAGTTGACTCCTACATTAAATTAATATATATATATATATATATACTAGTTGTGTCTCGTGACTCCGACACTTACATAGACGGTAGAATTTATCCTAAATTTTGGATGACCCGTATGATTTATTAGGGTGAGTGAAAAATTCAAAATCAGTTACATTTTGTTAGATATAGTCGCTAAAGCTGTTGCCACAACTCATAAGGTTTGAACCGGACTATAGCAACTGTTCTGAGTTATCGCAACGGTTCGGACTCTATGATGACGAGAGTTTAACGACGATTTTGTTCGTCGCTAAATGTGATCCGTATGCGGACAACAACTCGGATATATATTATGGATACAACTATATTTGACAATCAAAATAATTTATTGTACTGAAAGGGCAAGGTACGTGCCAAATAATATGCTTTCTCCACTTGTGTGCATTAGGTTCCATATGGAATTTTAAAAGCTTAAAGAGAAAAAAAAGGATTTTATTTTTAAATTATTGGAGCTTTCACTCTTTTCACAGTATATTTTATTCATCTTTTTAATATTATATTTTTCGTAGAATCAATAACTAAATTTATTTTTATTAATTTTTTTCCATACCAATTGGAGTTGCGTGATTCACGGGACATTAGAGTGGTGAAAAAATATGTTTTATATATCACGACATGATTTTATCGCGAGTAGACAAGTAATTCAATTAATTGTCTTAAAATTTGTAAATTATATCATTATATCTGTTGGTTTGTAACTAACGTAGAATTATAAAAAATAAATTAGTATAAGATTCTTTTTAATTTCATCACATCTCATGTATTTGCATACGTCAGTACTTAATATACTTAATATTAACAAAAACTTATCGTTATATGTAACAGAACTTAAAATAATTTATTTTTGTGAAAAATAATTTATGTCGATAAATTTATAATATATGTAATAAAATAAAATAAAATAAAATCGTACTTAATTTGTACATATATCTCTAGAACTGATCATTCGGTTATAATCGAACCAAATAGGCTATTCAGTTATAACCAAAAATTAAAATTTATACAATTTTGATATCCGAACAAGTAATCGAATTATCTAATAACCGAATTACCGAATTTACTATTCAGGTGTTCGGGTAATAACTGAAATTTTCTCAAACAAAACCCAACAGTGCAAACAGCATACATGTTATGGCGCCTCCTTTGCTCTCCACCTGATACATCTTCAACCCAAACAAGGGCACGTAGCGCACAATTATTTAGACGACAAGGACCACCAAAAGAGTGAGGTAATCTAAAGAGAAGCAAATACACAAGGGGGAAAAATAAGCGATCGCATGATAAAATATGTGCAGAGTTCTCTGAAGCAAATTAAATACTTGCAGACGAATATAAGTAAGATAAGAGTTTGAGGGGTCACCCGATTATAACCCCCGAGTACAAAAATGTTTAATTTAAAAATTCAAAACAAAAAACCTAGTAATCTCAAGCCAATCACTAACCATGCTAGATTTTTTGTTTTTCTTGAAAAATATCGATAAGCACCAAACAGGGGAGAGAAATAAAGTAGATCCTTTAAATATCGTCGGAGGCTCGAAGATGAGGTTCTGTCCAAATTTTGGTCCGCCGTTCGGAGGCCGTGCGAAGTCGCGACTTGCGATTTGGGGACTGGGGAGACTTTTGGGTTTGGGGCTTAGGGTTAGGACATATCGATATGAGAGATTGATGAGTGGTCGAGATATGAGATATTAGATATGAGAGATGGAAAAATTAGAGATGAGAGACTGATGACAATGATTAATGCTGAGAGTAAAGAGTTCATATTAAATTAAATCGGAAAAAAAATTTGGATATGATTAGAATTGTAAAAATATTCAAATTATCAAGAAATTTCGATTAAATTATTTCGATTCCATTCGGTTATTCAATTATATCCATTTTTTGCTCAGTCCTATATATCTATGTATCTATATGTGTGACAATTACTATAATTTATAATGGGGTAAAACAGATACGGTTAGCATGAAGTTTATTATTTGGTAAGTTGGTCAATTGGTCAATAGAATGCTGACACATATAGAATCTCGCCTGCGTGTTAGTATTCTATTGACCAATTGATCAATTTATTCAAAAATAAACTTCATACTAACCACTTCCGGGTAAGACACGCACAATATATTGCAATATTCTATTTTTATCGCAAGGACTCTAGGGTTATTGCAGGCTAGCAGCAACTACTTAATAACATGGGTGGAGCCCACACAAACATGCAACCACATGGCCCACCAAATTAAAACGAGGCCAAGGATTGGGGGCCCACTAGAAGTAGTAGTAGTACAAATAGATAGAACGGAGATTAGACTAATACTAGTAGTAAACTTTAAAAGATCACCGCCGCCACGTGCGGTGTCGGAACAGTCAAAGATTTTGAGATTTTAAAAAGATTAAATAAATAAATGAACACTACGTGTTAGCATATTATTGGATTGCTTGACGTGTGAATTGCATTATATAGAAACAAGAGTTGCATTGTTCTGCTCGTCGGAGTTAAAGAGAGCTGCCCGTTGCGTAGGCGGCCCGCGCACTCTTATCTCTTTTTTTAAGTCACACTTTATGTTTCCAATATTGGCCCTACAAGTTTACCTCTAATCACAGTTTGGTCCTCCTCCCAAATTGTAAAGAGACATGTGCATTCATCAGAACATCTCCAAACGTTTCTTCAATCAATTTGAGATATTCAAACCGGTAAACCCCATCTGAAAAATTATCTCCAACGACCTCTTCAATTTTAGTCATTCACTCTCTTTAAATCTGCAATCTTATTCTCTCTTCAAAATATTTATTAAAAATTAAAAGACCAATAAAATATAAAATATAAAAATAACAAATGGAGTAATATTTTTTAAATTATTACGTAAGTCAATAAATTTTAATTAATATTTTTTTATTACTACGGTTAAAAATGCTCTTAGAAGTCCTCCATTACTAAAAATCTGACTTGGTAGTTACTATGTCCACACAAAAGTTTGGTGTACCCTCACTAGTATAGTTGCCCCATCATAATTTGCCTCATGTGATAATACCAACTCTTTTTTTTCTAAACATAATTTGTAAAATTTTAAATTTATTACATTTTATGTTTGTTTTAAGAATAATAATTTGTAATTAACAGTATTTTTTAAATAATTTGTAATAATTTCATTTGTATTAACTAGATCCTCATGGATTAATCTGAGGAGATCCTAACCTGTTATTGAAAGTCTTATTCGGAAAGGGGAGACATAGTTTGGTCACTTTATACTTGAGAGATTATTTATGTTGGTTATGAAATTTATTTGTATTTGTAATAATATCCCTCTGTAATTGATTGTTCGAATTATTAATTATAATTACATCACATAAATTCTCAATTTTAAATTTCAAGATTTTATAATTAACTTTTAAAAAGTTAAAATGAGACTGCTTTTTCAGAACAAATATAGTGTAGAGTATTCCTCTCATTCATAAAAAAAAAATATTATTTTGAGAAAAAAATCCCAATAATACAATGTTATTAAGTTTATCATCATAATTCCTATTTTAATAGAAAATAAAACTCTTTTAGAATAAAGAGAGTAAAATTTTGAGTAGTAGTATTAGTTTGTGTTTGTTTATTCATATTTGATTTTGTAAAAAGATAAAGTTATTTTATAAAATTTTACTTGACTTCTATTAATACGTAAAAAGAATATATAAATCTAAATTATTAAGAGTCCTCTCTTAGTAGTTTTTTTTAATTGATGGAGTCTATATAAATATTGTATTCCTTCTATTCTAAATTTTAAAATTATTATTGAATTTTGAAAAATTAATTTGAAAATATTTTTATATTTTAAAATCATTAAAATATTTTATATTTTTAGTTACCAAATAACTTTTTAAGTTCAGATACTATTTTACTAAAATTATCTAATAAAATATATTAACCATTAAGATAAAAAATGGTTAATGGTTGAATTTTATCAAATATACTAAACTAGATGGTAATTCAAGTGAGTGCATGAAAAAAGCATGAACAAAAAAGGTAGGATATCATTGCCTTGGTAAACGTAAAAAATAATACTAATAAAAATATAAAATAAATAGAAGAGGAGAAATAAAAACAGGCCAAAAATCGTCATCCCCTGGTTGCCAGCCATCCAAAGGATTCTGCTTTGTTGATAATATACCCAACTGAAATGAAAACAGAGTCCCCATAACCTTTTTCTCTCCAAAAACACACAAAACAAAACCCTTTGCAGCTTTTCTTTCTCTCTCTATTGATCTCATTTGATTCTCTCTCTAGAAATGGAGGCTCTGGACGCACCATGCTTGATGATGGATGATGACCTTCTCAACTTCTCCCTTCTTGAGGATGAAGACGAAGATGGCAACAAAACTAAAAACCCTTCGTCCTCTTCCTCAAACCCTAAACTCCCAAGACCCAGATGATCACAGCCGTTCATTTCCTGTAAGTTTCTTCTCCATTTTCAGTTATTCCGTTTTTGCCCCGTCAAAACCCAGGCCGAGTTTTGTTTGACTCTGGCGCTTTTGGGGTTTCCTGTGTTTTTCGGGGTCAAAATCGTCGTGACTCGGCTGGGCCGGACGAGTTGTGGGTGAGTTGGTTTCGAGTTGACCCGGTAAGGGTCTGTACTGGGTAAGTGGTTTAACGGCAACTATGTAATGAAAAGGAAACGTACGGGTTGATTGACTCGGTGTTATTTTGGTAGAGGCTGAAATGACTATTTTGTCCCTTGAAACCCTAATTTTTGTGTAAATAGTTAATGCTTTTGGAAGGGTACATTTGACATTAAATTTGTCTGTGAGGGAGTCTAAATTATTGGGGGCTGACTGAGCTGTATTTATTTTATTTTCATATTCTTGATATGTGCAGTCCTCACTAAATGTTGAAAGTTGGAATTATTTTCAAAAGACAATTTTATCCTGCACCAAATATTCTATTTACCAATTCAACAAGAAAGAGTTTTGACTTTATTGTACAATTTGACAAGTACAGTAACATGCAACATGTTACATAATGGTCCTTTATTCAAATGAGATGGGCCCGCTGTGTACATATCTAGTCAATTTATGAAAATTTTAAAATTCAAATTGATCTGAATTTATTTAATTTTAATTAATGTAATATAGAAAAATATTATTATGTACAAAAATGTTCTTTCAAAATTACAATAAAAGTTTATATCAGAATTTGAGATTTCGTTCATCTTTAACTGAGTTAACTCAATTTCTTGGAGAGTTGGTACTGATTACTGAGTCATTTGTTGTCCCCACCCAGGAATTTGCAGAGGAAGAACTGGAGTGGTTATTGAACAAAGATGCATTCCCGGCACTTGAGACTGCCCTGGATATTTTCTCGCCTCAGCAGAATCACCTAAGCCCAATATCTGTACTCGAAAACAGCAGCAGCAGCAGCAACAGCAACAGCAGTACCATTATGACCTATTGTGGGACCCTTCCAGTTCCGGTAAGCTTCCCTGTTCGTGCCCGGAGCAAACGTAGACGAAGAAGACGAAGAGGGTTCCCAGAGTTGCCCGGGCAGCAGGGCTGGTGGTGGAACCAAGTGAACATCAAGAATGTGAAGCAAGAATTCCCAAAGCCATCACCAACAGTCACCAGTGGTACTGCAATTGGTAGAAGGTGCCAGCATTGCCTAGCTGAGAAGACCCCACAATGGCGTGCCGGCCCCATGGGGCCTAAAACTTTATGCAATGCTTGTGGGGTGCGGTACAAGTCGGGCCGGCTCGTGCCAGAGTATCGCCCGGCCAGTAGTCCCACATTCTCGAGTGAGCTGCATTCGAATTCTCACAGGAAGATTATGGAGATGAGAAGGCAGTGTCAGGTGGGAGAGGTTATGACGAATGAAGCCTGTGGATATAGGGTAGGATAGGGTGAGTAGCTCAATTTAAATTAAATTTTCTGACTCCTATCCTTTTTAGCATAGTTACATTAGGAATTAGGATTTGTTGTAACGGTCTAGATTGTTAGTGAACAACCATATTTGTTTACTTTAATTCAATTTTATTAGGGGAATTTTGGTTTTAGTGTGCTTTGTTATGCAATAGAATTAGAAAAAAAGAAACCCTGAAAAATCTGGTTTGGTTTTTGCCGTTGATTATACCTTTGTTCTCTCTACTTCTCTTGCTTGGTTTGGGGAGGATGAATTTTGGATTGCAGAATCGAGGGTTTTGCTGAATTTTAAATGCAGAAAGTTTTCTTATCCCAGCTAACATTGATGGTTAGTCGATAGTTTGCTGTTGATTGAGTTGTAGTCTGTTACTGTTGATTGGACACTGGTTAAAACCTTCTTGCAGATTCTAAAGAAAGGATACTTGAGGTTTGATTGTTAATGATATTTTAGCAACCTTATAAACTTAAAAAGAGTGTTGGCGAAACTCCTTTTTACTTCATATCTATTTTTTTTCTTTTTAAATATGTTCTCTCTTAAATTTTGTTTGTGACTAATATAACTCAACCTCGAGTTTCAATCAAGCAATGGTTGGATGTTGGGTAGCTTCGAGGTAATAGGTTTATTTCAGGTTCTGGCTGTGGTCTGTGCAATTCTTTCTACCCTTCTTATTGAATAGAGGTTTATAAAGATTGCAAATAAGATTATTGATCATCAGATATCTGCTATCCATATGTGATTCCTTTTATCTCAAGTCTTAACCATTAGAGTAGGCTTATGTACTTTATGTTATAAACATTTTTCGGTAATAATTGTTAACCCTATACTGTTGAATAAAATGGTAAAGATGGAGTTTCGAGACTTAAGGTGTTGAAATTGACTCAAGATTTCATCTCTCATCGTCTTGAAAAGGGAGTGTCGGGAATTATTTCCTCTGTTGTTGTCAACAGCGTTGAACAATGGAGAGCTGAAAAGAGGGTATGCGCTTTTTATTCTTGAGATGTCATTAAAGGGTCATTGCTTGCTGAATGTTTGACCTGTTGTATATGTATGTGAGAATGCAGGTTTGAGCATGAGAGCAGTCATGAGTTCATTCTGCACTCGGTCTAGTCACACTCACTCACAGTGGATCAGGTAATATGTTTTTGGTTAGCTATAGAACATAAGTGGTTTAGTTTGTGCTAGACCTGATATATATTCAAGAACAGGAGGCTTTCATTTACTGTTGGCTTAGATTCGAGTAAAAATGCTTAATAGTATTGTTGTGATTCATGTTTAGGTAAAAGTGCTTGATAGTATGGTGTCGAATACTTGTTACATTAAAGTAAAGCGGAAGATGGAATGGGCGAAGGGGGCCAACCTACTTGTATTTTAGCCTTTACCATGATGTTTGTTATGCTTTTCTCTCTTCTCTTATGCAAATCGTTAAGCAACTTGGGTCCCTTTGTCATGTGGGAGGTGGGATTTTTCCTTGATGGGAATTATGTGAATGCACCCATTCTTTAGCTCTCAAAAAAATACATTATTCATATTGAATAATGAGTTATGGAGGGCCATGCCATATTTTGTTTAGATTTAACACGAAATGGTTGCATTTGATAGGTATCATCCGTAGATTGTGATATATATATATATATATATATATATATATATATATATATATACAGAACTGATCCAGTCCGGGAGTCCGGACTGGATCAAAATCCGGTCCAAATTTTTTTTTTTTTTTTTTTGCTTTTTTTTTTTTGGAACAACTAAAAAAAAAAAAAAAAAAAATTTATGGAACTGAAATTTTTCAATAATACAGTGTTTTGGGTGTGTTTTTAATACCTACCCCAACCAATGTATGTACAGTCTGCCCAGACTGTACAGACATGTTTCGTTATAGGCATCCAAATCACACCCAAAACACTGTATAATGTAAAAATTCCAATTCCATAATTTTTTTTTTTTTTTTTTTAGTTGTTTCAAAAAAAAAAAAAAGCAAAAAAAAAAAAAAAAAAAAAAAGTCCGGATTTTAACAAAATCCGGGAGTCCGGACTGGATCCGGACTCTATATATATATAATTTTAGATTCAGCACACATGGCTGGATCGCTGCCTATTATTTTTATGGAGATCATTATGTAGAATTATTGAAGTTATGTTTGTTTTTTCTTCTTTGATGGGTTTCAGAGCACTTGTTTTGCTTAATGAAACAACAAAACAAAACATTAGGAGACAAGTATGGCACTTGTTTTTGTGGATGATTAGTTGACTTGGACAACATTATGCATATTTGAAGTATTTGAGAATTTAGTTTCATAGTTTCTCAATGTTTTGGGTGTTTATTTGTAAATTCTAAAAGTTAGGTTCCTAAATTGTAACACTTCCTCTTGGGCACACCTTTTGGTTTTGGGAAAACAAAGCTATGGAAGAACCATTGGTGGTACATATTTCAAAGTTTCTGACTTTGTATAGTCTGGACAACTAAGGATATTTGAAAGCTTTAAAAGTGCATCCATAACAAAATACAATCATCTTGAATTGCAGCATTTATAATTATTTTTAAAGTTTAAAATAAATGGAAAAGCAACATAAAGTTTACCTCTTTCATGCGTAAGATATTCAGAGCTTATATATATATATATATATATATATATATAGAGCAAGGATCAAGTGCATACCCCTTATCTTACTCACCCGTGCTTATCCCTCTTTAGGCGACGGTTTCGGTCATACAACCGTCGTCTATACTTTTAACGACGGATAACATATAACGTCGCTAAAAGTATAGACGACGGTTGTATGACCGAAACCGTCGCCTAAAAGGGGGTGAACACGGGTGAGTAAGATAAGGAGTATGCACTTGATTCGGACCGTATATATATATCTATCTAATAAAATACAAATGATTTTGAATTTCCCGCTCACTCAATAAATCATCTGGGCCGTCCAAAGTTTGAGATAAATCACACCGTCCATACATCTATCTAATAAAATACATCTATCTATCTAATCTATCTAATAATTATTTTGAATTTTCCGCTCACTTAATAAATCATCTGGGCCGTTCTAAGTTTGAGATAAATCTCACTGCCCATACAGTGCCGGAGGCACGGGACCCAGCTAGTATATATATATGAGATTAAGGGAAGTGTGTGAATCATCATTATTAATTGGACTATATGTATATACACAACTGTGTATTACACAGTCAAGCTATGACCACGGGTTTTTTGGACTATGACGACGATTTATCCGTCACCGTAGCCCATAATATTTATTTATGGTGACGGGTGAACCCGTTGCCAGTCAATTATGTACATACATTTTTTCCTTATTAATTAGTAGATGCTAAAGTTAGATAACTAATTTATTAGTGATATATTAGTTATTTCAGCATTTTATTTATTAATCAAACCCCCCATCACCCCCACCCCACCCCCCCCCCCCCCCCAAAAAAAAAAAAAACTATGAAAATTAACATCAATTAAGTTGGCGTTTAGTAGTTCTGGGGAAAGAATGGAATTTTTTTGTACTGTCGGTTGAATTCTTATTTTTGTTGAGGGGTAAATTTAAACATGTGAATATGTGATCCCACACGGCCGCACCTATCACTAGGGATGACAATGGGACGGGCAAAAGTGAGGATTACACATCTCACCCAGATCCCCGTCTTATAAAAATTCTCCATATCCGTCTCATTTCTCACGGGAATTAAAACTTGATAACCCATCCCCATCCTCATAGGGAATTTAAACCACCACAGGGAGTTTACGTCACTACGGGAATAATATTTTATAAGATTAAAAGACAAAATGCACTCCAAACTTTATTTCATATTTATCTGTGTACCACAAATTTAAAAAGGTGTCTAAGTATACTCCAAACTTAATATTGCGTTACAAAACGCACACTTTTACCAATTAGCCGGTCAAAAGTGACCGGCTATGACCGGCTAAGGCTTAAATATTTATTACAGAGGGGATAAGATTGATAATTTACATTTTAAATATAAGAATTTGAAAATAGTTACCATACAATTGCCATACAATTCAAAAACAATAATAGAATTTTGGGTAAATTCTGTTTTCAGAATTTTAAAATTTCAAAAACAGTTTTTACAAAAGTAGATTTTTTTTTAAAACAATTTTTTACAAAATATTCTGTTCAAAACAGAATTTTAAAACAAATTTTTACAAAACAGAATTTTAAAAACAGAAATCTATTTTAAAAACAGAATTTCAAAAATAATTTTTTTAAAAAAGACGTTTTTTAAAAACAAAAACAATTTTTTTAAAAATACGGTTTTTAAAAACAAAAACAATTTTTTAAAAAACAAATACGGTTTCTTAAAAACAAAAATAATTTTTTTTAAAAAATGCGGTTTTTAAAAACAAAAATAATTTTTTTTAAAACAAAATAAAATTCTTTTATTAAAAGATTTGTTTTTGTTTTTAAAAACAGAATTTTATTTTGTTTAAAAAAAAATTATGGTTTTAAAAACAAAAATAAATTTTTTTTTAAAAAAAATACGATTTTTAAAAACAAAAACAATTTTTTTTTAAAAAAATACTGTTTTTAAAAACAAAAACATTTTTTTTAAAACAAAATAATTCTTTTATTAAAAAATTTGTTTTTGTTTTTGTTTTTGAAACAAAATAAAATTCTATTTTTAAATTTTATTTGTAACAGTTTAAAAAATTCTGGTTTTAAAAACAAAAATAAAATTTTATTTTGTTCTAAAAAAATTCTGTTTTTAAAAACAAAAACAAAATTTAAAATAAATTTTTAAAACTGTTAAATTTTTTAAAAAAAAGTTTAAATTTTTAAACTGTTACAAAATTTTTAAACTGTTACAAATTTGTAACAAATTTTAAAATAAAATTTTAAAACTGTTACAAAAAAATTTAAACTTGTAAATTAAAATTTTGTTTTTGAAAAATTCTGTTTTTGTAAAAAAAATCTATTTTTGTATAAACTGTTTTTGAAATTCTGTTTTTAAAATAGATTTCTGTTTTGTAAAAATTTGTTTTAAAATTCTGTTAGGAACAGAATATTTTGTAAAAAATTGTTTTAAAAAAAATTCTATTTTTGTAAAAACTGTTTTTGAAATTTTAAAATTCTAAAAAATTAATTTACCCAAAATTCTATTATTGTTTGTGAATTGTATGGTAACTATTTTAAAATTCTTATATTTAAAATGTAAATTACCAATCTTACCCCCTCTGTAATAAACATTTAAGCCTTAGCCGATCATAGCCGCTTCACTTTTGACCGGCTAATTGGTAAAAGTGTGCGTTTTGTAACGCAATATTAAGTTTGGGATGTACTTAGACACTTTTTTAAATTTGGGGTGCACATATAAATAAGAAGTAAAGTTTGGGGTGCATTTTGTCTTTTTGTCTATTTTTATAAAATATAAATTAATCATACTTTAACTTATACATGATAAAATAAAGAATAGTCAATTAGTTATCACCTTTGATCTTTGAAGGCACATTGATTGAATTTCTTTTGTCAAGTCTCTAAAAAGCTTTAAACAAGTAATCCAATGTAACAATATATATATATATATATATATATATATATATATATATATATATATTTTTATATATATATATATTTCTTTGTGTTCACATCTAATGGTGTTTTGTATGATTAATTTCATTTTGTCCTAATCTAAAATAATATCTAGTAACTAGAGATATTGCTTGTAGAAAAGGAGGGAATCCACTATATATATACATGTCAAATTAGTCCTGACTCAGAAAGTAATCTGAAAAGGAAAAAGAAGGCAATCTAAACTTGTTGGGGGCAGAGGATTACAATGGGACGGGCAAAAGTGAGGATTACACATCTCACCCAGATCCCCGTCTTATAAAAATTCTCCATATCCGTCTCATTTCTCACGGGAATTAAAACTTGATAACCCATCCCCATCCTCATAGGGAATTTAAACCACCACAGGGAGTTTACGTCACTACGGGAATAATATTTTATAAGATTAAAAGACAAAATGCACTCCAAACTTTATTTCATATTTATCTGTGTACCACAAATTTAAAAAGGTGTCTAAGTATACTCCAAACTTAATATTGCGTTACAAAACGCACACTTTTACCAATTAGCCGGTCAAAAGTGACCGGCTATGACCGGCTAAGGCTTAAATATTTATTACAGAGGGGATAAGATTGATAATTTACATTTTAAATATAAGAATTTGAAAATAGTTACCATACAATTGCCATACAATTCAAAAACAATAATAGAATTCTGGGTAAATTCTGTTTTCAGAATTTTAAAATTTCAAACACAGTTTTTAAAAAAATAGAATTTTTTTTAAAACAATTTTTTTACAAAATATTCTGTTCAAAACAGAATTTTAAAACAAATTTTTACAAAACAGAATTTTAAAAACAGAAATCTATTTTAAAAACAGAATTTCAAAAACAATTTTTTTTAAAAAAAGACGTTTTTTAAAAACAAAAACAATTTTTTTTAAAAATACGGTTTTTAAAAACAAAAACAATTTTTTAAAAAACAAATACGGTTTTTAAAAACAAATTTTTTTAAAAAAAATACGGTTTTTAAAAACAAAAATAATTTTTTAAAACAAAATAAAATTCTTTTATTAAAAAATTTGTTTTTGTTTTTAAAAACAGAATTTTATTTTGTTTTAAAAAAAATTATGGTTTTAAAAACAAAAAAATTTTTTTTAAAAAAATACCGTTTTTAAAAACGAAAACAATTTTTTTTTAAAATATACGATTTTTAAAAACAAAAACAATTTATTTTAAAAAAATACGGTTTTTAAAAATAAAAACATTTTTTTTAAAATAAAATAAAATTCTTTTATTAAATTTTTTTTTAAAACCAGAATTTTTGTTTTTGAAACAAAATAAAATTCTATTTTTAAATTTTATTTGAAACAGTTTAAAAAATTCTGGTTTTAAAAGTTAAAACAAAATTTTATTTTGTTCTAAAAAAATTCTGTTTTTAAAAACAAAAATAAAATTTTAAAACTGTTAAATTTTTTTAAAAAAAGTTAAAATTTTTAAACTGTTACAAATTTGTAACAAATTTTAAAATAAAATTTTAAAACTGTTACAAAAAAAAATTTAACTTGTAAATTAAAATTTTGTTTTTGGAAAATTATATTTTTATAAAAAAAATCTATTTTTGTATAAACTGTTTTTGAAAATTTGAAATTCTGTTTTTAAAATTCTGTTTTGTAAAAATTTGTTTTAAAATTTTGTTTGGAACATAATATTTTGTAAAAAATTGTTTTAAAAAAAATTTCTATTTTTGTAAAAACTGTTTTTGAAATTTTAAAATTCTAAAAAATTAATTTACCCAAAATTCTGTTATTGTTTGTGAATTGTATGGTAATTGTATGGTAACTATTTTAAAATTCTTATATTTAAAATGTAAATTATCAATCTTACCCCCTCTGTAATAAACATTTAAGCCATAGCCCGTCATAGCCGGTCACTTTTGACCGGCTAATTGGTAAAAGTATGCATTTTGTAACGCAATATTAAGTTTGGAGTGTACTTAGACATTTTTTTAAATTTGGGGTGTACAAGTAAATAGGAAATAAAGTTTGGGATGCATTTTGTCTTTTAGTCTATTTTATAAAATATAAATTAATCATACTTTAACTTATACATGATAAAATAAAGAAAAGTCAATTAGTTGTCACCTTTGATCTTTGAAGGCACATTGATTGAATTTCTTTTGTCAAGTCTCTAAAAAGCTTTAAACAAGTAATCCAATGTAACAATATATATATATATATATATATATATATATATATATATATATACACGATTCGGATCAAGTGCATACCTCTTATCTTACTCACCCATGCTCACCCCCTTTTAGGCGACGGTTTCGGTCATACAACCGTCGTCTATACTTTTAGCGACGCTATAGATTGTCCGTCGTTAAAAGTATAGACGACGGTTGTATGTCCGAAACCGTCGCCTAAAGTGGGTGAGCTCGGGTGAGTAAAATAAGGGGTATGCACTTGATCCTTGCTCTATATATATATATATATAACGGTCCGGATCAAGTGCATACCCCTTATCTTACTCACCCGTGCTCACCCCCATTTAGGCGACGGTTTCGGTCATACAACCGTCGTCTATACTTTTAGCGACGCTATATGTTGTCCGTCGTTAAAAGTATAGACGACGGTTGTATGACCGAAACCGTCGCCTAAAGCGGGGTAAGCACGGGTGAGTAAAATAAGGGGTATGCACTTGATCCTTGTTAATATATCTAATTGTGTTTTGTATGATTAATTTCATTTTGTCCTTCTAATCTAAAAAAATTTCTAGTAACTAGAGATATTGCTTGTAGAAAAGGAGGGAATTCACTATATATATACATGTCAAATTAGTCCTGACTCAGAAAGTAATCTGAAAAGGAAAAAGAAGGCAATCTAAACTTGTTGGGGGCAGAGGTGAAGATTCTTAAACTGCGGGGGAGAAATGAGAATAATAAAGTTGTAGTAGCAACCGGCCAAATTTATTGCACATTTACACGCCACCCCCTTCATCAAAAATGGATCCGGTTAGCATCAAGTTATTTTTTTAGTAAGTTGGTCAATTGGCCAATAGAATACTGACACACATACAACCTCGCCTGCGTGTCAGTATTCTATTGGTCAATTGACCAACTTAACTCAAAATAAATTTCATACTAACCACTTTCATCAAAAATATTACATCATTATTTCGACATGTATTTTTGACATTTTTACGTGAAGGTAGAACCCACTGTATACTCATTTGAGAGAGGAGTATGTGAAAATATCAGTTCTCTCGAATAGTACAATTACAAGATATTAGAAATCCGTCATGAAATCGGAAATGCATTGAAAATAAAATTTGTTATTTTCAGACTTAAATAAATTGAGTTACATATGACAAATTATTTATATCAATTATAAATATAAACCTATGTGGACAGTAAATTTATTATGGACGTATTAGATAGAAGAAATTTAAAATTATTTATGCACTAATTTATTTTGTTTTATCACTTACCCTGTATTTATGATTTTTGTTTCGAACAAAATGGATTCCCCTAAAAAAAACCTCACAAACAAGGGGTTAGAATTTTACATAAGTCTCAATTCATCATTTAAATTATTTTTCAAATAAATTATACTTATTTTAAAATTTAAGATTTAATAAAATAAAAATAGAATATTTTTTGTTTAGTAGAGGGAAAATATGCAAGTCAGAAAGTGTCCCACTTTTTCTAGTTTTATTTTTCAATCTACCTATATTATACTCTGTGCTTATGTTGTTTGTGAATTTCAGATATAGACGGACCGGATGAAGGTTTGGTCTGTCGCGTATATTAGGGAATCGTCGTCTTATTTTTTAGTGACACATCAAATCATCGTCATAACATATAAATTGTTTATCTATTCTATAGCGACGGACCAAACCGTCGTCTAGTTTGTCGTTAAAGGTGGTGAACATGGTATGTAAAATAAAGGATGTGCACCGGAAACAAACTGAGAGCATGTTTACTTGTAAGAATTATACTGCTTGGGATAAAAATATTAATACAAAGTATCTTGTTTATTTTTAAATTTAGACTTGAAATTATTAGTCTATGAATTACATAAAATAACTTAATAGTCTTAGAATTATAATTTTAATTCTGAAATTATAATCGTATGAATTATTATAAATTATAATTTTTACAAACAAAAATATCTTAAAAAAAAAGAAAAAAAAATATCTCTGTCCTATTCTGACTTCATGTTACAACGGTAATATAATAATATCTCTGTTTACATTTCATTATTTTATTTCCGATTTTCAAGTAAGAAGAGAAAAAATAAATACTCCCTCCGTCCCAAATTAATTGCTCAGTTTTGACTTTTTAAAGTCAAATTGACCATTTTTAAAACTAATCTTTTTACTATTTTTGCTAAAATATAGGTGAAGAGATTATAACCAAAAGAAAGTATATACAATTTATTACTAATCCTATTTTTTATAATTTCAGAAATATATTTATATATGTTTAATTATTAATTCTAAAAATAGTCAATTTGACTAAAAAATGTCAAAATTGAGCAGTTAATTTGGGACGGAGGGAGTAAATTCTTTTAATTGCTTAAATAAAACAAGGTGGAGTGATAATTGATATATTTAACTCTTCCCTTTCAATTCTTTCTCTCTGCTACTCCATCTAGGCTACATCCAGTGATCCAACCCTCGAGTAAAAAGTAAAAAAAGAAGAAGGAAACTTGGATGAAACTTAAAATATTATTGTTACATCATTAATTATCTATAATATTATATTTTAATAATGTTATTGGTATTAGAAATTTTAATAATCATTTATATTTTTAAAAAATATAAATGATTGATTTTTTCGGATAAAGAAGAGTTTCCTGACATTGCAATCAGATTACGTCTCCCCTTCCCGATAAAAGTTTTTGTTCGCGGTTCGTGACTGTTATGCTTGATGTTAGAGGGAGTTGAACTCAAGACCTCCGGGTTTACGACTAATCTCAAGTTCTATCTTAAATTACTGAGTCAAGCGACAGGGCTAAATGATTAAAATTTTATGTGTATTAAGATTATTTTTCTCATATTAATCTATTTCCTTTTTTGTTTTTCCCCTTTGCGTCCAAGTGCTAAACATTTCCTTAAAACTCATCGAGCATTAAAAATAAAAAGATCTCTTCTAAGTGGACATGAAAATTAGACATAAATATATTTAAATTTCATCTATTTATATTTTTAATTCTATTGGGGGTCAAAATATAAATAGATAAAATTTAAATACACTCGTATCAATTAGAATTTTTGAAATAAAAAACACCACAAGGGGGCCTTGTTGCCTAACCTAGTTGGGCTTGATGGGCTCACGAACATTCTGGCTACATTTTTGTTGTTATTATTTCTTCTTCTTTTACTCTTATAAATTTAATTATATTATTATTTTGTTATTTTTATTTTTCTATTTAGTCTTTTAAATTTTATAAAATTCTTATTTTATTTTATACTCCCTCCGTCATAGGATAAAAGTCTTTATTACTATTTTGGGTACTCCCATGTTAAATGTCCACTTTCCTTTAATAACCAAACTTTTACACATTTTTTTTCTATTATGTCCGTAGCATTAAATATATCATACTTTTCTTATTCTAATTCTCTCTCCATATTTAATGACATTATTATGGGCAATTTTGTCATTTTATTCTTCTTAATATGCGTGAAAAGTCCACCAGGACTTTTATTCTGAGACGGAGGGAGTATAATTTACACAGACACCGCATGTGCTAGTTATCATGAAAGTTTTATTAGTGTTTTATGCTTGGAACAAAATTTACATAATTCCATCCAAATGCATATTTTGTTTATTAATTTTTCATTTCTTTCTTACCTTATCTTGCATAAGGTTTCACTATAAATGTTATTCGCGATTTCGACTCTACTACGGTTTCACTATTGATGTGAACGAGCCGATTTATTTATGATTTCGACTCTATTATTGATGTGCACGAACTGAGTTATTCGTAGTTTCGACTCTACTATATTAAACTCGTAAGGTTTTACTATTGATATAAACGACTCGCATTGTTTAGTTCTTAAATATATAAAGTTTAACTTGACTCGACTCGACTCAGCAAAAGAGATATCTCTTAAATTATTGAAAGAATAGAAACAATTATGATTGAAAAGAGATTTAATAGTTTGTGCAATCCATATTTCTTTGGTCGGCAAATCAAGACAAACTTTATTATGTTAATTATTGAAGGGAAAAGGCCTACATAATACTAAATACTCAATTATTTGTATGTTAATTGCTTCCACGGCCATTAAACTCCGTGACTCTATTTTTAATATATTTGTGTGTTGCTTGTGAATCTGGCAATTTGCATAAACTGATCAAATTTTAAATAGCATTTCCAATATAAAACTATGCTTCTACAAGCACAACTAATGTCTATATCATAGTGAGAAATGCATTGGTGGATTTTTTTTATTTTTAATTGACCGAATTTTGTTTTTCATTCAGATTTTTAAAGTTTGATTTGACGATCATGATTGACAATTATTTTAAATTCAAATCAAGCAACGTTCGATATTTTCATAATTTACAACACCTTATATTACAAATGTTTGGAGTTTTAATCAAATTAAATAACCAATATATATATAGTCCGCTTCTCCAACGAACTGGAGGGAGCGAACTGAGAATGAACCGACTATAGCGACGATTTTTTCCGTCACTATAACATAGAAAGCCGATTTTCTATACTATAGTGACGAAAAAAATTGTCGTTATAGCCGGTTCGTTCTTAATTCACTCCCTCCAGTTCGCTGAAGAAAACTGAGCTATATATATATGGATAAGGATCAGGTCCGGACTCCCGGACGGGAGAAAATCCGGACCTGATTTTTTTTTTTTTTTTGTAGAAAAACTAAAAAAAAAAAAAATTTATGGAACTGAAAATTTTCAATAATACAGTGTTTTGGGTGTGTTTTTAATACCTACACCAACCAATGTATGTACAGTCTGCCCAGACTGTACAGACATGTTTTGTTATAGGCATCCAAATCACGCCCAAAACACTGTATAATGTAAAAATTCCAATTCCATAAATTTTTATTTTTTTTTAGTTGTTTAAAAAAAAAAAAGCAAAAAAAAAAAAGAAGGTCTGGATTTTAAACCTGTCCGGGAATCCGGACAGGATCCGGACCCTATATATATATATATATATATATATATATATATATATATATATATATACACACACACACACACACACAGCTGTGTAGTACACAGTCGTGCTAAGACGACGTTTTTTTGGGCTATAGCGACGGTTCAACCGTCGTCATAGATCAGAATATCTATGATGACTGTGTACTACACAATTGTGTATATATATATATTGGTTATTTTAAGTATACGAGTATAGGGTAATCAAGTCTCATTAAGTTTGAGATCGATAAGATCACATTAAAATCGAGTAAAATTGTTGGATTTAATTACCATATTTTTGTGCATCTTTTTCACAAATATTATTTTATTATTTATTATCATTTTTTTTTAAAAATAAAAAATTTGACTACAAAAGTCATAAAGTGATCCATCTAAGCTATAAATTATCTTTTGCACCCTTTTCTTGATCCAATATTTGTTCTCAACCCTTTTTCATTCAATTGTGAGGGGGTGTGTATGTGACAAATTAGTGTGCAAGGAGAAAAAGATATCTTCAATCATAGAATGTTGCCTAAGAAAAATAAAAATAAAAAATAATTTTATAGTATAAGAAAGAGAAATTTATTGAGAAACAAAAAATTGATTAAAAAAAAGGGTCCTTTACATAAGTATACAACAAATATAAAGTAATTACAATCCGCATGCAAAGGTTTGGGATCTATTACATTGGGCCTTTAAACCTGAATCACACAGGTATTTTTCTTGTAATTTTAGAAATAAAATTAATAAAAAAAATAATAAAGACAATATAATATGAATTTGAATTATATTTAGACCTATTTTTCTTCGAATGAAATTACAAAAATAATTTCCTTTTTGTCCTTTTAAAAGCAATGGACCTGTACTTTTAAGAGTGATCAATTAATCTTTTTACATATTTTAAATATAAATTTGTACTTTTAAGCATATTTTAATGGATAATTTCTTTTGAAAATAAAGACATATTTTGAGGGACAAAGAGAGTATTTTTTTTGTGATTAATATTTTAATTCATATATTATTTATTTTTCCATATTAGTACATATTTAATTCATAAATATTAATAAACATAGAAAGTGGTCATTTGAACAACTATATGGCTAGGTCAACTTCATTGAACTACTCACAACTATTTTTTCCTTTTTTAAAATAATAATTTATGCATTTTTAAGAAGAGCCACGTGGCATAATACAAATGGATAAACACCTAGCTTTGAAATAATTATTTATGCATTTTTATTAAGTGGGTCAAATTCATCTAAAAAATTCAAAATCATTTAACTTGACTCATTTAATTTAAAATCAAACTGAATCTCGATATGTCAAAATTTAGTTAGATTCTATTTTTTTGGTACAAAAAATAAGAGGCAGATAAGATATTTTGAAAACTCCCGACGTCTACAACAACTACATATTTCTAAAGAAATCTTTACCGCGCCACCAATGTTAGAGCCGAAGCTCAAAAATACTAGTTAGACTCTAATTATTTATTAGCACTAGAACTCAAACTTAAGGCTAAAAACGTCTACTTGCCAAGTTAAAGTTGTGTGGAGATAAGCCTAACCCAATTAAAGAGAAAAATAAATCCAACACAAGGGGAGGGTTACACTAGGAAGGTGGGCTGAAATTCCATTGGAACACATGAAAATCTAGTCATGTCCTGCCATGTGCTCCCCCTCTAATTCAGCTTATATATATATATATATAACAAAATACAACTGATTTTGATTTTCTGCTCACCTTAATAAATTATTTGGACCGTCCAAGATTTGGGATAAATCTCACCGTCCATATAGTACCGGAGATATGTGACACAACTAGTATATATATATATATGAGAAAAATGTATGTACACAACTATGTAGTACACCGTCGGCTATGACGATAATTTTTTGAGTTATAACGACAGTTTCACCCGTCGTCATAGCCCAAAAATCAGCCGCCATAATCCGATTGTATACTACACAGCTATATATATATAATTCTGCTTTTTTTAATTTAAGTGTCAATTTTTTTAGGAGTATTATTCTTTAAATTGCTCCCACCAAAATATTAATACTTTCAAGGATCATATGATTTGTACCTAGACTAAAAATCATTGATTTGGACATAAAGTAAGTGCTTGATACAATTCTTGAAAAGCTTTCACCTTGACTTTCAGGGTCCATTTGGCATTTGCTGCCAAAATGTAGGGTCCACTTTAATACCCCATGTGTTATATACTATTGTAGTATTTGCTAACATAAATAAAGCCAATAATAAAACAAGATATGTTGCTTCATTTTGTGTTGCTTGCGCCTTGCAATAGTTATCAACCCATAAACTATTAAAGAAATATAAATATATTAATTATATTTGTAATAAAAGGGTATTTTTTGTATGAAAGATAACATTTCTTTTAATTATTTTATTATCATCTTTATTTACAATATTTTCATGTTAGCAAAAACAAAATAAAAAATAAAATAAATGAAGCTTTTCAAAGTAGATTTTATAAAAAGTATTCAATTATTTAAAGTTACTTTTAAATAACTAATAGAAAATAAATTTGATGAAAAATTTGATAATTTCACCCGACTGCTTACAAGAATAATAAATGGGACTTTATTTATATGAAAAAAGGCTTGTGATTGTTAAAATAAAGCTTAAATATGAATTACTATTCTAAACTATATGCTATATTCTACTTCGGGGATTAAAATTTTAATTTTTTCAATTAGGTGATTGTACTATCAGTTTTTTCAATTGCAACAAATTGAGCTGTCACGTCAGAAATTATTGACGTGGCCCTCGAAGTGGAGCCATCACCAGTTGATGTGTAAATAAAAAAAATTATTTTAATATCTATTTACACATTTATTATACATTAAGGGCAAATTCGTCAAATCACTTATATTAATCATTTAAACTAAATAAAAATAACAAAACTATCTAAAATCTATACCATCTCAGATCAAAAACAACAAAAAATCTAAAACAATAAAATCTAAAATCATCAAAAACTCTTCAACACCGACCCAGATCATACAACCCCAAACTGACGGAGGGGATAGACCAATGGAACACAAAATAGTAGGGGCAGCCAGATTTACCATAAACGGTCAAATCAATTTTGTCCAACAGAGAGGGACAAATCAGAACGGTGACCCAAGACCCCCACCGGAACAGTCCCGAGCAGAAAACGTCAAAACAAACCAAACAAATTTAGAAAATGGCCATTTCAAAGCACCTATGAACGAAATAGCGACTACCTAAGTTAATTGAACATAGGAAGAAAAATCATATAGAACAAAATCTATAACTAAGACCAAGAATTCCAAAATTGAATGTTAACAAAGATAGCTATTAAAGCAACATGAAGCTGAGATCGGGACAAATTGAGATTAAAAGGTGCCCCATCCGTCAGCCAAAAGGAACCGACATCATAGAGCCCAAAACCTGCTAAACCCAAATCAAATCAAGTTCTGGTTGATGACGAAGATGACCAGGAAACACATACAACCAGATCCAAACAGATCCATCTTTCAAACCCACGAACACCAACAACAATCAAGATCCGAAATCCCAACCATAGACCGTAAGCAAAGCTTGCACACCAGAACATAGACCGTAAGAAAAACTTCAATATTTGGCTATTGAAGAGTTTTTGATGATTTTAGATTTTGTTATTTTTTGATCTGAGATGGTATAGATTTTAGATAGTTTAGTTGTTTTAATTTAGTTTAAATGATTAATATAAGTGATTTAACAAATTTGCCCTTAATGTAGAATAAATGTGTAAATAGATATTAAAACAATGTTTTTTATTTACACATCAGCTGGTGATGGCTCCACTTCGAGGGCCACGTCAGCAATTTCTGACGTGACGGTTCAATTTGTTGCAATTGAAAAAAATTGATAGTTCAATCACCTAATTTAAAAAATTTAAACTTTGATCCCCGAAGTGGAATATGACCTATAATTTAAGGTAATAATTCATATTTAAGCCTTAAAATAATAATTCCCATATAAAAAATACTATTCCCTCCGTCCCATGCTAAAAGTCTTTATTACTATTTTGGGTAGTCCCATGTTAAATGTTCATTTTTTTAATTATTAAATTTTTACACATTTTTTCCTATTATGCCCGTATCATTAAATATCTCATATTTTTTTTATTATAATTCTCTCTCCATATTTAATAAGTATGAAAAGATAATATTTAAAATTAAATAGCTAGAAAGTTACTCTCTTACCTACATTGAAAATAATTAATGACATATTATTATTGGCAATTTTGTCATTTTATTCATCTTCTTACTATAAGTGAAAAGTCACATAGTACTACAAATCAAGATAACGATGGAAATACGACACCGTACCCATCAAAATTTACTTTCACTTCAGTGGATTTTTCAGTAAACTTCAAAAAAGAAAAAAAAAAAGAAGAATACAAACGAGAAAATGAACTTTTCTTGCCTTTCTGAATCACATAAGAGGAACTTTTTGAAAGTGAGAGAAGTAGAGAATCTGGTTTATATATAGAGAGAGAATGGAAGAAGAGAGAGAAAGGGTTGAGATACATGCTTGTCGGCCATTAGAGCTTCACTAAGGAGCTCTAATCCTTCCCTTTGATTCATCTTTATACACTTAATCAAAACAAAAAATAAGACTTGGGTGTCTTTTGTTTTGCTTCCTCAAGGATTTTTTCCCAAATAAAATACCCAAAAAAAGCCTTTGATTCATTTGCATTTGATTTCATTCCTTTTTGGGTTCAAAAAGCTTGTCCCATAAAAAAAAGATTTGATATTTTAAACCCCCCCTTCAAGAAAATCTTGCTTATGGATTGAAGATTCCTCTGTTATTAGGAATAGTTGGAACTTGGTTTTGTTGTATATGCTTTTTGACTTCCAATTCATGAATTCCATGGTTTTTGCTTCATCACTATCTCAAGGAATTACATGAATGTTGGTGAACTAGAAAGGTATGTTAAAGCTTTGATATTTGATGGTTTCCTTCCATTTTGGTTGTTTCATCAGTCTTTTAGTTCCTTCTTTTGATAATTGCTTGTCTGGGTTTCTTCTATGTTGAGAGTTCTTTGAACTGTTTGATTCAAGAATATACCTTTATATTCTTTTCTTATACATTTGTTTATCTGGGTAATTTCTGAAGCACCCATTTGGTCTGTTAAAATTCCAGAAATTTGAATGTTTGGGTTCCATCACAGTATAATTTCGTTAACCTCTTTATTGATTTTGATTAAGTTCTTTGTTCATTTTCTAAATTCAAACACTTTCAAGAATGTTAGAGTTGAATGTTGCTGCCTTTTACATGGTAATTTGAGTTGATTGGACCTGTGGAGGTTGCGGAAAATTTATAAGTTATTATTTGAATCACTGGAGCTTATTACAATGTATGGGGTAAGTGGGTCAGGAAAAGAGTTAATTGTTAGTTTTATGGGGATTTTAATGGGTATTTTACTGAGTTGTCCTTCTGAGGGATTGAATGCTGAAGGGACATACCTGCTAGAGTTGAAGAAAGGCATTCATGATGCCTATAACTATTTGGGAAATTGGAATTCGAGTGATCAGACTCCGTGTGGGTGGAGGGGTGTGAATTGCACAGTGGATTATAATCCAGTGGTGTATTCTCTCGATTTGAATATGATGAAACTTTCGGGGAACTTAAGTTCTAGCATAGGTGGTTTGGTTTTCTTAACTTATCTCGATGTCTCTCACAATGCATTCACTGGAACTATTCCCAAAGAGATCGAAAATTGCTCAAGGTTGGATACTCTTTATTTAAACACTAATGAGTTCGAAGGGCAAATTCCAGCTGAGCTAGGTAAACTGTCCTTGTTAAGAATTTTGAACTTGTGCAATAACAAGATCTCTGGTCCTATTCCTGAGGAGCTTTGGAACCTGTCTTCGTTGGCCGAGTTCGTGGCATATTCAAACAATCTGTCAGGTTCATTGCCTCGTTCTTTTGGAAAGCTCAAGTCCTTGAGAACGTTTAGGGCAGGGGAGAATTCGATTTCTGGAAACCTACCTTCAGAAATAGGTGATTGTCAGAGTTTGGAATATCTTGGTCTTGCGCAAAATCATTTAAATGGTGATTTACCCAAAGAACTTGGCATGCTAGTGAAGTTGACTGACCTAATTCTTTGGGATAACCAGTTTTCTGGGTTTATACCAAAGGAGCTTGGGAATTGTACGAATCTTGTGACTCTTGCCTTGTACTGGAACAATCTAGTTGGGGAAATTCCGAAAGAGATAGGGAACCTTAGATCTTTGAAGAAGTTATACCTATACGGAAATGGGTTGAATGGTTCAATTCCTAGGGAGGTTGGAAACCTTTCTTTGGGAATAGAAATTGACTTTTCCGAAAATCTTTTGACTGGAGAAATTCCTGTTGAGTTCAGTCAAATAAAGGATCTAACGTTGCTTCACCTGTTTGAGAACGAGCTTACAGGTGTTATACCAAACGAGCTTTGTAGCTTGGGGAACTTGACAAAGCTTGACCTCTCTATGAATCACCTCACAGGCCCTATTCCATTCGGATTTCAATATCTAACCGAAATGATTCAGCTTCAACTTTTTTCCAATTCTCTTAGTGGTACCATTCCCCAATACATCGGGCTTTACAGTTCACTTTGGGTCGCTGATTTTTCAGATAATTACCTAACTGGAAGAATTCCTCCTCATCTCTGCCGGCACTCAAACTTATATTTACTGAATTTGCAGTCTAATAAACTGTATGGGAATATTCCAACAGGGGTCACAAATTGCATATCATTGTCTCAACTTCGTCTGAATGGGAATAGACTAACTGGGAGCTTCCCTTCTGAGATGTGCAAATTGGTGAACCTCTCTGCTATTGAATTAGCGCACAACAAGTTCAGTGGTCCTATACCTCCAGAGATTGGAAGTTGCCGAAAATTGCAAAGGCTTGATCTTTCAGGCAATACCTTCACATCTGAGTTGCCAAGGGAAATAGGTAATTTGTATAAATTGGTGACTTTTAATATCTCGTCTAATTTGATTACGGGACGGATTCCATCTGAAATTCTGAACTGCAAGATGCTTCAACGTCTTGATCTCAGTCGGAACAGCTTTATGGATGCTATACCTAATGAGCTTGGGAACCTTTCACAATTGGAGCTTCTCAAGCTTTCAGAGAATAAGTTATCTGGCAATATACCATTAGCGTTGGGAAATCTCTCACATTTGTTAGAGTTGCAAATGGGTGAGAACTTGTTATCTGGTGAAATTCCTTCTGAGTTGGGGTTTCTTACAGGCTTGCAGATTGCACTGAATTTTAGTAATAATTATCTCTCAGGCCGAATACCACCTGAGCTTGGGAATCTTATTTTACTGGAATACCTCATGCTCAATAACAATCATTTGAGTGGTGAAATTCCAAACACATTTGGGAATTTGTCAAGTTTACTGGGGTGTGATTTCTCATACAATAACCTCACTGGACCCTTGCCCTCCGTTCCGTTGTTTAAGAACATGGCAATCAGCAGCTTTATTGGGAACCAAGGGCTTTGTGGCGGGCCTCTTGTTGATTGCCCATCTTACGGTTCAGATTCACCTTCTTTAAAAAGTGTTGATGCTCCTCGAGGGGAAATCATCATAGTAGTAGCTGCTGCAGTAGGTGGAGTTTCTCTTATTCTTATTGTGGTTATAATATATATCATGAAGCGACGACCGGTTGAAATGGTTGCTTCCTTGCAAGATAAGGAGATATCCTCAGCAGTCTCCGATATATATTTTCCTCCGAAAGAGGGGTTCACTTTCCAGGATCTAGTCGAGGCCACATGCAATTTTCATGATAGTTATGTCATTGGGAGGGGAGCTGTCGGGACAGTTTATAAGGCAGTTATGCAGTCTGGACAAACTATAGCGGTTAAGAAACTTGCATCTAACAGAGAGGGTAATAGCATTGAGAACAGTTTTCGTGCTGAGATTTTGACTCTGGGAAATATCAGGCATCGTAACATTGTGAAGCTATACGGTTTTTGTTATCACCAGGGTTCCAATTTGCTTCTATATGAGTACTTGGCAAGGGGTAGCTTGGGTGAATTACTTCACGAGTCATCTTTTAGCTTGGAATGGCCAATCCGCTTCACAGTTGCTCTTGGGGCTGCTCAAGGTCTTTCATATTTACATCATGACTGCAAACCTAGGATCATTCACCGTGATATAAAATCCAACAATATTTTACTTGATGATGACTTTGAAGCTCATGTCAGTGATTTTGGTTTGGCAAAGGTTATTGACATGCCTCAATCTAAGTCCATGTCAGCAGTTGCAGGATCATATGGATACATAGCCCCCGGTAAACTCCCTCCTCAGCTTCTCCTAAAACTTTATGTTTTGATCTCAGTTTATTTGTTTAATTGTCAAATTATCTATAGAATGGTCATGTTTGAATTATTTGCGAGGAAGTCCTGCTAAAGCTCCTTTCTTGTTATCGTCATTCTTAAATGTTCCTGCTAACAGTTACTTTCTTTTGTACATTTGTGTCGATTATTGTTCCATTAGATAAATTTGGATTCGTGAATCTCGATAATGGACAATTATGTATCAAGACTCAAGTGAGATTAGATTGCCAACTTTTGAACACACTACTTTTAGAGAATAAGTTGTATAAGAAGTCTATAAATTAGTGATTTTACACCATCTAGTCGGAACATGGCTACAAATACAAAGTTGTTAGATTCTTATTGGATGGTGTAAAACATCAGGCAGTCCGTATAGAATATGATTCATGTCTTGACCATTTTCATTTCCAAATTATAAACATATTATATGAATTAACTTCTAGTTCCTATTCTATTTATTTCTTCCTTTCAGGATTGGAATTTGGATACTGTTTACTAAACAATGTATTTTGTTTATTTTTAAATCATCTTCATGGCAGAATATGCATACACTATGAAAGTTACGGAAAAGTGTGATATCTACAGCTACGGGGTTGTTCTGTTGGAATTATTAACCGGAAAAACTCCCGTACAACCCATAGATCAGGGCGGTGACCTTGTTACGTGCGTGAGGAGTTACATTCAAGAACATTCGTTGACATCAGGTATACTCGATAGTCGTTTAAACTTGAATGATGAACAAACTGTCCATCACATGATCGCCGTCTTAAAAATTGGTATAATGTGCACGAGTACGTCTCCGCTTGATCGCCCATCAATGCGGGAAGTTGTTGTGATGCTGATGGAGTCGAATGAGAGAGAAGGAAACTTCATTTCGTCTCCGGGTTGTGGTGTCCCTGTGAAAGATGGTGCCTTGTGAATGTATGTATCTGTTTCCAGATTGCTTTTAAAACAAAATGATAATCTTGTATTTTCTACCTCTAATTCTTACTTGTATTGAAACAATCATGTGTAAATTTTCTTGTATACAAAATATACTAGTTTCTAGCATGACTTAATTTTGTAGGTGACTCTTGGAGGGATTTATGAAGATGTTATTATATGCTGAAAGATATTAATATTAACTTCTCTCTCTTATAGCTTGCCTACATCTGCTAAGTTTTCCTAATGATAGTTTGGCAAAAAAATAGTAAGTCTACTATCGCATACAATCGCTTACATGCATATTTTGATGGCTCACGTGACTTGCTCTACACGTGTGCTATCAAAATATGCACGTGAGCGATATGTGAGTAGTTATATATAATAGTAGACTTATTTTATATTCTTCAACGAACTGGAGGGAGCGAACTGACCAGCTCCTTGTAGTCCAATTGTCTTTGTCCCAATCCAATGTCTGTGATCAAGCCAGAAAGAATAGCTTAATAGAGATCGAATTCGGTACAGATATAAAGGAAAGAAATAATCGTAGTTATAACCTGTTCATTCTTAGTTCGCTCACTCCAATTCGCTATATATATATATATATATATATATATATATATATATATGAACGTGGGAGTAATTCATAACAAATGCTTACTATCAAACTATTCGTCTGTTTCTTTTTATGAATACGTGTTTGCCTTGATAATAAAGCTTCAACCCAAGTCCAATATAGCAACTTTTGTTCTTTGAGTTTCAATTTAAATTTTTTTTAAAGGCCATAAACTTCTGTATAACCTTGTCCATTAGTTGGGGTGGATTGGTTCTACTTAATTCTAATCCTTTTTTGATTTCAATCCTTTTTCGATAGAGGGATATCAAATATTTCAATTTATCGAAAAAAGAAATGATTAAAAAAAATCTGAATCGATAATTTTTAAGTAATAATATTTTAGTGACAAAAAATTAAATATAAAAAAGAATACAAAATGACATATATAATAATAATAATAATAATTAATTAATTATAACTATTGAATAATTGATAATCAAAAGGATACGTGTCCACAACCAAGCAAACTCTCAGAGCTAGTAGCCTAGTATATATTAGTCTTGACAACTATATTTGAACTTATCCGAAAATAAATATTTATAAATATTTTGGGGACCTCTAATACTAATTTTAGACACACATGCACTCTAAGAAACCTATAACCTCCATAGTTGATTACTGACTTTGGATAGTTTATTTTTGGGTAAGTTGATCAATTGATTAATAAAATGTTAACACACATAGAATTAGGTATGCGTGTCAGTACTTGACCAATTGACCAACTTACTCAAAAGAGTAAAATACAGTGACACCCCTTCTAGATAATCATAATAACACCCACCTCCCCTCTAGTTTCTTAAATAACAGTTTGTACCCCTTCAAGTTTTTAGGGTTGACTAAATAGATAAAGTTACATATTTACCCTTGTATTTTATTAAATTTTAATTACTAATATATATATATATATGTGTGTGTGTGTGTTTAATTATCATTTTTTAATACAATACATTTTAATTATAGTTTTATTTGTAATTAAAACTATCTCATTTAAATTATTGGTAACTTATAAAAAACTAATTTAGTTTAATTAACACATATTTTTGGATAAGTGATACAAATATTAAAAAAAATTAAATTAAATTATTAATGAAACTATTCTAATTAGAGTGACTGAGTATATTGATAGTTTAGTTTTTGGTGCTTAACAACAAAAAATATTATTTAAATTTTTAGTTTCATATTATAATTTTTATATGTTAAATTTTATTGAGTATATATAAAAAATTGGGATGCTTATGACTTTGATTACATTTTTTTAGTATACAGTTGACGTTGTTTTTATGCAATGTTAAATACAAAAATATAATTATATTTATTACTACCTCTATCTTGTAAAAAAAATTCTTTTAATATATTTTTTCTTTTTTTAGTAACAACATTTGTCATTTTTACTGTAAATAATTATATTTAAGTGTGACTTATGTTTAGTTTAATATATGAGAAAAATAATTAATATAATTTTTAATACTTTTTTTATATGAGTAATAATATTCGTTTAAATTGTAATAATAAGTTTGTTTTACATAAATTTTAATATTTGAAAAAAAATATTATTATTTTATTGTGTTAATTTGTAATTTTTATGGGTATTAACATTATACTTTTTAATTACAAAAAAAATATATTTGAATATATATCACATAAATTTTAATATTTGAGAAATTTAATTAGTAAAAATCGTATTACTTTATTTTCCTGATAAAATAAATATTTATTATTTTTTGACTTTTATGTTATTTATTGCACAATTTTATAATTTAATTAATTAGATCAAGTAAAGTAAAAATTATGAGATACAAATTTATATTTAGTGGAGAAATTAAACATTATAACTTGAAGGGTGTATTAAACATTATATTAAAAATATTTTTAAATATTAATTGATCAACCACATTAGGGATAGTGAATGCTACATATTGTAGACTAGAGGGGTACTGACTGTTACTTGAAATTGAATATATTGAAATTGACTAGGGGTATTGAATATATTGACTAGGGGTATTGAATATATTGAAATTGACTAGGGGTATTGACTGTTATATTGAAATTGAATATATTATAGACTAGGATAGTGAATGTTATATTGAAGATACTATATATAAATATAAATTGAGAGGAAAAATATATAATAATTAATATAAATAGTCTATATATTTTACACGCTTTTAATATTAAAATTCAACCGGACCTATAATAAGCTGAACGATCTATCGACAAATCTCAATTATAATTTTATTTTAAATTTAAATTTTTATTCAAACTCGACTCAAATCACATTTAAATAAAATTTAAAGAAGTTTCAAGCTTGACGGCTCAAGTGACAGTCCCACGGCTTAAATAATTGGATTTGTGGTACTATATTGTTAGTTAGTTAATTATGAAGGTGATGTATCCATTAAGCAAACTCGAAACCCCACAAAGATTTTTTTGAATAAATTATTGGAAATTAAATATACTTTAATCATAAGGTTTGAAATCTATAAATTACACCGGTGACATGACATTATTAATTGGTACTACTTACTAGTGTCGGTGACACATGGTTTTATTTGTAATTATTGTAAAAATATAAAAAGAATTTTATTAAATTTTAAAGATAAAATTAAAAAAGGACAAAATTATAATAAAATCAAAATTTTAAGGATAAAAAAGGAAAGAGATTTCTGATGCAGTCTAAGGAAAACTGTTATATACAATTCCATCTCTCTCGATACCAATTGATATTTCAAGAACTCGGATTGAATCAGAAACAGTCTCAAGAGAACAATTATTTTCGTTGCTCTCCCTAGATACTAGTTGTTTTTCGTTTGTTAGAATTTAAGAACGAATAATATTGTAATCACATATATTATATGAAAGACGAAAAAAAATAAGAATATGCGATATAATCAGGTTCACCAATTTGACTAATCATGCTTATCTGATATATGTATTCCGTAATATATAGTATTATTTAATATACACACACACACACACACACACACACACACTAAAACAGAATTATAAAATGTAAATAAATCCGAGTCCTTTGAATTCACAAAGTCTCCTTAAAGCAAATTAATTCCCTCACTGATGCTAAAGGATTAAATGAATAATTGCTTCCAAGATAAAACGGATTTTCAGTTCTTAATTAGAAGCACTTCAAAATTAAGAACTCTACGAACACAACATTATGTTATGTACTGAACTGTATGAATATAATGATGCATGCAAAAACTGGTAAAAAGATTACTTGCAGAAACGGGAAAACAATGAAACACTCTTGCAGAGAATGGAAACGGGAAAATATTACTGCAATGGAACAGAAAATATACTTTCTGTAAGGTAAGGAGAGGAACAGAGAACGGGAAACGGGATTAGCAGAAAACGGAAATGCCAGAACGAAAAAACAATATATTGCAGAATGAAAATTTCATAAGGGAAGTAGCAGCAAAAATTGTGTGTCTGAAATACTTCCCACATCGTATATTTATAGGATAAATATTTCCGTTGGCGCGCAGTTTATTACCGTTGGTTTTGTTTCTGTTGGGTCGCGGTTTATTACCGTTGGCTTTATTTCCGTTGGCTTCAGGCCAGGCTTCAAAACTACGTAGTATCATGACTGTAAGCAAAACTACGTAGTATCATGATAATTATTTTATCAAAATCTGATAAAACATTAAATAAATTTTGTCCAGAAAATTTATATCATGACCCGCCCACAGCCCGGCCCGACAGACCGGACGGCGCCGGCACGCGTGTGTGTTTTAACCATGCCTTGGCTAGGTCTTCTACCTTCCACAAAAGTGGGGTGCCCCTTGGGGCCCTTTCCATTGAGCAAACATACCACATATATGTTCTTCAATTTTTCCTCTAATGTCCTATGTGAGACTTTTGCAATTTATAACTTCAAGTAGGTGACTTTGGAGTCAATTTTCTCATTCAATTCTTAATAAATTTGAACACATAAATATACCAAGTTATACTCCTCACGAAGGAGAACACATTGGTCCAAAGATCCGACATTTTCGGAATGTGGGTCCCTCATTTAATTGAGCCTCAAAATACTCCAATATTTAATGTTTTCAAATCTCATTTCCAACAATATATTCATTAGATGCCTCACACGTTCTATAATAATTCACACGCCAAACAATGTTTTTATAATAACTAAAAAAACTCTAACCGCTATAACATCAACTTAAACACATGAGGTCCAATATATTAGTAAAACTCAAGACTGAACTACTAATAAATTCTCAAACCCAATTACACTATAATATTATTAAAGAGAGAATGAGTAAAAAAAAATTTAGAGATACAAAGTGAGTACAATATTTAAAGAAAGTAAATAAAAAAAATCTAGTAAGAGAAAGTGAGTAAACAAGAGAAAATGGCAAAAAATAAATTATAGAGATGAAGTGAGTAATTAAAAGTATTTATTGTATGTAATTCTCGATTCCATAATAACTGTCTTTTTAGAAGAAAAAAAATTATTTTAATTTATTTGCCGTTTATAACTTTATAGGAGAATAAATGATTTATTTTCCTATATTACCCCTAACTTCTCTCATTCTCCCAATAAATTTTTTACCTTGCATTAATAGTTTTTAACATTCTCATACAAATTTTAATTCTTAAATAATATATTAAATGACTTTCTTAATTCATATGTACGAAGCTAAAAAGACGAGAACAGATCCTCTGTCTCCAATTTCCCTGTCCCCCTTGTGTCCCTCACTTAAATTTTGACACATGTCATTTTATTTAATTTTAAAATTAATTAGTGTTAAGTAAGAGACTGTGTCAAAATTTAAGGGGAGGGGACACAAGGGGACAGGAAAATTGAGGACAAAAGATCTGCTCTCCTAAAAAGAAAGTTATTATGAAATCAAGAGAGTATTTTTTTTTGAGATAAAAATATTTATTACGGTTTCAGATTCCAACAATAAATGGGATCTTGCATTCAGAATGTCTAGATTTCGTAAAAATGACTCCAAACATGAAAATGATAGCCATAGGCGATAGGTATGGAGATGAGATGCCCATTCCTAAGCGTAAATTCCTATGCGCCAAACCATTACCCCTACCACGTACCCCCCGACTCGGATCAAGGAGCGGTCCGGTGGCTTAATGACCAGTAATGACCGGTGCACTTTAATTTTAATTATTATTATTTTTTTGATTTTTTAACCACAATAATGAGAAAAATAAATAAAAAATAATAGAGCAAATTTGAATAAAAAATTGTAAAAGAAAGTATATTTTTTTATTAAAAAAACACAGTTAAAAAACAAAGAGAATAATAGAAAAAAAATAGGGCACCAGTCATTACCGACCATTAAGGCTACCGGACCGCCCCTTGATTCCCTGACTCCACTAGTACTCCCAGCCTAACCATCCCCCACCACTCACCCACCACTGCCGCCGCCGCCACCACCACATCTTTATAATAATTATATAAAATTGTCATAATTATTATTATGTTTTAATAAACTTAAAATATTTTACTAGGTATACATTTGTTGGTGAGTTTAAATTAATTGTTTAATATTTATTATACAATTACCAATTTATCATTACTCTAACGTTGTATAAATTGATCTAATGATAAGATAGTAAAATATAATATTTAGATATATTTACTATATAGATGAGTTATTTAATAAATAATTTTTTAATATTTAAACTCTGTTTTAAAAAGAGTATATATATATATATATATATATATATATATATATATATATATATATAATAGATCTAGATCATGCTCTATTTTAATAGAGTAGCATTATTTCTATATGAGTTTATGATATTTTCACATGGTCCCCTCTCACAGGAAGGTGGAACTCACTTTCTTCTTATGTGAGAGAAGACTATATATGTGAAAATATCAAAATACATATGAAAATATTAATTTATTTTTAATAAGCTCTTATTATATAGTTTTATCAAACGCCACCTAAAAAAGAAAGTAGAAAATTGATAATGTCAGTAAATCTTTTTATCATAAGGTATTACACAGCTTTCCTAAAAAATAATTGCTCTCCCTATTTTTTCTTTATAATTTAAATAGATATAAATAGTATAGTGTGGGCAAGGAAATCACGCCTTGCTAGGGTTAGGGTTTCGTGTTGGCTGAGAAGGAGAGAAATCCACGAAGAATACGAATTGATTGATTGATTGTAAAGGGGAAGAACGACAGGTGGACGATTACTCCAACGACACGTGGCAAAACCCCTAGAATCCGGAAACCGTTTTAGGGTTATTGAGATTCCAAGAGCCTTCTTCAGTTCTTCGGAGTTAAGAGAGTGCTCCAATCTTCTTAGTGCTTTTAGGTGGAATATCCAAGCCTGAAGCTACCAAAAAGAGTCCCCTTCCTTCCTAGAATGGAAGGGGTATTTATAGAGTTTCCTGGACATAAGTCATCACATGCTAGGCATATGTTTTCAATAAAATTCCAGAAATACCATTCAGTCATTAAAGTAATGTCCATATTGCACTGTCCTTCTAGCCACCAATCCAATCCCTCAATCAATTTCCTAAAATGAGCCGCCTCCACGAGTCTTCTGCCTCAGGACCTGTGGAGGCTTCTCCCAGGTCTAGCACATTATATTTCTGACTCTTTCATCTTCATTCCATTTGGTTATGCGAACCCTAAATTGCACATTTAATGAGGTCGTGAACCCTAATTGTGCATTTAATTTAATTAGGTCATGTGAACCCTAATTTTGTACATGGGCCCACATTTGCCCCCTGCGCGAGAATCACATTTCCAAATAGACGATCGTGCAAGAATACTTCCAGCTTCTGAACTATTTTTGCGTGACTTCACTTTACGGGCAATGATCAGGTCAAAATATTGGGAAATCCTCCAAAAATATGTCCATATCTTGCCCAAGATTTGTGTTTCTCATTTTTCCTAGAAATTAAAAATAAGAAAAATAATCAAATATCATTAAATAAAAAAATATTTATTTTGGATACACAAAAATTATTTCGTTTTCATCAAACCAAATAAAATAAAATCGAGTCATAATTTTATTTTGGAAATGAAATTGAATCATAATTTTATTTTGGAAATAAAATCAAATTTTAATTTTATTTTGTAAATAAAATCAAATCTTTCTTTATTTTGAAAATAAAATCAAATATTTCTTTATTTTGAAAATACAATCAAATATTTCTTTAATTTGGAAACAAAATCCAATCTTTCTTTATTTTGGAAACAAAATCCAATCTTTCTTTATTTTGAAATTAAAATCCAATCTTTCTTTATTTTGATATATATATATATACACACACACACACACACACACACACATATAAATAAGCTATTTTCAAAAAACTACCCTTTATTGGGAGTAAAATCAATTTTAATTTTATTATTTTCGAAAAAATAAACTTTTTTACTTATCTTGATTTTAGAGAAGTAAGAAGTCCATATTCGTACTCCATTGTCACATGCCTTCTGATTGAGTAGGTGCTAATTGCGTGCATATTAATTAGGATTGTCTCATAATCGTTAGGAGCCAACGAACATACGTGTGTTCATCACCATTGCAGCCGCATTAGCAAGTCTCACCATCCAGGGCATCCTTGCGGTATCCAACACCAGATAATTGTAAACCATTAGGGGTGCAACCTTTGTTGGAGTCTTCGTTAGCCAATTTCTCATAATTTTTTCCTCTATATATTTTTCTTTTTTAGGTAATTGTAGACTTTCTTCTGTTTTCCGAGCCCTATCAGCATATCTTGGTTTTTTTCTCGGAATTCCTCAGAAAAAGGCTATAATTTTCGCGATGAAGGAACATTCGTCCCAAACCGTGGATTAGGAGAGCAACAAGACCTCAAAGGTATGTGTGGGAACAAACCCCTAGGTGGTGGCCGAACCCTATAGGGGCCGAACCCTATAGGGCGCCGAACCTAAGCATTTTTTTTAAGGAGACAACCCCTAGGTGGTGGCCGAACCCTATAGGGCGCCGAACCCTAGGGGGCTGAACCTTATCACTTTTTTTTAAGGAGACAGCCCGCCCCTAGGTGGTGGCCGAACCCTATAGGGCGCCGAACCCTAGGGGGGCTAAACCTTATCATTCATTTTTTTTGAAGGAAACAGCCCCTAGGTAGTGGCCTAACCCTATAGGAGTCGAACCCTATAGGGCGCCGAACCCTAAGGGGCCGAACCTTATCTTTTTTTTTGAATCTCTCCAAACTTTCTTTTGTCTTCCGAGCCCCAATACCTTGAGTACACATCTTGGTTTTTTTCCTCGGATAATAAAGAAAGATTTAACATTTTTTCTTGACGTAAACGCGAAAGGAGAAAAACTGATATGCTTGCATGCGACAAAACTACTCCAGATGACCAAACCCATAGGGGGCGAACCCTAGGAGGCTGAACTCTAGGGGGCTGAACCCTAGGGGGTTCGAACCCTAGGGGGCAAACTCTAGGCAAAAATTCATGTTTTGGGCAAAAAAATGAAGTTCGGGATGAGCCGCGACTAATAGGAGGTTCCTTTGGAGTTTTGGGGCCCATAATATATCAAAATGACCGTAACGACGAGCCCTACAAAAGATGGATTTTGGCCGTCCAAAGTTTTTTCAAAAATTGTCTGGAATTTTTTCTTGCATAAATGTACTCCCTCAATCTTTCTGACATTGTTTATTCTTCTTTTCAGGTGTTTTGAAGGTTAACTCTCAGACGTTCACTCCTTTTTTCCATGGTGAGTACTTCAAGCTCACATACTTTACTTGACATCTTTTCTTTGCTTTCTTTAAAATTGTTATAATGAACTTCCCCTTGCTTGTAGGCCCTTTCTCCTGAATGCTCTGAAGAACTAATAACTACCAAGGAGTCCCCATTCATCACTAATTGGGGAAGAGCTCCCTTCTTTGGTCGTTCTGACATATTTTGGGATAGAGTTAGAGACTATGACCGTACAACTTTTCCTTCACCAGAGAAAGAAGGCTTGTTTCTGTATGCCCTAGCTTCTGGAGGTTGGGATGACTTCCCTCATGCCGATTGCTTTCCCCGCCTATGCATAGAGAAGCAAGAGTACCCATTCAGTCCCCTTCGATTCCTGTCAGATTCATCTGGTCGCATTCAAGGATGACATGATTGGACCGACGAGATCCTTGACAACGCTGAATACGTGGAAATACTTAAGAATGCGAGTATCTTTCGTTGTGTTAAACTGTGTAGAGACCTACAGATTTACCAGGACCATAACGCACTTACTGTGTTGATCTCACGATGGTGTTCCTCTACTTGCACATTCGTCACTGCCTTGGGGGGAATTCACCCTTACTCTAGAGGATGTTTATGCCTTCTATCAATAAGTTTTCTTCTTTCATTCCTTTCATTCATTCTCATGTTTTCAAAATATGTATATTTATCCTGAATTACATCTTGTAGCCTTCATATTGTTTCCTTCAAACTCCTGTGGTCCTTCTAGCATGTCCACTAGGGATGACGACTATGTTGCCTACTTGACGGAGGCCTTTAAGCAATCTTCCTGCTTCATCTCCCGCTTCAAGGGAGATACGCTCCTTCCGAACTTTGAGACCTCATGTCGGCAAAAGAATTCTTGGTTATCCTGGGTACGCTATTTCTTCCGTGATTACAAGACCAACCAGTGGAACAGCTCTTTTCACGACAAGTCTATTCTTGCCTTCCATGAAGAAACTTGTCCTTTTCCTCTGGCGGCTTATCTGGTTATATGACTGTCCCGTTTCATCTTCCCTGCGTCTCCCATAGACGTTCCTTCTACCCGTATGTTCAGTTTGGCAGCGTTGTTATCCCGAGGCTCGGAGATTCCCCTTGCTTCTCTCTTCCTAGGGACCTTATATCGTCGCCTAGACGAAACAACCCTTGCCATGAAAGAATCTGTTGGGAGGTAATCACTTTTATATTTTATATTTAATTATCTTTCAAACTGCGCTTCTTTTCCTTTAACCTTTTCTATAATATATATATATATATATTTTTATTTACTCAGGTATGATGTCAATTGCTTTATTCCATGCTCCTTCCTTCAGATCTTTCTTTTCGAGCGCTTTTCGAGCTATTCCGATCTTAGAACATCTTTCTATGAAAAAGAAGAAGTTTCCTTCTCTCCCACCACGCAACATCATTCCTCGCATGTTACGTTGGATTGATCATCGCTCTAGTCCTGACAGTATGGATTTGCGACATTTCCTTGATGATTAATTATTCATGCTTCACTGCTCGTCCCTATACCATTATTTCATGGGGTTGCGGTCATCTACCTCATTTTTACAAGCACAAATTTTGTACCTTCTCAAGCCTCAACAGAACCAGCTTGAGTGGTTCTGCACTGTCTTGGTTCATTTTTCTTCGGTCTACGGAGCTTCCCTATTTCCTTGAGAATAATAGTTTTGGCACTGTACTGTATTCTCCTCACAGGGTCATGAGACAATTCGGATATGACCAGAAATGCCCTTTCGGTCACACCTGCCGGGGGAATTATAGGATGCTCTTCTCAATTTCGTCTCTACCTCCCCCTCTTTTACATGGGAATTTCCGAGGCTACCAAGTGATCCCTATAGATCCCTTCCTTTTGTCATACCAGATGACTCCCAGAGCGGGCGATATACTATTGGAGAACGTAATTACTGGCAAGTCAATCTTAAAAGATGGGAGGATGATACCTTGATTTGTTCATTGCCAGTCTCTATTCCACAACGTCTTCAATGGGGCCTACTACTATGCTCTCCCAAGCCCAATGTTCGCTCAGCACTTTGGCCAGCCAGTAGCCGGTTGGCTGAGCGTGACATTTTGATGCCTAAGTCGTCTCCCGCTCAGCAGATCATTCCATCACTGGTTCCCACTACTTCCAGGAGTCTTCCACCACGGGCTCCGTTTTGGGTGTCCTCTCTAGCTCCTCCCCAGGGATCCTCTGATGCCGTGGATATGAGAGTTACTCATTTTAAAACGAGAGCAGCTACTACTACTACTACTACTGATTTTGAGATAGCTCCTCCTATTGCTTCTGCGGTGGTTCCAATCAGTCGTCCTCCTATCAGGCTTATCATAAAGCTATTAGCAAAACGACCCCTTGATAATGTTGATCCTAGTATCCCGACAGCCGAGGATCCGATCAAAAAGTGCTGTAGAAATTTGGTAATTTGTCGTACTATTCTCATTTTTCTTTCATCCCTTGTATTACTGCTTTCACATATCATTGAGTAATTATTTCATCTATTTTTTTCTTTTTTTTTCCAGGTTATCGTGGTCGATGAAGATGATAATGATGATGATCCTCTTGGGTTAATGTATAGTACTACAAATGAGGCTTCCGCGGCGGCTTCCATTAGTCGTGAGCCCGTCCAACCTATCCTTGTTGATATTGAGTCATCTACTCCTCGCGACAATTGTGTTAGTCTGGATGCTAAGGATACTTTGTCTGATGTAAACTCGAGTCTTGCTGTGGGTGATACATCAATTTCTACAAACCTTCCTATGCCTGCTCCTCATGATGAGTCTGAAGATGTTGATAGACTCTTACTTCCCCAAGGGAGAATCATTCTAAAACTATTGGTGATGTTCATCCTCCCCGAAAGGATTCTACCGAGTTGGTGATTGCTCGGGAGGGCATTGTTGATACTACTTTGGGTGGGTTGGATGACATTCTCCTTTCGGTGGCATCTCCTGACTCCTTTTCCATCGACTATATTGTAAGTATCCTTCTTTAATCCACAAATGATTTGTTTTGAATTTCCTTTCCTCTTTTTCTTTATAATATATTGTGCTTTCACATCTTGTTTTTAGAGCGAGAGGATGAAAGATTTGTCTTTGCCCGTTGAGGCACTCGCGTTATTTGCTGTTCTCCATCCGAATGTTGCCCACTCGCCATATAGTGGCCTTGGTTATCCTCCAGGTGACCAAGGCTTCGAAGAATCCTTAGCCGTACAACATCTTTCTGCTCCTCCATCCCTGGTCTCGACAAATTCTATGGTGGCCTCTAAATTAGCTCATGCTAGAGCTTCCTTCAATCCAAGTGGGGATCTTGTTTCTTGGAGGGGTTTCTAGATATCGTCTTCTAGTCAGGAAAGTCTGGAGCGTCTCCTAGCTCGGTTCACGCAGATCCTTGACCGGTTGATTATTAAGACAACTTCCACCCAAACTCTCTTCCTAGACCAGCTCGCAGGCCTTGTTATTGGGTTGCATACTTTTTCTTTATATTCCTTGCGAGTTGAGGACTTGAAGAAGTTTAGTGATGATGTAGATGACCTTGCAACCGTAGGTGTTGATATGTCTCCTTTTCGTGATAGGTTGGATTTTCTCAAGTCGAGTTTTAATCTTGTTTCACTACGTTCGGAGGTTGCTGTACGTAAGTATGAAGATGAATCCTTTTCAGTGCAGCTTTCTGAGCTTGATGAAGCCGCAAACAAATTGAAGATTCCAGTCTCAAGATTTAGAGGGCCAGCGCCAGGGATCTAGAGGCAAAACTTCAAGAGGTAGAGTGTTAGCGCTGGGACTTAGAGTCGACTACTCAACAGGTTAGGGAGCTGAAAGCTGCAAATCTTAAGATCCGAGATGCTTCCGTTGCTGACTTAGAAGCTTTAGTTGTGCATCCTCTTCATTTTGATATGTCTTGGCCTTTAGATCATAACTTATTGTAGTAGTTTTTTTTTTCGATTTCCTATTTTAGAAACTCATTTACACATATTTCATTTATCAGAACGTGGTTTCTTTAACCTTGTTGATTGCCTTTAATTTGAATGATTCCTTAAAAATCAATATTTATCATTGAATCTCAAGTTATTCAAATTAATATTCCATGACAACAATAGGTATTATAAGAAAACATGAATTTTGTTAAAAATATATATATATTTTTCACAAACCAACACTTGAATTTATACTTTTTTAAGAAAATTAAAACATTCAAGTATAAGTGAAAGTTTGTCAATTTATTGATGAAAAATTGCTTTTAACGAAAAGCATAACGTTTCACATAGTAAATCTTGCTTTTATCGAAGAAAGCATAACGTTTACCTCTTTTAGAGATAAAGTGTAACTTTCTTTCTTTTGTCGAATAAAGCATAACGTTCTCCACTTTTTAAGTTAAAGTGTAACTTTTGGGTTTGATGACTTATACTCAGGTGCCTCAGTCACTTTTGAAGTTGAAAGTGTAACTTCCGAGGGTTGTTAGTCAGGTACCTCGATCACTTTTGAAGTTGAAAGTGTAACTTTCAAGGGCTGTGATTTAGGTGCCTCGATAACTTTTGAAGTTGAAAGTATAACTTTTGTGATGCTCTTCTCATGTGTAATATTTCTTTACCCATTTCAAGTTTAATGGGCCTGAGACAGCATCTGATCCCACACGAGATATCTTGCAATACCCGCTTTCGGAGATCTCTCGTACCCTATACGGGCCTTCCCATTTGGGGTAAAATTTGGTGGTTGGGGTCCCCCTCATAACTTGAGTTTCCGTTTTGAGCACCAGGTCTCCCACCAGAATTTGTCGTGGTACTACCACGGTATTGTATTGTCGTCGCAGTCTTTTGTGGTAATGTTCAAGCTTTTCTTTAGCCTTGTCTCGGAAGTCGGCTAAGGCCTCTAGGGCGGCTGGTCGGCTTTCTTCCTCGACTAAGCTTCGAAGTCTCATTCGAGCCGAAGGTATTTCTATTTCGGTGGGAAAGATAGCTTCTTCACTATAAACTAAGGAGTATGGGGTTTCGCCTGTAGGCTTTCTTTTTGAAGTTCGATATGCCCATAACGCTATTGGTAGTTGTTCTGCCCATTTCTTCGGATGATCGTCTAGGGTTTTTGATAAGATTTTTATCAAAGTTTTGTTTGTAGCCTCTACTTGTCCGTTGCCTTTCGGGTAGTAGGGTGATGATTTGTAATGTTTCACCCTGTATCTTTCCATCAAATTTTTGATGTCCCTATTGATGAAAGGAGTTTTATTATCCGACAAAATGACCTTCGGAATCCAGAAACGGCAAATGATGGGCTCCTTGATAAAATTTGCCACTGCTAGTCCCGTGGCCTTCTTCAAGGGTACGGCTTCCACCCATTTTATGTACATCTCGGTGGCAGTTAAAATCCATATTTTGCCCTTATAATTAGGGTGAACAGGACCTATAAGATCCATTCCCCATGTATGAAAGGGCTATGGTGTTGCTAAGGTGCGCAAATCCACGGCGGGAGCATGTATTAAGTTTCCATGTATTTGACAAATGTGGCACTTTTTGACAAATTCTATACAATCTCCTTCTATCTTTGGCCAATAGTAACCATGATCGATAAGTTGTTTATACAACTTGGCTCCCCCTTTATGTTCATCCTTGTGCATTTGATAAACCAAATCTTTGGCCTCACCTAGTTCTAGACACCGTAGGGGCTTGCCATTAAAACCTCTTCTGAACAATTCTCCATTTTGTAAGAAGAATCGTTGCGACTTCCTCTTTATTATAATTACATCCTTCTTTTCGGTCGGAAGGGTCCCGCTTTGTAAGAAGTCCACATAAGGAATTCGCCAATCTGCTATGTCATCAATGAAAGCGTATTCATCCTCCCCAGGGTATTCTTGGCATGAAACACAGTGGCGTTGTAGGGCATCTGCTTCCTTCTTCATTTCAGGCCAATAATACCCTTGGCGTTGCAATCTACGATACAGACCTATGTCTGCAAACCCGCAGTTCTCTTCATGCACCTGATGCAAGACTTTACTTGCTTCTTGCCTCCCTAAGCATCGTGTCAATACACCATCTGATTCTTTGTGATACAAGACACCTTTGATGATGTTGTACTTCTGTAGCTCCACGATTGGTATTGTTCCTTCCTTTGTGTGCAATTGATAGGAGATGTCATATCTCCAATAGTCTATCATGTCTTTGGGGAACAAGTCTAGCACCGTGGTTGGGTGGGTTCTCTTCATTACCTTCACATCCAAATCTTCCCCTTGGACATAGACTCGAGATGCTACTGTTGCTAGTGCATCAGGTTGTTTATTTTGTCCTCTTGGCACATATTCAATCACCACATTCTTGAAAGCTTCCATCACCTTTTGTGCTACAGTTCTATATGGCGCCAAGATAGGTTTCTTCACTCCGAATTGGCCTCTTATTTGCTGTACTATAAGGTTTGAATCTCCCTTTAATTTAAGGTATTTGGCTCCCAATTCTTGAGCCGCCAACAATCCTAGTATGAACGCCTCGTATTCTGCTTCATTGTTTGTGCACGGGAAATCCAATTTGTATGACAACGCCACTTCTTTTCTGTCTTTGGTGGTCAACACTGTGACGCCCCCAAAATTAGGTATACGTCACCCATCTTGGGTCGACAGATACATGGTACAGAATTCAGATATATCTTAATAATACAGCTATCGTGTAAAATACGACAAAGCATGAGCTGTGAGTTTGAATACAAACATTGTCTACTAGAGAGTATAAAAACTCAAAAGGAGTCCTCATTACATTTATTATCACACTATTTCACAGAATAGTGAGGACTACTAATGCACCATCTAGGACCATCACTCTGTTCCCCAACTAGTCCCAACTACATTTTCATTTCCTGAAGAGGACAATGAAAGAAAGGGTGAGCTCAACTAGTCCAGTAAGAAATATTATGACTAAGATAATGCAGAATAAATTATCATTAGCCTTCAGTAGTGTTAAACTGATAAAATAAACAAACATCAAGTTTAACTGCAGCGGAACAAGCAATCCATTAAAAGAGTCAAGGAGAGAATAAAACCTACTATCTTTTATGATTTAAAAAGGTTTTTCATCACTTTTATCGCTGAGACTCAGCTTAATAAATAATCCACATCATCAAATCATCCCTGCACTACAGGCCAATGATATTATTTAGTATCACGACCACGAATTATCCATGCACTAGGGCCAAAGATAATCGTGTTTTCATCAACGGTCCTGATCATGCCATAAAATAATTCATCTTTGCACCCTTGGCCAAAGAGAATCCATAGCCATAATCATACCAAAAACTATCCATCAATGCACTACGACAAATGAGGATTTTTACCACATCATTCGTTACATTACGGTCATGATTATACCGAATAATCCCTGGTCATAATCACACCAAGTCCATTCATGCACTGCGGGCCAAAGATGACTTTTACCACATCATTTGTAACATTACGGTCATGATTATACCGAATAATCCCTGGTCATAATCATACCAAGTCCATCTATGCACTACATGCCACGGATGACTTTCAACATAATATAAACTCGAGGATGATGACAATGATATAATATTCAATAAAACAAGTTCAAGAATTAATTTATCCAGGAACCAATAACGTTCAAATTGTCAACATGATATTTCTTTGTGAAGTAAAATTCAAGAATGCTTAGAAGAATATTTCCATGAAAAGATACTGGATGAAGCGCAAATATCAAGGATATTCCATTAATTTCATGGATTATAGAAGTCAAAACTTTAACCAACTGAGTATAATAAAGAATGGAATAACAAAAGAAATCACCAGGCATGCGATAGAGCGCACAAGCAGGTTATTCCAACAGAATAATAAATAACGGAACCAGGTCCGGCGTAAAACGCACAGACAGGATATTCCAACAGAATAATAAAGATGGAACCAGGTCCGGCGTAGAACGCACAGACAGGATAATCCAATAGAATAATAAAGACGGAATCAGGTCCGACGTAAAACGCACAAACAAGATATTCCAACAAAATAATAAAGACGGAACCAGGTCCGGCGTAGAACACACAAACAGGATATTCCAACAGAATAATAAATACGGAACCAGGTCCGGCGTAGAACGCACATACATGATATTCCAACAGAATAATAAAGAATGGAATAACAGAAGAATTTCACCAAGTATGCGGTACTTCGTATAGACAGGTTATTCTAACATAATAACAAAGAATGGAATAACAGAAGTTCTCTTCAAGAAGACGAAAGAAAGAAATAATACTCCCTACCTTAGAAGAAACTGGATATAGAAGTAGTGAAGTAGCAGAATACTTTTCTTCTTTCTCTCTATAATTTTTCTCTATAATAATTGCTCTATAGCTTTAGTTAATTGGTGAAAAATGAAGGAAGAATGAGCTTCTATTTATAGAAAAATATAGTTTTGATAATTGCACGTTTTGGGGCTCGAAATATTATAGTATAATACCTTCCTCTTTTTCTTTATTTTTAATTTAGTCCTGCAAGTATTATCAATCTTGCACCAACTCCCCTAATAGTAAATCATGTGGATCAATAGTACAATCATATAAATAAATAGTATAATCATGTGAATAAATTAATTACAGTATTGTACCTCCATCTATACCTCCATTTTAACTTAGTCATGCAAGTATTATCAATTTTGCACCACCACCCTTAATAGTATAAGAATGTGAATCAATAGTACCCTGTTAATAGTAACTCGTAAATAATAACTCGTGAATAGTAACTCGTGAATAGTACTTTGACACGAAAAGTGCTCTGAATACCCGAGTGAACAATATAACCTCTAGACATCAATTATCATCGAAATAAATGTCAATTTCTACTAACACTAATAATTCCAATACAATGGAACAATCAATTTCATCTTTAATCAACACAACTTATTCATCATTAATATTATAACTTTGTCGTCTCAATTATTGATTTAATAATAATAAATATTATGCAGATGATACTGTAACAATAATTGAATCAATAATATGAATGATATGATGCAGTAATTACTGTAGAAATAATTGAGTATAACTGAGTGACTTCTCACGTAAGCATCAATAATCAATACCGTGTGCTACTATGCAACCACGCGTATTACTGTACTTTTAACACCAGGTGTTTCAATAGTTAACGGTAAAACTTTCGCCGTTATTTTCATAAAGTATTTTTGTCGTTTTCTCAATCCGACAATAATTCCGGTGTGGGGTCCACCAATGATTGTACAGTCTTACAGATATTCCCCGACAAAAAGAATATTCTCCGACCAATCGAATATTATATAACAACTTGCGTACTTTGTAAAATTTATAAATATTATCCACAACTATAACATTATATCAAATCCACACCATAATATTTAAAAATTATTTTGAGAAAATTAAATATTTATTCATAAAATTTGGAATCTTAAATGGGTCCACATATAGATATAGATACTATATTACAAAACTAAATGATTTTAAAAATCCATTTGACTCTATCCATCATTAAGATATTTGATTTTATTTGGCCTATTAAACTATCTTTAAAGTTCCAAAAAAATCTCTTTACTGTTTACTTTAATGAGATTCTTATTCTGAGACAAGTTTTGTCATGAAAGTTGGATTCTCATTACATGCAAATCTGCCATACTCCTCTATGGCAGCTTGCTTGTTTGCTGATTTTCTACTTCTTGATTGCAAAGTTGTTTCTTGATAACTTGATCCTTAATTCAATGATGTTTTCGATCACTAATTTGTAATTCTGTAATTACGTACATAGAGGAGTGAATAGATGTAAATATTCAAAATGATCTATAATGGTCAATTTTTAAAGTTTATTACTGCAGATTATTATAATCAGACGTGTTATAATCGGACAACTAATACTAAATCAGCCCCTATCCTCTACTCTAGTGGCCTAATCCACGTCAAATACCAAAAAGTATTGGATACTCACTTTATTAAAATAATATTCAACAATTACAAAGAAAATAAAATTTCATATTACAACGACGATCGATTGGACACATCTGAGACTTTGATACCTTCGTTGAACAAGCTGAATATTACAATAACAGAATTAATTATACTTTGTTTACAATTGATATTAGGAGATGGATTACAATTGATTTTCACTCTCCAGTCGTGTATATCCTTTGCCGAGCATGAAGACTATTTTATAGGAAAAAAAAGCAACGACTAGTGATCTGTTAACATGCATGACTGAGTCTTTGAACAATAAGATAGAGATATCAACTCTTTGAAATAGCTAACAGATATCAGATAAGATATGAGATATGCTGAATTTAAAGGAGTCAAATAAAACAATTAATATCACTGTTAGAGTCCATACTCTAAACTCCTCAAATCAGATTCCTTGATAACCCCTATTTCAAATTTGTATGGGTAACCACATATATATATATATATATATATATTAGAAAGATATATCCCATCAATTCAAAACTATAAAAATAATATTTAGGAAGTAAAGATATTAAAGATAAAGTTCAAATTACAAACAGATTTTAAACTCTTTGAAATACTCCAATTTAAATTTGAATTGTTCTTCATAGCCAAGCAGATTTAGATACAACATGTATAAACAGATATTTCTAGATATATGAGTTTCCATACCATACTATAACACGTGGCAAATGAAAGTAACCTGTTATTAACACATGCAATCACTTCATCCTACAGTAAAAACTCTTTTGGGGTAAAAAGAGGCATATCACACTTCCAGGTAAATTTAAGGGTGATTTACATTTTCTATTACTTTTTTAAAAATAATTACAAAAAAAGTGCCCTCATAAAATTTTTATGCAACTAATACGCTTTCATATTTATTTACATATTCTAGTGCATTTAGGATTCCTTAATTTAAGGAATTAATATTCAATTAGGATTCTTTAATTTAGGGCTTCTTCTCTCTCCTTATCTATAACAACTGCAACATGCAATCCCATTCTGTTTCTGACGTTGCCATAAACTATCTCTTTCTCTCTCTTCTGCTAAACTTAAAAAATGGCAACTTCTTCCCCTTCCTCCGCCTCCCTTCTCCCGCCCCCCGCCCCCCGCCCCCCGCCCCTGCCTCCGCCCCAGCCCCCGCCCCTCTTCTTCCCCTTCATCCGCCTCCCTTCTCCTCCCCCGCCCACGCCCCACCACCTCCCTCTGCCTCCCACCGCCTCCCACCGCCATCTCCCTCCTCCTGCCCCCTTTCTCCTCCTCCCGCCCCCTTTCTCCTCATCCCAACCCTACCCTCCCCCCCCTCCCCTCCCCTCCCCTCCCCTCCCCTCCCCTTCTTCTTCCTCCGCCTCCTCCCGCCCCCTTTCTCCTCCTCCCCCAGATCGATCCAAGGTGGTCGTCGGCGGAGACTCCGCCACTGGCCGCGATGGAGACCTCTCCACCACCCGTTGCTTCCCCTCCATCACTGATCCGTTCTCTAACTCCACCGGTAATCAAACCATAAAAAGTAATTGTTCCTTTTTAGGGTCCTTGGTTTGAAGGTAATATGTTGGTAACCAAATAGGCATACCAAGGTAACCAAACCTTCACAACAAGGTAACCAAACCTTCACAACAAGGTAACCGAACCTTAATATGAAGGTTTCTTTGTTATGAAGGTTTGGTTACCTTATTATGAAGGTTTGGTTTCATTGGTATGAAGGGTTGGTTACCTTAGTATGAAGGTAACCAATTCAGTTTTATTAGGTTACCAATGTATTTTGAAGACCACTGTACTACTGCTTTTTGTAAATACTTTGTTTGCCCTTTCATTAGTTACTTTTTAAGTTCACAAAAATTAGTCGTAGGAAACTCTTCAACACATTAAAAATTCTCGGTCCAAGATTTTGCACTAAAGTTTTCCAAGTGTTTCTGTGGCGGTCAAATTGATAATGAAGTTTTTAAGTCTATATACTTTGTGAATCTGTGACGGTAAAAAAGGTTTCATCTTATTGCTTCCATACAAGTATTATAAATGATACCTTTTGAATATCTATTTATAGTAAGGAAATTTAAAGAAGCCACAGTCTATTAAATTTATCTGCCCATTACTTTTTTCCTTTTCAAGTATTTATCCGTTGAATGTGATGCAGTTTGGTAACCAAACTTCATGCAGTTGGTTACCAAACAGTCATACCAAGGTAACCGAATCTTAATATGAAGGTTTCCTTGTTATCAATGTTTGGTTACCTTGGTATGAAGGTAATCAATTCTGTTTTATTTTATTACCAATTTTATTTTAAATGTGATGCAGTTGGTAGCCAAACTTTGTATAAAGGTAACCATTTTAATTTTTGTAGGTAACCAAATCGTCAAAAAAATCAGAATAGCAACTCCGGTTAGATAGCGGTGGTGGTGGCGTAGTCGATCTAGCGGCAGCGGGAAGCGAATCTTTTTTTTCTTCTTGGCGTTTTGGACAACGGAGATTCGCGGCGGTGTAGCGGTGGTGAAGCGGAAGAATCAACGACTTGGCCATTTTCGGATACTTTTCTCTCTACAAAGTCACTCTCTATAGTGAGGAAATAAATACTTTTGATGAATAAAGTTCATGATGTTCCTGGATCAGAATTTGTTTTTGTTGTTAGATTTCAAATTTTTGAATTTGAATTTGAATTATTAACAGTTATTTCTCCTTGATTTTAGGTTTCTTAATTAATGTGAATTGTACTATTTTTATAATATGAGTCCTAAGTAAACTATTCTTGTAATTATTTAGTTGATGCACTTTTCTTGTAAATACTTTTTATTTGTTGTATACTTATGTAAAGGACCCTAAATTTAATTAAATCAATTAACATGGACCATCATTATACAACAACACATTATAACCCATGAAGAAATCAGCCCAATTTGATCCATGCATAAGCATACTTGACCAACATAACCCAAACAAGTTATAAATCAACATAATATCAATTCAGTTCACTAATATCCATCGTCATCATTAAAACCCACAAAATATATATATTAACATAATTCTTTTTTTAATTATCACCATAATAATTTTTCTAATCAAGTAAGTGAGTTATATGAAATGGTTTCACGGTATTCAATCAATTGTCTTGGAATATCATTGAGAAATAAGAATACGCGTTATTAAAGGTTTTCCTGCGATTATTTCTAGTATGGAAATGAGTCAATCATCCACCGTGAACGTCACATTTTAATCATTTATGATGATCCCTAACGAGCACAAGCTTATCGATAAATATCTATTCTATTACAAAGACTGATAAAACTTCAATAATGATAATTTTTAATAATACTTTTGCCCCTTCATATTTCATATTGAATTTAATTTAATTTTGCCACACGCTGCAACTCGCGTGTCCATTACTAGTGTTTATAATTATTCTTAAATTATTTAACAAAATATTATTCTACTCGACATCAATAACACACTTCTTCAACACAATAAAGCAATGGTATATCATATGTCTCGCTCCCCGTTAAACAAGTCGTTGCCCCATTCACCTTTTAGTAGGATGGAGTCGCAAGGGGGCAACGCAGAGCCGGCCCTGGGGCAGGTCTATCAGGGCGACCGCCCATGGCCCAAAGTTGAGGAGGGCCCAAATTTTTAAAAAAATTATGTATGTGTATAAAAAAATAAAAAAATAATTATAAAATATAATATAAAACAAATCAATAAATTAATATGGAGAATCAAAATAGACTCTTAGCCACAAAAAAAAAAAAGAAGAAAAAACCCTTCAACCCTCTCAGTTCATATTTGATTCACGGTTTAACTGTAAAATTTAAAATATTTTGTATTAACTGACGAGAATAAATATTTGATTCACGGTTTAACTGCAAAATAAGGCATAATTAAAAAGCTGTTTATATTACACATCTCTATATCATAGATGCTAACAACTTAAGAAAACACAAAAGTCCTATTTTGATTTTTGATTATGAGTTTTAATATTATATTTATTATTCCTTCCGTAATATGATAAAAAATTTAGTTGACTTTTTCTGAATATTAAAAATAAAAAAAATAAAAAAATTTATCCATTTATAAATTTTCATTTAATTGTATAATTTATTATACATAATTAATGATATTTAATAAATATGCATTTACAATAAAAATACGACAATTGAACTTAATATGTGGCCAGGGCAGGGTCAAAACTGCTCTCAACATAGTAATTAACATTTAACAAAAAGATATTAAAGTGAATTTTATATAGTTATATAAACAAACTAGTACTAATATATAGTTAATTTTATATAGTTATATAGTGTAAATTATGTGTCTTGTGTTGAATACACCTTCAAAAAAGTCACAATCCGTACCAAATAGAATTATTTTGTAACAATCCTTGTATCTGTAGATATGTAATAATCCTAGATATTTTTAAAAGTTAAATAAATTATATTAATTTAAAAAAATTAAATTTGATTATATACTTTGAAAATAATTTATAATACTATTAGAATTTTAATTGATTGAGATATATAGTTAATGTAGGTAATTAAAATTATTGTTAATTATAAATTATTTTATTATTATTACTATTTTTGCTTTAGCAAGATTTTGTAAATAAATAAATAAATAAAGGAAGAAGCCCGTGGCTCGGCCCGACCCGGGCCACGGGTCTCACAATTTCAGCCCGTCAAAACCCGGGTCATTTTGGACCCAGTCCGAGCCCGGTCCGCCCGCCCGTTTGCCACCTCTAAAAGGGGCACACTTAGAATTTTTTTGCCCTGGGCCTTATAAAACCCAGGACCGGCTCTGGGGCAACGTTCCTAGGAAACTAAGTATAATAAGTATTTAGATTTGGAGATTTATTAGTGGCCTGATTTTAAGTTTTACTAATATATTGGATCTCATGAATTTGAGCCCAAAATATAGTCTAATCTATTATCTATTATCTATTATATATACTAAATCATAGTACATGACATCATATATTGATAAATGTACTTCTACAAATTCAACACTTGTCCATCTTAAATAGTTTTAATTATGTCCCAATTATTTTAATTATATCTTATCCTTTTTTAAATTATGGAAAAATAATAACAAACTAATTATCTTAATTATATCCTATTCTTTTTTAAATTATGGATAAATAATAACAAACCAATTATCTTAATTATATCCTATCCTTTTTTAAATTATGGATAAATAATAACAAACCAAGTAGAATTTAATCTCTTCAACAACTAATGAGCACAATTTTATATGGATAAAACTTTTTAACTGAATTAGAGTTTGAAATAATGTTAATGATCACCTGACATAATCTTCCATGCATATACATACACATATATATATATATATATATATATATATATATATATATATACGTATATTAATCAAGCTAATTATTTATTCTCATAAGTGAATAGCAACCATGACTTCTTCTTCTTCTTTCATTGTCAATTTTTCTCTTCTTTTCCGTTTTGTCTCTGTGTCTTTCTTCTACTTATGTCATTCACGTTTCGCACGATGGAAGAGCTATTATATACGCACATTATTACTTACAGGTTACAGCTATATGCAGGAGTATGAAACATAACCCAGAAGCGGGTGGAATTATTTCATTAATTTGCTTATTTTCTAAATTTTTAGATATTATGTGCTAAAATTTGAGATTATTACATTTGCATTTAGTTGCTGATATGCGGAATAATGTTTGCAATTGATTTGATTGATCTGATATTTGTGTTGTCAATCGTGTTTAATTGAAAATTTTGGTGGGTTTTCGATTGGAAAGTTAGTGTTTAGATTAGAGCTATTCACGTTTCTTATGTCAACAGTAAGAAACTGGGTTAATTTCTTAATTTGATTATTTAGTATCTTCATTTTAAGTCTGTATTTTGATTTTGTTAATATTATAAATAAACACAAACATGTAAGTATGCATGTAAATTGTGATGCCCCCAAAATAGGTCCATTCCATCCAACCCATTTTGAGTCGCCAAATACATGGTACAGAAACAACTACAACTTTTACAACCCATAAACTGTGAGTTTGAATACAAACATTGTCATCTAGACAATATACATACCCAACTATGTCCTCAATACAATTATTGATATATTATTTTACAAAAATGGTGAGGACTACTAAACAACTCTCTCAAGGACCATCAATTCATACCCCGACTCGTACTCGCTATATTCTTGTCTCCTGAGAAGAAAAATGGAACAAAAAGGAAAAGGGTGAGCTCAACTAGCTCAGTAAAGAATATTATGACTAAGATAATATACAACAAATTATCGTTAGCCTTCAACAGGGAAAAAAAATCTAATAGAATACAATAGACAACAAGTTTTAAATCAATATTCGCAGCGGAAAATATTAATTCATAGAAGAGTTACGTAGAGGATGAAATCTACTAATGTCTATGAATTTAACAGTCCATCAACAGTATTTTTATCCTTGTAACATCAATCAATGCACATCTTGAATCATATATTCATCCTTGCACTACAGGCCAAGGATATTCATCTGTTGGTCATGTTCATCTAAACACCTGTTCATCTTTGCACTACGGGCCAAAGATATTCATCAGAAAGCATTCATCTTTGCACTACAGGCCAAAGATATTCAATAGTAACATCATTTAAGACTGAAGATGTAAAAAAAATATTTTTAGAGAAGCGAATCCAGTGAAACAAAATGACAAGGATTAAGGATTAAGGATTCGTACTTTGTTTTATCCATGTCCAAAAATACCTCAAAAATAATCAAAGTGGTGTAAAATTCAAGAATGATCAAAACATGGATACAATCAAAGCTAGTATCCACAATAGATATTTTGGACGAAAAGAAATTTTTTTTTCTGTGAATAGTGCCGTATTCGTGAATAGTGCCGTATACGTGAATAGTAACTCCGGCACAAAAAGTTCCAAATTTGATAAAAAAAATTCACCAATATTCCGGCATAATGATATTGAAGAAAAAATATCATTTGAGAAGAAAATAACATCCCTTACCTCAAAATAGCCGTACTTCTGACTGAATTTCGGTATAGTGCTGACAGAAACTCGCACCGTATAGCAACACTCAAAGTATACTCACAAGAATACGCTCGATAATATAGAGAGAGAAAGAGAGAAAACTTTGTTTCTGGTGTGATTTTCAATTCTAACTTAGCCCTCTATTTATAGGAAAATGTTAGAACGCCAAAGGAGACTAAATTAATATAATATTAATATTTACAAAACATTCAAGCCAACCACCAAGGAATCTGATTTTAGCCATCAAACACATGTTAAAGATGCCCACCAACCTTTGAAAAACGTTTTTGTTGAAAATAATAATTAAAACTTCCAAAAATCAATTATTTCGGAACCCCGAAACTTCAATAATTCACAATAAATAGCTCATTTGTCAGAAAATTCGAATCTCGCGACTTTCCATGGGAAATTCCATTCTCTACAACTTTGCAGATCAAAAGTTTTCCAAATTCCAAACAGAAATTGACCGAAATCCACAAACGGGTGATTTTACAGTCTATACTCAATTTTCGGTCAAAAATTATGTCTACCGACACATAAAACATGTGTTAAACATTTAATGTCACAAAAATACTCTACCTCCTCATATATTCATATATCCCACATTCATTGTAAAAATATCATCGTTAATATATTATTAAAATAATATATTTAAATAAATTATTTTATCAGAAAAAGATAAAATATTAATTTTCAACAATTGTCATATTAAAAATTTTCTCCATCTATATCCACATAAAATAAATATTTTCTTTATCATAATAATCAATAATTAATTATTAAAAATAATATTACAGAATCACAGTACTGACAATCAGGCTGTTCCCAGGATAGAGGGGGCTTTCCAATAAGGATTTCTCCTTACTGGCGCGCAATTAGATGACCAAACCTCTCCTTGACAGAACTTTCTAGACATTGCCAATAATGTTATCTGATAATATTATTCAAATAATATGAATTATTGATCTGATAATGGAAAATACTGTGCAATGTCAATTATTGAAACAATAATAATATAAATATCAACGCAGCAATTATTGAATCAATAAAGTAATGAACAGTAACTCCTGTAGAAATTATTGAGTAGTGCCTTCTTACGTAAGGATCAATAATTCAAAATACTGTGCAATACCGTGTGCTACTGTGCAACAACGCGTATTACTGTATTTTAACCACCGGGTATTCCAACAGTGTAAACGGTAACAACTACGCCGTTATTTTTAAACAACTGATATTTGTCGTTTTCTTCCTCCAATTGCTTTCCGTTATGGGGCCCACACATGGCTGCGCCGTCGTACGAATATTCCCCGACAGTACGAATATTCCCCGACAGTACGAATATTCCACGACCAAACGAATATTCCCCGACAACAATGAATATTTTATAACCACTTGCTTATTTTGAAATATTTGCATATTTTACCCATAACTATCCTCATTAATCAAATCAACCCTTACTATTCAAAATAATAATTAAAGGAAATTAAATTTCATTTATTAATTATTTGGGGTCTTACATAAATGATGAGGACATGAGGTATTTTATTGGTATGGCCTGTAGAGTTTTGGTTCTAATCCACACTCCCGAGTCCCGTGTACAAATTTACTTTTTAATTGTTGCCTTTATTTAGTACAAATTTACTCTTTTAGACTTATTCGTTTTAAATGTGTTATCCATATAAATTTACTCTTTTAGACTTATTTAGTATAAATTTACTCTTTTAGACTTATCTCTAATCCGATTATACTATTTGATCATCGCACAATAATATACTATTTTCTTATTATATTTTAATTTATTAATTGTACGCACATATTTATTATTAAAAATTTGAATAATCTCGCCGCAACGCGGGGGTTTGTATCTAATTACTATATTAAATCGGTAAACTTGATTATATCGCGTGTTTGTCTATTTTCATTCTTCTTTAATTTCTTGTAATTTTGTGTTATATTTCGTGCTTAAATTCTAATAGCATGCAACAACAAAACATCTTGGGATGTCAGCGAAAAATGGTAAGCGAAACCAACTTTAATAAATAAAAAACAAAGAAGAAGAAGAAGAAAATGAATGAACTCATCAATTAATTCTCTTATTTCCCAACACTGAATATAACATGCCAAAATCCAAATTTTAATCTAATCAATTAATAGCTACTTAATTACTGCCATCCATACTCCAAAACATACTCCTCCAAGAACTCATTGTATAGATACAATCCATCACTAGCCACATTCCAAATGCACTTCTTGTAAGCACACCTAAAATAATCAATGTAGCTAACAAATATAACAAAACGCCCACGCAAATTCCCAGACATCAAGTCACAAATGTATATCTCGGGTTTCTCCGCAATTATTTCGCCGGTCCAGTTGAAACTCCCACCGTATCTGATGTCCTTCACCGCCAAGTCGTGTCCCGTATTCGAATGGCAATGCAGGGTTAGGTTTTTCCCAACTAAATTGTTCATCAAGATCACTTCATATTGATCCAAGAGTTCTTCTTGTGAATTAACTGAAAATGAGAATATTGTAAAAGCCGTAGCAATTACCAAGATTGGAACCAGCAGCAACGAAGCCATTTTTTTTGCAGGTCAATGTATTGATTTTTTAGAGAGTTTAAATAGCAAATTGTGGTAATAAAATATATATACAAAAAAAATATTGTGGTAATAAATGTGATTTAAATGTAATAAAATAGTAATTTTATTCTTTTGAGATCATAGCTAGAGAACACGTTGACTTTGTGTATAATCTGATATTTTAATTGACTGCAATATTTGATAACCTTATAAATGGGCTATAAATGGACATAATTATAATATTTTATTTATTTGCATTTATATAAATTTATCACACATGCATATAATTAAATAGCTGGAAATTATTGAAATCATATTAACATAATTAAGAATAAATGCTCTATAGTGCGATACATGTGTTACATATTTTAGGATTACTAATTTAGCTATAAATGAGAGAGATCATATATAGTTTCAATACAAGTTTTTGAATTTAATATAAATCAAGATTAAATAAAACTTGAAAAATTAAATATAGGAGAAAATTAATTATAGTGAATAACATTTTGTAAATTATAAGAGATAATTGCCATATATATACATACAAAATTTAATGTGAGGGAGATATGGTGGTGCCTGGTGGCATGCATACTACAGTGGCGGTGGTTGCTAAGGAATCTAAACTTATCTTTAAAGATCATGATGATATTTACATAAATTTGTAATTTATATAGTTACACATTTAACTGTGTTAAAATAATTAAAATATTCAAATTTTAAATTAATTAATTTGTTTGTCTTTAATTAATATAATTTAGTTATTTTGAATAATTCAAGTGTACAATTTATGCACACAAAGTCATGCATCGATCAACCTCCAAATCAATCTACTCACTATCAGTTTTACATTACTTTGACATAAAAATTGTAACACCCCCTTCCCGAAAAGGAAAGGGAGGTCACGTGCAAAGCACAACAAAACTCAAAATAAATAAACAGAGCGCTAATAACCTCAAAATATTAATAGTGGTGATCCATAAATAAAGTAATAAGTACAATTCTCTAAACTGAGTCAAAATAATCAAACTTAAAATCGAAACAACCTAGATCGATGGTCAAAGATAACTCTCTCATCACACTAGCACTGAAACACCCCTGCTAACCTGCCGGAAGAAAAAACACAGCATGAGCCAATTGCCCAGTACGGATACAGATATACAAAAGATATACAACTGATATACGAAAACAGTTGAAACAAATACTGAACAAGCCTCAAGTGCAAATACGTACGAACGAAAATGTAATATCCAAGGATTTGAATGTAATATATATGAATCAACATAATTGACGAAACCAATAAGAGAATAAAGAAATAACGAACTGAAGCAACTAACTCAATGACTTGAACTGAACAAAAACCAACAAAACTAATCCAATAAAATGATAGGCTGAAACAAATGGCTGGAGTTATGTCATACCGAATGAGCTCAGAAATATATCTTGTCACACAGACAAGTCAAAACAATGCCACACAGGCAAGTCAAAATATTGCCACACAGGCAAGTCAAAATAATGCCACACAGGCAATTCAAATGATGCCACACAGGCAACCAAAATAATGCCACACAGGCACATCAAAACAATGCCACACAGGCAATCACACATTGGACCGCGAATCCAAATGTATGCAAATCGGATAGGTGTGTTTGGCACAACATCACCAATCCGCAGAACAGAAAACTAGGGTTAACCCATACGCCTCCCACAACAAAACACCAAATGGCCCACTTACTCCGGAGCCCAAAACGGAGACGCCGTGGACTAATCACACCGCCACGGAGAGTGTCATGCCTCTCGTGCCAAGACGACATGCCTGTGGTACCCCCACAGGTGGTTATAGCTCATGTATACCCTACAGTATATTCTAATAAAAATACCATGTCACAACATATGCGACATAATACCAACAAAAGGGTTCTATATGTACATGTTGAACCAAATCAAATTATGTTCACAAGGTTTCAAAAAAGAAGGTAGCAACATGTACCGCTCTACAATTATCAAAAATAAATACTAAACATGATATCCTAATTCAAAGAGTACAAATATGAGTCATGTGTGTCAACTCCAAAATGAAACTAATATATTTATTTCACATGAAACAATTATGTGAAATCATAACATAATTCGAAATAAATAAACAAACGAACAAATCAAATTTAACAAGAGTATCGCTGAAAGAGTACGAAATCCGTACCTGATACTTCCAAACCATTTATAGCACACTCCACAAAATCTTATCCTCAATTGTCAACGATATCAAATACGAAACGTTATTCACCACCTAAACATATTCACCTCAAATTAAATATAATCCAAACTAATGATTTCAAAATAGTTCATAATCTTTTTAATATACCTTTAATCATCGCCTTTTATCAATTATTAATACTCCAAAATTTATATTCCAAATGTAACTCTTTAAATTCCCTCCGTCCGAACTAATAAAAAATGAATAAAAGTATAATTACCGAATTATAATTACTGTTGTTGTTATTAAAAAGTACACATATTTCTTTCATGAGACTAATTATGCAACAGATTCACCCACTTCTCTCCGTTTCAAATATAATGTATAATCCATTTTCAAATTACCTAAAGTATCATCACATTCAAACTCTAATTAAATACTATTTAGCTATAAGTGAGTCTTGTAATTTGGTATAGGATTAGAGGTGACATCCTAGAAGTATTACTGTAATACCACTTTAAAAATCTGCATGCATATATCCAATATAGCTTATTCAAATTAGTACTTCATGAAAAAAAATCCAACAGGAGAATGAATCATTTTTAATAAATAAATTTTATATTATTTATGATTGCACTAATATGTATATATATTAATTGTTATGCCAATCCCTTTCCATACAACCTATCAATGCTCTTCAGAAAGAATGAACACATGATATCTTAACATCATTATATATATAAAAAAACAAATAACAAATAAATGGTACACACCTAATTAATGTTATCTTGAATTTTCTATTACTTCCTATTCTCCCATGAATGGACCAAGAAGTTCTTGAATGGCGGCTCCCTTCTTTCTTTCTCTTTTCTCTCCACCAATTCGTAACAAAATATATATGAGGAAGATTAGGTTTAGTTATTAATTTATTAAATATTAACTCTCCTAATTTAAATAGGATTTATTATTACCCACAAATATAATTTAAACCCAATAAAATTTAAAAGCCCAAATTGTATTAAATTAATTTACCCATCACTTATTAATATTTATTAGCCCACACAAATTAAATAACTAGTTTGACCCAAATAAAGACAAAGTCCAAACAATATGTTTTAAGAATATAAATTTAATATTATTAATATTTTTTTTCGGGATATTACATTACCTCCCCCTTAAAAAGGATTCCGTCCCCGGAATCAAAAGAATGAACGTACCTAATTATCAAAAGATGCGGATACTCCACTCGAATAGACTCCTCTATCTCCCAAGTAGCTTTCCGCTCCGAATGATTTTACCACAAGACTTTAACAAAATGAATTATCTTCCTCAATTTTAATTTAATCAATTATTTAATTATCTACTAAAAGAATTTAATTTCTCAAACAAAACAAGGAAGAAAAGAGGAAAACAAATCATTTACCTTTTCCAATTTAAATACAATTGTATACAATAAAATTAATTAATATTTAATTTTAAAAAATATGGGTTATTACAAAAATCATGGTTGTTTCTAAAGTTAAACTACCGATTAAAAAAAAAATTAAAAACTGCTTTTCAATCATGTAATATATTCAACCGATCGAGAACTTGGTTAATTAGCCCAAGAAATCAAGAAGGCACTATATTAAAACCCTAATTGGCTAATTAGTTGTTAATTAGTACTTGTTAGATTAGTTTGATTTGGAAATAATGGGAATGTTTGGTTAATTACTAGTGTAATCCATAGCGTGTGGTGTGTTTGGAAATCTAACGCACAATATCCAAAACGGATTCGGTTATTAGAAGTGAGCAAAAAACGGACAAAATCGAATTACCGAACCGAACCGAACCGAATTTTTTTAACCGATTTTTTTCGATTATTCAGATATTTTTTTATAATTCGGTTATATCCGATTTAAATTTTATTTTCAATTTTCGGGTTCGGGTTTGGTTTTCAATTTTGGATTATTTGGTTAACCGGATACCCGAATTAGAAATAAAAAAATCAAGGCTGAAAAATTAAAACAAAAGTTTGATCTCACTTCTCAGACTCAAAACCCAAATCGATCTCTCATCTCGACTCTCAGCTCTCACTACACAAAACTCAAAAACTAAAACCTAAAACTAAAACCTAAATCGATCTCGATCAATACCCTCAGCCCTCAAATCTCTCACTTTCTGGCCTCTGCCCAAATGCCCTTATATGCCCCTAAACCAAAGCCCCCAAAGCCAAAACTCCAGTCCCTGTATCCTGCAATCCCAGCCTAGAAATCGCAGAAATACATTCAATTTCATTTGTATTGGCCGTTGATTGAGATGAGTTGCTCGCCGTCGAATTATTACAACATTCTTGGTGTCCGTTCTGATTCCTCTTATGAAGATATTCGTCGCACCTATCGTAAGCTTGCTATGGTTATTCTTTTATAACTTTGAAGTTTATAAATTTTGTAAATGTTGCTCTTTTTTCATACTGGTAATAACCAATAAGAAACCCATATACTCTCTCCGTTCCTTAATATAGGTCGTTTTAGACATGTGCACAAAAATTAAGAAAATGATTGAAAATCATTAACTATAGTATCAATTGTCTATAATACCCTTCACCTCACTTATCTCATAAATATGAATCTAAAGATTAGGTGGAGTAATAAGGGGCAATTTGAAAAAAATAGTAATCAATTATCCTAGATAACCACAAACGACAAATAATTAGGAATATAAAAAAAAGTCTAAAACGACCTACATATAGGAATGGAAGGAGTAATTTTTTTGTTTCCCCTTCATCAAACCCTTTTATAACTTTGAGTTTACGATATTCGCCGCACCTATCATAAGCTCTTTTTTTGCTTTCCCCCTCATCAATGCAAGCCCCATAATTTTTCTGCCAATTCAGCATTAGAAGTTATGGGTGTTTGTCAATTTGTTCATAAAGTGTATTACTTGTCCAATTTCACTTGTTTCGTGTTTGGAAAAAGTCATCTTGTATAAAAGATATATATATATATATATATATATATATATATATATATATATTCTATTAATGAAATGAATTTTTTGCTTTTTTGTTTTTTCATTTTTTGTAAAGAAGTGGGAATTTTTATACGGTTTTGGGGGAATTCACATGTTGATGCGTTGCATTTAACATATGGTATTATTTGTATTGTGTTTGGTTGAATTATTGGTTGATATGGAGTTGTTGAAAAGTGGATCAGCTGGATTCTGGGTTTAATTGATCATTGATAGTATTAATCAGCTTGTGTATTGTTCTTTGATTAGTTCTATCCTTAATTGAGTTTCCATTTGAGCTGAATTATTTGATCTTTGTGGTAAAAAAACAAACAGACCTAGTTTGTTTTTGTTAACTTTTTAGTTCTCTTGATTCCAAAGGGTAATTCAGTTTTGGTATACATGATTTTCTTAATAAAGAACATGATTTTAATGGATTGATGTTGGTGTTTCAAAGAAAGTGGTTTATTTATTTATTTATTACTAATTCAGCTATATTGGAGTTAAAAGGGAAGGATAGCTCAAACCTTCAACTTGTGAGGATATTGTTTAAATTTTGCTATGGTAATAAGAGAGAGGTATATATATCTGTTATTAATTTCTTGAAATTTTGATGGTTCCTCTAGAATCTGGCCATGTCAAATAATAACATGTTTAAAGTGGTTTTGGTTGCTTTTTGTTTAGTGCGAGAGAGTAATTGACTTGATGGCATAAGAATCTAACAACAAGGGAAAGGGAAAAAAAACATTTGCAGAACAACAGAAGGCATCAATTAAAGAAAGAAACAACATAGCGTGATCAAAATTTGAAGGATGAGATTGCACCAGAAAGTTTGAAATTTTTTGGAGAAGTAGGATATGGCTGCCTAAAAGATCAAGGAGAGAGTTGATGTAGCGTTAAGTTTGTATTGCAACTTCAATAGGCTGCTGACAACTTCAGCCTTCATTGCTTCATTATTTCAGACTTTTAGTGCCTACTTGCCTAGACTTGGTGAAATTATGGATTATAAATTGAAAATTTGAATCATGTTAATTATATATGGGCCCATGTGCTAAATTAGAGTTCACATGACCTAATTAAATTAAATACACAATTAGGGTTCCACGACCTTATGAAATGCACAAATTAGGGTTCGCATAACCTAATTGAATGAAGACAGGGAAGTCAGAAATAAAGGTGCTAGACCCGAGAGAAGCCTCCACGTGTCCCGAGGCAGAAGATTCGTGGAGGCAGCTCGTTTTGGGAATTGATTGAGGGATTGGATTGGTGGCTAGAAGGACAGGGCGATATGGACATTATTCTAATGACTAAAGGGTATTTCTGGAATTTCCCTGAAAGCATGCGCCTTGCACATGACTACTTTCCAGAGAACCCTATAAATACCCCTTCCATTCCATTGGGAAGGGAACTTCTCTTCAGACTCAAGACTTGGACTCTTGGAAGATCAAAGGGACCCTTTTGGTGACTTAAAGGATTGGAAATTCCACCTAAAAACACTAAAGGGGTTTGGACATTCTCTCAACTCGAAGGACTCAAGAAGGCTCTTGGAATCCCTGTTACCCTAACACGGTTCCCGGATTCTAGGAGTTCTGCCACGCGTCGTTGGAGTAATCGCCCACTTGTCGTTCTCCCCTCTTCAATCAACCAATCAATTCCATGCTCTTCGTAGATTTCTCTCCTCCTCAGCCAACACGAAACCCTAACCCTAGCAATGTACGATTTCCTTGCCCATATTTATTTGGCGACTCTGCTAGGGAGGTATAGAATTCGTGAAGGGTATGCCCACAACTCGAAGTGGGAGAACAACAGGAAGATCTTCACCAACAAATAGCATTACCTCACCGGGTCCAGTTTCAAGGCAAGCAAGTCTAGCTTTCCAAGGCGTAAATCTAAATCTCTATCAACATATCCCTGAAGACTGCATCAGAAGGAAGTTCAACATCACCATACATGGCTGATTAATAACCAGCGAATGTCAAGCAGACAGGCGCGGGAAGTCAAATCGAGGAAGAAAGAGGAGAACAGACAAATGATGTGCAACTAGAGATGCTCAAGGCGTTGAAAGAAGCACATGAAGAACAAGGGATGATGATGGCTATGATGCTGGAGATGCAGAGAAAGCAAGAGGAAATGGGAAATTTCTGCCAAAAGTTGATGCAGATTCCCGCTTTTAAAGCCATGTTCCCTGAAAATTCACAAGGAGAACTAGCATGAGTGGAGGACAACAACAACGATAGCAACAATAAGGAGAATCAGACAACACCTCTATTGATGGAGAATCAGTTCGTTCCAATCATCCACTTGGAACCTCATAACAGTGGTGACGCACCACAACCTAGACTGGAAGTCAGCCAGCCTAAGACAAACATCATTCCAACCACTATCCCCGTATTTTCACAAGTGCAACGAACTGGGCCACAAGCACAATCGATACAGAATTTACATGATGTCAGTATACATCAGCCAATTTATGTACCACAGAGAGTCCATACTGTGAGCCAATATGTGACAAAGGATGATATGATCGATGTGATCAATCAACTTCACAGGCAGACATCCCGACCTTCGGAGTTAGACTTTACTCCACCTTTCCCGGCACATATTCGGAGACAACCCTACCCGGCAGGGTATATTGAACATCCCCCGCAATTTCCAAAATACAACGGGGAGAAAGGAAACGCCAGGGAACATATTGCCAGGTTCGTAGAGTTAATGTCTTCGTGGCTGTGATATGATGAAGTGAACAACCACTACTTGTTGATGCAGGAATTCAACAAACCTTGACGGATAGTGCCTTCAGTTGGTACTACAATTTGGAGAAGGGGTCGGTCCATGATTGGGATGACCTAAAATTATAATTTTTTAAGAAATTTTTCTATGTGCAGAAACAGGTAACCATCGTAGAGCTTATGCGATTCAAGCAGAAGCCATACGAGGAGCTGCTAGATTATGTGGATAGGTTCAGGCCCCAAGCACAGAAGTATGCAGAGCCAATTGAAGAAAAGAACTTGGTTAACATATGCAACAATGGTGCTTTACATGCCTTCAAGCCCCACCTCATTACCAAGGCGTGTGATTCATTTGCGACCCTCTCATCTTTTACACAAGACTTGGGGGGAATCATGACATTTCCCACCAGCCATGCGATGGATACATGGAAGAGCAAGAGGACAGCAACTGTGACTTTGGTGGGTTCTCAGTCAAAACCACAGGGGGGGCAAGAGGGAGAAGAATGAGAAATTTGAACGATGCAGGGAAAAGCATAGGGACAGGTATACCAGAATGCCAGTTCCAGAGGCTATTACATGCAGCGATAAGGCGTTCAGGAGCCTGTACGAACAGTGGGTCGAACACAGAGTGGTGAAACCTCCAAGGCCTCGGTCGGTTGTAACGGAAGAAATGAAAAGAAGACCAGACTTTTGTGTATACCACCAATACACAGGACATTCTACTATGGACTGTTACAGTCTGCGAAGGATATACCATGAGAAACTGGCGGCCGGAGAGATTGGACTAGGAGAAGAAACGTGCAACACTATCACCCATGGTGCAGTCCCTGGAAGTCAAAAACTCAAAAACTGGCTACACGTACCATCAAACAAACTCTGAACTACAAATGAATTAAAAATCCACCCAAGATGGTGGTTCACCAAAAATGGTGGTTTAAGTCCTCAGGAATATTCCTTGCCAAGTAAATTGGATGACCAAGGGAGGAGGCACAAGAATTGATGAATAAAAAAAAACTGAAAAAAAACCCACCCAAGATGGTGGTCCACTCTAAATGGTGGTTAAGTCCTCGTAGACTACACTTGCCAAGAAATTGGATGCCCCAAGTGACGAGGCACCCAATTTTAAGTCCTCTTAGACTGCACTTGCCAAGAACTTGGATGACCCAAGTGACGAGGTACCTGATTTCAAGTCTTCGTAGACTGCACTTGCCAAAAAAAATTGAACGATCCAAGTGATGAGGCACCCGAGTGTTACACTTTATCATCAAAAGTGAATGAGGCACCTGACTATAAGCCCTCAGACCCGAAAAGTTATACTTTTAACTTTAATAAAAGTAATTGAGGCTCCTAAGTATAAGCCCTCAACCCCGAAAAAGTTACACTTTATCTCTAAAAGTGGTGAACGTTATGCTTTCACCGACAAAAGCAAGATTTATTATATGAAATGTTATTATTTTCGTTAAAAGCAAATTTTATTATCAATAAATTGACAAACTTTCACTTATACTTGAACGTTTTATTTAAATTTCTTAAAAAAAGAAAAAAAAGAAAGAAAAGAAAAGTATAGATTCAAGTGTTAGTTTGTATGAAATAAATGTACATAATCTTCTGATACAGAAAATGAAAAAAACTACGAAAGTTCATGATCGATCTAAAGGTGATGACCTGTCGAATTGAAGAGAGATGAATACCTAAAGCTTGGTCTTCGTGGCCATCAGGCCTTCGAGGCTATCAGCAGGTCTTCGAAGCTATCAGCAGGTAATTTAAGGCTATCTTTCGGTCTTCGATGTTATCAGGCATTCAAATCTATCAGCAGGGCTTCGAGGCTATCAAAAGGTATTCGAGGCTATCAAGACTTCAAGGCTTTCAGGCCGTCACGGACTTCTTGATTCTCAATGACTTCTTGATTCTAAAAAAAAGAGAAATTTCAAGAGAGGGTAAGAAAGATTAGATTGAAGATTTTCAAAATATCTTAGGAGAGCTCCCCTAAGGCTCGCCCTTCTATGGTTTTGCTCCCTAGAGGTTCCCCTTCTAGGACTTTCGTTTTCGAGGCTTGCAAAACATCAAGCCTCGAGAAGTGTTCAGACACTGGAATCAAGACTTCAACACTTATAATATTTTACGCGATCATCTCACCAAAGGCGTGACTCACGCGCAGGGGGCAAATGCTTACCGATAGATGACATAGACATCCTCCAGAGTAAAGGTGCATTCATCCCAAGCAGTATGAATGTGCATATAGAAGAACACCATGGTCCTATTGGATACGAATGTTCCTACATAGCTGGATGCAAGAAGAATGTCAGCTATCCACATAATCAGTATTCCCAAGTAGCTCATCGATTCAATGTTGCTATTCTTGAAGGTGGTTAGATGAATCAAACAAGAAGTCATCCCAACCTCCACAAGCCGCTGTATATGAAACAAGCCTTCCTTCTCTGGTGGAGGAAAAGTTGTACGGTCATAAGTCTGGACTTGCTCCCACAAGACGTCAGAAAAGACCAAAAATGGGAGCCGTTCCTTAATCACTGAGGAATGGGGCCTCCTTGGCGGTTTTCTGAGTCTGCATAATGACCAACAGAGAGGACCTGTAAGCAAAAAGAATTTAGCATAAAGGCTCTAAAGAGCATATATAATTCCGTCTAAACGTTGATTCCCCCTAGGGTTCGTCCCCTATCAGGGTTTGGCCCCCTAGGGTTCAGACCCCTAGGGTTCGATCAATTGGAGTGGTTTCACCACATGTAGAGCATTTTTTCTCCCTTCGTGTTTTCCGTTGACAAGAACGTCAAATCTTTCTTTATTATCCGAGGGAAAAAACCGAGATGTAATCAAGGTAATGGAGCTCGGAAGACAAAAAAAGATTAGAGAGTCTTGAAGAAAAAAATAGCCTATAGGCTTCGGCCATGCATGTAGGCTTTGGCCCCCTAGGGTTCAGCCATGTAGGCTTTGGCTACCTAGGGGTTGTTCCCTTCATCCTTAAAAAAATAGCCTATAGGGTTCTGCCATGTAGGCTTCGGTCCCTTAGGGTTCGGCCATGTAGGCTTCGGCCACCTAGGGATGTTCTTCATACCTCCAAGGTCCTGTCGCTCCACGAATCAACTGCTTGGAACGAATCCTTTTTCGTCGCGAAAAGTATAACCTTCCTCTAATGAATTCCAACGGAATAAACCAAGATATAATCAAGGTAATGGGGCTCGGAAGACAATAGAAAGATTCGAGGTACCTAAAAAAAATTCCAGGTAGCAGTCGGATGGTTCACAGATACTGCAGATCAAGCGACTCCTCGATTTGGCGATTTTTTGGGATCTACCCAAAGGGATCCACCCAAAGCAGGTGTAAAAAGGTTTATTCCGTCTCCTACAACCGTTGACATTGTTTCTGGTTGTTTTGTTGTCGGAGGATAAGGTGGTTTTGGTGGGCCAAAGCATGGGAGGTATCGTCTTGTCTGTTGCTATGGAAAGGCTCCTTCAAAAAATTATTGTTGTGATTTTCATCACCGCTTTAATGCTCGGTCCAGACCTTAACTTGCTTACCATCTCGAAAGAGGATTTGAGCCTTACAATTTCATTGGGTTCGGTTCGTCCAGTTTATGCATGGTGTGGTTGAACAAGATATATAAATTATATTTTCCCGAGGAGTCCAAATTAAAGTGGATGATTAAACTTGAGAGCGCATTGTCTCACAATTTCATTTTCATACCACGAGGAGCCTTTGGACGCGTGTGTTCTCATTGAATCATTGTGCCGAATCACTTGGGTAATGTCAGGATCGGTTAACATTGACGGGGAAGGAGTGGAGAAGGCTACATGACTTGATGACTAATGGGATATAGCAGACAATTTGGAAGGAACCAAATAATTGGCATTGGGAAGCAAGAGTTCACATGTGACAACATGTTCATTCTTTTCATGGGCCTTATTTTCTTTTAGTTTCATGAGGTGTTAATCTGATAGTCATTGGATGAGGCGATCAACAGTTCAGATCACATGTATTATTAAGCCTCACAAGTCACGAGCTTGATCTCTTTTTTTTACCTCTGATCCTCTTGGCAATAGGGGAGTACTACTGATTCATTATACCATATAGTTATTATTATTATTATTATTATTATTATTATTATTATTATTATTATTATTATTATTATTTAGTATATTTTATTGAATGTATATTCTACTTAATTAGTAGGAAACATTGACATGAATTACTATGTATATATAATTACGATATTTCATAAAATAAAAAAAATATGAAAAAATATATTATTATTATTTTTTTTCTGAATATAGAAAAGATTTGATTTTATTCCCAACAAAGGGAAATTTTGAAATATATGTTTGATTTCCTTCTAAATAATAATAAGAAAGGATTTTGTCTTCAAAAATCAAATAAAGAAATATTTGATTTTATTTCCAAAATAAAGAAAGATATATGTGATTTTATTTCCAAAAAAAATTAATTAAGATTTGATTTTATTTCTGAAATAAATATAAGATTTGATTTTATTAAGATTTGATTTTATTTTGGAAATAAAATATTTGATTTGATAAAAAGGAGAAGACATGATTTTTATTATTTTATATCACTCAACGGACTCCTATTTAAAATAAGATTTGATCTTGGTTCCAAAAATAAAATAAGAAAAGATTTGATCTTAGTTCCTAAAATAAAATAAGAAAAGATTTTATTTTATTTTCTAAAAAAAATCTGAGACTCACTGTATTGTTTCTATTTATAGGATTTAAATTGCTTAATTACCTATTGTATAAGTTTAATCACAATCCCAATTTTCTGTCGACAGTCTGTTGCCAATGGGGTAATGCCAGCTTTTTTTTAAAAGAAAGGAAGATAGTTGCAGGATTGTGGGAAGTTGGTTCATATGAATTGAAATTCTTTACTTTTTCCTGACTTAGGGGCTGCAAGTCAGAATTTGGTTTTATTATGGATTGTTGTCCAATGAGTTATTTTCAAAGTTGGTCTATAATAGCCTGATCTTGAAAAAAAAGGAATTCAATTTGGCCAAGGGCACGTTAATCCCTTACTTCGACTAAGCAACCTCATCGCTGCAAAAGGTCTCCTTGTCACTTTGTCACCTTCTCAACACCACAAAAAGTCGGAAAAGTACTCCGAAAAGTAAACAAAATGATTGACAAACTTACTCACATCGGCAAATATGGTGGTATGATCAGGATTTGGGAATGATTTCCAAGAAATCCTAGGAGAGCTCCCTTAGGGGTTCCCTCTCCCGGGATTTTTCATTTTCGACACTTGGAAGATCGAACTTCGTGGATCGTTTAAAAATTTGAATCATGAATCAAAGACCGAAGTATTTTTGCACGATCGTCACCCCGAAGGCGTAACTCATGTGCAGGGGGCAAATGTGGGCCCATGTGCAAAATTAGGGTTCACATGACCTAATTAAATTAAATGCACCATTAGGGTTCCACGACCTCATGAAATGCATAAATTAGGGTTCGCATAACCTAATTGAATGAAGACAGGGAAGTCAGAAATAAAGGTGCTAGACTCGAGAGAAGCCTCCACGTGTCCCGAGGCAGAAGGCTTGTGGAGGCAGCTCGTTTTGGGAATTGATTGAGGGATTGGATTGGTGGCTAGAAGGACAGGGCAATATGGACATTATTCTAATGACTAAAGGGTATTTCTGGAATTTCCCTGAAAGCATGTGTCTTGTACATGACTACTTTCTAGAGAACCCTATAAATACCCCTTCCATTCCATTGGGAATGGTACTTCTCTTCAGACTCAAGACTTGGACTCTTGGAAGATCAAAGGGACCCTTTAGGTGACTTAAAGGCTTGGAGATTCCTCCTAAAAGCATTAAAGGGATTTGGACATTCTCTCAACTCGAAGGACTCAAGAAGGCTCTTGGAATCCCTGTTACCCTAACACGGTTCCCGGATTCTAGGAGTTCTACCACGCGTCGTTGGAGTAATCGTCCACCTGTCGTTCTCCCCTCTTCAATCAACCAATCAATTCCGTGCTCTTCGTGGATTTCTCTCCTCCTCATCCAACACGAAACCCTAACCCTAACAAGGTACGATTTTCTTGCCCACATTATGTATTGTTAATTTTTATCATGTTAATTACTAATTTTAGACTTGCTTGGGCTTGGATGCATGCTGTTGACAGTTGACAATTGATTCAGTTGATTGTTGTTGTTAATTTATGCAAAGTTGCAAACTACTCCCTCCGTCCCATGATAAAAGTCCTTATTACTATTTTGGGTAGTCTCATGTTAAATGTCCATTTTCCTTTTAATAACCAAACTTTTACACATATTTTCCTATTATACCTGTAACATTAAATATTTCATACTTTTCTTATTCTAATTTTCTCTCCATATTTAATGACATTATTATGGATAATTTTTTCATTTCATTCATCTTCTTAATATGCGTGAAAAGTCCACCAGAACTTTTACCCTGGAACGGAGGGAGTATTAAATTCGGTTATTATCCGAATAACCGAATAACCAATTCGGTTATTCTGTAATTTGTTTATTGGGTAATTCGGTTACTTGCTCGGATACCAAAATTATACAAATTTCAGTTTTCGATTATAACTGAATAGCCTATTCGGTTCGGTTATAACCGAATGACCAGTCATCGGTTACCATGAAGTTAACTTCATAACAAGTTGTTTAATTGACCAATACAGTGTTGACACGAAGAGAGTGATCCCCTTCCACCTGTGTGTCAAAACTATATATATTGGTCAATTGATCACCAATGTTAACTTCATGTTAACCACTCATATCTAAAACTAATCTAGCTATAATCTAAATATTGTATTTGTGCAGTTAAATAATTAGTTAAGTTTGAAATAAAATTATTAACACGATAATGCACTTTTAATCAAGTGTTTAATTAGACTTCTAAATGCACCAAAATTATTCTCCATAACCATGTAGATGAACAAGCACTTGTATAATTAGATTGACACAGATATGGTGGTGCCTGGTGGCATGCATGCAGCATTGGCTGTGGTTGCTATATATGTGTAAGGAATAAAAAAAAATCAACTAAAGGTGGGGAATTATAAAAGACTACTTTTCAAATCATATACTACTCCCTCCGTCCCATGATAAAAGTCCTTATTACTATTTTGGGTTGTCCTATGTTAAATGTCCACTTTCTTTTAATAACCAAACTTTTACACATTTTTTCCTATTATACCCGTAGCATTAAATATATCATACTTTTCTTATTCTAATTCTCTCTCCATATTTAATGACATTATTATGGATAATTTTGTCATTTTATTCCTATTCTTAATATGCGTGAAAAATCCACCAGGACTTTTATCCTGGGACGGAGGGAGTATATAGTAGTCAACTAATAACTGAGGTTAATTAAGAAATTATGAAGAAGTCATTAAATTAATTAAAACCCCAATTGATACATTAGAAACAAGAACATGCATGATAAATTTCAAGTTAATTCAAAGGAATTAACCTAAACAAAACATAGCTAAATACCAAATAAAGCAGTTTTACTACTAGTGGAAACCCTAGAAAAGACCTACCAACTTCACGTACCAACATAAAAAAGCAATACCTCAATAATATTAGCTAGGGAATGTTGCATTTTTATTAGAAAATAACCTAAGGTAGAATGCCACCAACACCTCCAACTCCGCCACCAGCACCACCACCCACTCCACCGCCTACCCCACCCAGGCCGCCTAGTCCACCTAGACCGCCAGCACCACCACCTAAACCACCAAGACCGCCTAGTCCCCCAAGTCCACCGGCACCACCAACTCCGCCAATACCGCCAAGTGGAACCACCCCGCCAACCCCGGCCACACCACCGACCGCAGTAAAACCACCAATTATGCACTTCTTATCCTTCACTGCAGCACCACTGGTAGGCGCGGTGGCAACCACCAAAGTCTCTGTTCCACTTTTATTGTCACTAGGCATGTCACGTGCCGTGGCATGCACAAACACTAGTGCAAGAACAAACCCTACATGCAAATTTCTCATCTCTCTCTCTCTTTTCTCTCTCACACACACTCCGAATTAGGGTTAGGGATGAATGTTCTTGTGATAAATATGGGGTGGTATATATGGGGAGATTTGAAGGGAGGGGACAGTTGTGGGAATTGAAGGAGTGCATTAAAATTAGGTATAATAAGGTTCTCGAGAGTAGCATTTTACCACTTGTAGTGTAGTAAGTATAGGGGAAGGGAGTTAGGTGAGTACTCCATAATGAAAAAAAGGAGAATTAATAGTAGAATAATGATATAGACACAAACTATTCTATAAATATTTTACACAGGGACGGAGGTAGGCTTCTTTGCAGGGGGCCATGGCCCCCCAAGATTTTAAAAATTGTTAAGTACTATCCACTTGAATTGTGAGATTAAATTTGTGTTTTGTGAGTCTTGTGTCAATCCATTTTATTTCATTATCTCAAATTCTCCACTACACAATACACACCAACAAACAAAGTCTTGTTTTACTTTTGTCTTAACATTTGCCATTTCATTTCCGCCCCCAGCCCATCCACCATTTTGTCCCTGCCTCCTTGGTTTCCAGCTTGAAGATGAAAGTAGTCAAGTAGAGATTCTTTACTTTATTCATTCTTTACTTTTTACATATATATTATGTATGTGCAGAAACAAATTGGGGTTTAAAATTATTGATACGAGGAGTTATCAATTCAATTTATATTTGTTTATGTGTTATAATTTGTCATTGCGTATTTGCGTTGTTAGATTTGTTTTTATTGAGATTTATATTCACTCCCAAGTCCTAAATAATGCTAGGAATTAGGATTGGTGGAGCTAATGGACTGTTTCGTAAATACAGTGAAATTATGGACATGTGGTTAAAAGAAATAATGCTAGAAAATAGGATTATTTTCTGGAGTTGGGACTTGGGAAACTCAATGGCATAATCTTTTATCTTGAAAAATTTAAAGGCTGGAAGTTTAATTTTGGCCTCCCTCAAGATCAAATTCTGGCTCCGTCCCTGATTTTACAAATTGTTGATGTGACATACTCCACCTCACCATATTGTGTGGGGCAGAAAATTATATTGAAACAATTTGTTGATCAATATGATAAGGTAAAGTATATCACATCAATAATTTATAAAATAGTTTATGTCTGTAATATTACTCTTAATAATATACTAGTAGTAAATTTAAGGTAGTAGTAATGTCAACCCAATCGTTTAGGAGATGAGGTAGTACTAATTTAAGGTAGCACGCAGTTCAAGGTTGGTATTCAATACTCATAATTGCTAACACTGCCTCTTCTTGTGACCGGTGTACTTTCATGCATATATATTGGGATACGTATAGGTATAGTTATTGAATATATCTACTTGCATATTTTCACCTTCTTTTTCTTTTTTCAAGTCCTATTTTTTGGAAAGTACTTCATTCGTCTTAATTTGATTTTAGTGATCAAATAGACCATTCAAGATATACGCCTATAGATTGATTACGAGCATAATAAACTACGAATAATGTAGTGCAAATGTTAAGTTTCGTAATTTAAAAGTTCTACTTAATAATTTTTAAATATACTTTAAGAAATTAATTATGATCATAATAAATTACGAAAAATATATTAATACTGTCAAGTTTTGTAATTTAAAAATTCTACATAGATATTTTTAATTATTTATTTAAAAAATGATCAATTTGACCACTAAAATCAAAGTAGAGTACTTATTATGGGACCGAGGGAATATAATTAATATAATCACATAATCAAGTACATCTATCATTATTATAATATCAAGAACCAATCAAATTTCACTAAAAAAATGCAGAAATAAACTTAATTACAAACAAACTTCACATAAAAGAAGAAAACACTTTACATAAAGGAATGAATCGAAACTGAAACTTAATAATCAAGTATCTTAATCTTAGGTTGTGTTTGATAAATTTGGGAATTAAGATCTGAATGATTATGATGTCTTAATAAATTAGATCATCTGAATGGTTATGAGGTCTGAATCTAAAAAATTGTTTGATAACTAAAAAGTAAGTTGTCTCTTAATGACACTATTTTATCATTTTAAAGGATAAAATTTTATTTAATAATTTTAAATATTCAATTTAATAAAAATAAGTGCATAATATTGTTTAATATATTTATATAAAAAAAAATTAGCAAAAAAAATTCATTAAGAGGTACCTCTTAATTATTAAGATTTCATTTTCTGTCTTACCGATTAAGAGGCATTCAGAGGTAACAAAAACAAAACAAACAGCATCATGCCTCTTAGCGAATAAGAGACAGTCCATTAAGAGACAATCAGATGTAAACAAACAGCACCTTAGTCACTAAACTGAGACTTGGTCGATTATTATTTTATATTTGAGTGTCTTTTTGGGTGTGAAATTAGATGTATATATATATACCATAATAGGTAGGGTATTGCTATGTTGACCGAATTTATGCAATAAGTACCGATGAGACCTTTATTCTATACAAATATATATTTTTTTGTAGAAATTTTAATATATATATATATATATATTACAGAAAAAATTATATCTCTATAACAGAAAGTTATGTTTATGCATATATATACTATAATAGGTAAGTGTTGGGATATTTCACATGAATCTCACAAGCCGAAAACGCGAATCTAGCCACCCCAAACGTCGATCCAAGTAACTTTTGTCCCAATTCCTACAAAACAACATAAAACATGCATAAATAGACACAAACACTTAAAAACATCTAAAAGATTAAGCTCAAACGCACTCAATTATGGGTATAAAACTCACTCATCAGATATCTTGCAATGTAAATGAGTTTAAGAAATGTGAGTTATGTATTAAATCCAAGACGATAAAGAAGTCATTTAAAAGTGTTCAACGAAACACAAGTTTATTAGAATTATTAAATTCTAACATTTATGAATTAAATGGCATGCTAACTACAAGTGGCAATAAGTATTTTATAACATCTATTGATGATAGTTCAAGATATACTTATGTATATTTGATAAAACATAAAAATGAGGCATTTAGAGTGTTTAAGAACTATAAAACAGAAGTTGAAAATCAATTATGAAAGAAAATTAAAATACTTAGAAGTGATAGAAGAGGTGAATATTTTCCTAATGAATTTAATGCATTTTGTGAAGAAAGTGACATAATTCATGAATGTACTGCTCCGCGAACACCAGAACAAAATGAATTAGCCTAAAGACGTAATAGAACTTATTTGGAAATGGTTAATGTTATGCTATTGCATGCTGAATTACCTTTTAAATTATAGAGTGAATCTTTACTTGCTGCTTGTCATATACTGGATAGGATTCCTATGAAAAGGAATCATATGTCTCCATATGAGTTATGGAAGGGACAAAAATCCAACATAGGATGAAAGTGTGGGGTGTCTTGCATATTGCAAAAATAATAATCCAAAGAGGACCAAGTTAGGGGCTAGAGGGATCAAAATGTGTTTTTATAGGTCATGCATCGCATAGTAAAGCATATCGACTCTTAAATTTAGAGTCAAATGTCATTATTGAATCCAGAAATGTTGAATTCTTTGAACACTTATTAACTAAAGGTAATAGGTTTCAAAATCCACGTAGTAGTGAAGCACTAGGAGAACAATCTCAAGAGATTGTTGAGCAACCTAGTTCACAAATGATTGGTCAGCAATCAAATGAACAAAGGAAAAGTAAAAGGGTACAAAAAGAAAAATCTTTGGGACCGAATGAGATTGACTCTCAAAATATTTCTTTTTACCTTATAGATGGTAATAGATATGAAGTTGTGAGAACGATCCCTATAGTTCTTCAAGTGGAAGATGACCCAAAGACGTTTAAAGAGGATATGACTTCTATAGACGCAACTTTTTGGAAGGATACTATTAGAGATGAAATGGATTCTATAATGTCAAACCACACTCGGGAACTTTTTATTTGCCTTCTGGTTATAAATGTATTGGCTGTAAGTGGGTGTTTCGTAGAAAGTATCATACCGATGGTACTTTGCACACCTACAAGGCTAGGTTAGTGGCCAAAAGCTTTCGACAAAAATAAGGTATCGACTATTTTGACACATATGCACCAGTAGCAAAAATAACTTCTGTCTGAATAATGTTTGCATTAGCTTCAATTTATAACTTATTTGTTGATCAAATGGATGTTAAAACGACATTTCTCAATGAAGATCTCGATGAAGAGGTTTATATGGAACAACCAGAAGGGTTTGTCCTACCAGGAAATGAACGTAAAGTTTGTAAATTAGTCAAATATTTATATGGTTTAAAACAAACACCTACACAATGGCATGAGAAATTTGATAAAACAGTTTTATCATATGGTTTTAAACATAATGTAGCTGATAAATGTGTTTATATCAAAACTTGTGCTAATTATGTTGTGTTAATTAGTTTGTATGTTGATGACATGTTGATTGTAAGTAATCACATGGAAGGAGTTACAGAAACGAAGAGGTCTCTATCTTCTATATTTAAGATGAAGGATCTTGAACAAGTGGATATACAATCTTTGGTATCAAGGTAAAAAGAAATAGTAGGGGATATGTATTGAGTCAATCTCATTACATTGAGAAAGTGTTGAAAAAATTCAGTCATTTAAAATTTAAAGAAGTAAGTACTCCCTTTTATCCATATATATATATATATATATAAAGTTAATCAAGAATGATGGAAGAGCAGTAGCTCAATTAGAGTACGCTAGTGCTATTGAAAGTCTTATGTATGCAACACAATGCACAAGACCGGATATAGCATTTGCGGTAAGTAAACTCTGTAGATTTACCAGGAAAGTAAATAATTTATTCTCCTAGAAAGTTGTAAACGACAAACATTTTAGAATAATTTTTTCTTCTAAAATGACAATTTTTTAGGAACAGAGGGAGTATCTACTTACCTTAAATGATCTATTTTTTACAATAATTTGCCTATAATACCCTTATTATTAATTGTTATATTTCTATTCTCTATGCATATTTATGGAGTATCACTACTAATGTGCAGAAAGCTATGCAATTAAATGAGAATTTAAATATAGACAGTTTTATTATTTTATCCTCTTTCTTAAAATGCATAAAAATTCAACCAGGTCGAGGGAATAATATATCTTAGATAGATTTTCAAACAGTAATAGATTATGATCTAACCTTCAACCCCAAACATTTATTGCTTATTTATATCTTCAGCACTCCCAAATTAATACTCCATCCATCTCATTATATCTGACGTTCTAAAGATTTTCACATGCATAGATTAAGAATATATGTAGTTTTACTATTTTACCCTTAATTAATACTTTGATCTCATTTAATTCTCTATTAACACCAGACTTGATTACACACTTTCCCTCCTAATTAAGGACCTTTCACATCCTGATAAAAAAATTCATCATCAAACATAATTGCAGCTTTTCCTCGTGATCCCCAACAACCTCGAATACTATTCTTTTTTAATAGATGTGGGCAAGGAAATCACGACTTGCTAGGGTTAGGGTTTCGTGTTGGCTGAGGAGGAGAGAAATTCCACGAAGAATACGGAATTGATTGATTGATTGATTGTAGAGGGGAGAACGACAGGTGGGCGATTACCCCAACGACGCGCGGCAGAACCCCTAGAATCCGAAAACCGTGTTAAGGTTATTGGGATTCCAAGAGCCTTCGTCAGTTCTTCGAGTTTCGAGAGTGTTCGAATCTTGTTAGTGCTTTTAGGTGGAATATCCAAGCCTTAAGCTACCAAAAGAGTCCTCCCCCTTCCTAGAATGGAAGGGTATTTATAGAGTTTCCTGGACTTAAGTCATCACATGCTAGGCACATGTTTTCAATGAAATTCCAAAAATACCCTTCAGTCTTTAAAGGAATGCCCATATTGCCCTGTCCTTCTAGCCACCAATCCAATCCCTCAATCAATTCCCAAAATGAACCGCCTTCACGAGTCTTCCGCCTCGGGACACGTGGAGACTTCTCCCGGTCTAGCACATTTATTTTTGACTTTTCCATCTTCATTCCATTTCGTTATGCGAACCCTAAATTGCACATTTAATGAGGTCGTGGAACCCTAATTGTGCATTTAATTTAATTTAATTAGGTCATGTGAACCCTAATCTTGCACATGGGCCCATATTTGCCCCTGCGCGAGAGTCGCATTTCCAAATAGACGATCGTGCATGAATACTTCCATCTTCTGAACTATTTTTTGTGTACTTCACTTTACGGGCAATGAACAGGTCAAAATATTGGGAAATTCTCCAAAAATATGTCCATATCTCGCCCAAGATTTGTTTTTCTCATTTTTTCCTGGAAATTGAAAACAAGAGAAATAATCAAATATCAAAGAAGAAATATTTATTTTGGATACACAAAAATTATTTCGTTTTCATCAAACCAAGTAAAATAAAATCGAGTCATAATTTTATTTTTTGAAATGAAATTGAATCATAATTTTATTTTAGAAATAAAAATAAAATCAAATCTTAATTTTATTTTGTAAATAGCATCAAATCTTTCTTTATTTTGAAAATAAAATCAAATATTTCTTTATTTTGAAAATACAATCAAATATTTCTTCATTTTGGAAACAAAATCCAATCTTTCTTTATTTTGGAAATAAAATCCCATGTTTCTTTATTTTGGAAACAAAATCCATTCTTTCTTTATTTTGGAAATAAAATCCAATCTTTCTTTATTTTGATATATATATATATATATATATACATATATATATATATATAAATAAACTATTTTCGAAAAAACTACCCTTTATTGGGCGTAAAATCAACTTTAATTTTATTATTTTCAAAAAATAAACTTTTTTACTTATCTTGATTTTGGAGAAGTAAGAAGTCCATATTCTTACTACATTGTCTCATGCCTTCTGATTGAGTAGGTGATACTTGCGTGCATATTAATTAGGATTGTCTCATAGTCGCTAGGAGCCAACAAACATACGTGTGTTCATCACCATTGCAGCCATATTAGCAAGTCTCACCATCCGGGGCATCCTTGCGGTATCCAACACTAGGTAATTGTAAACCATTAGGGGTACAACCTTTGTTGGAGTCTTCATTAGCCAATTTCTCATAATTGTTTTCTCTATATATATATACTTTTTTTCAGGTAATTGTAGACTTTCTTCTGTTTTTCGAGCCCTATCACCATATCTTGGATTTTTTTCTCGGAATTCCTTAGAAAAAGGCTATAATTTTCGCGGTGAAGGAACATTCGTCTCAAACCGTGGATTAGGAGAGCAACAGGACCTCAAAGGTATGCGTGGGAATAAACCCCTAGGTGGTGGCCGAACCCTATAGGGGCCGAACCCTATAGGGCGCCAAACCTAAGCAAATTTTTTTAAGGAGACAGCCCCTAGGTGGTGGCCAAACCCTATAGGGCGCCGAACCCTAGGGGGTTGAACCTTATTATCATTTTTTTTTTAAGGAGACAGCCCGCCCCTAGGTGGTGGCCGAACCCTATAGGAGCGGAACCCTATAGGGCGCCGAACTTTAGAGAGACGAACCTTATCATTTTTTTATTTTTTTGAAGGAGATAGCCCGCCCCTAGGTGGTGGCCAAGCCCTATAGGGCGCCGAACCCTAGGGGGGCGATCCTTATCATTTTCATTTTTTTTTAAGGAGGCAGCCCGCCCCTGGGTGGTGGACGAACCCTATAGGAGCAGAACCCTAGAGGGGTCGAACCTTATCAATTTTTTTTTATTCTCTCCAAACTTTCTTTTGTCTTCTGAGCCCCAATACCTTGAGTACATCTTGGATTTTTCCCTAGGATAATGAAGAAAGATTTAACATTTTTCCTTGACGAAAACATGAAAGGAGAAAAACTGATATGCTTGCATGCAACGAAACCACTCCAGATGACCAAACCCTTAGGGGGCGAACCCTAGGAGGCCGAACCCTAGGGAACCGAACCCTAGGGGCAAACTTTAGGGGGCTGAACCCTAGGGGGCGAACTCTAGGCAGAAATTCATGTTTTGGGTGAAAAAATGAAGTTCGGGACGACGAGCCTCTACTATTAGGAGCGTCATTTGGAGTTTGGGGCCTATAATATATCAAAACGACCGTATCAATGAGCCCTTCAAAAGTCATCGCTTTGCTATGACATATGCCGTTATAAGTCCAAAAAAGGCTCCAAAGGATGGATTTTGGCCATCCGAAGTTTTTTCGAAAATTTTCGGGAATTTTTTCTTGAATAAATGTACTCCCTGAATCTTCCTGACATTGTTTCTTCTTCTTTTCAAATGTTTTGAAAATTAACTCTCAGATGTTCGTTCCTTTTTGCCATGGTGAGTACTTCATGCTCATATACTTTACTTGACATTCTTGATATACTTTCTCTTGAATTGTTATAATGATCTCCCCCTTGTCTGTAGGCCCTTTCTCCTGAATGCTCTGCAGAACTAAGGACTACCAAGGAGTCCCCATTTATCACTGATTGGGGAAGAACTCCCTTCTTTGGTCCTCCTGACCTCTTTTGGGATAGAGTTAGAGACTATGACCGTACAACTTTTCCTCCCCAAAGAAAGAAAGCTTGTTTCTATATGCCCCATCTTCTAGAGGTTAGGATGACTTCCCTCATGCCGATTGCATTCCCCGCCTATGCATAGAGAAGCAAGAGTACCCCTTCAGTCCCCTTCGCTTCCTGTCAGATTCATCTGGTCGCATTCAAGGATGGCAGGATTGGACCGACGAGATCCTTGTCAACGTTGAATACGTGGAAATACTCAAGAATGCGAGTATCTTTCATTTTGTTCAACTGTGTAGGGACCTAAGGATTCACCAGGACCATAACGCACTTACTGTGTTGATCTCACGATGGTGTTCCTCTACTTGCACATTCATTGCTGTCTGGGGGGAATTCACCCCTACTCTAGAGGATGTTTATGCCCACTATCAGTAAGTTCTCTTCTTTTATTCCTTTCATTCATTCTCATGTTTCCAAAATATGTATATTTATCCTGAATTACATCTTGTAGCCTTCCTATTATTGCTTCAAACTATTGCGGTCCTTCTAGCATGTCCACTAGAGATGACGAATGTGTTGCCTACTTGACGGAAGCCTTCAAGCAATCTTCCCACTTCCTCTCCTGCTTCAAGGGCGATACGCTCCTTCCGGACTTCGAGAGCTCAAGTCGACAAAAGAATTCTTGGTTATCCTAGGTGCGCTATTTCTTCCATGATTACAAGACCAACCAGTGGAACAGCTCTGTTCACGACAAGTCTGTTCTTGCCTTCCGTGAAGAAACTTGTCCCTTTCCTCTGGCGGCTTGTCTGGTTATGTGGCTGTCCCGTTTCATCTTCCCTGGGTCTCCCATAGATGGTCCTTCTGCCCGTATGTTCAGTTTGGCAGTATTGTTATCCCGAGGCTCGGAGATTCCCCTTTTTTCTCTTTTCCTAGGGACCTTATATCGTCACCTAGACGAAACAACCCTTGCCATAAAAGAATCCGTTGGGAGGTAATCACTTTCATATTTTATATTTAATTATCTTTCAAACTGCGCTTCTTTTCCTTTAACCTTTTCTATAATATTTTTTTTATTTACTCAGGTATGATGTCAATTGCTTCATTCCATGCTCCTTCCTTCAGATCTTTCTTTTCGAGCGCTTTTCGGGCTATTCCGATCTTAAGCTTCTTTCTATGAAGAAGAAGAAGAAGTCGCATTCTCTCCCACCACGCAACATCATTCCTCGCATGTTACGTTGGATTGATCACCGCTCTAGTCCTGACAGTACATATTTGCGACATTTCCTTAATAATTATTCATGCTTCACTGCTCGTCCCTATACCATTGTTTCAAGGAGTTGCGGTCATCTACCTCATTTTTACAAGCACAAATTTCGTACCTTCTCAAGCCTCAACAGAACCAGCATGAGTGGTTCTGCACTGTCTTGATTCATTTTTATTTGGTCCACGGAGCTTCCCTATTTCCTTGAGAATAATAGTTTTGGCACTGTACTATATTCTCCTCACAGGGTCATGAGACAATTCGGATATGATCAGTAACGGCCTTTCGGTCACACCTGTCGGGGGAATTATGAGGATGCTCTTCTCAATTTCGTCTCTACCTCCCCTCTTTTATATGGGCATTTTCGAGGCTATCAAGTGATCTCTATAGATCCCTTCCTTTTGTCATACCAGATGACTCCTAGAGCGGGCGATATACTACTGGAGAACATAATTACTGGCAAGTCAATCTTAAAAGATGGGAGGATGATACCTTGATTTGTTCATTGCCAGTCTCTATTCCACAACGTCTTCAATGGGGCCGGCTGCTATGCTCTCCCAAGCCCAATGTTCGCTCAGCACTTTGGCCAGTCAGTAGCCGGTTGGCTGAGCATGACATTTTGATGCCTAAGTCATCTCTCCCTCAGCAGATCATTCCATCACAGGTTCCTACTACTTCCGGGAGTCTTCCACCACGGGCTCCATTTTGGTTGCCCTCTCTAACTCCTCCCCAGGGATCCTCTGATGCCGAGGAGATGAGAGTTACTCGTTCTAAAACGAGAGCAGCTACTACTACTGATTCTGAGATAACTGTTTCTATTGCTTCTGTCGTGGTTCCAATCAGTCGTCTTCCTATCAGGCTTATCATACATCCATTAGCAAATTACCCCCTTGATAATGTTGATCCTAGTATCCCGGCAGCCGAGGATCCGATCAGGAAGCGCCGTAGAAATTTGGTAATTTGTCGTACTATTCTCATTTTTCTTTCATCCCTTGTATTACTGCTTTCACATATCATTGAGTAACTATTTCCTTTATTTTTTTATTTCAGGTTACCGTGGTCGATGAAGATGATGATGATAATGTTCCTCTTGGGTTAATGTATAGTACTACAAATGAGGCTTCCGCGGCGGCTTCCACTAGTCGTGAGCCCGCCCAACCTATCCTTGTTAATATTGAGTCATCTACTCCTCGCGACGATTGTGTTAATCTGGATGCTAAGGATACTTTGTCTGATGTGAGCTCGAGTCTTGCTGTGGGTGATACAACAATTTCTTCAAACCTTCCTATGCCTGCTCCTCATGATGAGTCTGAAGATGTTGATGAGACTCTTACTTCCCCGAGGGAGAATCATTCTGAAACTATTGGTGATGTTCATCCTCCCCGAAAGGATTCTACCGAGTTGGTGATTGCTTAGGAGGGCATTGTTGATAGTACTTTGGGTGGGTTGAATGACATTCCCCTTTCTGTGGCATCTCCCGACTCTTTTTCCATTGACTATATTGTGAGTATCCTTCTTTAATCCACAAATGATTTATCTTGAATTTCCTTTCCTCTTTTTCTTTATAATATATTGTGCTTTGACATCTTGTTTTCAGAGCGAGAGGATGAAAGATTTGCCTTTGCCCGTTGAAGCACTCGCGTTATTTGCTGTTCTCCATCCGGATGTTTCCCACTTGCCCTATAGTGACCTTGGTTATCCTCCAGGTGACCAAGGCTTCGAGGAATCTTTGGTCATATAACATCTTTCTACTCCTTCATCCATGGTCACGACAGATTCTATGGTGGCCTCTAAAGTAGCTCCTGCCAGAGCTTCCTTCAATCCAAGTGGGGATCTTGTTTCTTGGAGGGGTTTCCAGATATCGTCTTCTAGTCAGGAAAGTCTAGAGCGTCTTCTAGCTCAGTTCCTGCAGATCCTTGACTGGTTGATTATTAAGACAACTTCCACCCAAACTTTTTCCTAGACCAGCTCGCAGGCCTTGTTCTTGGGTTGCATACTCTTTCTTTATATTCCTTGCGAGTTGAGGACTTGAAAAAGTTTAGCGATGATGTAGATAACCTGGCAGCCGTAGGTGTTGACATGTCTCCTTTTCATGATAGATTGGATGTTCTCAAGTCGAGTTTTAATCTTGTTTCACTACGTTCGGAGGTTGCTTTACATAAGTGTGAAGATGTATCGTTTTCAGTGCAGCTTTCTAAGCTTGATGAAGCCGCGAACAAATTGAAGATCCAGTCTCAAGATTTTGAGGGCCAGCTTCAAGATCTAGAGGCAAAACTTCAGGAGGTAGAGTGTCAGCGTCGGGACTTAGAGTCGACTACCCAATAGGTTAGGGAGCTGAAAGCTGTAAATCTTAAGATTCGAAATGCTGTCATTGCTGACTTGGAAGCTTCAGTTGTGCCTCCTCTTCATTTTGATATGTCTTGGCCTTTAGATCATAACTTATTGTAGTAGTTTTTTTTTCCGATTTCCTATTTCAGAAACTCATTTACACATATTTCATTTATCATAACGTGGTTTCTTTAACCTTGTTGATTGTCTTTAATTTGAATGATCCTTAAAACTCAATATTTATCATTGAATCTCAAGTTATTCAAATTAATATTCCAAGACAACAATAGATATTATAAAAAATCATGAATTTTGTCAAAAAAATATATATATTTCTCACAAACCAACACTTGAATTTGTACTCTTTTTTTAAAGAAAATTAAAACATTCAAGTATAAGTGAAAGTTTGTCAATTTATTGATAAAAATTGCTTTTAACGAAAAGCATAACGTTTCACATAGTAAATCTTGCATTTATCGAAGAAAGCATAACGTTTGCCACTTTTAGAGATAAAGTATAACTTTCTTGCTTTTGTCGAATAAAGCATAACGTTCTCCACTTTTAAAGTTAAAGTGTAACTTTCGGGTTTTGAGGGCTTATACTCAGGTGCCTCAGTCACTTTTGAAGTTGAAATTGTAACTTCCTAGGGTTGTTAGTCAGGTGCCTCGATCACTTTTGAAGTTGAAAGTGTAACTTTCGAGGGCTGTTAGTCAGGTGCCTCGATTACTTTTGAAGTTGAAAGTATAATTTTTTGTGATGCTCTTCTCATTTATAATATTTCTTTACCCACTTCAAGTTTAATGGGCCTGAGACAGCATCCGATCCCATACGAGATATCTTGCAATACCCGCTTTCAGAGATCTCTCGTACCCTATACGTGCCTTCCCATTTGGGGTAAAATTTGGTGGTTGGGGTTCCCCTCATGACTTGAGTTGCCGTTTTTAGTACCAGGTCTCCCACCAGAATTTGTCGTCGTACCACCGCGGTATTGTATTGTCGTCGCAGTCTTTTATGGTACCGTTCAAGCTTTTCTTTAGCCATGTCTCGGAAGTCGCCTAAGGCCTCCAGGGCGGCTGGTCGGCTCTCTTCCTCGACTAAGCTTCAAAGTCTTATCCGAGCCGAATGAATTTCTATTTCAGCGGGCAAGATAGCTTCTTCACCATAAACTAGAGCGTATGGGGTTTCGCCTGTAGGCTTTCTTTTTGAAGTTTGATATGCCCATAATGCTATTGGTAGTTGTTCTGCCCATTTCTTCGGATGATCGTCTAAGGTTTTTGATAAGATTTTTATCAAAGCTTTGTTTGTCACTTCTGCTTGTCCGTTGCTTTTCGAGTAGTAGGGTGATGATTTGTAATGTTTCACCCGGTATCTTTCCATCAGACTTTTGATGTCCCTATTGATGAAGGGGGTTCCATTGTCCGACAAAATAATCTTCGGGATCCCGAAATGGCAAATGATGTGCTCCTTGATAAAATTTGCCACTGCTGGTTCCATGGCCTTCTTCAAGGGTATGGCTTCCACCCACTTTGTGTACATCTCGGTGGTAATTAAAATCCATATGTTTCCCTTAGAATTAGGGTGTACAGGACCCATAAGATCCATTCCCCATGTATGAAAGGGTCATGGTGTTGCTAAGGTGCGCAAATCCACGACGGGAGCATGTATCAAGTTTCCATGTATTTGACAAATATGGTACTTTTTGACAAATTCTATACAATCTCCTTCCATCTTTGGCCAATAGTAACCATGATCGATAAGTTGTTTGTACAACTTGGCTCCCCCTTGATGTTCATCCTTGTGCATTTGATAAACTAAATCTTTGGCCTCGCCTAGTTCTAGACACCGTAGGGGCTTGCCATTGAAACCACTTCTGAACAATTCTCCATTTTGTAAGAAGAATCGTTGTGACTTCCTCTTTATTATAATTGCATCCTTCTTTTCGGTCAGAAGAGTCCCGCTTTGTAAGAATTCCACATAAGGAATTCGCCAATCCGCTTTGTCATCAATGAAAGCGCATTCATCCTCCCCAGGGTATTCTTGGCATGAAACACAGTGGCGTTGTAGGGCATCTGTTTCCTTCTTCATTTTAGGCCAATAATACCCTTGGCGTTGCAACCTACGATACAGACCTATGTCTGCAAACCCGCAGTTCTCTTCATGCACTTGATGCAAGACTTTACTTGCTTCTTGCCCCCCCAAGCATCGTGTCAATACACCATCTGTTTCTTTGTGATATAAGACACCTTTGATAATGTTGTACTTCTGTAGCTCCATGATTGGTATTGTTCTTTTCCTTTGTTTGCAATTGATGGGAGATGTCATATCTCCAATTGTCTATCATGTCATTAGGGAACAAGTCTAGCACTGTGGTTGGGTGGGTTCTCTTCATTAACTTCACATCCAAATCTTCCCCTTGGACATATACTCGAGATGCTACTGTTGCTAGTGCATCAGGTTGTTTATTTTGTCCTCTTGGCACATATTCAATCACCACCTTCTTGTAAGCTTCCATCACCTTTTGTGATACAGTTCAATATGGCGCCAAGATAGGTTCCTTTAGTCTGAATTGGCCTTTTATCTGCTGCACTATAAGGTTTGAATCTCCCTTTACTTTAAGATATTTGGCTCCCAACTCTTGAGCTGCCAACAATCCTAGTATGAACGCCTCGTATTCTGCTTCATTGTTTGTGCAAGGGAAGTCCAATTTGTATGACAAGGATATTTCATTTCCTTCTTTGGTGGTCAACACCACTCCTGCTCCGCCTTTACCTTCTGCAGATGATCCATCAAAAGCCAAACTCCACCATTCTGGGTCCTCATCCATCAAGTCGATTGATTCTACTTCTCCATGAGTTGTCAGCCTTTTTGGATTTTACCACTATGTCGTCCACATAGTCCTCCACTATATCATGAATCATGTCATGAAATATGGCATACATTGCCCTTTGATAAGTTGCCCCCGCATTCTTCAACCCGAATGGACATTACTACATAGTAGAAATTCCCAAACGGGGTACGAAAGGCTGTCAATTCTGTATCTTCTATGGACATCTTTATCTGATTATAACCCACAAACCCGTCCATGAATGACATCATCTCATGATTAGCCGTTGCATCTACCAAAGTGTCTATGTTGGGTAATGGATACATGTCCTTCGGGCATGCCTTTTCAAGTCTCTGAAATCCACACATATTCGTACCTGTCCATTTGATTTCTTTACCGGTACGATGCTGGAAAGCCATGTTGGATGTTGGAACTGGTTTGATGAACCCTACTTCCAGTAACTTTTTGATTTATTCCTTTATTTGGGTTTCGACTTCGAGTGCATAGTTGCGAGGTGCTTGCTTCACTGGCTTCATTCCTGAGCTTATGTTTAGATTGTGCTCCACGAGATCTTTGTTAATTCCAGGCATCTCGTCATAATTCCAAGAAAAGACGTCCCTATACTCTCGCAATAGTTGTAGGGCATAATATTTACAGATGCTCCATTGTCAATGAACGCCCTCCGCACTTCGATGCCATTGATTACTTACTGTCACATACAGCGGTCTGTTATATGGGTATCTTATCTCTCTATCAGCTTTAGAGAATGATATTTTATTTGTTTCTTCCTCCATCGTCTTCACAAATCCTTTGCTTATGGCCATGCAAGTCTCCTGTGTCTCGGCAGCCTTGATAATTGCCCTGTTTGCCTCAATCCTTGCTTCCTCGGCCAATCCTATCTGATCGAAAAAATTTCTAAACTTGGTCCCATTCATCAACGCTGTCACCTGCAGGCCTGGGTCACACTCCTTCTTTTCTTCCATCATCATCTCTACTTCTGGGATTGTGTTGTGCATAACAGTGTTGCATGTTTCTTTCCCCCTTGTGATTTTGCAGTGGCTTGTCATGAACACTGTTTTCCTTTCCAAGTTCAATCTCCCCATTTGTCAGCTTCTCGTGAAATATCCTACGCAGGCTATAGCAATCCATAGTTGAGTGTCCCGCGTATTGGTGGAATACACAGAAGTCTGGCCTTCTCTTCATCTCTTCCGTCACTGCAAATCTAGGCCTTGGGGGTTTCACCACCCCATGTTCAATCCATTACTCGTATAGACCCCTGAATGCTTTTCTCATTGCATGTGATAGCCTCCGGGACCGACTTTCTTGCATATTTGTCTCCAGGCCTTCCTTTGCTTCGATCAAAATTTTTCTCATGCTTCTCCCTCTTGCCCCCTTGTGGTTTTGACTGAGAGTCAGCCAAAGTCACAGTTGCTGTCCTCTTGCCCCTCCATGTAACCATCGCATGGCTAGTGGGCAAGTGTCATGATTCCTCCCAAATCTTGTGCAAAAGCTGAGAGGGTTGCGAAGGAATCACAAGCCTTGGTAATGAGGTTGGGCCTGAAGGAATCTAAGGCACCATTGTTGCAAATGCTGACCAGGTTCTTTTCTTTAATCGGCTCTGCACACTTCTGTGCCTGGGCCCTGAACCTGTCAACGTAATCTGATATCTCCTCATTCGGCTTCTGTTTGAACCGCATGAGTTCTATAATGGTTACCTGTTTCTGCACATAGAAAAATTTCTTAAAAATTTATAATTTTAGGTCATCTCAATCATGGACTGACCCCTTCTCCAAATTATAGTACCAACTGAAGGCACTATCCGCCAAAGTTTTGTTAAATTCCCGAATCAACAAGTTATGTTTGTTCACTTCATCATATCCCAGCCACGGAGACATCGACTCTACAAACCTGGCAATATGTTCCCTCGCGTTTCCTTTCTCCCCGTTATATTTTGAAAACTGCGAGGGATGCCTAATATACCCTATCGGGTAAGACGGAGTAAAGTCTAACTCCAAGGGTCAGGATGTCTGCCTACAAAGTTGATTGATCACATCGATCATATCATCCTTCGTCACATACTGGGTCGTGGCGTGGACTCTTTGGGCTGTTATGATATACTGTTGTATCGGCGGTGTGTATGGTAGAGAGATTGGTTGATGCACACTTGCATCATGCAAAGCTGGCACTGGCAGCAGTTGCTGGCTCACTCGCTGGACATTTCCTGGAATGGTTGGCATTTGCGGCTGTGAAATTGATGGGAGAGCAGTTGGGATGATGTTTGTCTGAGATTGACTTGCTTACAACCTAAGTTGTGGCACGTCGCCACTGTGTTGGGCCTCCAAGTTGATTATTGGAATCGATTGACTTTCCGTCGATGGAGGTACAATCTGGTTCTCTTTGTTGTTACTGCCATTGTTGTTGTCTTCCACTCCTACCTGTTCCCCCTGCGAACTTCCTGGGAACATGTCTTTAAAAGTGGGAATCTGCATCAATTGCTGGCGGAAATTCCCCATCTCCTTTTGCTTCCTTATCATTTCCAGCATCATGGCCATCATCACCCCTTGCCCTTCTCGTGCTTCCTTCAATGCCTTGAGCATTTTCAGTTGCACAACATTCGTCTGGTCTCCGCCTGCATACTTACCTTGCCTTCCTGCGTTGGTTTGTTGTTGATTAGCCATATGTGGTGATTTCGAACTCCTTTTTGAAGCGTCTTTAACAAGTGGTTGGTTAAAATCCAGGTTTGTGCCTTGGAATGCTTGAGTTACTTGCCTAGGAACTGGATCCGGTGAGGTAATGTTATTTGTTGGTGAAGCAGCTCTTCCTGTAGTTCTCCCACTTCGAGTTGTGGGCATACCCTTCACGAATTCTATACCTCCCTAGCAAAGTCGCCAAATAAATGTGGGCAAAGAAATCACGCATTGTTAGGGTTAGGGTTTCGTGTTGGCTGAGGAGGAGAGAAATCCACGAAGAATACGGAATTGATTGATTGATTGTAGAGGGGAGAACGATATGTGGACGATTACTCCAACGACGCGTGGCAGAACCCCTAGAATTCGAAAAATGTGTTAGGGTTATTGGGATTCCAAGAGCCTTCTTCAGTTCTTCGAGTTCCGAGAGTGTTTGAATCTTGTTAGTGCTTTTAGGTGGAATATCCAAGCCTTAAGCTACCAAAAGAGTCCTCCCCCTTCCTAGAATGGAAGGGGTATTTGTATAGTTTCTTGGACTTAAGTCATCACATGCTAGGCACATGTTTTCAATGAAATTTCAGAAATACCCTTCAGTCATTAAAGTAATGCCCATATTGCCCTGTCCTTCTAGCCACCAATCCAATCCCTCAATCAATTCCCAAAATGAGCCGCCTCCACGAGTCTTCCGCCTCGGGACACGTGGAGGCTTCTCCCGGTCTAGCACATTTATTTCAGACTTTTCCATCTTTATTCCATTTGGTTATGCGAACCCTAAATTGCACATTTAATGAGGTCGTGGTACCCTAATTGTGCATTTAATTTAATTAGGTCATATGAACCCTAATTTTGCACATGGGCCCACAATAGAATACTGCAATGATAAAACGTGGGGTGAAGGAGTATTATTACCCGTCGAATTCCGATTGCAAATGGAGCGATCCGATTGCTGATTAGGCGGATGAGTTAGAAATGAAGCAACGCCCCATATTTGACGCTTTAGGGTTTCTCTAAATTCTGATAAATCTTCCATCACCCCACGTTGCTGTTATCCAATCAATCTTGTTCCTCTTCTTCTTCATCTTGTCCCTGTTCTTCTGTCTGTTCTTCTGTCTGTTCATCTCCGTCGGCGGAGGTTGTTGGGGATAAAATATGATAATTTTATCATTGCGCGCAGTAGAGTTTTGAAGGCTTCTCATAAATGTATCCTTGGAAATCAATGAATAGAATTTAAACTGTTTTTTGAAAACAGAGAAAATAGTCATTAATGGTGGTGGAGAAGGAATGGTAGAGAAGAAAAACAAATAGGCAAAATAGTCTTGATTTTATAGAACGTCAAATATTTTAGGAAGAAAAAAACAGTTCTAGAATGTCAGATATAATAAGATGGACGAAGTACTAGCTAGCATTCCAACAAGTCAAGTGTACTAAATTATGATACTCAAAAGTCAAGACTTGTTTTATTGTAAAAGGTCACAAGTCTGAATTTACTCAACAAAAGTCATAATTTACATATTGAAAATAAATACTATAGCTATTTATACACAACCACCTTCTAAATGTTGTTATCCTTGCATTATATATATTTAATGATAGTTTATTTTCAAGCTTTTATACACAAGCACCTTTTAAGATCAATGCTAGCTAGTTCTTAATTTGCTCATTGGTATACATATGGAGATTGGGAATCTCTCTTTCCTTGCTAAGAACCTTGTAAGGGATTGTTGTTTCTGTGTTACTAGTATATCTTGGTATGTCTCTCCCTCCCTTTTTAGAAAGTGATTATTGTTTTTTTTTATTTGTCGCTTGTAGATTTCGAGAAAACTTAATTTCTCATACTATCCTTTATGATTAAAGATTAATTTATTTCTTTCTCATCTTTTAAATTAATTTTAAAATATTAATATTGAAATTTTATACTTATATTTATCACGATCGAGATTTAATTAAGTTATTTTCGTTCTTTACTTTAATCATTCATTAACTTATCATATATAAATATATACTATGGTTGAATAAATAGAATATATAAATAAAATAAGATGGATTTTTTTTTACAAAAACTGCTTTTACTTTTAATTTAGAGGTACGGAGGTAAGAAGAGCTAGTTGCCTGAGTTATCATTTTACAAATTAATTTATTACTACCTCAATCTCAATATTTAAAACCATGTAATTTATGTTGTGAGAACAAATAAACATTTATCGATACTTTTATATTTATTTTAACAACACTTTGTATTTTCAGAGACACTTATTACTCTGACAGTATATTCTGTTATTTTTTAACGTCAATTAAAAAAGTTGTGAAATTCTCATTTAATGAATCAACCAAAATTGAATAACAATGTGTTGGAAAAATACGAATAAATATTCAACTATCAAATAAAAGAAGGGCAGAAATAAAATTTATCGATGTAGAGCAAATTAATTATGTTGAGCAGAGGCGTGCATTGCACTTTCCTTAAGTAGAAATTTCGTCCCTTGGATATCTTTTTTCGGTGCTAAGGTCAGTGACAAAATCCTACTCCATGATTCAACGACTCTTCAACCAACTAACCAGTACTTGAAATAGTTGAATGACCCAGGAACAACTTCTAATTTTCCTTACTCAAACTCGAAAATTATCATATATATATATATATATATATATATATAGAAAAATGATCAGGTCCGGGAGTCCGGACCTGATCAAAATTGGGACCAATTTTTTTATTTTTTTTGTAGAACAACTAAAAAAAAAATTATGGAACTAAAATTTTTCCGTAATACAGTATTTTGGGTGTGTTTTTAATACCTACACCAACTAATGTATGTACAGTCTGTCCAGACTGTACAGAAATATTTTGGTATAGGCATCCAAATCACGCCAAAAGCATTGTATTATGTAAAAAATTTAGTTCCATAATTTTTTTTTAGTTGTTTCAAAAAAAAAGTCCGGATTTTGATCAGGTCCGAGAGTCCGGACCTGATCTGGCCTCTATATATATATATATATATATATATATATAACAAGGATCCTGTCCGGGAGTCCGGACAGGTCCTAAAATCCGGACCATTTTTTTTTTTGCTTTTTTTTTTGAAACAACTAAAAAAAAATTATGGAACTGAAATTTTTCCATAATACAGTGTTTTTGGTGTGTTTTTAATACCTATACCAACCAATGTATGTACAGTCTGCCCAGACTGTACAGAAATGTTTTGGTATAGGCATCCAAATCACGCCCAAAACACTGTAGTGTGGAAAAATTTCAGTTCCATAATTTTTTTTTTTATTTTTTTAGTTGTTTCAAAAAAAAAAGCAAAAAAAAAAAGTCCGAATTTTATTAAAATCCGGGAGTCCGGACCTGATCCGGACTATATATATATATATATATATATATATATATATATATATATATATATATATATATATATATATATATATATATATAAGATGAGCTCCTTTATATAAGAATAGAATATGCATGACAACGGTAATAAAAATAACTCTTCAACGGTAATAAACTTTAATATATAGCAACGGTACTATATTAATGCAACGATAATATAAAATTAATACCCAATAATTAAGCAATTAAGTAATTAATATTTATTTAACAGTTACAAATCTTCATAAAATAATATGTATATTTTATTTAAGTTTGTAATATTATATAACTAAAAATTCAACAATCCCCCACATATTTTTAAAGTAAAAAAAATAAATTGAGTAAGAAAAATAAGAATACAGTGCGTTAACACTGATGTCTTTTGGACTATGAACTAATGTATAGAGTGAATAAAACTTGATTCACAGGAATTTGGTGAAATAAAAATTTCTATGAACCTTCTTCTTTATTATGAATCAGTAATCATATTACTCACACTACAAACTTTAATTAAAAGTTGTTCTACGCGATTTAACATATTTTGGCCTTGCGTCATACCTGAAATTCATGAGCGCTAAACCTGTCTTGTTTTCATAAGAGACGGCCCCACCTCTACACTCATATAGGTGTTTCCATCAAATGTGTTCTACAGTTAAACACATCACCCAATAGGACTATGGAAAACATTAAGAGTATATAACTCAATTTCTAACACTGTAGAATTATATTATCCTACACCATAGGGATGAACTCAAATATGTATAAAATAGATAGTGTCTCAACCAATCAACCAATTACTTTTTGTTACCCATATGAACTTACTTCCATGGATTACCATTCATATAGGTTGGGTTACCATCACTGTTGATTTCTGTAATAGATAGTAGTCACATCCCCCTCTATTGCTCACTAGTCTCTTGCTTAGTGGCTTTGTGAGAGGATCCATAAGATTTAACTCTAACCTAAAAAAATTAAGGGATATAATCCCGTTACATAAAAGTTGTCTCACAATATTATGTCTTATGTGTATATGCATACTCTTGCCATTATAACTCTTATTCTTAGCTCTGTTTATAGCAGCTTGACAATCACAATGTAGAGACACATATAGAACTAGTCTCGTTCACATATGAATATTTTCCAAAAAATTTCTGAGTCACTCTGCTTCAGAACCTGCCTTCTCTAAGGCAATAAACTTAGGCTCCATAGTAGAGCGAGCTATACAAGTCTGTTTAGAAGACTTCCAAGAAATCCTAAGATAAATATGTCCACTCGTGGATTTGATCTCATCTGAATTAGAGATCCAGTTGGCATCACTATAACCTTCAAGAACTGCATGATTATCGTAGTTGTAAAATCCCAACTTTTTGAATAAAGATAAATTTTCTATAAATATTAATTTTGAATATTATGGAGTGAAATTGATATAATAGTTGTGGGTAATATTTATAAATTTTGCAAAGTACGCAAGTTGTTATATAATATTCGATTGGTCGGGGAATATTCATTTTAACATGGAATATTCGTACAACGGAGCAATCATTGGTGGACCCCACAACAGAATTATTGTCGGATTGAGAAAACGACAAAAATATTTTATTGAAATAACGGCGGATGTTTTACCGTTGATACTGTTGAACTACTCGGTAGTAAAAGTACAGTAATACGCGTGGTTGCATAGTAACACACGGTATTGATTATTGATGCTTACGTGAGAAGTCATTCAGTTTTGTTCAATTATTGCTATAGTAATTTTTGCATAATATCTCACGTTAATTTGATTCAATTATTGTCAATATTTTATATATTGTTAAAATCAATAATTGAGACGACAAAGTTATTAATATTATTATTTGCAATATTAATGATGTCTAAAAGTTCTGTCAATGAGAGGTTTGGTCATCTAATTGCGCGCCAATAGGGAGAAATCCTTATTGGAAAGTCCCTTCTTTCCTGAGAACGACCTGGTCGATTAATATTATGAATTGTAATAAAGATGATAAATGTTGTTAAAAATATTGAGGATATTTTATGAAGTATTTGTTATAAATTGGCTTATTATTTGGATTTTAACTTATCCATTTTTTTAAAATAATCGGTAAAAAATTATTTTTATAATGGCGGGGGACCCACATGTGGGGCCCACTAGTGAAAATGACATTGGGGTAGGAAAGATATGTTTGTCACGGATTTAGGAAATTGCAGAAGATGTATTATTGTTGTTATATAGGATATATATATATATATATATATATATATATATATATATATATATAGGATGGAAAAGGGGAGTATTATATATATATGTACAAGTTGGACAAAAATTGGCATGAAAAGTCTTGGGTGGGGGAGAATTGGATGAATTGGTCGGGAGGGAGTGATTATTAGTATATATATATATATATATATATATATATATATATATATATATATATATATATAACATAATATATTATATTTTATTTAAAAGATTTTTTTTAAAATATGAACTGTCAGATTAAAGTAAATCAATCTGGACCGTTCATGGATTAGTTATTATGCATTCCATTTTCCTATAAATAGAAGTTCAATCCTTCATTATTTTTTTTACAAATTCACTGAACTCTAGAGAGAGAAACTATAGGGAGAGACTATAGATATATAGAAGAAAAGTATTCTGCTACTTAACTACTTTTATATTCAGTTTCTTTTACGGTAAGGGGTGTTATTCTTTCTTATTTATAAAGAGAACTGTTGTTATTCAATTTCTTATTATTCTGTTGGAATAACCTGTATACGCGGTCTACCCTATACTTGGTGACATTCTTCTATTATTCTGTTGGAACATCCTGTCTGTGTGTTTTACACCGGACCTGGTTCCGTCTTTATTATTATTCCGTTGGAACATCCTGTCTGTGTGTTTTACACCGGACCTGGTTCCGTCTTATTATTATTCTATTGGAACATCCTGTCTGTGTGTTTTACACCGGACCTGGTTCCGTCTTTATTATTCTGTTGGAACATCCTGTCGGAGCAAATTTTGCCTGACCTGGTTCCGTTATTATTCTGTTGGAATAACATGTTTATGCGAAGTACCGCATGCATGGTGATTTCTTTTGTTATTCCATTCTTTAATATACTCAGTTGGTTAAAGTTTTGACTTCTATACTCCATGAAATTAGTAGAATATCCTTGATATTTGCGATTCATCCAGTATCTTTTCATGGAAATATTCTTCTGATCATTCTTGAATTTTACTCTACAAAACAGTATCATGTTGACAATTTGGACGTTAATAATTCCTGGATAAAATAATTCTTGAACTTGTTTTATTGAATTCTTATATCATTGTCATCACCCTTTCTTTCACTGTTCTCTTCAGAAAATGAGAACATAGCAGGGACTAGTCGGGGAACGGAGTGACGGTCCAGAGGATAGCATTAGTAGTCCTCATTATTCTGTGAAATAGTGTGTTAATAATTATAATGTGGACTCCTTTTGAGTTTGTATAATCTCTAGTAGACAATAATTGTATTCAAACTCACAGTTATATTTTGTCGTATTGTACACGACAGTTGTATTAGTAAGTTATATTTGAATTTTGTACCATGTATCTGACGACCCAAGATGGGTGATGGATACCTAATTTTGGGGGCGTCACAGTTGGTATCAAAGCTTAGGGATATGATCCCTGGCTAAGATGTGAGACTAGAACTAGGAGGGGAGAGACGGGGAATTCCTTCGCTAGTAGGACCTACTTAAATTTATTTTGTATTTAAATTGGTTGGAAAGAGTTTAGAGATATTATGTTACATGTCAATTAACCTTTGTTTTGTGGCAGTATCTGAAAATGACATCCGAAAATGTTCAGAATAGCAATAGAGCACAAGAGACCGTTGAGTCTCCACATATCAACAATCAGGAGAATGTGCATCAGGAAGGCGACAATCCTCATGTAAACAACAGCACTGACCAAATGATGAATGATGGATTGTTCAGAGGCTTTATGCAATTCATACAACAGCAGGCGAGAGCGGCTCCTATCCAAAATGTAGGTGGAAACACTGGAAACTCTCTGGCGGTCACCGCTAAATAGTTTAAGGAGCTGGGACCACCGGAGTTTAAGGGAGAGCCAAAACCAATTATGGCGGAAGCATGGATAAAGAAAATCACCAAGATATTTTATGTCTTGGGATGCTCCGAGGAGCAAAAGGTTCCCTTTGCCGCCTTTATGTTGCGCGGAGAGGCAGATTACTGTTGGGAATCGGTAAAACGTACTCAACCCGCTGTACTGAAGATGTCTTGGGAGAAGTTCCAAGAGTTGTTCAACGACAAATACTTTTCTGAAAGTATTCGTCACATGAAGGAGGTGGAGTTTATCAAATTGGAGCAAAACAATATAACCGTGTCGCAATATGAGGCAAAATTTGTGGAGTTATCCCGGTTTGCATCCCACTTGGTGGATAATGAAGAGAGAATGGCGCGGATATTTTTAAGAGGTTTGAAGCCGGAGATACGTCAACATCTTATTTCTTATAAAATGTGTTTGTATTCAGATGTTATAAATAGGGCTCAGTTGATGGAGCGCGATAACGAGTCAACGCAACCAAAAAAGAGCAGCCGATAAAATGATAATACTAGTGAGAGCAGTCATCGAAGCGGTGACAACAAGCGTGAAGGGAATCAACAGGCTAGAAATGGTAACCACTTCGGTGGTAATCAGGGCCAAAATAATAAGAATGAACATTTCAAGAAGAGGAGATTCAACAATAATGGAAAGACGTCAGCACCAGCACCCGTTGTTAAGGAAGGAGAAAGATCACCTATCATATGCTTTAAATGCGAAGAGGAGGGACACATCAGTCCAAATTGCGCGATGTCGTCCAAAGCATGTTATAATTGTGGAAGAGAAGGTCACTTAGCCTGATTTTGTCGTTCACCGAAGACAAATTCAGCTAGGATGGAGGCACCAAAGGCTATCCCAGAAAAGTCAAAGCCGGTAGTGCAAGGAAAAATGTTTGTTGTGACCTCCCAGAAAGTAAGGAACCCAATGAGGTCATCACAGGTAAGCTTATCATAAACTCTAGCGAAGTCTATACCTTATTTGTTACCGGTTCTACCCATTATTTTATTTCTCCTACTTGCGCTCAACGATTAAATTTGACTCCGGAGGAATTAGACTTTGAATTATCTGTGGAAACTTCGTTGGGAGAAACCTTCATTACATCCACAGTTTATAAGTCTTATTTGGTTCAAGTTGGTACCCACACATTACCTGTCGATCTTATTGCATTAAAAATACTTGCATTTGATGTAATTCTAGGGATTGATCATGCAACTACTCATCATGCAAAAATTGATGTAACTACTCATCATGCAAAAATTGATTATTTTCGTAAGGTTGTTAGCTTTCATATTCCTAATCAACCTATTATGCGAATTAAAGCAACCAAACCATTAAAATCAATCACTGTCATCTCAAGCCATAAAGCTATTCGTTTATTGAAAAATGGATGTCAAGCTTTCTTAGCTCATGTCACAGATCTAAATAAAAATACGTCAGTTTTGAATAATATTTCTATTGTTAATGAATGTCCTGACGTATTCCCTGAAGAACTTCATGGCCTACCCCCAGAGCGTGAAATTGAATTTTGTATCGACCTTGAACCCGGTACAAACCCCATTTCTAAATCCCCATATCGAATGGCTCCTATTGAACTTTAGGAGTTAAAAACTCAACTGCGGGAATTGTTAGACATTGGCTTTATTCGTCCTAGTACTTCTCCTTGGGGTGCTCCTGTTCTGTTCGTGAAGAAGAAAGATAGGAGTATGCAACTTTGTATTGATTATCGGGAGTTGAATCATGTCGCCATCAAAAATAGGTACCCATTGCCACGTATTGATGACCTGTTTGACCAGTTGCAAGGAGCCAAATTCTTTTCAAAGATTGATCTTCGTTCCGGATATCACCAATTGAAGATTAGAACCGATGACATTCCAAAGACGGCTTTCAGAACTCGGTACGGGCATTATGAATTCCTGGTCATGTCCTTTGGATTGACTAATGCTCCTGCTGCCTTCATGGATATGATGAACCGAGTATTCAAGGAATATTTGGATCACTTTGTGGTCGTCTTTATTGATGACGTCCTTATTTATTCTAAAATTCGTGAAGATCATGAGGAACACTTGAGGCTGATACTCAAAAAGCTTCGTGAATACAAGTTTTATGCCAAGTTGAAGAAATGCGAGTTCTGGCTTGAGGAAGTAGCATTCCTTGGGCACGTGGTATCAAGTCATGGAATATCTGTTGACCCAGCAAAGATTGAAGCTATTCAAAGCTGGGAGCAACCTAAATCAGTGACCGAAGTACATAGCTTTCTCGGCTTAGCTAGTTATTATCGGAGATTCGTAGAAAGGTTTTCTCGAATCGCTACTCCACTAATTCAGCTGGCTCGGAAAGATACAAAGTTCGGTTGGAGCGAGGAATGTGAGAAGAGTTTTTAAGAACTCAAGAGGAAACTCATTTCATCTCCTGTTCTGACAATACCATCTGGTTCGGAGGGATATGTCATCTACAGTGATGCTTCGGGCAAAGGGTTAGGATGTGTTCTCATGCAACATGACAAAGTCATAGCCTATGCCTCACGATAACTCAAAGAATATGAGAGAAATTATCCTACTCATGATCTAGAGTTGGCAGCTGTTGTCTTCGCACTAAAGATTTGGAGGCATTACTTGTATAGGGAGAAAGTGGAGATCTTTACGGATCATAAAAGCCTCAAATATTTCTTCACTTAAAAGGAACTCAACATGCGACAACGACGTTGGCTTGAACTGTTGAAAGATTATGATCATACTATCCAATACCATCCTGGAAAAGCGAACGTGGTAGCTGACGCATTGAGTAGAAGATCATATGCGGGTACGAGTACAATATTGTCAACACAAAGACCCATTTTGTATAACTTGCAAAGGATGGAGATAGAGATAAAGACTCCCGGGACCCACGTGATGATGGCAAATATACAAGTAGAACCGACTTTAATTGATAAAATTAAAGCTGCTCAAATTACAGAACTGGAGCTGATGCGTATGAGGAAGAAAGTGCAAGAAGGTGCGATGCTGGCAGCAAGAATCGATGAAGAAGGAATACTTCGAGTCAACTCCAGACTTTGTGTTCCTAACGATCCTGATTCAAAGTATAAAATCATGATGAAGGCGCACAACACACCATTTAAAATCCATCCTGGGAGTACCAAAATGTATCATGATCTTCGACACACATTTTGGTGGGGCAATATGAAGAGAGAGATAGCGCTGTTTATCTCTAGGTGTCTAACGTGTCAACGAGTCAAGGCGGAGCATCAAGTATTAAAAGGTCCATTGCAAAAACTTGAAATTCCAAAATGGAAGTGGGAGCACATTACCATGGATTTCATTACTGGTCTTCCCAAAGTTTCTCAAGGCATAGATGCGATCTAGGTCATTGTTGATAGATTGACCAAGTCTGCTCATTTCTTACCGATACGAGAAACTTATACACTTGAACGTCTTTCTCGTATGTACATAAACGAGGTTGTAAGATTGCATGGTATGCCAGTATCCATAGTTTCTGATCTAAACCCAAGATTCACTTCGTGATTTTGGGTTAGTTTGCAAAAAGCTATGGGCACAGATTTACGATTTAGCTCGGCATATCATCCTCAGATGGACGGACAGTCGGAGAGGACTATTCAAACTCTTAAAGATCTATTAAGACTCTGTGTCCTTGATTTCAAGGGAAGTTGGGACAAGTTCTTACCATTGGTAGAGTTTTCCTACAACAACAGTTATCAAGCAAGTATTGGCATAGCTCCATTTGAAGCGTTGTATGGAAAAAAGTGTCGTTCTTCAGTATGCTGGGATGAGGTGGGTGAAGCAACGTTGTTGGGACCAGAGTTGGTACGTATGACTACGGAAAAGGTTCAATCGATCCGGTAACGTATAAAAACCTCACAAGATCGACAAAAGAGTTATGTTGATCTTCATCGAAAAGACGTGGAATTCGATATAGGAGATCATGTGTTGTTACGTGTTTCTCCATGGAAAGGAGTTACGAGATTTGGAAAGAGAGGAAAGCTCAATCCTCGATTCATCGGTTCATTTTTAATCCTTGATCGAGTAGGAACTGTGGCCTATAGACTTGCTTTACCACCAAGTATGTCTCGTGTTCATAACGTTTTTCACATATCCATGTTACGTAAATATGTGGAAGACCCGAACCACATTATTGAGTTGGAACCGGACGAAATAGCGAAAGATTTAACATATGAAGAGGTTCATGTTCAAATCTTGGATAAGAAGGAACATATTCTACGCTCCAAGGTTATACCTCAAGTCAAAGTTTTATAGAGAAACCACGATGTTGAGGAAATGACCTGGGAGTTAGAATCTGAAATGAAGTCAAGGTATCCTTACCTCTTCGATATACCAAGTACGTACCCTAAAGGGCGAAATTTCATAAGAATGGGAGATTGTAAAACCCCAACTTTTTGAATAAAGATGAATTTTCTATAAATATTAATTTTGAATATTATGGAGTGAAATTGATATAATAGTTGTGGGTGATATTTATAAATTTTGCAAAGTATGCAAGTTGTTAAATAATATTCGATTGGTCGGGGAATATTCATTTTAACATGGAATATTCGTACAACGGAGCAATCATTGGTGGACCCCACAACAAATCTATTGTCGGATTGAGAAAACGACAAAAATCTTTTATTGAAATAACGACGGATGTTTTACCATTGATACTGTTGAACTACTCGGTAGTAAAAGTACAGTAATACGTGTGGTTGCATAGTAGCACACGGTATTAATTATTGATGCTTACGTGAGAAGTCATTCAGTTTTGTTCAATTATTGCTATAGTAATTTTTGCATAATATCTCACGTTATTTGATTCAATTATTGTCGATATTTTATATATTGTTAAAATTAATAATTGAGACGACAAAGTTATTAATATTATTATTTGCAATATTAACGATGTCTAAAAGTTCTGTCAATGAGAGGTTTGGTCATCTAATTGCGCGTCAATAGGGAGAAATTCTTATTGGAAAGCCCCCTCTTTCCTGAGAACGACCTGGTCGATTAATATTATGAATTGTAATAAAGATGATAAATGTTGTTAAAAATATTGAGGATATTTTATGAAGTATTTGTTATAAATTGGCTTATTATTTGGATTTCCACTTACCCATTTTTTTTAAATAATCGGTAGAAAATTATTTTTATAATGGCGGGGGACCTACATGTGGGGCCCACTAGTGAAAATGACATTGGGGTAGGGAAGATATGTTTGTCACGGATTTAGTAAATTGCAGAAGATGTATTATTGTTGTTATATAGGATATATATATATATATATATATATATATATATATATATATATATATATATATAGGATGGAAAAAGGGAGTATTATATATATATGTACAAGTTGGAAAAAAATTGGCATGAAAAGTCTTGGGTGGGGGAGAATTAGATGAATTGGTCGGGATGGAGTGATTATTAGTATTATTATATATATAAGGTACTGATGGTTTATATATATATATATATATATATATATATATATATATATATATATATATTATATTTTATCTAAAAGATTTTTCTTTAAATATGGACCGTCAGATTAAAGTAAATCAATTTGGACCGTTCATGGATTAGTTACTATGCATTCCATTTTCCTATAAATAGAAGTTCATTCCTTCATTATTTTTCTTACGAATTCACTGAACTCTAGAGAGAGAAACTGTAGGGAGAGACTATAGAGAGATAGAAGAAAAGTATTCTGCTACTTAACTACTTTTATATTCAGTTTTTTTTACGGTAAGGCGTGTTATTCTTTCTTATTCATGAAGAGAACTGTTGTTATTCCATTTCTTATTATTCTGTTGGAATAACCTGTATACGCGGTCTACCCTATACTTGGTGACATTCTTCTATTATTCTGTTGAAACATCCTGTCTGTGTGTTTTACACCGGACCTGGTTCCGTCTTTATTATTATTCCGTTGGAACATCCTGTCTGTGTGTTTTACACCGGACCTGGTTTCGTCTTATTATTATTCTGTTGGAACATCCTGTTTGTGTCTTTTACACCGGACCTGGTTCCGTCTTTATTATTCTGTTGGAACATCCTCTTGGAGCAAATTTCGCCTGACCTGGTTCCATTATTATTCTGTTGGAATAACCTGTCTATGCGAAGTACTGAATGCATAGTGATTTCTTTTGTTATTCCATTCTTTAATTACTCAGTTGGTTAAAATTTTGACTTCTATACTCCATGAAATTAGTAGAATATCCTTGATATTTGCGCTTCATCCAGTATCTTTTCATGAAAATATTCTTCTGATCATTCTTGAATTTTACTCTACAAAACAATATCATGTTGACAATTTGGACGTTAATAATTCCTGGATAAAATAATTCTTGAACTTGTTTTATTGAATTCTTATATCATTGTCATCATCCTCATGTTTATATTTTGTTGAAAGTCATCTGTGGCCTGTAGTTTATAGATGGACTTGGTATGATTATGACCAGGGATTATTCAGTGTAATCATGACCGTAATGTTACAAATGATGTGGTAAAAGTTCTCATTGGCCCGTAGTGCATTGATGGACAGTTATTGGCATGATCATGACCATTAATGAATACACAAATATTCTTGGCCCGTAGTGCATAGATAATTATGGTCGTGATACTAAAGAATATCCTTGGCCGTAGTGCAGGGGTGATTCGATGATGTGGAATATTTATTAAGCTGAGTCTCAGCGATAACAGTGATGAAAAACCTTTTTAATCATAACAGATAGTAGATTTTATTTTCTACTTGACTCTTTTAATGGATTGCTTGTTCCGCTGCAGTTAAACTTGATGTGTATTATATTTTATCAGTTTAACATTGTTGGAGACTAATGATAATTTATTCTGCATTATCTTAGTCATAATATTTCTTACTGGACTAGTTGAGCTCACACTTTCTTTCACTGTTCTCTTCAGGAAATGAGAACATAGCAGGGACTAATCGGGGAACGGAGTGACGGTCTAGAGGATAGCATTAGTAGTCCTCATTATTCTGTGAAATAGTGTGTTAATAATTGTAATGAGGACTCCTTTTGAGTTTGTATAATCTCTAGTAGACAATAATTGTATTCAAACTCACAGTTATATTTTGTCGTATTGTACACGACAGTTGTATTAGTAAGTTGTATTTGAATTTTGTATCATGTATCTGACGACCCAAGATGGGTGATGTATACCTAATTTTGGGAGCGTCACAGGTAGTAATACAAACCAAATCCAATAGTACCTCGCAGATACTTGAGTATTCTACATAAAGCAGTCCAATGATCCTTATTAGGAATATGAGCATATCTGCTGAGTCTATTAACTGCATATTAGCAGTTTTAGAACCAATTTTTCTTCTTTTCTTTTTTTTAGAGTCAGGTAACATTACCTTAGCAAGACACCCCCACACTTTAAGGTATTTGAAGTTAGGTAAATGATTTTTCCCAAAACTCAAAAGGTGGTTTTCCAGTTTTCACGAACATGTAACTTTATATTCACATTATACACACACGAGTATTCAAACTTGGCTATTCATATTGGGAATTGAAATTTTAAACTTTCTTCTCAGTTTAGCCCACCAATAAAGAGTCACTAAACGTAGATTAAAGAACATAAAGCCAAAAACCTCTAGCAGAAAATAAAGATTACCATTGCCAAACACGTCACAATCTACTTTAAGTAATTTGACATTTCCCCTAACCAACCAACAAAGTTTTCTGCGAGACCCCAAGTAATCAGTTTCATCTTACGAAGACTAGCATAATGCTATAAATAAGAACATCATTTAAAAAAACGGTTCACTGGCCAAGAGGATGAGTCTCAAACCTACACTGCTTGAAAATGGAATGGTTATAGTGCTAGTTACTAAACCAACCCTTAGACTTCGTAATAAAGGCCCACACATTTGAGGATTACATGCACTCAATTTTATATGTTTATTAATTTAATAATTCAATAGTCCAAAATGCATACTTCACGAAATTCATCCAACTTTAAGAAATCAGTCTCTCATATTGTAATATTATATATGAGTCATTTTCGTCCATTTTGAGCATATCTCAACACAAGTTATATCATTATGAGCTACTTTCATTAGTCTCGACTTCTACTTTGACATTCATTTTTAGACTATTATTCATAGACCTCAACTACAAGAGTTATTTATCAAATCACCCCAGGGTGCACCATCTCTTCCACCCAAAAAAATTGGTCAAAGTGTAGGTATTTATGAGCAAGAAACCATACTTGCATAAAATTGTTCACATCAATTAATTAATTATATGCATGAATAAAAATCTTTGCCAACAAACCTTTAATAAAAGACTCTCATTTTGGGACAGACGAAATTGAGTTTTTATAATTACCTCTACTAAAGAACTCTCATTTTGCCAAATTAGTAAAAATATAGATATTGGTCCTCTCATGTTAATGTGGATTCACTTATTATGTTCCTTTGTTTGTTTCACAAAACTCGCCTCGCATGAATAATAAATAAAACATTATTCATGTAAATAAGATCTTGTAAAAGTATTAAGATTTCTACTTAAAATTGTTGGAAAAATACGAATAAATATTCAACTATCAAATAAAAGAAGTGCATGAATAAAACTTATCGATGTAGAGCAAATTATGTTGAGCAGAGGCGTGCAGTGCACTGTTCTTAAGTAAAAATTTCGTCCCTTGGAGAATTTTTCTCGGTGCTAAGGTCATTGACGAAATCCTACTCCAGGATTCAACGGTTCTTCACCCAACAAACCAGCACTTAAATATGTTTATTAATTTATTGAGCTCCTTTATATAAGAATAGAATATGCATGGCAACGGTAATAAAAATAACTCTTCAACGGTAATAAACTTTAATATATAGCAACGGTACTATATTAATGCAACGGTAATATAAAATTAATATCTTAATAATTAAGCAATTAATATTTATTTAATAAGTTACAAATCTTTATAAAATAATATGTATATTTTATTTAACTTTGTTATATTACTTAACAAAAAATACAACACATTAATGTTGATATCACATGAAAGCTAGATTATATTTAAAATATGGGCCATGAGGAAATTCTTTTTTCTTTTTTCATCAAGGTTATTTATGTTATTTTTTGAAATATGTAATTTTACAGTGAAATGACATAAATAACCTTAACAAAACAAAACAAAAATGGGAGCACTATTGCCACATGTGTTTTTGATATTTTCACATGATTCCTTCTCACATGAAAGTGAGGACCCACTGTATGATCACGTGACGTGAGACAGACAGTGTGAAATATCAAAAATACATGTGAAAATATCATTTCCCAACAAAAAAAAGACTGCGTCATAATTTCCGGAATATTAGCAGAAGAGAACTACTTGGTCTTACTTAGCAACCATAAAATATGGTTAATTAGTGTACCACTTGAGACGATTAACAACCACAAGACGCACAAACTCTCTCCTCCTAGTGTCAAAACAGATTCAAGGCCTCACATTTGCCAAAATATTTGCATCTTCTTTCTTTTTAATTAGCTCCAACTGTTTTTTCCTTTGAAAGATTAATAGATATCAACAAATATTATCAGAAAGAAACAAGCAATTAAAGTACTAGTTACGAAGATATGGCAAGCTTGAAACAAATTAGATCAGCAACAAAGCTTTGCAACTCTGTTCCTGCTGGAATGGCAGCAGTGAAAAATGTATGGATCCCTAGGAGTTTTGTCACAACTACAAGGCCTTTGCAAAACGTGAGTTGTACTTTCAATGGTCGGTCTTACTTATTTAGATGAGTCCTTCTAGGGGGACATTTTTTAGTGACATTTTTTTTATTTTTTTTTTTTTGGTAGTACCTCCCAAAAAATGTATAGTATTTATTTCAACTGAAATTTTTATAAAAAATAGTGTTTTAGGTGTAATTTGGATACATACAAGAAACAGAGTTGTACAGACTATACAGACACTATTTTTTACAAAAATTTCAGTTGAAATAAATACTATACAATTTTTGGGAGGTATTTTAAAAAAAAATGTCACTAAAAAATGTCCCCCTAGATTTATTGTATTTATATATGTTGAGCATTTTGTAAATTAAGAGAATGTATTTTCCGCTTGGTAGATTTTGTAAATTCTACCCGGTTCCTTTTCACGTGAAGGTGGGATTCATTGATGTGAAAATATCAGTTCTCATGATATATATTGCAAACAATAAGTCTACTATCACATAAAAACCGTTCACATAATGCTTATATATACTCACATGCATATTGACATTAGTAGTACATTTTTCATAAGTTATTATAATCATAATCTCTAGGTGTATATCTTAAATATTTTTAAAGATTTATTAATTTTAAAAATAGTCAATTTGACTATAAAATTTAAACTAAAACGTTTATTACGGGACAAAGGAAGTATATATTTACAATCTAGGACTATGATCCTCTCCATTTCAAATAATCGGAGACTCTCCATTTCATGGTCTAGATTTAAAATCGTCTCTCTCTCATGTCAGCATGATGTCACATTCCAACACATTTTAAATCTAGATCTCGAAATGGAGAGGATAGGGCTCGTGTTCATGTGATATTTTCCTCATCATCTAAAACACAAACTTTGTCATTTCGATCCAACAAGCATAGACTAAATCCTTACTGAAAATGTTAAACTTATTAAGTTGAGACTTGACAATATTTACTAGCTCATCTATTTTTATATCTCAACAAGATGAGCAGAACTTAATGCATTACTTGCACAATGTATATAACTAATTACTGACTGCTTGTTATCAAATTACTAACTACTACAAAAATGAAGGCCAAAACAGATAAAGAGGTTCAAGAAACTTGTGAAGAGGTATCCGAAGCAGCTGGGGTCGTTAAAGAATCCGCCAAAGTTGTGAGCATATATTCTATTCTTTCCATTACCTTAAAACATCTTTAATTCATTTCAAATGATTGTTTGATATAATGAAACACAAATTAATATCATCAAAGTCAAATGTATATGAATCAAAAATGGGCGAATATTATTATTAGTGTCTAATATAAAAACCAACTATCGACATTATAACTGAAAAATTCACATCTGCTTAGCACACGACGGATTACGTCTGCTACTAATAGTAGCAGATGACGGAGGGGTGTCGTCCGCTACTATTAGTAGCATAGCGGACGTGAATTTTTCAATTCTAATATCGGTCGTTAGTTTCTATATTGAACGATAGAGATGGTGTATGTCAGTTTTTGATTCATAACAAATACTACATGTTATGTTATGTTATGTATCATTACCATTAGCACATATAATCTTGACCATTTTTCATACATATATTTATTATTTATGCTTATGCTGAGTTGCTAATTTGTTTCATTCAAAATTGGAACTAATTGAGCAGATAACTAAAGTGACCAAAGAGGTTGGTGGAAAATTATCAAAAAGTGCAGATGAAATTGTGAATGAAGCTAAAGACGCCATCATCAAACCTGCCAAAGAAAAGATCAGTGAAAAGATCAAGGACAAAATTGTTGGCAGGTGAAGGAAATAAATAAATATAGCTAGTTTTTGTTTTTGTTTTTGTTTGGATATAATTATATGATTGTCCCTCCCACCAATCCCATATTAAATATATGATTAAAATAAATACACTAATAGTTATTTATATAACTGACGGATCCGATTATCATGAAGTTAATTTCATAATAAGTGGGTCAATTAACCAATACAGTGTTGACACGCAGAAAGAAAAATCAGCTCCCGACCTGCATAGTGCATGTTTTTCTGTAATTGTTTCTTTTAATTTGTTTTTCTAATTTTAATAAACTTTACCTCAAATCAGTTACTTGCCCAAGATTTTAATCAACAATTATATTTAATATAATAAAATTATCAAGATAATTTTATAGAGTTAAATAACGGCCCAACCAAGCTTTAGCAGTAAGACTTGAGCATGAGCCTACTTCTCCCATCATTAAAACGCTTACACCATGCATCGCTTTAGCATATGATGTGGCCCAGCCCGGCTATGTTAATCTCTAAACTTAAACATGTTTCTCCGGTTTACATAATGCATAATTTCAGTCTTACATATTGAGCCTATGGTGTTCTAAGATAACTAATAGTTAGAAATTTGAGCCCTTGCTCTAGGGATTTAATCCATGCTGTTATAACTTATAAATAATATTTTTTGAGTTTCGCTTTTAATGACAAGTATATAAAAAGACACCATGTCCTCAAATTTGATGTTATAATTTGGTTATCACGATACTACCACAAAGTTAACAATTCATTATTTTTAAGGGTAAACATGAAATAAAAATATGTTATTAATATTAAGAATGAGCACGGTGCGGATTAGTACAAAAATCACACATAAACCCGCTTTTAATTCGATTGCTTAAATCATAAACTACAACATAAAACCTTCGGATCGGTCGAGTACGGTGTGGTTTCGGCTCGTAATTAAACCGACTGAAAAAATAACAATATGCCACCGAAACCATTCATGCATCTCCTATTTAGTAATATAACTTGTGAAAAGGAGGAGGATAAGGCCTCTCTTTTCTTGTACCTAAAACAAAGTCATAGCATGTTGTTATACTTACCAAGATGTCCTTAACTGTTGACCAGTAAAAATGGGTAGTGCATCAATAAATGGACATTTCTGGTGTCATTCAGAGGTTTAAAAGAGTGACAGATTGAAACAATAAATAATGAAACAAGAGTTTAGCAAGTAGTTTTGTTTGGAGATTTCAAAGGATTTTGAACTGACAAATCATTGACTAGGTAGATAATTCTCTACTCTCTCTCTCTCTCTCATATATCACAATAGTATCAAACAGTTAAGAAATCCATGAAGTGATTAGAATAAGTTTATTTTGGGGTAAGTTGGTCAATTGACCAATAGAATACTGATACGCACGCGAGGTTGTATGTGTGTCAGTATTCTATTGACCAATTGACCAACTTACCAACAAAATAACTTTATGCTCACCGGATCCGGAAACCCAAGTCATTTGGTACCATCTGTGGCTGAGATTCACTAGGCAGTACATATATATTTTGAAGAATTTGTTCAAAGATTTGAAATGCAGAAAATCTATGTAGCAGTAGAGTGGAGTGGAGTGGAGTGGAGTGGAGTGGAGTGGTATATATACTCCATTCTATTACCTCCAAGATTTCCTTTTCTCACTAAATCAAAAAACTACTAGTCTACTATACTACTACATAAAAGAATAAAGATGTTTGGGTTGCCTATACGGATATGATTCTCATGCATCTGTAAAACAATTTTTATTTTTGCTGATCAAAAAGAAAAAAAAATATGTTTTGTTCATTCTCCTTATCCCCTCTCCACATTAGACATGAACAATAGGTCTGCCTTGACTAGTTCGGTCTAGGTCTGTTAGGCATTGGTCGTTAATCAGGCCAAATCTTGACTTTGGGACTGCCAGATCAAGCTTCTCCCAAAAAAAATATGACATGTTGAGGCTTGTACGTCAGACCAATTCTTGAATTTATGACTAAACGATCATAGAGTCATGACTTAATGATCGTAAAGTCATGACTAAATGATCGTAGCTTTACGATCGTAGGGTTTAGAGTTACTCTACTATCGCAGAGCTATTCTACTATCGTAGACCCAAGCCACAGACCACATGCCAGACTTTGATAAGACCGAACCAAGGCCAGGCTGCAAGACTCAGACTTTTTGTGCAACTCTACTCCACACTAAGATTATGCAATGATATAATATTGATGAGAAGCTTGACATAGCTAGTAAAGCATCCCAATAATTGATTAACGGTGATTTGATTGTGGAGCGATATTGCGTTTCATTATTCAAAGGAAACGCTTTATTTTCTTTGTGTAATTATCTAATATAAATCGGAGGCTCAACCGACAATTGAGTCATTTTGACGACTCATTTAAAAACAAAACAGTCTGATACCATTTATAACTATTCGAACCAAATTGGGGTTCAATCCGTTGTCTGAAGAGCACCAATTTGGTCATCAAATGTGGGACAGGGTATTATGTTATTTATCCCATTAAGAAAGTAGTAATTTGGTTAAATAATCATCATCACTGCAGATTGCCTTTCTTATTTTCACATTTTAACAAAATCATTCAACTAAGCCATCATCTAAACAACCAATAATAATGCCCATTAAAGCTTGTCTCCTCAGTTTTGTTGGAGCAAACAAAATGCTGTCAAAGTATGATACTCACTCCCTTCCTAAAAGATTGTCGTTTTAAAAGAAAAAATTTGTTCCAAAAAGTTTGTCGTTTACAACTTTCGAGGAGAATAAATTATTTGTTTTCCTATATTACCCATATCTTCTCTCATTGTCCCAAGAAATTCTCTCCCTTGTATTAATAGTTCTCAACTTCCCATAAAGGGGTAGTGATGGAATTTCAAATAAATTTTACTTAGTAAATGATATTTTTTTAATTCATGTGTCAAAATTTTAAACGACAATATTTTAAGAACGGAGGTAGTATGAAATTGTAATAGTAGCCCCCATTGAAAATTAATGATGCCACACCTGCATGCTAACTGTTGGGAAGTGTGACAATTAATAATCCTGCTGTGATCAGTGATGGGTTGGGTTGGGTTGGGTTGGGTTGGGTATTTTATATATATATATATATATATATATATATATATATATGCATGTGCAAAAGTTTGGTAAAATGTATAAAGGAAGGGCCTAGCTTAGCTAGTGATGAGTAGTGAGAGAGGAAGGCATAAACATCACATGGCACATGGCACATGGCACATGGCCCATATCTCACATGATTATATACTTAGCTCTGTCCTTCCATCATCTTCTTCCATGTGAAATTATTATAATTATTATTAATGACGACTAACCTTCTTAACTTAGGCCTTCACAACACAAAAGTAGAAATCTATGTGGGGAATCATCGGCTATTTGCATGGTGATCATGAATTCTTTTCTGGTTCATGGTTTTGATTTTTGATGAGGGAAAGTAAAAGGATTCCCGCACCATTTAGAATGAGTAATGATAGAGAAGTTACTATATATGATCCATGAAAGTGAAATTTGAAATGAAATAAATGGGAATTTACATTTTCTGACTTTTGCTAGTGATGTATGATTACCAAAATCACAGAATAAATTATTAGCATCATTACCATGCCTAAAATTATAATCACAACTTCTCCCAAAGGGAAAAACACAACAAAAAGGACATAATTTATTATACTAAAAAGGTAAACCATGGGCATTATATTGTATGTACAACCAAAGGGGAACATGAAGATGCTTCCATTGATTAAGACAAAGCAAGAAAGTAAACAAACTATGCATCACCATCATCTATTACAAAAGTTTTTCTGAGAGTTTTGACATTCACACTATATATATATATAACTTGTACGTATGACTCAATAAACTAAAAAAATAATTCCATTCCTATAAAAACCCAACTGCCAACACAATATGTAATAGCAAATATTTGACAAGCCAATGGTGGTCGAGAGTGAGTGATGAACAACGCTTCTGCACCCGCTCCTCGAATGGCAATTGTATTTTTCAGTTGAAGCAGGCCGAGGTTGCACAACAATATGGTGGGATAAATGATATTGACATGTGTAAAAAATGTACACTTGCCTAGAGTAAAGGAAAAATTCTGGTGAGGAAGAAGACCAACAACGGTGTGGAATTTGGAAATATGGATTTTTGGGTAAAGCTATATAATATAATAGTAGTAAAATGGAATTGACCAAAGAGAAAAATTAAATAAATAAAACCCCTTTTCATGCAATTTACTGAGCTTGCTAGCACTGGCTGCCTCTGCGGCAGCCAAGAACACCAGCTCCGGAAGTAATGGAGCCAACCATGGAAGAAGACTTTGCCCCTAAGCTTGAAGCTCTGGCATAGCTGGCTGAAGCTCCAGCTCCAGATGGAGTGAAATAGGCCCCATTAAGCAACAAGTCACCCTCAGACCTCCAGTTCCAACCCTTCCACAGACCAACATTAGTTTCCACTCTCTTTGTCACCTTCATAATCAAATCCATCAATACAAGTAAAAAATTTAGTATATGGTTTTCATATTATAAACTAAGTAAAAAGAAAAACTTTAATTTTAACCCTTAAGGCGAAGAAAATTGGAAAAGAACATAGGGATCTAGAAGGGGTACCTCTTTTGCAAAAGGATTAGCTGGGGCAAGGTATCTGTTGCCTTGGCTGTTGATGGTGGGGCTTGCACTTCCACCAATTGCATACATCTCCCAGTGAGTGTAGTCATTGTTGACCACATGGAAATACCCATGTCTGCACCTGCATTTTTCATTAAATTTATTTGTTTTAGATCAGAGGAATCTAAATTCCAAAATAGCTGCTGCTACTGTGATTTTATATAAAAAAAACCATGTCAATGGTCTCATTTTTATTATTTATTTATTTTCAAAACTATTTTTTAAACCGGATTTGTACACTGATCTTTGCACTTTCATTGATTAGTGGAGGAAAAATTAATTCTTTACCCAAGAAACTTAATTCCACCATCACAAAACAAAGGCCAAGAGAAATTAGAAGGATTTGCTACAGAAAGTTTATTATATTTTTACCTTGGCATTCTCTGGATAAGACCCTCTCCGAAATGGTTGTAGGCAATAGTCACTTGCATTAGCTTGTCTCTCACATAGGAGTCACTATGACCCAACAGCATAACCTGGTTTACAGAACTGTATTAGTTTATCCATAAAAAAGGAGCCAGGTTAAACGGTTAAAATGGTTTGGAAATTAACACACCTCATTGTGGTGGGTGAAGTAATTGTTAGAAACTGTAATGGCAGTTGAGCCCATGACAGCATCAACAAGGCCATCAGCACAGTTAGACAATGAATTGTGATCAACCCAAATGTGGCTTGACCCAAAGATGGAAATGGCATCACCATCAGCCATTGTCCTCCACCCAAAATGGGTTGGAGAGCTCCTCACCATAGCATTTCCAGTGGGTTTGCAGTCATGGATATGCAGCCCATGAATTATGACATTTGTAACAAACTGGATGGTAATGCACGCTCCGTTAGCAATATGGACATTGACCCCACGACCATCAATTGTCTTAAAGCTGTTCATGATAAGCTCCTGCTTCAATTGTATCACCATGTCACGTTTGAAGACGATCCAGAGAGGAGTGTCCTGGATAACAGCATGGCGCAGGGTTCCAGGCCGGGGGTTAACAGGGTCATCATCACCAGAATCAGTGACAACATAGAAGCGACCATCACGGCCTCCAATGGCATTTCGGCCAAAGCCAATGCCACAGTCAGCAAGGCGCTTGCGGTTGCGTTGCCAGTTGGGGTCACAACGCCAGCAGTCATCAATGGGATTACCAGTTCCACAGGAGAAATAACCCAATTTCCTTCTCTCAGTGCTGTTTCGGATGCTCCTGTATAATTCAATAAAAGATTGTCATAATGTGTTCCGAGTTTTAACATTATTAATCAATATTATTACATTAAAGGTTTCAAATCATAACACAAGCAACACTGTCAAATGTTTCAATATTCAAGAAGCCACTACAAAAGTGTATAATTAATTTCTCCATTATTGTCCACAATAAGATGATGCCAAATGAAGGGTAATTAGCTAGTTTATTGAGTGTCGGTGGTGGTACCTATCCCTGAATTCTAGATCTCTTTCCTGATCCCATCTCTTTTACTTCTTGTAAGTGATACTACTAGTTATTTTGTCACTTTACAAGGGAAGTTTGGTCATTCCTGTTGGATGGGGCCAACTTTTGTTGGTCTATTAGAATTAATGGAAGCAGACAAGCAGTAAATAGGTTGGAGGTGCCATTTTTCTTTCTTTCCCCCACACACATGGTTGTTGCTGTCGGTGACAAAGTAAGGATACAGAACAGAAGGGAAATAACCATACACACCAGGATTATTTCTGTATAGATGATTTATATAATAATATGCACTCTTGTTTTTACTATATATTATAGACTAGCTTGTGTTGCTACTTTTGGGACTTGCACATGCATATATACAAGAATGATAACCTTCAGATGTAATTAACATACACTCACATGACTAACAAAAGTGACCAATTTAATCTCTCCTTTTAGTCTAAATACTAAATTGTCCTTGAAATAGTGTCGGTAAAAAGTATCAAACAGGGGTAGTTTTGAACTTTTCATATTCAAGAGTAACCAAATCCTAAAGCACCCACTTGAGGTACAACATTAAAAGCTTTTTTCTACCCCTTCTGTTTCTGGCTATGAAACTTGGTAGTAAGAATATCAATGACCATAAAAAGCGTATAGGGACAGGAGATGAGGCTAAAACAGAACAAACCCAATAATTTTACAAATCTATCGTTATCAAATTTAATGGATAAAAACACTATACACTTGGATAGGTGGGTATAAAAAACTGAAACTAAAGGAAGAGACACAAGATATGGATATGACAAGCGCTCCATGTGATGGAATTGAGCATACAAGATATGGAAGTCAGAATATAACAGATGGAGAACATTGTTCTTGATTCCTCATAATATTAGTAATAGACAAAAGGATAAAAATGACAAGTGAAAACCAATAATAATTACCTTTCTAACATAAAGTTATATTTAGAAAAGTCTAAGAAAACACCAAATATTGTTCAATTAACATATATTATGAGCTACTAGTACTACTAAAAGTGATAAAAATCAGTGAGTTTGAAAGGTCTGTTATGGTCACACCAAGAACTACACTAACAACCAAATCCCATTCTCCATCAATGCCGAAACCAAAAGAATATAGAGAGATTTAGACAGGAAAATAGAGAGGATCCATACATTTCAACCATGGAAGCAACCTCATCTGGGTCAGAAACTGCATGTTCATTCAAACCTTCATCATCATCCACTCTGGAAAAATAATACCCATATCAATTCCATCACCAAAAACCAAATATACCATTAAATACCCAAAGTAAAATCAAAATTGAAGAACCCCCTATTCCAAATATGACTAACAAACCCAGCAAGCTCATTTGCTTCCACTGGAGCTCAATCTGCAATGACTCGCTTAATTGGGGAAAACCCCAAACCCAAAAACCCATTTAGTTGAATCGTGAAGCATTTTGGTAAATTTGAAGGTAAATCAACCGACATGTCCCAAAATACTGCCCGCAGGAGAATGGAGGAAAAGGGTCACATCTCACATACATGCATGACATGTGAGATTCGTGGCATGCATATGTATATATGTACCCTTTTTTATTTAGAGGAAAAAGTGGATGGACACAAAAAGTACAACACTCTGCAACACGCAAAGGCCAAAGCTCAAGAATAGTCCATTTACTAGACACCGTTAAAACCGTCAAAAAGTTGCTTCTCGGGAGGAGAGAAAATATAGTATCAACTGAAAACCGAAAATTCTAAAGAGAGAAGACTAGACAGCTCAAATGACTGAGCTACCCTTACTCAGATTGTGGGCGAAGCAGTTTACTGAGGGTATTATATGGAATTTGAAAAAGGGACCGATGGCCGGGGTTTGTTTGTTATTACCATCAGTAGCGAAAATAGGAATTCGAAGAACTAACATTAACGGAACAACGGTTCAGATCTGTGAGTATTTGGGATCTCAACGGCTATGATTTGTTTCCGCTGAGGTTGGCGGATTGCTATGTAGTAACCGACCTAACGGTGGAGAGTTCATCTTAGAAAGTAAAACCGACGGCTCATATAAGGAGACTGTAATAACGTTTTAGAGTATATAAACCAGCATTTTCGGTGGGAGCTGAGTTGACTCAGTAAGTACCTTTCCGCCATTGATGAGTTGGTGGAGCTCTGCAACTCCGCTTTTTCTCCAGTCCTGTCAAAAATAAACAGCAAATGTACGAATTTTTAATCTAAAAAAACGCCACTAAAACATTAGTATCTCTGTTTTTCTCTCCCAATTTCTCTCTGTAATAGTTTAATTATTAAGATTTTGGAGGAAGATTACACATGATGCAGTTGAATTGGTAAAATAATTACAGTAAAAACGAAATTGAGATGAAGGAATCGTAACAAGGGACACATTATGTAGAAGAAAACCTAGCTCAAAAACAGAGCATATGTAATTTATATATGATAATTAAATATACATTATTCCTCCGAGGGTGATTATTAGAAATAAAGCTGTACTTTATTCAATGGCGTCAAATGTAAAGACAATTTAGAGAGAGAAAACACCTTGGCTCTGAGAGCTCATTTTCCTTCACAGTCGCAATGACCCCGACAAAGAGCAGCAAAAGTACCAATGAAGAAAGAGAAACCCATTTCTTAGACACCGCCATTGCCACTGAAATTAAAACTCAGCACAATGCTCTCTTCTCTTTGAGCTTCAATTTCTCACTCTAAAAATGGCGGATCTGAAAGAGAAACAAATTTAGAGAGAGAAGAACACGAAAAACAGAGAATTCTACAAGAAAGAAGTGAGCAGTGTGCAGACTGCAGGGTCAAAGATGCAGACCCAGCTTAACGGCCTCTTTTATAGACACTAGCCAACCAGAATTATTAGACGGCTTACTTAACGGTCGTTAACTTTTAACGAATACACCAAAATTCCCATTTGACCGCGGTTAGGTTTAATCTTTAACCACTAATTATCAACTTAACCACCTCACTAACCGCCACCAACCGACTGCGCTCACGTGCGCACTCACGTGACTGGTTTCTGTATCTCTATCGATCTACAGTTACTTGATTAAGAGTACTCAATTACTTTAACGAACTTAACGCTATTTAACTGGATGGGGTACGGTAAAAAAAGAGGAAAAGTTAAAATGAGGGAATCAGCGACTGCCACGTAATCAATCACGTTAGGGGGTAAATAAGTGTCCGTACAAACAAACTCTGGCTGAAGAAACTGAATTTACGGTTTTAAGCTCGGGTTGGGGAGGGGGGGGGCGTCCGGTGCAAATGTACCGGACTAACGTCCGGTACATAGTGTTAATTTTTTTTTATTTTTTTTTTTTTGGTTTTTTTTTTCACAATTATTAGGAAAAAAAATAAAAAATAATAGAGCAAGTTTGAACAAAAAATTGTAAAAGAAAGTACGTTTTTTATTGAAAAAACACTGTAAACAGTTTACAGTGCTTTTTCAATAAAAAACGTACTTCTTTTTACAGTTTTTTTTCAAACTTGCTCTGTTATTTTTTATTTTTTTTTCTCATAATTGTGAAAAAAAAGGGGGGGGCACAGGACGTACCGGTCGTTAAGGAACCGGACGCTCCCCTAATTATTTAAGCTCATTCTGCAGTGTAAGGAAACTAGTTGTATATTTTATTTTGAATTCCCTTCTATTCAGGAAATATATATATATATATATATATATATATATATATATATATATACTAATTGGGGGGGGGGCGTCCGGTTCCTTAACGACCGGTACGTCCGGTGCCCCCCTTTTTTCACAATTATGAGAAGAAGAAAAAATAATAATAGAGCAAGTTTGAACAAAAAACTGTAAAAAGAAGTACGTTTTTTATTGAAAAAACACTGTACAGTGTTTTTTCAATAAAAAACGTACTTCCTTTTACAGTTTTTTGTTCAAACTTGCTCTATTATTTTTTTTTTCTCATAATTGTGGGAAAAAAAAAACAAAAAAAAAAATTAACACTGTGTACGGGACGTTAGTCCGGTACATTTGCACCGGACGCCCCCCCCCCCAACCCAACCCAACCCAACCCAACCCAACCCAACCCAACCCAACCCAACCCATATATATACACCGTCTCTTCTCTAACCAATTTTCTTCGTTTAATTTTAAACAGCGAATAGTTATGTCGACGGTTTCAATCATCCATATAATTTAAAAAATTATCATTATAATTGATTTATTTTTAATTTATTGTTTAAAATTTACTTGAGATGAAGACGGATATATATATATATATATAGTGGCGAAGCCAAATACAGTTGTATGGGGGCAATCGCTCCCACTGGAAAAAAAAATTACTTTATAATGTAAGATAAATTTTAAAATTTTTAAGTATTATATATAAATTGCCCCCACTAAAATTTTATTAATTTTCTATTATACAGGGTCAAATTAAAAATTTATAACTTTGTCAATCAAATTTTAACCACATATGACTCATATCCTCTCAATATATATATCTCCCTATAATATTTTAAACTAAATAATAATATATTATTTTTAAAAATAAATAATGAATTACTTATTTATGAACAGTTGTGATTAAAAAAATCTATTATGAGTCAATATAGTGTGTATATATATATATATATATACTCGTAATTATAAAGTATTAAAAAAATTGGTTCGGGGCGCTGCCCCCGAACCCCCGCCAAATTATTTGTAACTCAGTAATAATTTCGCCCCCACTGAAAATAGTTTCTGGCTTCGCCACTGTATATATATATATATAAGGATTCCATCCACAGCAACCGGTTGTTGGGGAGCAACTCATTTTGGCCCAGCCGCTACATGTAACGGCTTGTTACTTCTTTTTTTTATCAGCCGCTACAAATTGTAGCGGCTGTTGTAGCGGCTGGGCCAAAATAGATTGCTCCCAACAACCGATTGATGTGGATGAATACTCATATATATATATATATATATATATATATATATATATATATATATATATATATAAAGGGTGTATTAGCTAGGAAAAATTTTGAAAATAAGTTTTTTTAAAAAATCAGAATAATCTTTATAATTTTAAACATAAATAAGAAATATATATCATCTAAAGTGCGAATTTGTTACGCTTGGTTGGATACGCACATATGAGTGTGGCCTCCAAAACACTCTTCTGAAAAAACTTTCGATCTGTATATTTTTTCTTCGAGAATTTTTCTGATAGGAATACGAAAAAAACGTTTATCAAATATATAATTAGATTGATCATTATCTCTCTTAAGAATCTGATCACTATTAAACTAAGGAGGGAATTCTAAGGATTCTCAATACTTACTTATATATATATTATTATCTAATAATAATATTCAAGATAAATATTAATTATAATTATTTAAATAAAAATTTTAATACAAAATTTTGAATCTCATATAAAGTTTTTAATAAAAAAATTAATATGAATTTCTCATATAATTAACCAATTTAATAATTACATATTACCTTAGGCACTATTTGAGGCTTCATATATAAGATATAATGATAAACTTAAACTTTTTAGTTTATTTTTAATTATTATCATTAAATATGAACTTTTTATATATAAAAAAATTAATAATTGAGATTATTTTTATGAAATAGAAATATTATTATTATTTATTTTACTTTATGGTATGGAATAACGTGTTGTAACTTATAAAAGGTTTATCCTGAGGAAGCGGAATTCTCGGCGGAATTGGGCTCCAGACCGGAATATAGACTTCAGTCTGGTCATCGTTATACTATTAGTAACATGTTAGTTTGTTGATGTGTGAGATAAGGCAGTGTTTGGATAATGTTTGGGCATGTGCTGACCAGAATCTAGGTGGCTGCCCACATTCAAATATTAACAGGTACATACTACTTTATATAATATTCATGATTTTTGTTTTTTGCCTTTCTGATTTCAAAAATTGCTTGAATAAAATTTTCATAATGTATGTATCCCCTAGACAGACCTGACAAATGGGTTAAGCTGACCCAATTGGGTCGGGTTATAATCGGGCCAGACTATTAGCGGGTCGGATCAAACTGTTTAAGTTTTTGTGGGTTGAAAAATGAATTTCAAAGCCCGCGTTTTAACGGGCGGGAGGACCAGTCCGCAGGCTTGGACTGATTTATGACCAAATTTTGACACATTTATGGGCCGAGCCCAAACAGTCCGGGTCATCGTCGAGCCTGCCAAAACGGCCCAAATTTTAATGGGCTAAAAAATGAAGACCAAAACCCGTGTTTTAACATGTCAGTCTGCGGACTTGGGCCGATTGTTGTTAGGTATACCTATAGTATTTTTGGATTCATATATTTGCTTCTGTTAACATTTTTAGGGGGAGTTGTTAGCATAAAATTAATTTTGGTCAATTGATCTTTCTCTGCGTGTCAACATTGTATTGGTTAATTGATCAACTTAGCATGAATTCAACTTCATGGTAACCGGATCTATTTTTAGGAAGTGTGAAATTGTTAGGTTGATAAGAAAAAACTTTGAGGACATTATAATTGGACAGGACTTGAGTGCTTTACAATTTAACTTATTTATATTTTTACCCTCAATTAACATATCCGCATAGAAGAGCTCGCTATCTCATCAATTATTTATTTTTGCAGAAATAATTTATATGTCGACAAATTTATGACAAAATTAGTTTGCGATTACGTGAAAATTAAGTGATCATATAAAATAAATTAAGATAAAATCATTCTTAATTCTCTCTCTTATCTCATGTATCCATATATCCACATAAATTTATTGTCGTAACAAGATTCTTTATTTATTTTTTCTTTTTACATAATTTGAATTTTTGTCATGGTTAGGATTATCATATTGTAGACATCATATTTAACCCCATGTGAATTGTGATATTCTCATCTGATTAATATCTCATCTATTTTTTCCCTTTTTTTACATATTCTATTATATGTTTCTACCAAAGAGATAAAATTCCTATTGTTTACCTAAAATATTTAATGACGTCACATTACACGTTATGATGTCAATATATGAGATTGTGTAGAACTATAAAATTGGCTTATTGTATTAAATATTTTGTTAAATTATTTTCAACTATAATTATTCACGTAACTTACGAGAAGGACAGATTTTAGGTGCAGACGAGCATGTAAGTGTTTATTATTTCTATTATAATGTCAGTGTTGTAGTTTAAGAGTAGAAATTAATATGATTGTTGTTGCTGAATTTTCTGATGGTTGCGATGGTCTTTGGGCTTATCCTTGGGCACGTGGTGTCGAAACATGGAGTATTTGTTAATCCGACGAAGATTGAAGCAATATAAAGTTGGGAGCAACCGAAGTCGGTGACTGAAGTACGTAGCTTTTTGGGCTAAGCTGGTTATTATCGGAGATTCGTGGAAGTGTTTTCTCGAATCGCTACTCCATTAACCCAGCTAACTCGGAAGGATACAAAATTCGTTTGGAGCGAAGAATGCGAGAAGAATTTCCAAGACCTCAAGAGGTGTGTTGTTAGTTGCAGGGGATTTCCCTGACCTTGTAGTCGAAATTCATGGAGGAATGATTTAAGCCCCTTTGTATAAATGTATAAATTTATATTAATTTTATTTTAAGTAAATAAAGAAGAACTTGGGAAGAGGGAGAAATAATAGAAAAATGTTATTTAGTTGGCAAATCATTACCCACTCACTAAATATTATTTTTTTTGAAATTAAATTTTTTTAAAAAATACAGTGAACTAATTATATTTTTTTAAATACAGTAATTTAATACTTATAACTCGACAAATAGAATAAAATAAATATACTTTTTGCCATTACATAATCTTCAAGCCATTCATTATTTACCTTTTAGGGGACACGATTATATTATCATGCAACAGCCCAAGTGGCTCCCATCATAACAAAATTTTCACGCCTGTAAATTATTATTATTTCACCAAAGTTTTTACAATTTTACTCTGCCCTCATGTGCACGCAAAGCATCATCATCATCACCATGCACCCGCAAAACCGTGACCATCCATATCATGGACCAATTTATCATCATATACACTTATTAGGACCAAAAATATTATACCCTAAAAATCACATTTTCTTCACTATATGAATTTCGTGTCTTAAAATTGTTGATCAAGGAAAAGAAAAAAAGAAGAAGCTTTGACATGGATCTGATGGTTCATATTGTTCTTGTTCGTTTACCAGTTTATTAAGCGCTTAGTGTACTTGAAATTTTAAATACATTAAAAAATTTGTTCGTTTATAAATAACTTATTTTAATCACGCCTTATTTATTTTACAAAGAATTTTTTTATGCGGACATGAAAATTAAATTCGAGTGTATTTGAATTTTACCTATTTGTATTTTTACCACCCAAATAGGTGGAATTCGAATACTCTCTGGTCCAATTTTTATGTCCACATAAAGTTTTTGATTTACAAATGTGTCTCTTCAGATGTTTTTCCATAGATTTTAGAAACTAATATTTTCACATCACTTTTTGATATTTTTACACGTACGATCCACATATTAGTCAATAAAAATTCGACACATCAGCTAATACATGAATTTTACTTATAAAAATATTTAAAAAAATATAGAAATATCAATTTCCTAAATTTACCCTTTGTTCTTAACTTGTTCCATTGATTGTTAAGATTTGGGATAAATCAACTTTTGGTATATGTACTGGGACACGACTTATAATTTGGTACCCAAAGTGAAAAAAAGTTATAAACTGGTGATTGTACTCGAAAAATATTACACTCCGTTAAACATTATGGTCACGACTTATAATTTGATACCCGAAGTGAAAAAAGTTGCAAACTGGTGATTGTACTCAAAATTTTTTGTGATCTGGTGCTTGTACTTTCTAATTTTTAAATAATCGTTAAAATTGATCTAACGGGAGAGACAAACATATACAGAGAGAAGCGAAGTCGACGCGAAGAAGGTCCTCAATGTTTTGTTACATCTTTTTTTGCCTCCCACATTCGCACTGTTACTCCAGAGTGGCACCGACTTGAGAACTCTGGTGTAATCCATTCATTTTTGTTGCATGAACTACAATCTTCTTTTTCGATTTTATTTACGATTCCACTCCAAGACGAGCTCATCCTTTCAATTAAACATTGAAAACCCTTTAATAAATATATGGGAACCAGTAATCAATGGAGAATCGAGACAAGAAGAAAGACAGAAGAAGAAAATCCTAATTTTCACACAGAATAAAGATGAAATCCTACTGTTTAACGAAGTGTAACATTTTTTGAGTACAATCACAAGTTTGTAACTTTTTTAATTCGGGTGCCAAATTATAATTTGTGTCCCTAATGTTTAACGGAGTGTAATATTTTTCGAGTACAATCACCAGTTTGTAACTTTTTTTTATTTCGGGTACTAAATTATAAGTCGTGTCCCAATATAAGTACCAAAAATTAATTTATCCCGTTAAGATTCTGACAAGAGGCCCACAAGATTATTTACTACCAACCATATTTATGCACCTTCAACAAGAATCTATATGCGAGAGAAAGGGAATTGTGGGGTTCCCTTGCTTTTATGCCCCCTTACATCTTTTACATAATCAAAAGTGAAAGCGAGATTTTGTAGGCCATGTTTGGTACCCACAAATTTGTTGGCTCTTAATTCTTTAAGCTAATTAACTATTCTTCACTTCTCTCCAACAAAGTGACCCGTCCACGCCCCAGAATGTTACTTCTTAAATTTTGAGTCTCAAATAAAGTTTTTAATAAAATATTTAATATGAATTTCTCATATAATTAACTATAATTATTACTTTTGACAACAAAATTATTATTATGATGATTATATCTGAGGTGGACATCATAAATTTGGTAAAGGAATTCTGTTTATTTTAAATAGAGGGCTATATGTATAAACAGTTTGGTAGGACATAGTCGTCTATGGTGACGGTTTTTTTTAGGTTATAGCGACGGTTCATCCGTCGTCATAGACCAGAATAGCTATAACGACGGGGTGAATCGTCGCTATAATCCAAAAAAATCGTCGCAATAGAACGACTATGTAATACGCATTTTTATATATATTTTTCCATTAAATAGAATACCGGATCCATATTATAGTTAAAATTAAAAATAATTTGATGAATAACTTAATGATTTTTTTTATCAAACATCGAATGAAATATATTAAAATTTGCAAACTGTTACAAACGATAAAAAATTACAATACAAATAATTAAAAATATAATCATTTCAAACATAATAACAAATAATCAAGAATACAATCAATCGTAAAAACAACTAATGGACACCATTTATACTCATAAAAATAGTTATAATTCTAAAGTAATAACATAATATAAATATCTGAGCAGTTTTTCAATACGAGTAAAGAAAGAAACAGGTGTCATGATATTAATTTATGTTGGTATTATAATATTAATATATTATTTTTTAAAAGAAAAAATATCCAAAGAACCAAGAAGAAAATATAGTTAAATATGGATACAATTCAGTAAAATTTGTCCAGTAGTACTGTGACGCCCCCAAAATAGGTATACATCACCCATTCTGAGTTTTCAATACATGGTACAGAAACTACTATTGTTAGGTTTGTAATATTCATGAACGCAATCAAATTGCACAAAATTAGCTGAAACGTGTAAAAATCAGAGTTTAAAAAAAATTACAAACCATAAACCCGGATCACCCTTTATGCATAATTATTAATTAAACGAAAAGATAAGAACAAGAACCATACCCTTGAAGATCGAGCTTCTTCAGGTACAAGTTCACCTCCAATCCTTTTCGCGTTCAACTTGAATCCACCGGGTTGGGTTCCTTCCTTTAATCAACGTTAGCCACCCAAGTGTTTGGCCTCTAGAGGTGATCCACCAAGGAAGAAGAAGAATTCAAGAAGATGAGTATTTGGCTCAAACCCTAGTTTTCTATCTCTATAGAAAAAGGGGCGTACTCTCCAACAATTGGAATAACGTATTCACGTGTTGTGAAAGTGTCAACAACCTCTACACCCATAATAAGACTCCTCTTATTTATAGATGTGGTCAACCCTCCTTAACAATTAAGGAATTGAGTTTTATTTTAATTAATTAAATTCCTTTAATTAATTAGGCTCCCTAATCTTATTAGAGATAATTAATTAAACTTTTAATTAATTAGCCTCCTAATCTTATTAAGAATAAATTAGAGTACTTTTATTAATTAATTCCCAAACTCCTTTAGGAATTAAATAATAATAATAGTAATAATAATAATAATAAGACTCCTCTTATTAATTTATATTTAATATTTTTAAAATATTAAATAATAAATATTAAGCTATTTAATTTATTCTATCACCATAGATTAAATTAAATATACTTAACTTATTATTACGATTATGCCATTAACTTCTTAAATAATTATTCTTCCTTTTATGGTGTGACCCTTTAGGTTCTCCATATTAAACCGGTTGTGAATAAATTAATTAGAACAATTCTAATCTTATTTAAATAAATAAATTAAACTAATAATTTATTTAAATAAATAATATTTATTCTACAATAGGGATAAGCCTCCCTAGCGATCAACGACTTTCCAGATAATATAGATTTCAACATTAATCATAAAAGAACCTTTGAGTAAATAGTTACCGTACAATTCAATCCTTCCACCATACAATGTCCCAATTAAATATAAGACATGGAATTTCTGTCAAGTCTTATTTTATTTAATTATATGTATTTCGACTCTTAAATGCACAACTCCAAATAATGCAAATTAGAAACTCCTTTCTAATTTCATTCTGCCTTGGCCAAGGACTACTGAGTTGTCATTTATCGAATCACATAGGACATTTCTCTTCTTTTACTAGAAGTGGTAGATTCTTTATTGATCATACATTATATCCATGTACAACTTATTATACCCAAGCATACCCTTTGATATACCCTAAGGGTCTTAAGGAATAAGTCAAAGTATAATTCATCATACACAAGATACTATGATGATCTCAAGTCCAAGGATCACTTGTACTACTATCACTACAGGAATTCCTATTGACATGCAAGTAAAACTCCATTAGGTATTCCTTAGCGAGCCACGTTCAGTGAACTTATTCTCTAATAAGCACCTACATACTTGCTTTAGTGTCTCCACACAAATGATCATGAGATCAATCATCCTCATCCAATGAGCAAGCAACGTATGTACCAATTTATCCGGATTTACTAATCCCCAATTTAGTAATCCAATGATTGGGAACTATTTTAGTTTTAAACTTTCTAAGAATTTAGATCTCATTATAATGATCATCATCATTATTCTAAAAGCATTGCTTAAAACTATGGGTTTATCACATATTATAAAACAACATCGTGTAGATAATTAAAAGCCTTTAATAAATAAATACTTTTTATTAATAAATGAATAAGATTGTTTACAAAGTATATGCTTTATCATCAAACATGATTGGCTTGTGTGCATACTGCTTTCAATTACAACTTTATTAATACAACCATAAAACTGTGAGTTTAAATACAAATATTATCTTCTAGACAATATCTATACCCAAATAAATTCTCATCACATTTATTGATACATTATTTTATAAAAATGGTGAGGACTACTAAACAACTCTCTCTAGAACCTTCATTCCATACCCCGACTAGTACTCGTTATATTCTCGCCTCCTGAGAAGAAAAATGGAACAAAAAGGAAAAGGGTGAGCTCAACTAGCCCAGTAAAGAATATTATGACTAGGATAATATACAACAAATTATCGTTAGTCTTCAACAGGAAAAAATTTAAGAGAATACACTAAACAACAAGTTTTAGATCAATATTCGCACCGGAAATAATAATTCATAGAAGAGTTACGTAGAGGACGAAATCTACTAATATCTATGAATTTAACAGTCCATCATCATTATTTTATCCCTGTAACATCAATCAATACACATCTTGAGTCAAATATTCATCTTTGCACTACAGGCCAAAGATATTCATCAGAAATCATTCATCTTTGCACTACATGCCAAAGATATTCAATTATATCATCATTTAGGACTGAGGATGATGAAAAATATTTTAAAGAAAATGAATCTAGTGAATCAAAAGAACAAATATTAAAGATTCGTACTTTAAACAATCCAAGTTCAAAAATACTTCATAAATAACCAGAATGGAGTAAAATTCAAGAATGATCAAAACATGGATACAATCAAAGCTAGTATCCATAATAGATATCTTGGACGAAAAACGAAAATTTAATTTTTCTGTGAATAGTGTCGTATTCGTGAATAGTACCGTATACGTGAATAGTGTCGTATACGTGAATGGTAACTCCAACACCAAAAGATAAAAATTTCACAAAAAATATCATCATGCTTCGTGAATAGTACTCATGAATAGTAACTCGTGAATAATAACTCATGAATAGTAACCCCGACATGAAAAGTTCCAAATTTGATAAAAAAAAAATTCCAACCAATATTTCGGCATAATGATATTGAAGAAATAATATCATTTTCGAATAAAATAACATCCCTTACCTCACAAAGACAGTACTTCTAGTTGAAACACCGGATATAGGCTATGACTTGAACTTGCACCGTATAGCAACACTCAAAGTATCAAAATACTCACAAGAATACGCTCAATATATAGAGAGAAAAATAAAGAAAAAACATTAGTTTCTGGTGTAATTTTTAATTCTAACCTAAGCACCCTATTTATAAGAAAATGCTTAGAACACCAAAGTAGAAAATTTAATATAATATTAATATATTTAATAATTTTTCTACGCCCACTTTGACAACTGATCTCAGCTCATTAAACACATGATAGGGCTGCCCACACAACAAAAAAAAACGTTTTTCTCAATTAATTAATTTAAAACTACAAAAAAAAATAATTAATTAATTCGAAACTTCAATAATTCACAATAAAAAGCCCTTTTGTCAGAAAAATTCGAAACTCACGACTTTCCATAGGAAATTCCATTATCTACAACTTTGCAGAAGGAAAATTTTCCAAATTCCAAACAGAAATTGACCGAAATCCACAAACGGGCGATTTTACAGGCTATAATCAAATTTTAATCAAGAAATGGGGTTCACGGACATGAAAAACATGTTTTAAATATTTTTGGTAATAAAAATACTCCTCATATACTCATACATCCCATATTCATTATAAAGATATCACCGTTATTATATTATAATAATATAATAATATGTTTAAGTGAATTATTTTATCAAAAAAAGATAAAATATTAATTTTTAACAATTGTCACATTAAAAAATTTCTCCATCTATATCCACATAAAATCAATATTTTTCTCATCAAATAAATTAATAATTAATTATTCACAAATAATATTACAGAATCACAATACTGACAACCAAGCAGTTCCCAGATAGAGGGGACTTTTCAATAAGGATTTCTCATTACTGGCGCGCAATTAGGTGACCAAACCTCTCCTTAGACAGAATTTTCTAGACATTGCCAATAATGTTATCTAATAATATTATTCAGATAATATGAATTATTGCTCCGATAATAGAAAATACTGTGTAATGACAATTATTAAAACAACAAGAATATAAAATATCAACGTAGCAATTATTGAATCAATTAAAATAAACTACTGAACAGTAATTACTGTAACAATTATAGAGTAGTGCCTTCTTACGTAAGAATCAATAATTGGTGCAATACCATGTGCTACTGTATTTTAACCACCGAGTATTTCAACAGTATTAACGGTAACAACTACGCCGTTATTTATAAACAACTTATATTTGTCGTTTTCTTCATCCAATCGCTTTTCGTTATAGGGCCCACACAAGGCTGCGCCGTCGTACGAATATTCCCCGACAACAAGAATATTGCACAACCAAACGAATATTCCCCGACAAAATATGAATATTTTATAACCACCTGCTTATTTAAGATATTTGCGCATTTTACCGATAACTAATCATATTAATCACATCAACCCTTACTATTTCAAAATAATAAATAAAGAAATTTAAATTTCATTTATTAATAATTTGGGGTCTTACAAGTACTCCTATATAGTGTCATTGTTGATACATTTTTAATTTAAAAATGGTTTATTTTCTACACACTTTTTTTCTTTCTATTTTAAAGTTTTACTTTAGGTATAAAAAGAAGTACTATTTAATTTTTATAAAATTAATGTGTAAAAGTTTTAATTTAGCTTGTGAATATAATTTATATTTAAATAAAAAATGATTTAAAAATTTATAATTTTATAAATTAACTTGAATAAAAATTATATGAGACTCTTTTTTCACACACTAGATGCCACATCATATATCATGTCACCATTAGTTTACACGAGTAATGTTACAGACACAAACTATTTACAAACATTTTATAAACTGTTGATGTGACATACTCCACCTCAGCATATTGATCAACAAATTATTTTAATATTGTATTTGGGCCCACACAATATGCTGATGTGAAGTATGCCACATCAGCAGTTTGTAAAATAGTTTGTGTCTTTAGCATTATTCTAATTTTAGACGTAAGATGCAACGTCTAATGACACGTCAACACTAGTTAACCATAGTTGGGCTCTTAGTCAAATTTTGAATAGTTTTGAAAATTGTTTGACATTTTAATATTATGTGTTAAAAAATAATTTATATATTTTTTTGATAGCTTAAGAAAAGTAAATATATATTTTTGATAATTAAGTCTTTTCTATACACTTTGCTTAATCATCTTAGCAAAAGTAAGCTTTCACATGTAACTCTTTATATTGATTCATTGTTTAAAAAATTAATTGAAACCTTTTGCTTCGTCATTTCCCCAATAAAAAGCAACTTTTCCATAAATTAGTGTTGCATGACAAGATACCAACTTATTCGGCAGTGGTTATTATGAAATTAATTTTAGTTAATTGATTAATACTTATATAGTATTGACACATAGGACGAGAGGTGATATCTCTATTTACGTGACAGCACTGTATTAATCAATTGACCAACTTATTATGAACGTAACTTCATAATAACCTGATCCTACTAATTGTATGACTTGTGTACGTTAAATTAAAAGAAAAATAAAATATTTTGTGAAAAAAATATTACGATTTTTGTTATAAATAGACACATTAATAAATTAATTAATAGTATATTTGTTTTTATTTACAAAATATATCACTATATCTGGTCATAATACAATACTTCATCCATCCCATAATATATGATGTTTTAGATAATTTCAATTTTCTCAAATTATTTAATATTTTATATAATTTAGGAGAATTAATCACAATCTTTTCAAAATTACTCATCATGAGAAAATATTACAGATGATAAAAAAAATATTAAACAAATATAATATAATAAATTAATACTGTATTTAATATAATATAATTATTTTTTTAATTCTTATGTACAATTATAAAACGTAATATATTATGAGATCGGACCGAGGTAAAATACATATATACCACTAATTTTGACGGACCAAGTAATCCGAAAAATCACCCTGGCTTTAAATGTTTTCCACATAGGTGTACTATCTGACTTGTGTTAATTCACATTACTACTATATATTGATGTTGTTAAAGTCAATACAGTGCAACGGTTCTAATTTGTCACACCAAATTATGTCCATTCACATTTTACATGCCAAATAAAAAAATTAAAATAAGTTAATCAATAATTTTATATCTCTAGATACATAATTGTATGGGCTATATGTATATACACAATTATATAGTACACAGTCATCTATGACGACGATTTTTAGGACTACAGCGACGATTCACTTGTCTATAGATCAGAATAGCTATAGCGACGGATGAACCGTCGTTATAAGCCAAAAAAATCGTCGTCATAAACGACTGTGTACTACACAACTGTGTATATACTTTTTCCCCTAATTATCTATACACATAATACAACCTACAAAATTAAAATTGTTATATAAGGAATTATTGAGTTCTAAACACTACTTAAATAACCCTTTTAATCCCAACGTAAAGAGTTTTTTCTTTCTATTTTGGTTTGTTTCTTGGAAAGTAAAAGTCTTACAAATGAAAACTACAATTTATAAAATAAAATAACGTAACAAAATAATAAATAATTATTAAAAATAAAATTTTATTTTGAGACATAAAAGTCATATGCATTTTAAAAAAAACATAGAATAAAATAAAAAAAATCGTTTGTTATTTATTTTTCACCAAAAGAAAATCTTTATTGCGAATTTGGAAATATTGCTAATGAATTTGGTCGATTTTTATTAAAAAATTTAATTAAATAAGAAAAATATTTGATAACCCCACATGTCCCCTACCACACAAAATGGTGCACATGGAATTAAATTTGAAACATGTATTGATGCATAGCACCACCAGCTAGCTAGAATCCCCGCGGTGCCTCCTCCGTAACAAATTGTCACGAATCCGCATTTCTCAATAAAATGTGTACTCCATTTCTTCTCGTCAATTTTTTTTTGTTGATAATAATATAAATAACATAATATAATCACGTTAAATGTCGTAATTTCATTATCAGGTCAGTACTATAAAACTAACACCTTATTATTACAATACCTATATATATATATAGGGTCCGGATCCTGTCCGGACTATCGGACAGGTTTAAAATCCGGACCTTTTTTTTTTTTTTTTTTGCTTTTTTTTTTTGAAACAACTAAAAAAAAAAATTTTATGGAATTGGAATTTTTACATTATACAGTGTTTTGGGTGTGATTTGGATGCCTATAACAAAATATGTCTGTACAGTCTGGGCAGACTGTACATACATTGGTTGGTGTAGGTATTAAAAACATACCCAAAACACTGTATTATTGAAAAATTTCAGTTCCATAATTTTTTTTTTTTTAGTTGTTCTACCAAAAAAAAAAAAAAAAAAAATCAGGTCCGAATTTTCTCCCGTCCAGGAGTCCGGACTTGATCTTTATTCTATATATATATATATATATATATATATATATATATATATGGGTCTCATCCATAACAATCGCTTGCTGAAAATATTATTCCAGCAATCACTAGGGGTGGGCAACCGGTAAAAACTGGTCCGGACCGGTACCGAACCGAACCGGTACCAAAATTACTTAAATTTTGGTACCGATACCGGTACCGGTTGAACCGGTATACCGAACCGGCGGTACCGGTTCGGTACCGGTTTTTACCGAAAATTAATATAATTATTTTATTATTTTTATTATTATTTTATTATTATTATTATAATTATTATTATTTTAATTAATATTATTATTATTATTATCAATATTTTATTATTATTATTATTAATAAATTATTAATAATAATAAAAAATAGAAAACCGGTATATACCGGTCCGGTTCGGTATATACCGAACCATAAAAGTGGCGGACCGAGACCGGTACCGAATAACCGGTATATACCGGTTTACATTTATACCGAACCGGTCGGTTCGGACCGGTCCGGTTCGTCCAAAAACCGAAAAAACCGAAAAATTTGCCCACCCCTAGCAATCACATCTGACACCGTTTATTATGATTTCCAAGTGTTGGGTTTAAATAGGACTTTTAACCTGCCGCTAGAAAAAGTAGCAACAAACATTTTCTTCTTGACGGCCCAAAAATTATTTTAAAGTCATTTAATTAAAAAATCCTTATCGGTTCTAGCGGCAGGTTAGTTATATTAGTTTTAAATATTGTTGAGTGTTGTTTGTTGTCAACCAGTTATCCAGAGAAGAATGATGACCAAGGTTATAAACGAGGCAACACAATTCTGGTTCGATTCGAAAAAATACGAGTGAGACTCGGATTCGTCAATAATATGATCTAAATTTGAGCATTAAAAATAGTTCGAATACAAATATGAGTAGAATATGAGCAATGTTATACTCGACTCGTTTAAGATTCAAACTACTCGAATTTTTAATTGTGATTCGATACATACTCGGTTAATACATATTCGATTAGATGTTCAATACATTCTCTTATAATATATACAAATTTAAATCAAATTAGGATAATTAGTTATTATTTTGTTTTGTTTTTAATTTTAATTGTGATTTTATATTTGTAAAGTGTAATATTAATAAATATATTTTCTCATTTTTAAGTAAAATAACAAATTCAATTTATAGTTATATTTATTATAAAACTAGTTATTATGCGGAGACTCGAATTCGAGCTTGAATTTTAATCTCGCGAGTAGTTTGAATAAATATTCGAGTCGAGTCGGATCGAATTCGAGTAATAAATATTCGAGTCGAGTCGAATCTAAGTAGGATTTTTCAAATATAATTCGAATTTGAACCGAATTCGAATACGAATTTATCATTTTGAGTAACTCTCTGTTCGCTCCGGTTCGACTCGTTTAAACCCTTAATGATGACATTCACTTTAACAATTGTATGGAGGGATGAAGTTCGTGAGGATTTTGATGTCAATCGAATGACACTAAAAGAATATCCGGGAATAAGTAATGTATGCTATAGTTTGTATAACTTTATTTTGACTATACTACAAGAAATCATATATTTATTGACGAAAGTTATTAGGCACATGTTACAATTTATGGGATTCGATTCCGATATCTGGAGGTCGAGTTTTCAACATGTTGGTCAACTTGTTAAAACTTAGAACAATAGTCAAAAAATAAACCAAAACTCGCCTCAGGCGTTGAAACTACATGCAACCCTAGAAATAACACATCATAGATATTAGGCACACGTTACAACTTACGAGACTCGATTATGATATTCGGAGGTTGAATTATCAGCATATTTGCCTACTTTGTTAAAACTTAGAACAATAGTCGAAAAAAAGATCAAAATTCGCCTCAGGGGTCGAAACGACTTTCAAACCTAGGCATAACACCTCATATATATTAGGCACATGTTACAACTTACGGGACTTGATTTCAATATCTAGATGTCAAGTTATCAGCCCGTTTGTATAACTTGTTAAAACTTAGAACAATAGTCAAAAAATATAAAAAAAAATTGTCTCGGGTATCGAAATGACATGCAAACCTAAACATATCACCTCATAGATATTAGGCACACGTTACAACTTACGAAACTCGATTTCGATATCCGGAGACCGGGTTATCAGCCCGTTCGCCTACTTTGTTAAAACTTGAAGAACACAAACTAAAATTATTTAAATATGCTCTATTTTGGACTTCGTTATTAATATTTTAATTTTGTAGTTTTGTTGATGAGCCTCGTGGGCGTGGGGGTGGGGGTGGGGGTGGAGGCAACAACGAAAGTGAGGACCGCCGAACTGTTGTTGACGAGACTATGGAGGGTGGTACTGGCGCTGGTACGATAGATGGCGGCGATGATGATACTGGTACTCCTAATCTAGGGATATAGTTAGTTTATATTTATATTTTGACTTTCATGTATGTACTTATATAGTTTTTGGGTTGTACAGACTAGAATTTTGTATCTAGTTAGGTTGATGGTTTTTGTATCCAACTAAATTGATGAAAGTTTCATGATGATTACATTTTGTATCTATTAACATTGTATGACCTTTATCTATGTGATTATGTTGTCTACATATTTGATGGTTGATAACAAAAGATTTGATTGTTATTTATATGTGTTCGTGAACAATTATTTATTTTTCTTTAGTTTATAACAATTACACTTCTGTATATGTAAATAAACATGGGAATTCTGCAGTTTTCAATTTTTTTTTAAAATAAGGCCATTAACGACGGGGTCATTGGCGACATACATGTCGTCGCTAATGACCTACAACGACAGTCTTAGTGACGGACAATTGATATTTTTAATAATATAATTAAAATCCATTGGCAACGGAGCAAATGTCATTGGTCGTCTCGTCGCTAATGACCATTTTAATAGTCATTGGCGACGGACAGTCTGTAGCCCCTGTTGTCGCTAATGAATCATTGTCAACAGATGACCATCACCAATGACCTCAGTACCCACAACGATCGACGGGAGTTAGGGACGACGACCCTCAAGACAATGGGAGTGGCGATTGCAAAGCCGGTCGCAATGATCTTATTTTTTTGTAGTGCTATAGCCATTCTATATTCATATTTAATTGTAACATGATATAACCAACCTGTCGTTAGAAACTCTAGCACCAATAAATTTTTAATCTCGTTTCTTAGAAATCATATGTAATCTCATTTCTTAGAAATTCTGTTCTTTCTAGTGACGGCTTAGAAATCCTATTTAATCCATTTGTTACATATCATGATAAACGGGCGTTAAATGAGATTGGTGGGATAGAGAGTTGGATGGCTAATATTGTTTTATGTAGACCGTGCATGTGTGTAGCATGTGGAATGTGGAAGCATTGAGGGGTACCCACTACCCACCAAACCAATCACATCATTTCTCTTGCATACATTTCCACTGTTTTATCAAATATCTGCATTCATTTTCATAACATGCCTCATTTTCATCCCTTTTACATGGAATATAATATACAGAGCCGGTCCGGGTTTTTTTAAGTCCCAGGGCAAAAAAATTTAAGTGTGTCCTTTATACAAACTAAATAAAAAATAAATAAATTATCAACTAATTAATTTTATTAAAATTATAAGAATTTACAAAAGATAAGAAAAGAACACTTTAAAATGTCATCGAAGCAAAGACTCATCACATGTAACGACAAAATAAAAATATCAATGAAATCGATAAAACTAATGAAATACACACTGTAGTTGACAAGTTTTACTGATTACACAATTGAACTTTTAATTTTTCAAATTATCCTACTAAACTAATTATTATTTTGAAATTGGGTTATTCCGTTAAAAAAAATAAACGGACGTTAATTTTTTATCTACAAAACTAATCACCGTAGTTGACACATTTTATTGATTACATCATTGAACTTTTAATTTTTCAGATTACCCTATTAAATTAATTTTAAAAATGATTATGTTAAATATTTTTAAAAATAGTTATTATTTACAATAAAAAAAAATTAGAAACTTTAATTTTTTCCATTAAATAAGTAAAATTTCATAAAATATAGATTTAAAAAAATTAAATTTTTATGAAACCTTACTGATTTAAAAAAAACTCTTTTTTTTTCTTTTGAAAATACAGTTTATTTTTTTGAATATATATTTTACAAAATTTTACTCATTTTTTTAAAATATGAAGAATTTTCCAATTTTTTTTCTTGAAAATAATATTTATTTATAAAAATTATTAATTTCTTTTTTGAAAAAATTGAATCAGTTTTTTTATTTATCTTTTACTATTTTTTAATTTAATTTCTATTTTTAGTTTTTATTTTAAAAATTATAATATTAAGAATGGATCATTATTTTAAAAAATTAAGTAGACATTAATTTAATTTAAAATCACTTAATTTTGTTAAATCTATATTTTATGAAACTCTACTAATTTTATGAAGTAAAAAAGTTTCTAATATTTTTTACTTAAATTAATAATTATTTTTAAAAATATTTAAAATAATTATTTTAATTAGTTTGATGGGGTAATTTAAAAAATTAAAAATTCAATGGTGTAATCAGTAAAATGTGCCAACTACAGTGGATAATTCATTAGTTTTGTAGATAAAAAATTAACGTCCGTTTATTTTTTTAACAGAATGACTCAATTTCAAAATAATAATTAGTTTAGTGGTGTAATTTAAAAAAATTAAAAGTTCAATGGTTTTAATTAATAAAACCTACCAACTACAGTGAGTATTTTTTTAATTTTGCCCAATGAATTCTAAACTACAAAATATCATTTAAAATATTTTTTTGTTACACTTTTAGATGCAAAATCATAAATTATACTATCATATTTAATGTTTTCTAACATATTATTTTTAATGCATAATATCGCTAATATTTTTAAAATACATAAATTTATAAAAAAAAATTGGGCCCCCTTTAACTTTGGGCCCTGGGCGGTTTCCCTGTTCGCACACCCCCAGGGCCGGCTCCGATAATATATATATATATATATATATATATATATATATATATATATATATATATATATATATATATATATATATATATACACAACTGTATATTATATAGTCGGATTATGACGGCGGATTTTTTGGGTTTTGGCGACAGTTCACCCGTCACCGTAACTCAGAATAATTATGACTTCCCGTCGCTATAGTCCAAAAAACAGTTATCATAGTCTGTGTGTTCTTCGGTACATACATTTTTTCATATATATATATAAATATATGTATATATATATATATATATATATATATATATATATACGGTTCGTCTCTAAAGTGAACCTTAAAGAGCGAATCAAAGACGAACCGTCGTCTTTGGGGTCTATGGCGACGGTTCGATCCGTCGCCATAGCCAGTCTTTGGCGACGGGTCGAACCGTCGCCATAGACACCAAAGACGACGGTTTGTCTTTAATTCATTTTTTAAGGTTCGCTTTAGAGCCTCTCCGTATATATATATATATGATTTGGGAGCAAAAAGGAGGTCTTCAAAGAGGTAACTTCTTTTTGCTAATTAAAGAGGTAACTAACTTTTAAAATTAAACAGGTCAGTTTCTCCTAACTTTCCCTTCAACCTCCTTTCTCATTTCCAGACTTTCAATAGGCTCTTATAATAAAATGGATCCGGTTTGGTGAAATTTTCGCACTATATGTTACTATAAAATTTTATAATTTTTTTGTTATATTTGTTATATTAAAAGTTTATAATTTTTTTGTTATATTTGTTATATTAAATATTATATTTTAAAATTTTATAATTTTTTTGTTATATTTGTTATATTAAATATTCGGTCTGTCGCTATATACTGAACCGTCGTCTTAGCTTTTAGCAGCGGACCAAATCGTCTTCCAGTCCATCGCTAAAGGAGGGTGAGCAATGTATGTTAGATAATGAGTGAGCTTAAGATCCAGACCATATATATATATATATATACACACAACTGTGTATTACACAGTAGGTCTATGGCTACTGATTTTTTGGGTTATAACGACGGTAAACTGTCGCTATAACCCAGAAAAGCTATGACGACGGATGAAACCGTCGCTATAGCCCAAAAAATCGTCGTCATAGTCTACTATGTAATACACAGCTGTGTATATATATTTTTCCCTATATATATATATATATATATATATATATATATATATATATATATATATATATATATATATATATATATATATATATATAGTTCATTTCAAGGGCATACCCATTTATCATACATACCTTGCATATCTCATTTAACGATGGATCGGACGACGATTCAGCCTGTCGCTATAGGTTCGGTCCGTCATTATATGTTATCCGTCGTTATATGTTGTCTGTCGTTAAAAGCTAAGACGACGATTCTCTGATATAATAACAGATCGAAACGTTGTCTGGTCCGTTGCTAAAGGGAGTGAACATGATATGTAAAATAAATAAGTGAGCTCTTGAAATGGACTATATAACAAATCTAACTGAACAATAATCATAACAATCAACCATCAACCCAACCACGAAAGAGAGAATGTCTTTGCATAATATTTCACACATGAAAAGTGAGGAAAATGATGCCATGTATTATTAATCTAAATTTTAACTCCAAAAAGGTACATAAAAGTAATTAATTGGAAAATAAAATAGAAAAATATACCAATCTTGACTTATGGCATTTTAACCGGAGTCCAATTAAGAAAATAAGTATATATTAGAAACTAATTCAACTTTCGACTACCTTATTCCAATATTTAAAGTCTAATCCATGGTCCAAATTTGAAGATTGAACCTCCTTCAAAAAAATTAATTCTCAAAACATTTTATTATAAAAATACGAACAACATTTAGTTAAGTTTTCACCTATCCTACTCTACCAGCCACGGTATGATATTTTATTTTTTACATTACATTATGGAAATTTGTTTCCTCACTATGTGAGATTTATTTGTGAGTTTGTTTTTTTCTCCTTTATGAGGTGTTTGATTGATTATTAATATTGTAATAGTGATGATGTACTTGATTATGAAATTATATTGTACTCTCCAAAATGAACTTATCAAAAAAAATTAAGGGATAAATTTTAGTAATAAATTACTTTAGCCTTTTGCACCAAAAAAATAATACAAGTATATGCTTTGAAGTAAGACTGTAAAATGAGGCTTGATTCGTACTCGTTCGATTAAAAGTTTGATTCGAGTTCGACTCGAAATATGAATGATTCAAATATGAGCAAATTCTAAAGTTTGATAAATTAGTTGAACCTCCTCAAATTATAATTTTCTGTTGATACTCGAATCATATCCGTTCGAAAAGTTCAAACTGTCTGATCTCGATTCGAGATCATGCTCGACTCGATAGCTAAATGAGTCTCAATCAAACTTTATTTTATACTCGATAAATTTTGTGAACCAAATCTGAACAAGTTAATACTCTTCTCGATCCAATTCATTTATATCCTTATTTTGAATGGTTCACAACAATTTACCATGAGAGGTCGGAAACCTCTTAGAATATTTTTAAAACGAATTCGCATAATAAAGGAATTTTTTTTTTCCATTGCGATATTGTAAAATGAGTTATACTATGTATTACGATAAATTTACGTCGAATTATAATTAAAAAAATTATTAATACATGAGATTGGTAAAAATTATAGGAGAGCCCCCGTTATTACACATCTCACTAAAAAGATTATCACTAATATTTATTCACATAACCGACGATCAAAAAATCGACATAAACATTTATAATATATATTATCTTTCTTGTAAAATTTAAATTTTTTTCTTTAAAAAAAGACAATTATACTATGGACTTTAAATTTTTGTTAATATCCTTTTTTTAATTGGCTAGTGATAATGTTAGAACAATAATTATGTTACCAGATGAATAAATGTTGTTAAAAATTTAAAGTGTTGTTAAAATAAATATAAAAATATCGTTAAATGTATATTTTGTTGCCGGAGTAATATATGTCGCTAAAAATTCAATACAAATGTAAAAATATTATTAAATATATATTCGTTCTGACAACAAAATTATTATATTGACATTATAATGGACGTATGAAAATTGATACGCGGCAAGTCAAACCCAAGGCGTGTATTGATTAGAAGTGGGAACCAAATGTTCTTCAATCACCGCATAATTGACGCACTCACATGCCACTCTCCCCTCGTCTAGGACAACCACTTACCACCCTCATTTGCCCAACTTTATTTTCTCTTCCATACTAATTACATGAAATTTATTTGACTAATATTTGATCGAAATTTGAGACTCCTAACATCATTTTAATTAAATTTTAAATTTTTTTGGAAATTTTATTTATCAAAACACTTTTAAATTATATATATATGTGTGTGTGTTATTGACTGTATTTGTAACGATTTAAATTAAATTCAAATCAATTCAACACATAAGGTATGACTGAATTGATTTACTATCTGAATAGTATTATTAAGAAAACTGTTAAATTATTAACAAAAAATATTATTTTCACAACAAAAATGTCGCTATAGATCCTATAGATACGATTTTCACCGTCGCTATACATCTACAGCGACACTTTTGTTATGAAAATAATAAAAAGTGTTGTGAATTTAACAATTCCCTATTATTAATTATTAATTATGTCTTCAAAATATGTATAGCAAGTTAAAAGAAATCAATTATGCCGCAACATGCGAGACAAACTTTTCGCGTTGGTCTTGAAGTCCGATCAATCGTACAGACTTGATCTCGTCTTCGCAGCTACCTCTATCTAAAAAAATTTAATATATATATATATATATATACAAATAACTTTTTATGCGAGTGATCCACATGCGGAACACCTTTAGCGACAGACAAAAATATGGTTAAACTCGTCGCTATAGGGTTAGAATAGCCCGGTTCAGACCCTATGACGACTAGTTTAGCGACGATTTTGTCCGTCGTTAATTAAAGGTAGTCCGCATATGAACCACCCGCATAAAAAATTCATTACTATTAGTCGCAAACATATCATCCGCTACTAATAGTAGTGGACGCTAATCAAAATAAAGATTTGTCTTTATAATTAATTAGAGTTTAGAGTTTATTAATTAAGATTTTTTTAATTGAGATTTAGGGTTTTTAAACCAAAGTTTATTAGTTAGGGTTTATGAACAAGAATTTATGATTTATTAATCAGGATTTATAGTTTATTAACTCTTATATAAAGCCTAAATCATAGTTAATAAACACTAAAGCCTAGTTAATAAAGTCAAACACTTATTCTGATTCCGCTACTATTAGTAGAAGATGGTATGTATTTTTTTTCCCGTTCACTACTAATAATATAGCGGACGCCGATTTTCAATTTCTATTTTTGATCGTTCTTTATTTTTTTTAATTTTATAAATGGTGTTTACCTAGCAAGAAAAATTCATAGCAAATGTATCATATGTATCATTCCCCTATATAAATATTAGGTCTACGTTCATTAAAATATTTTCCTTCTTTTTCTTTCTTTTCTTTTCTTGGTTTTTTTCAATTTACAAACATGCCCTAATTATAATTTCACAACTCAAATCAAATCCTTTTGAGGCTATAATTTGATTGATTTTGACATGCATATTGAGAAATCGAAATCAAAATAGAAAAAAAGAAATGAGAGAGAGATGAGTAGCAAATGTTAATTCCCAACAATGATTTGGGTCAAAATGTCGACTAATAATTGAGGCTATATATAAATGCGTGCATGTCTTGCTCTTGTACTCCATATACGTTATGCAAAATTAACTTAAGACGTGCATGCATGTTAAAAGGTAGTAATACCAATCGGAATTCCATAAGTCAAAATCATAGCAATTAATTAAATATTTTGTGCATTTAAAAGGAATATTTGTTCAAGTACCTTACATGCATTATCCTTCGCCGCCCTTTGATTGAATAAATGCAAATGTACGTACATTGTATGCATTAATATATATATATATATATATATATATATATATATATATATATATGGGATTCCATTCATAACAATCGGTTGTCGGGAGCAATCCATTTTTTTTCAGCCGCTACAGCTTGTAGCGACTTATAAAAAAAATTCTAAGTGGCCGGTACAAGCTGTAGCGACTGGGAAAAAGGGGTTGCTATATATATATATATATATATATATATATATATATATATATATATATATATATATATATATATCATAACTATAGCTTTTATGTCATAAAATGAGATTGGGGTCAAATGAGACTTTTATTTTTGTTGAACTAAAATTTGCATCTTGGTTTGAATTGGGTGTTTGTTTGGTTTAAAATTTTTGGAGTTCAAAAATGTCTTATTCATTTTAAACAAAAAATTTAATCTTATAAATATTAAATACACTGCATCATTTTTAATACTGTAAATTTAGAACTTAAATACCATCTAAAATTCTAAGTGTATTTTTTTCAACTTATCAAACAAATCTTAAATATTAAATATTTGTCAAATTGGATACATAAGCTGTGTGAAAAAAATTCCATATATTGAATATGAATACGTGTATCCCACGTGAGTGCATGTGCAGAACAAACAATCAATGATAGCACATGCTTAACCCAATATTTGGTTGTTGACTGATATGTACATAATAAGTGCCAGACTTGTCTCACTTCGTATCCACTAAATACCGTCCACGTATATATATATATAGATCGACTTTTTCCAGAGAACTGAAGGGAGCGAACTAAGAACGAACCGACTATAACAACGGTTTTTTCTGTCGTTATAACATAAAAAACCGACTTTCGACGGAAAAAATCGTCGCAATAGTTTGTTCGTTCTTAGTTCACTCACTCCAGTTCACTGGAGAAATCCAAGCTATATATATATATATATATATATATATATATATTTGAAAATGATAATGATTTTTCTTAATTAACTATTATTTGTGTTTTTTTTTTTGAAAAAAAAAAATACAAATCACTTTTTTTTAAAATAAAATATACTCCTAAATGACACTTCTTATCCACTAAATTACTCCTGTATATATATACTAGCTATATACTAGTTGTGTCTCGTGCCTTTAACACTATATAGACGGTGGGATTTATCCCAAATTTTGGACGGTCCAGATGATTTATTAGAGTGAGCGAGAAATTCAAAATTATTTTGTTAGATATATATATACTAGCTAGGTCACTTACCTTCGGCACTGTATGGATGGTAGGATTTATCTCAAACTTTGAACGACCCAGATGATTTATTGAGTGAGCAGAAAATTCAAAATCATTTGTATTTTATTATATATTTATTATATATATATAATTAAAAATGATAACGACTTTTCTTAATTAACAATTATTTATGTTTTTTGAGGAGAAAAATACACATCACTTTTTTTAAAAAAAATAGAATTAAATATACTCCTAAACGGCACTTCTTATCCACTAAATTCCTCCCACGTAAACATCATAATTGAAAATGATAACAACTTTTTTTTTATTTAACAATTATCAGTGTTTTTCTTTTTAAAAAAAATACAACCACTTTTTAAAATAAAATAAAATATACTCATAAATGCATAATACTTTTTAAAACGGATGGGGGGAGGAGTATTTATTTTCCTTAGTGTACGTCCTTGTAATGGATCCCACGTTTAGATATTGTGGCAATGAGGATCTGGACTTTAATTAATTGGTATCACCCAAGTAGGAAATAGGATCCTCTCTTCATTTGTCAATATGATATCATATTCTAACATATTTTAAATATGAATCATAAAATGGAGAGTCTTCGTTCACTTGAAACGGTGATAATTCTGTTTTTCTTTAACATATTAATTTTTTACAAGCATTGACACGTGTCCGTTTGTAATAATTTAATTATATTATTTGGGGATAAAAAATTATTTATAATGACGTGTGCCCTTTTTTTAAATATTAATTGGTCATTCAAATTTTATTAAAATTTATTCTTTGAAAAAGTGGAAGCCAAATAAATAAGTGGAAAAGGGAAAAATTAACGTGACTTTAAATTTGAGCTTTTCTAGGTAGACATGAAAATTTGACATGAGTGTATTTTAATTTCATCTATTTATATTTATACTCACAATTAAAGGTCAAAATATAAATAAATAAAATTCAAATATACTTGTGTCTAATTTTCATATTCACGTATAATTTTTATTCAAATTTTACTAGTTTTGATTTTTCAACCTATACGTGACTACGCATTTTATATCTATTCCTCTCATCGTAACATCATCCACGAAAAAATATTGGCTATTAGACATTTAAACAACCATGCCCCGCCCCTACCTTCATCTCCGTCTCTATCCCCACTCCTAGTTGCGAAGTCACATATAAGATTATTATATGGTGAATTGACTCATTGAAAAAAATATATTTTATAATTTAAAATAAATTTTAAATATTATATATAAATTGATCCCACTAAAATTTTATAATCTTTCTATTATACGGGATCAATTTGAAAATTCGTAATTTTGTCAATCAAATTTTAACCACATAAATAGTATCTTTCAATAAATGTATATATCTCTATAATATTTTAAACTAAATAATAATTTAATTTATATTATTTTTAAAAATAATTAATAAAGTACTTATTTATGAACAATTGTGATTAAAAAAATCTATTGTGTGTGTGACATGAAAGTGCAAAATTATTTTAAAAAAAAATTAGCTCGGAGGCAGTGCCCCTGAATCCCGCCAAATTATTTATAACTTAGCAATAATTTTGACCCCACTGAAATATAATCCTGGCTTCGCCACTCCCTACTCAAAAAAAAAAACACACACACACACACATATATATATATATATATAGAGAGAGAGAGAGAGAGAGTTCGGATCAGGTCCGGACTCTCGGATTTTAACAAAATTCGGACCTTTTTTTTTTTTTTGCTTTTTTTTTGAAATAACTAAAAAAAAAATTATGGAATTGGAATTTTTACATAATACAGTGTTTTTGGCGTGATTTGGATGCCTATACCAAAACATTTTTGTACAGTCTGGGCAGACTGTACATACATTGGTTGGTGTAGGTATTAAAAACACACCCAAAACACTGTATTATGAAAAAATTTCAGTTCCATAAATTTTTATTTTTTTTTAGTTCTACAAAAAAAAAAATCAGGTCCGAATTTTCTCCTGTCCGGGAGGTCCGGACCTGATCCTATTTCTATATATATATATATATATAGTCCGCTTTCTATGCGGGTGGTCCGCATGCAGACCACCTTTAGCGACGGACAAAGCCGTCGTTAAACCAGTCGTCATAGAGTCTGAACCAGGCTATACCAACAATTTTGAGCTATCACAACGGTTCAAACCATATGACGACAAGTTTAGCGACGATTTTGTCCGTCGCTAAACGTGTTCCGCATGCGTACCACTCGCATAGAAAGCTCTCTGTATATATAATAAAAAGTAAAAAGAGAAATAGAAAATAAAAACATAATATATGATTTTCAACCATTTAATAACTTAATTTTAGTATTATATTGGACATTTTTTAAGAAACTCATATAGTTGGACTTTAATTTATTCATAGAGAGATTATTTTCTTTTAAGTTCTCCTTTTAAAGGTTGTCTATAACATACTCCATCCGTTTCAAATTATATAATTATTATAGAATTTCAAATTTTAATTTGAGATATATTCAAATTAAAAATTGAGATGAATCATTAAAAATTATAAAACAATAAACTTACAATGAGTAATACTTTTTAGATAATTTATAATATTTATGATTCTATTGATTAAAATTATAAAAAATAATTATGTTAATTTTGAGTTTAAAAATCTCTTAAGTTAATTTTAAAAAATCAACAATGATCAAATAATATCGAATAAATAAAATATTATTTTTGATGTTTATTTTATTTTGGTGGCGAGAAATTGATCGAACAATGCACTACATCTATCTAATAAAATACAAATGATTTTGAATTTCCCGCTCACTCAATAAATCATCTGGGCCGTCCAAAGTTTGGGATAAATCCCACCGTTCATACATCTATCTAATAAAATACATCTATCTATCTAATAATCTAATAATAATTTAATAAAATACAAATGACTTTAAATTTCCCGCTCACTCAATAAATTATTTTGGTCGTTCAAAGTTTGAGATAAATCATATTGTCCATACAGTGCCGGAGGCACGGGACCCAGCTAGTTAATAAATATTCCAATATAAATGTCAAAATCGTGGTACATATACCACTTAGGTGTTGTTTGATTACATCTTTGGAATCTTAACAACTCATCTCATAATGCATCTTAACAACTCACATCTTTATATTAAGAGGTTATCTGAATAGTTAAAGTACAAATCTGAGTCTAAAATCTTCAGAGAACCTCTTAATATAAATATGTGGACTTTTAAAATATATTAAGAGGTAGACTTGCATTTGTTTGAAAATAGTCTACAGCAAATATAGTTACTTGACAAACTTACTTAGTGGTGGGCTAAATATTGACAAATATGATAGGGATGACCCTACATATCATTATAATATGTACTTGGCCCTGTGTACTAAAAATGTTAGAATAAACAAAAAGGGAAATCAAATACGGTTTGTTCGGCTGTCGGTATTTGGAGTATTTGCTGCGTTTGCGAGTTAAATAAAAAAAAATTAATATTTTTACAATATTTTTTAATATTTTTACATGAAAAGTGTCGCTATAGTTGTATAACTACGGTGAAAACAGTCGTTATAGTGTCAATAACGATAATTTTTATGTGAAAATATCATTTTTTATTGTAAATTTATCAGTATTCTTAAATAAACTGCGTTTAAAATAAGTTGTTACTAGATGAACAAATTTTTATATTTGAACTTTCAAACCCTGTAAACGCTGAGTGACCAAATATCAAATTTTTTTTTTGACAAACCCTAAAAACAATATCTGGGAAGATAAATTCATTCAATTAGGGATTACATTTGATAATGGAAATATGAAATGAATTACTATAATTCTATAAAGAAGTTATAATTGTATTTGTGTGAACATGACTAGTCTACAACAATTATTCAATAAAAAACTTACTTAAATTATTTTAAAATTTTTGATAATGGAATGGAATGGAATGAATTAATAACAAACTTACTTAGTGCTGGCCTGTTGGGCTATATATTGACAAATATGATTGGGCTGACCAACATATACTTGGGCCTGTCCACAAATGTTGGAAAAAAATTGTGTGTGCACGAGTGTTAGTTTTTGTCATGTTTCTTGTTCTTATGCTTTTATATATAGTACTCCCTTTTAAAACAAATAAAGTCTTACTTTTTGTTAAATATTTCTCTATATTTCACAATAAAAAAAGTTTTTTATTTGCTAAAAAAAATTTGTTTCACAAAATTCTACAGATATTAATATAAAATAACACAATATACTCATTTAATTCATCATATTTACATTATCATGCTACTGCTATTAAGCTCTTAACTCATTATTTTTAAGGATAAATATAAAATAAAAATATATTCTTAATATTTATAAATTTTATAAATAGTGAATGAAGGAGTAGGACTTGTAAAAGTCACATTTAGACATAATTTTTATATTAATTTCTTTAACTCTTAATTTAGCTTGCTAAAGGAAATTAGTATAAAATATTTATGTCAAAGTGTCTTTTATGGAAATCTTATACTCCCTCTGTTCTAAAATTAAACATATGTTCTTTTTAATCTGTTCCAATATTAGAGATATATTTATATTTTAAGATTATAAAGTGACATGATGTTCGTAATTTGTCATTACTTTTTCATTATCAATTTCAATATCACACCACCGCAACTGAATTTCTAGTCAATATTAAAGCTATATTTAAAAATATAAAATTATCTCTAAAAATCGTCATTTTATAAATGTAACTAATTTTAGAACGGAAGGAGTAATATTTATGAAATAAAATAAATTCATTATTTTTCGGTTTTTCTAGATGGGCTAGTAGGCCAGGAGTTTAGAACTACACAATCAAACATAGTAAATGAGCTTAATGGACTTCACAACCCTGATTCTAGTGGGCAAGCCTATACGGATTTACATACCCTTTAGGTATGTGAATGTGTTATAACATAGCAAATCATATTCTGGTCTAATATGATCCTCCAAGTGTAATAATAAATTAATGATCTGATTTATTAAGGAAGTGGTTAGCATAAAGTTCATTTTTGAGTAAGTTAGTCAATTGGTCAATAGAGTACTGACACGCAGGAGAGGCTCTATGTGTGTCAATATTTTACTGGTCAATTGACCAACTTACCAAAAAATAAATTTCATACTAACCGGATCCATTTATTATGTAATGGATCATTGATCTGCCCCCATAATGAACAAGATTATTGTTTATTTACATGGGCAACAAATGATTATGTCATTTTTTTAATGTTGATTTGAAATTTCATTACTATCAGTCTATCACTCCATCTTGATGGAACTTTTTAGGGGGAAAACAAAAAAATGGTTACAGCTAATAATAGAAAAGGAGTGAGTGTTGTGGAATGGAGGGAGTATCTTAATTATTATTTAAAAGTAAAAAATAAATCAACAGATACAGCTGATGATTCAAAAACCGTCATAACAGAAAAAACTGCCACTCCCTCCCAAATCTCAGACTAAAGTTCCAAAATTCAACACCCCAAATGATGAGTAATCAGGAAATTGAGAAAGAAGGTGGTGCTTTCTTCACCACCGCCGGCAACAACCATGCAACCACGGTGAACCCCATCACCATAGAGCAGTGCAGCAGTTGTGGCTCCACAAAGAGAAGATCACTCTTCTCATCCTCGTCTCTCCAAGAACAACCCATTCCCAAGAAATCCGCTCTCTCTCCTCCACCACCTCCCTCCTCCGCCGTCACCGGTCATCTCCTCGAAGGTTTCACCAAGATCCAACTTCCGACCACTAATCTCCGCCGCACAATCTCTGAACCAATCAATTCAATTTCAAACCCACAATTGTCACCAGCAGTAGCTACTTTCTCGAACCCCCATTCGCCTGAAAATCTGAACAGAATCCAATCTCCGGCGAAGAATCCCCTTCTTCCACCCTGCAATCTCCATCGCAGCAACTCTGATCCAACCCCAGCTTTAATTTTTCCCCATTCGCCGGAAAGCAATGCCAAGATCACCCCTCCGGCGACTGCCACAGAGACGCCGACGTCTCTGCCACTTCTCCGGCGGAAGTTGTGTGATCCTATGAACTCAGGGGAGATGGGTATGGATTCAATCAGAGGAGAGAGCCCCAGTTCTAAGGTTGGCTAAATTAATGGTACTAATTAATTTTGTTCTTTTTTCATAAAAATTGATTAGTTAATAAAGAGAGAATTAATTAATTGCAGGAGTTGAAGAAAATGAAGGAGATCTTCAGGGTAATGAGTGAATGGTTTAGCCAAGCCATTCAACAAGTAGAAGAAGAAGATGACGATGATGATGAAGAAGAAGAAAAAGAACAAGAAGGATCTGAATTTAACCATAGTCATGAAAATCCCAAGGTCTCATTTTCTGTCAGTAACTTGCTCAATAAATCATTGGTTTGGTTCCTAATTAGGCCTTGTTCTCTTCAATAATCAATGGTCAGATTTTCTATTAGAATTTGTTGTTTTAGTTTTGTTAGAATTTGTTTGGTATATTGAATTGGAGTGATTGATTCTTTAAAGACTAGATTTCTCATATGATTTTTATTGACAGGATGAGGATGAGGATGATGATTCTGAGAATGAAATTGATGAGGAAGCAGTGAGTGTGTACAGAACAGGGGAACGCATAAAAGTTGAGTTCAATTGCCCTTGTGGCAAAGGCTATCAAATTCTTCTTTCTGGAAATGCCTGTTACTACAAGTTGATGTAATCATTCTTGCTCTTTTTTTCTTAATTCCTCTTTAGTACATCATGAGATTTAAACAAGAATAGGGGATCGTTTGTATGTGAATTACTAGAGTATATGATGGATGGCATTGTACCTTCAGTTAATAGCTCTAGGATGGATCATTCTTTTCGTTCATCTTATAATAGCATATATTGTATGGATTCCATGAGCTTAAATGATGGGATCATAGGCATAACATTTCTTTGTACACTTGTACTGAAATACGAATGACTGAATGAATGAATTCTAGTCATTTTTTTGTTCTGTTTAATTCTAGTTTGATTTCTGGATTTCAAACTTTCTCTTATCGGTATTTGCAGAATTCTCAAGCTAAGCCACTGCCACTGCCACTGCCACTGCCATCTTAATTTGTGTTTCTTTCCAGTTAGTCCTGATGGTTATGTCTAATATTGTGGAACTGGAAGATTGTATTTTTCCCATCAAAACACAAACAAATAGGCACTACATTTAACTTTCATAAATCCTAAAAAGAGTACCAACTACTCATATTTATCTTCTTTTAAAATTTTTTTTATGTTTTTGATGTGTTCCAGAAGCCAAAGTAGAGCCTAATATTACTAGAAAGTTAAAGGAAACAGTAGTAGCATATAGCCCATTGAGGAACTTGATTGGATAGGTCTAATTTTAAAATCACAGTAGGAACTAAAGTGATAATGGAGTGACTCGTTCTTATGAGTAAAAAAAAATTTGTGTTTGGTTGTTTCATTAGAATGAAAAGAACTATTCTCGTTCCTGCCAAATTTGAAAATTTTATTTCTTAGAAGGATACCAAATAACTCTTTCCGGCTAGATTTGAATGACTATGCAAATGTTGAAAACAAAATATGCATCATTTGTGTATGAGAATTGATATTTATTTACAAGTCCCTCCGTATATAAATAATAAATGGGGTCCACCTCATGTGAAAATATCAAATTTACTTGTAAAAATATTATTTGTGTTTGTGTACTAGTATTTGTTTACTTAGAAAATGTGGAAAAGAGAATAAAGAATAATTAAACTGGATCTACTAAATGCACAGAGCAGATTGCTTCCTATAACAGTCGTCTTGAGATAGATTGTATAGAAAACAATTATATTCGGTATCTATTCAGTCCACATAGTATTAATATTAATCTAAATAATACCCTCCGTCTCAAAATTAATACTCAATTTTAACTTCTTCTTATTTTTTTAAATTAAATATTATTAAAATTAGTTTTTTAGCATTTTTGACAAAAATAGGTTAAGGGATGATAACCAAAAACTATCCCGTTCAATTATAATATTATTATCGACTCTTGAAAATTAATTTGATACATTTTTAAATTTAAAATTAAAAAAATAATCATACAATAAGTGATACTTTTAAAAAAAAACCCATTTTTACTTTTCAAAAAATAATTATAATTTTTTATTTTTTATTTTCAAAAAATAAGAAAAAAAAGTTACTCCACACTCTTATTAGCCCTTAGGTCTCAAACAAACAAAATATTTAAAAAAATAACATTTAAAGACTCATTTTCTCCCTTTATTTTCCGCCCAAATTTAATTTCTCCCTCTTTTAAATTCTCCAGCTTCCCATTTCTATCCGTCTCACACACGGGAAAAAGCAAACCAAAACCCAGTAAGAAGAAAAGCAAAAAGATGCAGTACAAGAATCTAGGTCGGTCGGGTCTGAAAGTCTCGCAGCTTTCGTACGGGGCATGGGTTAGCTTCGGCAATCAGGTGGACGTCAAAGAAGCCAAGGTTCTCCTCCAGTGCTGCCGTGACCATGGCGTCAATTTCTTCGACAACGCCGAGGTCTACGCCAATGGCCGAGCCGAAGAAATCATGGGTCAAGCCATCCGCGAACTTGGTTGGAAGAGATCCGACATTGTCATCTCCACCAAGATTTTTTGGGGTGGGTCGGGTCCCAATGACAAAGGGTTGTCCAGGAAGCACATTGTTGAGGGAATGAAGGCTTCTCTGAGGAGGCTTGATATGGACTATGTGGATTTGATTTATTGTCACCGGCCTGACGTCGGAACGCCGATTGAGGAGACGGTGAGGGCTATGAGTCATGTGATTGAGAAGGGGTGGGCGTTTTATTGGGGGACTAGTGAGTGGTCGGCTCAGCAGATCACTGAGGCATGCGGGGTGGCTGAGAGGTTGGATCTTGTGGGACCCATTGTGGAGCAGCCTGAGTATAATTTGTTGGCAAGGCATAAGGTATTAGTGAGTACTGTTTTTTATTATTTGATGTGTTTGAGTTTAGGTTTTATATGGGTTTGTGGTATATGTACTTTTTTTGTTGGATGGATTTGTTTAGTGATGTGCTAGGAAATTGGGAATATTTGAAACAAATTTGAAATAGAATATGTTTTGTTGGCTTAAGGTTGTCTCTTAAAGAATTTTTTTATAGAATAAGTGTTTGTGATTGTTCCTTTTGAGTTTTGATTCTACTTGGTTTTTGGTTCTGTGAAATGGGTGTGTTTTGTTTCTGGTATATGTAGGTAACATAGACATAAATTAAAGGTCGTTTAGTTGTAGCAGGGCCGGCCCTGAGTTTTGAAGGGCCTAAAGCGGATAACAAAAAAATGGCCTTTTGCGAATTGCTATTAAAATAACATAAAAAACGAAGAACTTTCCTGAACAAAAGAGCATTAATGATTGAACTAATTCATCCGCTTTTTTCTTGCTTTTTCTTTTTTCAGATCCAGACATATACTTTTTAGGAGCCATGGTGAATTAAAATTTAAAAATCTGTAAAATTCCAGCATAATCTCGTGATTATCTATAAATTAATTACCAAATAGGGCCTCCTTTATTAAAGTCTAACACTACTCCCAAACAATTAAAAAACCCAAAAGACTGAATTTGATGATGAACCCCCAAGTACATAATAATTAAACTTATTTAAACTGTTTTGTACAAATTATAGATTTATATGCTTTAAATATGTAGAATGTTACAATAATCATAATATCCCTTATCCCTATTTATGTTTGCTGATATGAGTAATATTCAGTCAAAAGACACTGAGCCACTGAAACATTAATTCAACTACAGAGACTTAAAGGACGCCTAGTAACCTCGGATTACCATAAATCTCATAAACAAAACAATTAATTTCAAAATAAAACAATTAATTTTAAAACCCTACAAAATAGAATTGATTATTTGCTTTTCAGATTAATTGATTTGTGTGAAAGAGTCTAGGAGTAGGAGACAAACTATTTGTGTGAACTGTGAAGGAGACTATTTGTAATTTAGATGAAGGAGAGTAGGAGACGAACGCTCAGTCATTCAGTCTCACAGATTAATTATTTGATTTAATATTTAAGTAATAAAACTATAAAAGAAAAATAATATTTAAGGGGTCCTAAAAAATTTTGGGCCTAAAGCCCGGGCACCTTGGGCTTTAGCCCAGGGCCGGTGCTGAGTTGTTGACATTATATATATTTGAGTTTGGATTTTATATTTGCTTGCGTTTACATGGAATGAATATGGTTTGTTTTTCAGGGGCTTGGGATATGGAGTTGAATGTGGTATTTACTTAATTTTGAGGTTGGGTTCTATTATGATTTGTGATTAACTGAATACTTACGTAATTATGTTTCAATTTGGTGACCTATGTTAGATATTTGTGATATTGAAATGTGAAGGTAGGGAAATTTGTTGGCTTTGGGGCATCACCAGATATATATGGAATCCCTTGCCCTTGCATCAAATAGGGGGGGTTATGCTCAATTGCTCATGATGTATGATTTGTAAACCTAGTAAACAACAAATACAGATATAGCAATACATGAATATATAGTAAAAAAGACAATACTTTAAGAAATCATGGGTTAAGGCATCTGTGAACCATAGTTGTCATGGCATCGTCTAGGCGACGACTAGGCGACCTGGCGTTGGAGAAAGGTAAGACAATGTCTTGGACGCCGAGCCGCTAAGGCTCACGCATTGGTAACGGGCACAAGTTAAGTGATTAAGTCAATTTTTACCATGATTCATCATAACCCATTGACTTTTTCAATTACCCAAGTGACTCAACCCATGACCTAAACCTAACCCATGACCGTAGTCCTTTGAATGAGAGTAATACTTGTGAGGGAGATGGAAATGATTTCATAGTTGATGACTTTGCTTGAGCTATGACTAAAAACAGAGTAGAGACTGTGTTAGTTATTATGTTTTGGGTTTTAGTGTATATAAAATTTTATTGTGTAATATACTTTTGAAATAAAATAAATAATGTATAAATTGCACATTGTTAACGACTTGTCGCCAAACGAACGCCTCGCCTTGGCGCCCTGGTGGTCAATTATTGCCACGTCCCGCCGCCGGGACAACTATGTCGCGAACTGGGTTGGAAGAGATCCAACATTGTCATCTCCACCAAGATCTTTCGAGGCGAGGCGAGGCGGGGCGGGTCCCAATGACAAAGGGTTGTCCGGAAGCACATTGTTGAGGGAATCAAAGCTTCTCTGAAGAGGCTTGATATGGATTATGTGGATTTGATTTTTTGTCACGGGTCAGACGTCAAAATGCTGATTAAGGAGACGGGGGGCTATGAACCATGTGATTGAGAAAGGGTGGGCATTTTATTGGGGAACACGTGAGTGGTCAGCGCAACATATCACTGAGTCATAGGGGGTGACTGAGAGGTTGGATCTTGTGGAATCCATCAGTGTTCTAAAAGTCCCCGCCTAAGCGCTAGGCCTCCCTTGGCGCCCCACCTAGTCCCTAAGCCCCCCTTGGTACCTCGCCTAAGCGTTAGTCCCCCTGGCGCCTTACTTAGGCCCAAGGCGGCCAAAAAATTAGGCGGGGCCTAGGTGAAGATTTTTTTTTAATTTTAATAACTACCCAAACCAGATCTTGATATATTTATTTTTCTAATGATTTACAATATTCATAATACAGCTTGTAGCATATTAAATCACAACAAGAAGTGAACAATATCAAGTTAAAATGGATAATTTTATTATAGTTGTAATTTTTTGAACTTGTACCAACTTCAAATTATATAAATGATGATACATTTGTAATATTTAGTTTAATTCAATATAATTCTTAAATTTATGTTTAGTTTATTAAGTTTTAATATTGAATTAAATTTTTAAAATTTTATTATTTAATAGCAATCTTGTTTATGAATAAAATTAATACGTTAAAAATATGTTTGGACTTTGAACAATTGCATGTTTGTATTTGAACTTTGACATTAACAATATAGATATGTGTTTGAACTTTAAGCAAAGGTCTTTATTATTTTTATTATAGATTGTTTTGTTTTATATTATTGTTTTGTTTGGATAACTGTAAGATAAAATATTAACATTGGCTTAAAATAAAAAATCTTGCCTAAGCCTCGCCTAGGCCCTCTCTAGCCGCCCTCCTCCCTCCTCCCGACTAGCGCCTTTTAGAACATTGGAATCCATTTTGGAGCAGCCTGAGTATAATTTGTTGGCTAAGCATAAGGTATAAATGAGTACTCTTTTTTTAATTATTTTGATGCATTTAAGTTTGGGTTTTATGTGGGTTTGTGGTTCTGGGAAGTGGGTATATATCTTTTGGTTGAATTTGTTTAGCGATGTGCTAGGAAATGGTGAATTTTTAAAATAAATTTGGTGTATTATATGTTTGTAGGCATAAGGTATACTGTTTTTTAAAAGAAAAAAAAATGCTTAAATATAAATTATTATCCTAAACTATGAGTCATATTCTACTTCGGTGATCCACCTTTTAATTTTGTCAATTAGATGATTAAACTAATAATTTTTTTCAATTTGGTTCAATTGGACCTGCCACGTCAGAAATTGCTGACGTGGCTGTCTGGTTATTGATCCAATTTCTTAACGACCGTGAGCAAAATTAGACGGAATGGCTTGATTAACAATTTTTAAAAAACACAGTAGGTCAATTGAATTTTTTTAAAGTACAGTGGCTCAATGCTTAAAACACGACAACTACAATGGGGTAAAGGTGCTTTTTCTTGTATTTCCTTAAAGCTTGATAATCTATGTCACACATTGTACTATTTTCAACAATATTTGCAGCTATCTAATCATCACTCATCAGATCAGTGCTATGTATTCTTTGCTTATTTAATGCATGACTTGTTTAATTCTGCCATGTCTTCTAAAACTGCAGGTTGAAGTTGAGTATCTCCCTCTATACACTAACTATGGCCTTGGTCTTACTACATGGAGTCCACTTGCCTCTGGGGTACTGACTGGAAAATATAACACAGGATCTGCTCCACCTGATAGTCGGTTTGCATTGGAAAATTATAAGGTAAAATATATTCGATGTTTTGGTTTGACACCAAAATATTACTTTATTTTCCACTTATAGAGAAAAAAAGAATAAAGTATTAACTGTAGAAAGGTATGAATATATGATAGTAAAATAGAGTAACAACTTCCATTACTTTCTCCTTTGTTCCACCTCAGCAGGACAGACGTAGAGATAGATAATTTCCTTTCCATTGTACTCCTTCCGTCCCATGATTAAAGTCTTTATTACTATTTTGGGTAGTCTAATGTTAAATGTCCATTTTCCTTTAATAACCAAACTTTTACACATATTTTTTTATTATACCCGTAGCATTAAATATCTCATACTTTCTTATGTTAACTCTCTCTCCATATTTAATGACATTATTATGGGCAATTTTGTCATTTCATTCATCTTCTTAATATGCGTGAAAAGTCCACCAAGACTTTTATCTTGGGACGGAGGGAGTATAATATTTCAAGCCTCGTGCCTTTGCTCTTATTATTTGCCCTTTCTACTGAAAGTGCAGAAGTGAAATTAAGTACATGAGATTTCTTTGTCATAGAATTGTAATGTATGCTTACTTTTGCTTATCTGAAATAATTTTAATTTTCCCCCCTTACATTTTCCAAATGATATTTGTATACTTGAATATCTTTACCTTCATTTATCTGTTAGTATTTGAGCATAAATAAATGTGGATGTCATTAATTATTTTTAATTATTCCATATATTAATGTGTTTTACTTCAATGAGTAGATTAAATTAAGTATTTGGAAGCTCAAATACATGGAGTAATGAATGAGATATTGACTCCCAAAAATCACACTTGGAAATGATAAATGATAATAAATACATGTGGGAAAAATCAAGTCCGACATAGGTTAGGAATTAAAGTATTTATATGTTTATATACAAGGAAAGTGTTATTGGGTTTAGGTCCCAAGGGGCACTCCACTTTTGTAGAAGGGAGATGGCCTAGCCAAGGCTAGGTTCGAACCCCCGCCGTCGCCGACCTGGCTAGGGCTCGTGGCACGAGGCACGTGGGTCTGGGTCTTGTATATAACTTTTTAGACAATTTATTTAGATTTTTTAATTAAAATTTATTTTAAAATTTATTTATTTAATTCTATTATCAAAACTGTGTTGTTTTGAGAAGCAGTATTTATTATATTATCAAAACTGTGTCGTTTTGAGAAGCGGTATCTGCTGAAAGGGTATAAGTCTGAACGGACGGCTTAAAACTACGTCGTTTTGTCGCGCCTTTTCTACTAAGTATAAAACTACGTAGTTTTGGTTCTGGTAATACTAAAATTACGTCGTTTTTTAGGTCCGAATAGACGCGCCCATACTGCATATGATCAAAACTACGTCGGTTTGACCAAATGATACCATATATGTGGCATCCCATGCCTTTTCAAGGGCTAAGTGCCCGTCCGAAGGGGCGCCAACCACTCCTATAAATAGATAGGAGGGGGCAGCCTTCATACTCACTCATTTCACAAGCAACTAAGCATTTATTAGTCATTTAGTATTCTGTTTTCCCATCTGTTTGATAGTTCTAAAAAGAGATAGTTAGAGCATTTATTTTTTTGGTTCGTAGAGTATACTTTTTGTAGTGTTGCTAAAGTATACGGTGTCATTGTATTTTGGGAGACAAGTGCTATCAACTCTAAGCACCATACGGAGGGCATAATTGTCTTAAGGACATAGTACTAAGTACTAGCCTTGACAAATTATTTTTTACAAGATAAGTTCATATAAATATATATATAATTTCCTTTAAGGTTCTTAACATTATCAACTTTGTGGTATTTAAGAAGTAGTGCTGTATTATAATCTTCTTTCTTTTGAGTAGAACTAAATTACAATATGCTGCCTTGTAGAATCTTGCCAATAGAACATTGGTGGATGATGTGCTGAAAAAAGTCGAGGGATTAAAACCAATTGCTGATGAGCTAGGAGTCCCATTATCTCAACTTGCAATTGCTTGGTGTGCTTCAAATCCTAATGTATCGTCAGTTATTACTGGAGCTACTAAGGAATATCAGGTCAGTTCAAATATTAAGGGTTCAATGTTTGATCATTTTGATACATTTATTTCTGTCTTTGGCTGACTGTTTCTTGGTACTCTTGCTTTTGGTGGGTTTAGCATGCATTAGAAAGAGGTTACCAATATAATGATTAGCTTCTTTCTGCATTCCAGCTTAAAGGTTAATGTCCTAAAATAAACTACTTTCATGAAAGTTTAATGAATTAAAACTGCCCCTTTTATTCTTTAAAGAAAAAAAAATGTTAACTTGATAAAAATAAACTTCTATTGTTTTACAAGGTCATATTGGGAGTTGTACTGTTAAAGCATGATTTACATCATTGAGCCCAGTCTCATACTTCCTCCATCCCAATTTAAGTGACTTCCTTTGTATGTTCGGATATCCCAAACTAGGTGACTCTATTCCGCATATCAACACTCGACTATTTTATCCTAACGCGTGAAAATTCATCAACGATAGTTTGAAACTTTGTGAGCCACATTCCATATCAATGCACTATTTTGAGCATTTTATGGGAAACAAAATTCAAGTCTTGTGATCTTGTTAAGCATTCCTCTTCTTTTACTATTGTACCAAGTGAATAAGGTCACTGAAAATGAGATGGAGGGAGAAGAACCTAACTTTTAGATCATTTGGTAACTTTATGTGGTACTATGTTTTATCAAGAGAATCAAACTTCCAATATCAATTGAAAAGTACAACTAACCCTAAACCAATATCCCCCACCCCCACCCCCACCCCCACGACTGCGAAAAGTACACTAAACTTACAATATCTATCGAAAAGTACACTAAACACCAACTCATTTGTTAAAACAGACTTTAATACACGATTTAATATTGGATCTCAAACAGGGCTCGGTTTCTTGATCTAACTCTCTTCTTTTAGGGGTCTTCAAACTTCTTCATTTTGCTTTCTAATTGTAACCAAAAGATGTGTTGTTAGATATGTTCCTCGTCTTACTTTATAAGGAACTGTGTAACTTTGTGGAACTGCTTTTTCAAGTCTAGAAACGAACAGATTAAGTGTATAATCTCATCAAGAAATGAAAATAGAAAGAAAAAGAATTGAGTGCATCTCAATCCCAAGCCCCAGCAGACCCAATCACCCCCACCCCCACGACTGCCCCCGTGTTAAGGTAGTTTTTCGGGTATGCCTACGTCGGTCATTAAAATACGTAGAAGATGTACTCAGCGTCTATTGAAGCTATTATATTACTCCCTCTAGTTTAAAATATGGCAACTAGTCACCATTTTGTTTTTTCTACCTTACTAAGAACTTCTTGTTTTTTTGTAAATGTAGATTCAAGAGAACATGAAAGCTATCGATGTCATCCCATTGCTTACACCTGCTGTTCTGGAGAAGATTGAGGCTGTTGTTTAAACCAAACAAAAGCGGCCTGATTCATATAAGTAAAACTCGGGAGATATATGTGTTGATTCACTCACATTTTGTGTAGACTTTATGGATTTCTATACCCGTAACTGAGTTTACTTGGTTTTTGAACTACCAAGGAGTTTATCTAAAGCTTATAAATCCATGAGACTGAGAAATGGTTATGGTTTTGCTTTTTGCATCTCCGTAGGAGCTTATGATGTGGTACTATATATTGGGGATCCGATTACCATGAAGTTAACCAATACTGTCAGCAGAGAAAGATCGCGTCTGGCATGCATGTCGATACTGTATTGATGAATTGATCAAATTTAATCACTCCCTATATTTGGATGTTTGTGCAGCACCAGCCCTGGGCTAAAGCCCAAGGTGCCCGGGCTTTAGGCCCAAAATTTTTTAAGGCCCCTTTTTCTTATATCATACAATCAGTGCATGGCTAGTTTTATTCTAATGGATGAGTATAATTGATTATGTAGAATCATTCTCTAAAATATTTAAAATTTTGACAAATAAAATTATTACATAAGTAAAACTAGATCCAACACTATTAAAAATTTTAATATGTACATTTAAAAAAATACCAACCGGTTCACATAAATTAAAAAACAATTACTTCAATATGTCTCAATTAATTTCAATATTTGTTAGTCTATGCATTTGTCCATCATAATTATGTCTTTACTCATTCTTGTGTTTCTTTGCAAATATGTATAATCCCATTTTTTTCTCTTAATCAAACTAGTACAGACTTTACGATTATCTCTATTAATAGACTAGTATATGCCCGTGCCTGAAGGCACGGCGTAAAATTAATTAAATTAAAATTCGAAAAATATTATATTACCTAAAGACACATCTATATAATATCAAGCTAGTCGCTGCTAATTTTAAAAAAATTTGACAGAATTTCCTTTAAAAATAGACATCCAGACAAATATAAACATGTGTATAAAACTTACAATTATCCATACATATCCAAACTACCAAAAAAATAATACGGAAAAACAGGCATAATTAGTTAACTATATATAATTAGTTAACACATCAACACAATCATAACCATGTATAATTAGTTAACTTTATAAAATACGAAACAAAAAAATACTTACATGAAGAAATTAATATATACTCAATCATCAACACATCTAACCACCAAAACATCAAGCTAGTCACTACTAATTTCAAGAAATTTCGGCATAATTTCTTTTAAAAATAGATATACAGAAAAATCTAAACCTGTTTACAAAACTTACAATCATCCATACATATCCAAACCACCAAAAAAACCATCATTTCATACCCAAAATCATCATAACCAAGTATAATTAGCTAACTTTACAAAAGGTAGAATACAAAAAATACATACATGCAAAAAATAGAGAACCTAAGACCATTTACTTTACAGCTTACACCAAGTATATTCTTTACAGCTTATATCATATATCCTTCAGTATATACCTGAAAATAATTGAAATTTAAAAATTATCGAAATATGTGAGTAAAAATAAAATAATTATAAATCCGAAACAAATGAGCACACATATTTGTCTATTACAGGTGGTTGAAGGCGGGACCTTTTATTTGATTCTCGTTCAAGGCATGCTCGGCGACGACGACTTGGTGGTAAAGAAGGAAAAAATATAGGCTGGACGGGGGCACAATGTTTTGATCGCTCTCTTTCGTAATGTGCAAGTTGTCCCAATTGACGTTTAGAGCACTCATTTTCTTTTCCAGCATAACACATTTTTGGAGCAAGTCTTGTACATTGCGGCAATGTTGATTTTGATACAACATTATAGTTTGGTGCCTAAACCACAAACTCATAAAAAGTTAATTATTATTTTGTTGATTTAACGTATATCGTATCGTTTTGCACTTTGTATATATAACAACGTGATGTAACATGACAATAAAGTGTTACATTAACAGAACTATCTACCCAACCATTTATCAACATTATAATTATAATAAAGTTTTTGTTTGATGCAAAAATAAAACACCATAGCCCTGTATCCAACACATTGTTCTATAGTAATATGCTCGATCAATAACATATTAAATTTAACAGCTTGAAAGGTATTCTATAAATCTGATCAAAACTACTTGGAAAGGTTGAGGTTTTACTATTGATCGATGCTTCAAATTATGGAATGTTCAAACAAATTTAGAGTTTAATAAAATCGGACCCAACAAAAGATTCAAATTATATGTCATAACAGAAGCTTAAAGGCTACAAAGCAACAGAATAACACGAAATCTGTAAAGAGAATAGGATTAAAAGTGATACCAGTTTGTAAAAGAGGTTGATTTTTGTTTCCCCTAAAATTTAGCAGTCACCAAAGCATCAGACTTTTTTTTCCTTTCTGTGTAAGAACACGATAAAAAAATAAGTATTATTAAATGAGACAAACCAAAAACATGTTACAAATTTTTTTAAATTCAATAACATCCAAATCCAATGTAAAAATAGAGAGAAAAGAATATGATTAAAAGTGATACCAGTTGGCAATCTTTATGTTTTCTTCCTTGGGTAGAAGAAGTAAATTTTTGTTTCCCCTTAAATTTGGCATTCGCCAAAGCATCAGAACTTTTTTTCTCCTTCTGTGTAAGGAAACACTACTAAATAGCAAAAAAAAGGAAATAGGTGTGTATACAATACCTCACGTAAACGGAGACAATTTAGTTCATACTCACTGCAAATCACCACTCCTACATTATTATGACGAAGTATTCAAACCTGTAGACAAAAGAACGTTTAATAGTAAATAAGATGGTGAAAAGATAAGAAAAAAAGTAAGAAAATGATGAGTAAGACATTATTATCATACGGTGTTTGCTAGGTGGTCATCCATCTGTCACGACATTAATGAAAATAAGTTAAAATAAATAAGTTATTAAAAAATCAATAAGATATATTTAGAGAGAGTTAATCAGATGATAAACTTACACTACCAAATATAACAACATCATCCATTGGTCGATAATTGTGTTGTTGAAACGGTTGTACCTACACAGTGGAAGTAAATTCACTATAAATGAATTTGTTAAAAAGTACATGCATTTGTTAAGTTTACATAATACATATCACTTATTATGTGAAATGATACATAACTCAAATTAGCCATTCTCATAACTCAAACAGTGGAAGTAAATTCACTATAAATTCTGTATTCTCCAAGGCATATGGACTGAGCTATATTCACTATAAATTCTTCAAGTCAAAAAAAATCGGTTGCAATATAACAAACAAACAAAATAGAAAATAGAAAACACTTTTCAAGCATGTTTTGCAGCTCCATGATGCCAAACAACACAATATAACCATTTGCTTCAATACTTGGGTACTCTTAAGTACTCTTCGTTGTTTAGAAAAGCAAAAGAGAAAAACAAAAGCATGTCAGTCTCCATTCCTTCTGCAAAAACAGTTAATAGTGTTTACCCTTCCGTTCTAAAAAAAGCCTTTATGTTGCAAATATGCCTTTATTCCTTTTTTCCACTCATTAACCAACTTTAATTAAACAAAATTATGCTAATTATTATGCTAACACAAAGCTAAATATAATTACAAATAAAAATTGTAAACATGCAACCTTACCCCAAAATCCTAATTTTTATTTTTATTTTTGCTAAATAAATAAAAACTCTTAAAACCACGGGCTACTTGAGAACAAACAACAAACAAATTCATAACATAGTAGATTCATGACAAATTTGACTATATATATATACACACAAAAAAAAAATCCCAAGTAACATAAATGGTAAAAACTATCTGAAAAAATTCATGACCTTCACAAAGAATCTGATACTACATATTAACAACTTATAAAATCGTCCAAGAATTTGATACTTGGATTAAGATAAGCGTCAAGTTAAACAAAGGTCAACCAAAAGTCAATCTAGAAATGGTTCAGTGCATCAAATTCAAATTCAAACACAGTAAAGCAGGCTATTTGGGGGGGGGGGGATGTGGCTGCAAAGCTAAATTTGTCAATAACCCACTGATAAATGGCCATAAAAAAGATTCACCAAATATATACTCAAATAATTACTGAGTTACCATGAAAAAAATTAGGGAAAAAGACTGATTTTAAAGACAAACTCTAGATTCACCAAAGACCGAGTTACCATCAAATTCAAATTCTAGATTGACACGGTCAGTTTGCTTAGTTTATTTTCTTTCAGGCATAAAGACAAACACCTTGAGGACTAACACCTTGCTTAGAGTGTAGAGATGAAGACAAATGAAAAAAATGAGAGTTAACATTGTGAGACGGAGGGATTATGAATACCTGACCGGCGCTGTGGTCTGATGAAGATGTAACTCACTGGAGTTGAATCCGCTTAGCAAGCAATCTTGATTTGGGGGTGGCGTTAAAGAGACAAAGAGAGGAAGAGGAGTGGACAAAGAGAGGAAGAAAATGACGTTAAGAAGACAAAGAGGGGAAGAGTACACGGGAAGGAGTATTTGGGCGGTAATTTTTTATTTTTTTTGTGTCTCAATTGAAATCTGACCTTTAGATTAACTTGGATTAAATCTGAGCCTTTGTTATGGTTTCTCAACTTTTTAAATGGGTAAGGATTCAAAATTGATTGTGTTTTATTATATAGATTATGGGTCATGCGTACTTTACTTATTAGTATTAAAATTTGATAGTTAAAAACTGAGGTCATAATATAGCCAATATAATACAAAAGAAAATAGGTAAACTCTTGTTGGGAAGATTTTGAGTTTTTCACTATCTACCATGGGTACTATTTGAAGAATAACCAAACAGGTTAACTCTTGTCATAGTTTGAATATGTCACTCCCTGATTGATCTCTATGAAACTATTTGAAATTCAGTAAGGTTACATTCCATTACCTGAACTATAAATTTTTATGCTTCTTTATTTATAATTTGCCCATTATAAGTGAGTGTTATTCAAGAGGAGCTGTTGATGATATCATTCACCCCTCTGTTGATGATATTATGTCTTTGAACTGATTACTTTTTTGAATTAGAGATAATGTGATATCTGAATGATGCTTTGAAAATATTGAAATAGCTGGTTATTATATTTGGTATTCTTTTGTATTTATGCTCTTTTGTTCAGAGAAAGTTCTTAGTTTTTTTTATACCTATCTTAATAGCAATTCGCAAATGGCCCAATTTTTTTTTCGCTTTAGGCCCTGAAAAACTCAAAGTCGACCCTGTGTTTGTGGAAGGAAAGCTCAGTGTTTAATTGTGATTTGCATGTCTGTAATTCTTGTCCGGTTGTGTTTTAGTTCACCTGAAATTTTTTTTGTTGTGTTTAGAGCATATTTTATGAATGTCTTATTATTAAATGTAAATATTATTAAAAAAAACATTAACAAAAAGAGATGCAAAATAGATATTATATTTGGTCAAATTAACTTATTTTAAAATGACTTATAAGTTATTTTAAATAAGTCACAGATAGTTATTTATTTATTTTTAACTTATAAGTTAAAAAATAAATAATTGTCAAACACGTTGTATGAAGAAAAAAAACTTATAAGTTGTTCGGATCGGATCAGGACCTAAAAACGGGTTGGGGTGCATCTGGTACTCATTGTACCGGACTAACGACAGATACATGCGTTATTTATTTATTTAATTTAACCACAATTATGAGAAAAAAAATAAAAAATAATAAAACAAGTTTGAATAAAAATTGTAAAAAGAGTATATTTTTTATTAACAAAATACAGTAAATAGTTTACAGTATTTTTTTAATAAAAAATATTTTTTTTTTATAATTTCTTATTCAAACTTGCTCTATTAATTTTTTTTGATAATTATAATTAAAAAAAAAAATTAACACCGTACCTGTTGATGACCGTTTCCTAAATTTCGTCGTTTCTCTCTTTATTTTCAACAGATTTAGTAAACGACGAAATATCGCCTTTAAAAGGTTGCTTTTCTCGATCTATATTCCCACCCGATTGGGCACGCACTTCAAGACATATGGATGAGGTGGTTCACTCACGCGTCATAAAGAGCGTGTACTATTAGTAGTCATTCTATTGAGTGACGCAATTGCACAAGTATTCATTCTAGAAATTCTTTATTAAAAGAATGTGTCAATAAATATTGAAATATGCATAATTATATGTAACCGAAAGTAATAATGAATATCAATTAATGTTTATTAAATTATATGATGTTTTAAAGAATTTTTATTTTATCAAAATAACGATAATTTATTTTTGTAGATAATTACAAGTTTATTCTTTTCTTTTCTCCTCATATGTATATTTCCAAATTGTATAACTATGAATATAATTGTATTTTTAGTATACTAAATTTAATATCAAAATAATTAGTTGTTCTCCCAAAAAAGTCCTTTCCATTCTGATGGCAAAAAAAATAAAAATGAATTATTAAAAATAATAAAAAATAATATGAAAATATCATTTTCCCTATATTAATTATTGCAATGAATTATTGAATTTGGACATCGCCATAACTTGAATATATATCGTCTAGAGTCCTACAACGACATGTCGACATTGATTGTGTGACTTGTCTAGTGACTATTTATTTTTAATAATTCTAAAAAATATATAATACTTATTATAATTAATTTTTTTTATCGATAATAATATTTATTTTAAGTATAATTTAGATATATACAAAAAATAAAATTATAATGTATATTTTTTAAAATAAATACTATACATTTTTTAAAAATTATTTTAAAAAAATAAAAATCGGTCGCTAGACCGGTCCCCCCTAGAGTTTTTGTATCGCCTAACCTTTGGCCGTCTTTGGATACAAAAATTCTAGGGGACATTTTTTGTAGACATTTCTAGTGATATTTTTTTTTGGTTTTTTTTGTAGTATCTCTTAAAAATTGTATAGTATTTATTTCAACTAAAAATTTTATAAAAAAACAGTGTTTTAAGTGTAAATTGGATACATATAAGAAATAGGGTCTGTACAGTCTATATAACCCTGTTTCTTGTATGTATCCAATTTATTCCTAAAATACTACTCCCTCCGTCCCAAATTAACTGCTCAGTTTTGACTTTTTAAAGTCAAATTAACTATTTTTAAAATTAATAATTAAGCTTATATAAATATATTTTTAAAATTATAAAAATTAGGATTAGTAATAAAATGCATATACTTTCTTTTGGTTATAATCTCTTCACCTATATTTTAGCAAAAATAGTAAAAAGATTAGTTTTAAAAATGGTCAATTTAATTTTAAAAAATCAAAACTGAGCAATTAATTTGGGACGGAGGGAGTATTTTTTATAAAAATTTCAATTAAAATAAATATTATATATTTTTTTAAGAGGTATTAAAAAAAATCCAAAAAAAATGTCGCAAAAAAATATATGTCGCCCTAGAACTACTCCTTTGGATAACATTACGTAACTACGTAATTAAATCACGATTCCCAATATGATTTATACATACAAACACATATATCTATAATTCACCCGCGCACCCGCTTGGACTTCGTATATTTACACATATATAGCAATATTTTCTAAGGCTCAAATCTCCCTGGTTTGATCGATACAGTTATATTGTTTTTTGAGAGAGAAATGGAGAAAGCAATTGAGAGACAGAGAGTTTTGCTTCAGCATCTTCGTCCTTCCTCTTCCGCTTCTTCCCTCGAGAACCTCGATTCTTCTCTCGCTGTAAGTAGTGCTTAAATTGAATTCCAATTTCGACCGGGTGTTTGATTTAACTGATTATTTCAGCTTTTTGTAAATTGTTTACTTTGTGTTTTAGCTGATCGCGATTTGTAGCTCTAGTTCGATCTAGGGTTCATATATACATACTGTCGCCTCTATGTTCCGGATGCTTATATATATTGTTTTGTTTATAGATGAGTATAATCCTCAGGCCTATTTGAGCTGGTTTGAATTTTTTTTATCTATTTAGAATATTCGCACAAGATTGTTGCTTTTACATATTTCGAATAAAAAATACACTGATCTGTATCTTTTTCCTTTTAAATAAAAAGTCTGGATATTTTTTAAAGCAAGGCTTAAAGGAATATGGTTGTTGAATATTATGGATTCGGAATATGATGAAATTTCTAATACTTCTCTAATTATGGAGTCTTGGAGGCACATCTCTCAGTTACACGAGATTTTTATCACAACTAAATAACTAGATCACAAGGGCCTTAAAACACCCACGAGGATGGAATGATGGATTTATAGGTTGACATCATCTCGAATCTATTTTGGTACTGCATATAAGAAATATGTTTTAAGAATTTGGATTGGTCCGTCAGTTTATTTAATTTATCTAGTTTCTAATACATGCATCCTCTTTTTCGGGTATGGTCCTCGGTGTAATTAATTTATTCAGTTTCTAATACATGCATCCTCTTTTTCGGGTAAAGAATCCGCATGGGTGAATTTTCATTTTAGTTGATTTTTGATTTGATTTACTGAATCTTGTTTGTAAATTTCTTAAATTCAGGCATCTGTCTGCTTGGCTGGGGACAGTTCTGCATACCATAGGACATCTGTTTTCGGGGATGATGTTGTCATAGTAGCGTAAGTTACATTCTGTTAGTTTTAGTTGTGTTTTTCTGTGCTAAACAATGTAACCAATCAATTTTCCCTTTTTCCTTATGGGTTCTGTTGCTTTACTTTTGCAGGGCACATCGGACTGCAATTTGTAAGGCAAAGAGGGGTGGATTCAAGGATACTTTTGCTGATGATTTGCTCGCACCTGTCCTGAAGGTTTGTTTTATTTCTCGCGGACTTTGTGTTGAAATAGTTGTTCTGAAGATAAATAATGAAATTTGTGATTCTACCTTAGCGTAATGACAATTTTGTGCAGGCAGTAATAGAGAAAACAAATGTGAACCCAAGTGAAGTTGGGGACATTGTTGTGGGCACAGTGTTGGCGCCTGGCTCCCAAAGAGCGAGTGAATGTAGGATGGCTGCATTCTATGCTGGTTTTCCTGGTATACTTATTGGCATGCATACTTTATAATTTATAAGTAGTTAGCAATAAATACTCATGAATATAATAACTGTATTGCCAGAAACGGTGCCAATTAGAACTGTGAACAGGCAATGTTCATCGGGTCTCCAAGCAGTAGCTGATGTAGCTGCAGCTATCAAAGCAGGATTTTATGATATTGGTATGTGTGAGATCTATTTTATGCCTTGATTAGATATATCTCTGCAGCTGTGTATTATGTGCTTCCTATACTTCTAAAATTCTAAAATTATTTATTCATTCATTTTATAAATAGGGATTGGTGCTGGGTTGGAATCCATGACTGCCAACCCTATGGCTTGGGAGGGATCAGTCAATCCAAGAGTAATAATATCTTTATCTCTATTCCTATATAGTAAGTACCAACTTTTCTTTCAAAGCACAATCGCGCTGACATGCTCTTCCATCAATTGTACCAGGTACAGAGTATGGAACACGCCCAAAATTGTCTTCTCCCCATGGGTATAACTTCAGAAAATGTTGCAAATCGTTACGGCGTAACAAGGCAGGAACAGGACCAGGCTGCGGTGAGCTATTTGGATCTGTCAGTTTGATGTTTTTTCATTGTTGTTGCATCATTAATTTTTTCTTGAATGTACTTTATTAGGTTGATTCACATAGAAAGGCTGCTGCTGCTACTGCTTCTGGAAAATTTAAGGAGGAGATAGTGCCCGTGCACACTAAGGTGACCCTTTTCATTCTGTAATTTCTAACCTTTGCTGTACTACGTAGGTTAGGAGTTATACATTTCTTGCTTTGACTCGAATAAAATTTCATTGGAAAAGATTGTGGACCCAAAAACTGGAGATGAGAAACCTGTTACAATCTCCGTTGATGATGGAATTCGGGCAAGCACAACAGTGGCAGATCTTGCGAAACTGAGGCCTGCATTTAAAAAAGATGGGACAACAACTGCTGGTATTCAATAATTCTCTTTTTGATGGTATTTGGGAAATTATAAGATCTGTTTTACCAATTTTTGTTGATATGTTACAGGAAATTCTAGCCAAGTGAGTGATGGTGCTGGAGCTGTTCTCCTGATGAAAAGGAGTGTTGCAGCGCAGAAAGGATTACCAATTCTTGGTGTATTTAGGTATGTTACTCCAGATTAAAAACTAGTATTAGCAAAATAATCACTTGGATTTGTACTTTGTTTAAAACTAGTATTTGCAAGGAAATGTCCATGTGAAAGGGCAAAGAATACATAAATTCTGTATGCAAAAAAATTGAGCTTGCTCAACCAGAAGCATATGTTTACCATTTTTTCCCCTCATTTTATCTCATGTCGTGGTCTATAACTTTCTCTCGCTATCCTTAGGAGAGTGATTGTGCATGCAATGCCTCACAAAATACACATTGGCTGAGCCCGTAGTAAATGATTTTTGGTTGGACCAAAAGGAGATAATTTGATGCGTAAGGAAAAAGATCAATGGAAAATTAAGGGATTATTTTATATTACTTTAGTGGACAAATTAACTGTATTTGGTTAATTTTAATTAAATAATTATGTATCTTTTATCTATGGTAGATAGTAATTAGGAGTTTGTTTACTTGTTAAATTAGTTATCCAAGACTTCTAAGTTGCATATAAATTAGGGTTTTATGTTCTATATAAAGGATGTAATATTTATCATTAGGTTTCATAGCATAATGTATTTTGAGATCAAGGCATTATGCCATTGTGGTCACCTGTGTTATTCGAACTCGGGTGCGGGTACGAATCTAGGAAAAAAATAGAGGATACACAAATAAGAATTTTAATTTGGACACAGATGCGGGGATACGGCATATAATATTTTTTTTATATTTAAATTTAATATGACAAATAATAAATATTTTTTACATTAAAAGAATGGAATATTTTTTACGGCTCTTTGATGTGCCTTTTGGCATAACCACTAATTTGTTTTGGAAGCAAAGTGGTATGAAGAATTAATATTGCCTTTTCTTTATCTAGTCATATGCTGGTAAACTTGTTCATGTGGGCATAGCCTGTCCGAATTGTTGATATTAAAAGTTAACCTATGTCATTCTCCTAACCAATACACGCATAGATTGATGGGATGAGCTTTTGGCCCCACAACTTACTTCTCGGTAAAAGCAGGTTACATCCATTTGTACCGCACAGCTGTACCACAATTACTTTTCGGTAAAATACAAGGCTGCTTTTTTCCCTTTGAATTCTCAGGAGACAACTTTCTTTATTCATCAACAGTACCGAGGTGGGGCCCTTTTCCTTTTCTCCCACTTTTTCTATTTTTTTTCTTTTCTCTTTCTTCTTCCTCCTTCCTCGTCTCTTTTTCTTCTCCAATGAACCACCTGCAAAAAACAGCCATATCCGGAAGGATCCCGTATGAATCCCGCACCCGTACCAGTGTCATGTCGTGTCGACAAGGGTACTCCACCAAAAATAACGAGTTCGAGGAACACAGGTGGTCACCTGACAACCTTGTCTTGCATCATGAGTGACTTTTAGGAGTATTATTCTCTTAAAAGGGCTCGTTTACTAGGCTCACTACAGTTACTAAATGTACCACAATTCCTTGTACCATCTCATCTACTACCCACTAGTGGAGCATGCAGTGGCGAAGCCAGGATTGGTTCGCAGTGGGGTCAATAATTAGAGTACCAGACAATAAATTAAAATTGATAATTATAGTAACAATAAACGACTCAAATATATTACCACAAAAATATAATGTCATTGTTGTAGTCATCAAACTTATCCTCAAAAATAACTATTAGAATTAGAATATAATAATTACAATTGCCTTCTGCGTGTTTTCATAATACTTTCATTGTCAATGCAATCAAATACATCATTCTCGATGTATGTAATCAAGCAATCATTCATCAGTTGATCTGCCATGGAATTGCGCAACCTACTCTCGCAGAAAAGCTCTTTCAACCGTAGCAGTTGCAACAGGTAAGATTAATGCCAACTTTAGAAGCCGATATACTAAAAGAAATATATGTTTCTTAGTACCTACTAGCTTTCTTGTAATACAGCTAATCCCTTGAACTTTCAAAAACTCTTGATTTGTCATCATATCAGAAATGTAATTATCTAGTTGACTATCAAGTTTCATAAGATCCATTGGAGAAAAGTCATTTGAATAAATGCTAGCGAGATGAATCAATTTGTCCTTATCAAAACGAGCGAAATAATCACTAGGATTTAAGCATGTCACTGATAAAAACAAGTCAGTACTTGCTTCCGTACAACGATCATTTAATTCTTGAAGTTGCCAATCCAAAACAGTACAAAATATCTCAACATAATAATGATGAAAATTTGTAATACCTTGAGATTTTTGACTTGATCTCCCATGGAATAAAGCATTCATATCTATAATGTCAATTTTGTGTTTGTTGCAAAATAAACAAACTTCATCAAGTAGTTTCTCCTATCCCTCATCTCTCATAACCTTCAATAGTTGCTTAGACACTTTAACTAATTCCATAACATTTACAATATCTTGATCCTTTCTTTGCAATGCTTGTGATAATTCATTTGTAATTCTCAATATCTTTCTCATCAATATTAGATCAATATCTGTTAGTATTGAAAGAATCACCACCCACTTGTTTTTCAGTGTCCGGCCTAAATAGATAGCAACATAAGCAGAATGTTGCATCAATAGCTATGTTATACTCCAACCAATTTCCATATTCTTTAAACCAAGAAGGATTAAATCTACGCAAGTATCCCCCAATTTGAGTATGTGAGAAGTTATGTTTGAGAGGCTTACAAGGACCCTTTAGCATGAATGCTCTTCTTACTTCATCTTGAATATTAGGATAATACTTTGATATTTTCTTTCGCAACTCGGGGTCAGCTTCAAGATCTCCCAAATCTACTTTATCATCCTTTTTCTGATTTTTATTAGAACATAATTCTTCAAATGCAGAAGCTTTCCTGAATACAAATTTGTCCATATTGGCTGTTTAAAGAATTAAAGATATTATGAACTTAATTACAACAAAAAACCAAGTTGTGCCAAACTGCCAATTTCATGAACTGAACTTTTGTACTCAGTACTCCTATTAGTGAAGAATAAGTATGCAAGGAAATGACAAGAAATTCGAGGAAGACTGTAGTTTAAGGTCATATATTTGTCGGTGATTTTGCAATTAGGTAACGAATATATATATATATATATATATATATATATATATATATATGGGGGGAGGGGATATTTATAATATAGATCTAGAAGTGTTCCCATGAGAAAGCTCCAAATAGAACATCAATTAATGACGAATTATCTGCAATAATTAAAGTAAAAGTGTAAAACTATAAACAAGAACCGCATACACACATGACATATCAACTATTAGAGTCTAGAGAGGAGAGGGAGTTCCGGACTTGAGAGTGAAGAATCAAGAATGGTTAGTCTCGGGCACGGCCGCACGGGTCTTCGTCATCGTCATCGTCATCGTCATCGTCATCGTCATCGTCATCGTCATTGTCAGATGATTACTTTGCCCTTCTCTCTCTGTTTTGGGGATGATGAGTTACTGAGTTGGTGAATGGTGAATGAGATTAAGGGGTAGCCGGTAGGTGCTGACTGCTTTGTATCAAATAAAAAAAATTAACTATTAAGTGGGGTAAAAAATGTGTCAAAAATGCGTGACTGTTTTGTATCAAAAAAAATTTAAGTAGTATCAAAAATTGAGTGGGGTCAATTGACCTCGCATTTTTAACATGGCTTTGCCACTGGGAGCATGGTGACCTTGAGTGCGCTCTTGCTAGTGGTCTATTAGTAACCAGAGCTTGGTTTCTCTTTCTCATGGCCTTTAATGTCTACTTCATTGAATCTAAAGAATAATTATTATTATCTTAATAAAGTTTCAACCTTGCTAGAAAAGAGAAAAGATGGAAGGATGAAAGAAACTGTCTCCTATTGGGACATTGTAGATTGACTTAATGGGCTGTAGCTAGATCTTTCTCTTTGCTTGTTTTAGATTTTTGCAATTTCAAGTGCTACTTATGATTCTTGTCAAGCAATATTCAATGCCACCCAAAGTGTCCATATCAACTATTATTAAAATTATGCGGTAATACTCTTGTAGGACTTTTGCTGCTGTTGGTGTAGATCCTGCTGTCATGGGTGTCGGCCCAGCTGTTGCAATTCCAGCTGCAGTTAAATATGCCGGTCTTGAACTTGATAATATTGATCTTTTTGAGATCAATGAGGTAAAGATGATATAGTGTATATACATATTATTTTTTTATAGTGATATTGATGTTAGAATGGCTTCTATATCGTGTAATGGGAGCTGTCGTTTACACTCCTAAATTAACCTCACTTTTACTTTACAAATTTAAACAATTAGCACAGTAGTAAGCAAGGATCGATCTCACAGAGAGTGATTTGTTTTATATTTATCCTATGATTTCTAATGAAAAGGGGATTTTGAATTAATTAATTAAATTAACAAGAATAAACAATGAATAAAAAGCTTCAGTTCTTCAGTTCAGTATCACCTTTTTACAATAATAGATTAATCAAGTGTAACATTATTTACCCTTCAATGAAACTAATAGCCCTAGGTAACAACAAGCTCTGCTACCCAAAACTCCCCTTAGATTGTCACTCAATGAAACAAGCTCTTCACAAGATTCTAACAATTATATAACCTAGAACAAGCTCTCTAGATTTAATATAATAGCAGCATTAAGAACTAGGGAATTAGACTATTCCAAGCAACAAACATATAGGCTCGGATTGTTTAACTTGTCTTTTGATAATCATAGCAATACTCAAAAGCTTGTCCACAATCTTGTATTACTAATTACTACTTATGATTAGAAACAATATCAATTACACGTAATATTATTCCTTGATCTAGCATATGATATTTGTTAACCAACTCAATCCTGCAGAAATCAAATCAGTTAAGCCAAATAGCATTCAGAAATTAAATCAGATTATCAAGAATGAATCTCATGTGAGAAGGAATAAATAATGAATACTCAATTAACCATTAATTATAAATAAGGTTCAACATCCCTTAGAACTGAATAAAAAGAACTTAGCTCATATCTTCAATCCTCCAATGTTGTAGATGAGAGAATGTAGTAGATGATTGAATGTCTAAAACCCTGACTAGCCTCCTCTATTTATAGTGCTAGACAAAGTCCTAAATCCTATAGGAAGTATAAATCCAAATCTTAAAAGGAATTACAAATCATAATTAGTTTCCATAAAGAAATAGAATCTAATTTGGAAATAAATCTTAGTATAAAGTAAATCCTAAAGCTAATAGAAATAATAATCCCATTCCATGTTGAAATCTGCCAAAATCTGCATTTAGAAACTTTCCAAAAATTCAAGATTTTCTAATTTTCGCGCTCAAATTCGCTGGGGCGAATTTCCATTTTCTGCTGCGACGTCCTTTGGTAAAACGAGCATAACTTTTGATCCAGAAGGAGTTGCGGGGCCTGCTACCTATCAAAACGAAGATATCGACGAGATCTACAACTTTCATTCTTTGAGAATCGACAGAATCGCTCTGCATCAAGGTCGAAATCTGGTTCCAAGTGACTGCTGTGTAAATTGCAACTTCCAAACTTTGAGGTTCAATGTCTGTTTAGTAAAAATATCATAACATTTTCATATGAACTCCGATTGGGACGATTCAAGATGTTCCGGAAAGCTAAAGAAGAGTTCTACAATAAAATTCAAGTCCCAAGCTAAGAACATGCATCCAACTTAATGCTAAAAATTCTGCAATTTTCTCTTTTCCTCATTTCAGCTCCAATTCTTCCTGAAATTATTAAACACCTTAATAAGCTCATATACACATGAAACATGCAATAAAACTAAATATAATGGAATCAAAATAAATGAATAATATGCACTCATCATGTAACAATTCCAATATTATTTTCCCTACTGCAGGCTTTTGGATCTCAATTTGTGTATTGCCAAAAGAAGCTGGAACTCGATCCAGCAAAGATTAATGTCAATGGAGGTGCAATGGCTATGGGGCATCCTTTGGGTGCAACAGGTATAAATACATAAACTTGCATCCTTTTACCCTCCTTTCTTTGATTGGAAATTTATGTGTTACTAAATTTATTAGGATTATTTTTATTTAGCACATATGTTATTAGGGATTTCTCCCAATTATTTAGATAATTCTTGAACAACTGTCTTCTCAAATATATTTGTCACTTGCATTTTAAATGTTGGCCTTTGCCTGTTTCCTTCGGTAAGTGGACAAGGTTTGTAGGTTATAGTGTGTTTACCTTTCTTTTTGTAGTCGGACTGTAACCTATATGATATTGAAGATCTACTTCGTGAATCTCTTCTTTATATATGTTACAAATGTGTTGGGTACCCTTGACCCTCGGTAATAAAAAATGTGTGTTTTTATCTTTTGTAATTGCTAAAAAAATGTTATAGGATGTAAGAATGTTGCAGATAATATTCCGTCTTATTATTGGTTTTGTATATTTTTCTGTTTTTCAACGAATCATCATCTATATTTTTTGGAAGACTGCATTTTTTCCCTTTTCTTTCTCCGCCAATTAGAATATTAAGAGTAGTGAGTGTGGCTTTTAACCTAAAACTTCCATGCATTACATAGTTTGGTTATGGAATGAAGTTATAGATTGTATTTAAAATGATTAAATAAACCACTGAACATGATCTAGTGGATATGTTAATGCTCCTTGCTCTGTAACTTGTCCAGTAAAAGGTTAAAAAATTAGCCTTGCTGTGTATAATTGTTGTTCTTACATTCTCTATTTTCTCTAAACTGAGGTGTGTGTGTTGCTGAGGTTAATTTCAGTCTAAATTATATTGGTTCTTGTAGAAATTGTTATTTGCCAAGTGCAACCCATTGACACAAGACACCCTAGGATATAAAATCTCTACATTACTAGAATATGTAATACATTATAAAAGAGTGGAGAATGATCCATTTCTTATTGGCTGATGCGCAACTTGTGAACAGTCCGACTTCTCTTTCACCCTTTCTAGAATCTGAATATAGAATTTGAAGTGCTTTTGGCCACCAATTCAGCCCCTAGTTACGTGAAAACTTAAAAAGTTATAATAGTAAAGCTGGATGGAGTTTTGCTTTCTTTTACTACGTTTCTTTCCCTTTTGATTTTCACGATATTGTACATATGTAAACAGGAGCCCGGTGTGTTGCCACGTTGTTGCATGAGATGAAGCGTCGCGGCAGAGACTGTCGATTCGGTGTTGTGTCAATGTGCATAGGTGTGCCTCTCTCTCTCCCTGTGTCTGTCTATGTGTGCGTGTATATTAAGAAATTGACCGTGTGATTTGCTAATAACTCTAATTGTTTGCAGGCACGGGGATGGGGGCTGCTGCTGTTTTTGAAAGAGGGGACGCATGTGATGAAACTTGCAATGCTCGTAAAATTGAGTCCAACAACTTCCTCTCCAAGGATACTAGATAGAATTCATATGTTTCATACATTACCCTTCTGCAGTGTAACCAATAATATCACAGTTTGGGTTAGAATTCTAATAAAGCTGTCATAGTAAATTTGAATAATCTGATGTATCTAGACATTGCATGCATGAGAACCACTATGCTGTTGGGCTCTCTGTGCATGTGGCTATTCATGTTATAGATGAGAAAAAGTGCTCCTTACAATGCTCTTCATTTATTCTTTTCATGTAACTAAGCCCTATGCATGTTATAAATGAAAAGAATATATTTGTCTGCTTTTTCTTGCCCACTTCTGTTTTGAAAAGTTGAATTTGGACACCAGTATGTTGAAGCTTTTTAAAAAATTGTAACTAATTCATCCGATGTCATTTCAGATCAACGGATTATCCATGTACTACGGACAAAGGATATTCATGTGTATCACCAGTGGTCATGATCATGTCAAACATTTGTCCATCTATGCACTACGGGCTAAAGAGGACTTTCACCATATCATTTGTCTATAATATTACTGGTCATGATTATACTAATACACAATTCTTGGTCATAATCATACCAATCAACAGTCAATCTATGCACTACGGGCTAAAGATTTCAGCACAATGTAAGCACGATGAAGATGATAATGATAATGATATAAAGAATGAATCAAGTGAGATCAATGATAAATAGGCAAAAAAACACATTTACCCGTTTGTGGTCGTCGACTTGTAAACAATTGGTTATTGAACTTTAAAAATATGCAATTGGACCACTGTGCTTTTTAAAAATTAAAATTCAGGTCATTCTGTCCAATTTCTTGGACTAACGTCAAATAATTACACACGTGGCATTGAAAAAAAATCAAAAAATGTTATTTTCTTACGTGGCAATACAAAAAAAAATCAAAAATAAAATCATTGATTATGTGGCAAAAATGATTAAAATAATAATAAAATTAAAATAATTAATAATTAATTCATTTTAAAATAATTAATTTTTAAAGAAAATAATTAATTTTAAAAATAAAAATAAAATAATTAATTTTAAAATAAAATAATTAAAATAATTACATTAAAATAAATATTTGGAAATAATGATTAATAATTAGTCATTAACTTGTAAAATGATTATTTTATTTTTATTTTTATTTTTAAAATTAATTATTAATCATTCCGGTTAAAAAAATCATTAACTTGTAAAAAAATCATTTTTGCCAAATAAATTTTTTTCTATTTTTGTTTTTAAAAAATTCTATTTTTAAAAAATTCTGTTTTTAAAAACAAAAACAGACTTTTTTTTAACTTGTAAAATAAAATTCTGTTTTTTAAAAATTCTGTTTTAAAAAAAATTCTATTTTTAAAAAGTCTGTTTTTAAAAACAAAAACAGATTATTTTTTTTAAACTTGTAAAATAAAATTCTGTTTTGAAAGAATTTCTGTTTTTTAAAAAAACATACTTTTTATTATGTGGCGAAAATGATTTTTTACAAGTTAATGATTTTTTTAACCGAAATGATTATTAATTAATTTTAAAAATAAAAATAAAATAATCATTTACAAGTTAATGATTAATTATTAATCATTAATTCTAAATATTTATTTTAATGTTATTATTTTAATTATTTTATTTTAAAATTAATTTTTTTATTTTTATTTTTAAATTAATTATTTTATTCAAAAATTAATTATTTTAAAATGAATTAATTATTATTTATTTTAATTTTATTATTATTTTAATCATTTTTTGCCACATAATCAATGATTTTTTTTGATTTTTTTTATTGCCACCTAAGAAAATAATTTTTTAAAATATTTTTTTTTCAATGTCACGTGTGTAATTATTTGACGTCCGTCCAAAAAATTGGACGGAATGACCTGAATTTTCATTTTTAGAAAGCACAGTGGTCCATTTGCATATTTTTAAAGTTCAATGGCCAATTGCTTACAAGTCGACGACCACAGGCGGGTAAAGGTGCTTTTTGCCATCATAAATATTAGAGATTTATAATTCAATTTATCCAGAATTCAAGAATGTCCAAATTGTCAACATGATAACTAATTGTGGAGTAAAATTCAAGAATGATCTTTATGTATCAAAAATAATTTGGACAGAAAGAAAATTAAATTCTGTTGTGAATAGTACTCATAAATAGTACCGTATGAATAGTGTCGTATGAATAGTACCCATTAATAGTACGCCGTGAATAGTACTCGAATGAATAGTACCCCGAATGAAAATATTAAAATTTAATAAGAAAGTTCAGACCAATATTCTAATGAAACGATACTAGATGAAGCGCAAAATTCAAGGATATTTACTAATTTTAGGGATTATAGAAGAAATACTTATCAAAATAAGTGCAGATTTAGGAATATAAAACGAAATAATATCACTTACATATTATAGAGTATGGAAGAAAATAATATTCCTTATAAATATTGAACAAAAATAATATCTCTTACAAAAAAATAATATCATTTACCTTAGTAGGAGAGTAAATTTGACTGGTACAGCGGAGATATTCTTGAAGAAAACTTGTACTATTTGCTACACTTAAAGTTTTCTTATACTAGAAAGAAATACGCACAATATTATAGAAGAAGAATTTTCTGATTCTGGTGTGATTTTCATTTCTTAATTAAGCATCCTATTTATAGGAGAATGACATGACACTATTTAAAATTTTCACAGGTGAACAGTAAAGAAAATCACGAACTAATTTCACGGGCGAAATTCGATGAATTTCTGATTTTTACTAATCATCACTTTGTAATAAAATATTCTAATAAAACAAAAACTTTATATAAAATATAATATAAAGAAATTCTCTTTTCCTTTTTTTTCTTCTTTATTTGACATTTCTACCCTTTTGCCTTTTGCTATATTGATTATGTTATTTCAAGGGTGAGATCTTTTTTAGGAAACAGAACCGACATAAATGTCGACTATTTGAAAAGATTGATTTTAACAATAGTGCCCAATTAGACATTTGTCAGTTGGTATAGTTTTCAATGAATGTACCAACTCATACGAATTTTGGAGGTTTTCGTAATATGACCCAATATGTGACTCCGTAAAATTGGTCTGAAACTCGAGATTCATAGAGTTTAAGGCTTACTTAAGCGAGGGGAAGGTGTTAGGCACCCCCCGACTTCCGTAAAAACATAGTTACAGTATCTTGTTGATTTTCTAAGCATGATGTGTGCATGTGTGTGATTTTGAGAATTTTTTTGATTTTAAGAGTTGTTTTAAGCCTTATTTTAACCTATGAGCGACGTTGTTTTGAAAGTAATGTTGAACCTCTTTGAACTTATGCCCAAAAGATTTGATTTAAAGAAGAGTTCATTTTTATATTAAGCATAATGAAATGACGTTTTGGAAAACAACATTTTTAAATTCTTCGCCATATAGGAATCAAGGTGTTTTGATACTTCCGATTATTAACCTTAGATTTGTCTATCCTCGAAACACTTTATTATTTTTATAAAAGCTCTTTGCTATATTGTTTGAAAATTGTTTTTGGTGATAACGCATGAAAGAAAGCATGAAAAAGGGTAGGGCCATCTACGGGCATGAAAAATGGTAGGGCCATCTACGGGCATGAAAGTCATCTCGATATACCCGAACACCCACAATCACTACTTTTCATTATCACAAGGCTTTAAATCCAATTTCTTGAGACGATGCCTTCAAAGTCGTTTTAAGGTCCAATATTACATATACAATGATTTTGCACAATTTATTATTACATTATAAACAAAATGTCCATCGTGGGAATCTAGTCGAGATTCGATTAATGGATCTCAACCCCGAAATTTCTAGGCTCACATTAGTATGCTTGAACATATATATATATATATATATATATATATATATATATATAATGTATCATAAACCTGCTATTAAGAGATTCATTGATTAGAATCCATGATCACAAATAGTTAGGACATCTTCACCACTAGATAGAGATCTAGGGCTCTACGGAGTGACCGAGACTGACCGAAAGCATTAAAACAACTAGATCTAACCTAGATCCGAGCCGATCTAACATATAGGTTAGAGCTTTAAAGCTCCATAACTGGTTAAAGGCTAGATCCGACTAGATCTAAGTAAATCTAGTAAAAGGACATGGTTTATAACTATATATGTACAAATAATCGATAAAATATCTAAATCTACCAACCAATACACTGTACAAAACAACAAGTCTAACTATAAATAAACACTATATTTAAACAAATCTAGTAGTTCTAACCATATTTACAAATGAAATGATCAAAGATTCGCTTTTTCACTTTGGAGATGTAGAAAAAAGCCTCCTGATACCCAAATCTACGCTATATCACTTTATATGAATGAGATCTACTATATAAGTTTTAAGACCCCGAATTATATGAAATGAAAGTATCTAAATTTCTTATAATTATTATTCTATTTAATAAATGGTTAAATTGATAAAAGGTTAAAGTTAAGGGTGATATTTAAAAATATTGCAAAGTAAACAAGTTGATATAAAATATTCGATTGATCGGGGAATATTCGTTTTAAACAGAAAATATTTGTACGATGACACAATCATTGGTGGACCCCACAACGAAATTATTGTCGGAGTTAGAAAACGACATAAATATCTTTTTATAAAAATAACGGCAAAAGTTTTACCGTTAACTGCTGAACTACCCGGTGGTAAAACTACAGTAATACGTGTGGTTTCATAGTAGCACACGGTATTGATTATTGATACTTACGTAAGAAGCCACTCAGTTTACTCAATTATTACTACAGTAATTGTTGCATAGTATCTCACGTTATTTGATTCAATTATTGTCACAGTATCATTTGCATAATATTTTATATTATTAAATCAATAATTGAGACAACAAAGTTATTCATATTATTGTTTGTAATATTGATGATGTCTAGAAAGTTCTGTCGAGGAGAGGTTTGGTCACCTAATTACGCGCCAATAGGGAGAAATCCTTATCGGAAAGCCCCTCTTTTCTGGAAATGATCTGGTTGTTAAATATTGTGAGTTATAATATTAATGATGAATAATTGTTGAAGTATTAAGAATGTGTTTATTGAAGATAAGTGAATTACAAAAGTTAGAGTGGAATAATGCAAACTTGGAAAACTTTAGGGGTACTAAAGTGTAATAAGTTAAATCAATCTTGACCATTGATGGTGGTTTTAATAGTTAATCAATCTGGACCATTGATGGTGCTTTTAATAGTAAATCAATCTGAACCATTGATGGTGGTTTTAATAGTAAATCAATCTGGACCGTCGGTGGTGGTTTTAATAGTAAATCAATCTGGACCGTCGGTGGTGGTTTTAAAAGTAATCAATCTGGACCTTCGGTGGTGGTTTTAAAAGTAATCAATCTGGACCGTCGGTGGTGGGTTTAAAAGTAAATCAATATGGACCGCCGGTTGTGGTTTTAATAGTAATCAATCTGGACCGTCCGTTCTAATAGTAAATCAATCTAAACCGTTCATGAATTAGTTACTATTTAGTCCATTCTCCTATAAATAGAAGCTTAATTCTTCTTTCATTCTCACCAATTCACTGAGATTCATAAGAGAAGCTATAGAGAGAGAAACTATAAAGAGTAAGAAGAAGAGTATTCTGCTACTTCACTATTGCAGTATCCAGCCTTCTACTAAGGTAAGGGATGTTATTTTCGTTTGGTAAGGGGTATTATTTCTTTCGTATTCATAAGGAATACTATTTTTCGTATTCATCCTTTAATATGTTGGAATAACTTGTCTACGCGGATTACGTACCGTATGACATGTGAAAATCCATTTGCAATTTCGTATGTTATTTCTTTTCATATTCTTAAATCTAAACTTACTATGACAAGTATTGCTTTTATAATCCTTGAAATTAGTGGAATATCCTTGAGTTTTGCGCTTCATCCAGTATCGTTTTATTAGAATATTGATATGAACTTTCTTATTAAATATCAATATTTTCATCCGGTGTACTATTCACGGGTTACTATTCGCCCAGTTACTATTCACTATAATATTATTCATTCGGGTATTCGGCACTTTTCATGTCGGAGTACTATTCATGAGTTACTATTCACGGGTTACTATTCACCCGATTACTATTTACTCTAGTATTATTCACTCGGGTATTCGGGACACTTTTCGTGCCGAAGTACTATTCATGAGTTACTATTAACCCGGTTACTATTCACTCTATTATTATTCACTCGGGTATTCGGGACACTTTTCATGTCGGGGTTACTATTCCCAGGGTACTATTCTCGAAGTACTATTCACGGGATACTATTCAGCCGAAAAATTTATTTCTTTTCTGTCCAAATTATTTTGATACGTGGATATTATTCTTGAATTTTACTCCACAAAGCAGTATCATGTTTACAATTTGGATATTTTTAAACTCTGGATAAATTTAAAGTCTTTAATAATTATCCTTGATTTTGTTTGATTAATGCTTATATCATTGTCATCATCCTCACGCGTCTATTGTGATGAAAGTCATCTTTGACTTACGTGCATAGATGGACTGTTGATTGGTATGATTATGACCATGTATCATTCGGTATAATCATGACCCGTAATATTACAAATGATGTGATAAAAATTCTCATTGGCCTGTAGTGCATTGATGGATAGTTGTTGGTATGATTATGACCAGGGATTATTCGGTATAATCATGATCATTAATGATTACATGAATATCCTTGACCCGTAGTGCAGGGATGATTCGATGATGTGATTTATTTATTAAGCCGAGTCTCAGCGATAAATGTGACGACCCCAAAATAGTTCCATTCCATCCAACCTATTCTTAGTATCCAAATACATGGTATAGAAAACAACTACAACTTTATTACAATAATTTTTGTGCAAAATACAACAACACATATGCTGTGAGTTTGGATATAAATATATACCAACTGTGACTCTCATCCCAACCTTGGATAGCGCATCACAATGACACCTTACATAAAGGTATAGTCAAAAACTGTTTTAGAAATTAGAATCTTTGGGAAGTGCTCAAGGAAACCTTCGTACATGGGAGGCCATGCTTCTAGGTTATGATAGATATCATATAGCCACAGAATTACCCTTGGTTGACCCAATAGACCCCAAAGAAAAACGAGAAGATTACTATCATATTCTTCCCAATGGTGAGTCTTCTCTTGACATATCATTATCTCCACTGTCTCTAATTGAGAATTATACTTCAAACAAACACCAAGATTATATAGGTAGTGCTCGTAAATATACTCAGCAAGTGGATGAGCACAACCCTATCTTATGATGACACGAGGTTGTATGTCATTAGACATCTTATATGATAGTGGCAAAACACCCTTCCAACGTTGAGTTCGCCTCACCATATTAGATTCACCAAATATGTAACAACCCCAAAATAGGTCCATTACATCCAACCCATTCTGAGTCGCCAAATACATGGTACAGAAAACAACTACAACTTTATTACAACAATTATCGTGCAAAATACAACAACACACATGCTGTGAATTTAGATACAAATATATACCAACTGTGACTCTCATCCCAACCTTGGATAGCACGTCACAATGACACCTTACATAAAGGTATAGTCAAAAACTGTTTTAGAAATTAGAATATTTGGAAAGTGCTCAAGGAAACATTCGTACATGGGAGGCCATGCATCTAGGTTATTATAGATATCATATGGCCACAGAATTATCCTTGGTTGACCCAATAGACCCCAAAGAAAAACGAGAAGATTACTATCATATTCTTCCCAATGGCGAGTCTTCTCTTGATATATCATTATCTCCACTGTCTCTAATTGAGAGTTATATTTAAAAGAGACTCCAAGATAATATAAATAGTGCTGGTAAATGTACTCAGTAAGTGGATGAGCACAACCCTGTCTTATGATGATACGAGGTTGTATGTCATTAGACATCTTGTATGATAGTGGCAAAATACCCTTCCAAGTTAAATTCACCTCACCCTCAACATCTATAGACCACCGTTCTATTCCCTTGTTATCCACCGCTCGACCCAGCTACACTTTTATTACCTGAAAGGAATTGTGAAGCAAAAGGGTGAGCACAACTAGGTCAGTAAGAATATCATGACTAAAGATAAATAAATTATCAATAGCTTTCAACGGTAATAAATTAGAGATTTAGAACATGTGGTAGATGATAAAACTTTTCAACCATAGTTGCAGCAGAACGAGCAATCCATTAGAAGAGTCAAATAGACCATAAAATCTATTATCTTCTCCATGTTAAAAGTCCACCAACAATGTTTTATCCCTGTAACATCAATCAATAATTCCTGTCCACAATCACGTGTATAACTCATAATCATAATTGTAGTTCTAAATTCCTTTTCTCATCCAGGACAAAGATAATTTTCATCACCTGAAGCATCAAAGATCATGGTTATACCAAATCACAGTTCATGTTCATAATTCTACTAATAAATTCATCTTTGCACTACGACCAAAAATATACATCAACAAGTCATCTTTGCACTACAGGCAAAAGATATTCATCAACAATTCATCTTTGCACTACAAGCCAAAGATATACATCAACAAGTCATGTTCATCTAAACATTTGTTCATCTTTACACTACGGGCCAAAGATATTCATCAGAAATCATTCATCTTTGCACTACAGGCCAAAGATATTCCGTTATATTATCATTTAGGACTGAGGATGATGAAAAATATTTTAAAGAAAACGAATCCAGTGAAGCAAAAGAACAAATATTAAGGATTCGTACTTTAAACAATTCCCATTCAAAAATACTTCATAAATAACCAGAGTGGGGTAAAATTCAAGAATGATCAAAACATGGATACAATCAAAGCTAGTATCCAGAATAGATATTTTGGACAAAAAGAAGAAATTTTATTTTTCGGTGAATAGTGTCGTATTCGTGAATAGTGCCATATACGTGAATAGTAACTCCGACACCAAAAGATAGAAATTTCACAAAAAACATCATCACGTTTTGTGAATAGTACTCGTGAATAGTAACTCGTGAATAGTAACTCATGAATAGTAACTCGTGAATAGTAACTCATAAATAGTAACTCATGAATAGTAACCCCGACATGAAAAAGTTCCAAATTAGATAAAAATTTCCAACCAACATTCTGACATAATGATATTGAAGAAATAATATCATTTTAGAAGAAAATAACCTCCCTTACCTCAGAAAGAATAGTACTTCTGACTGGAATACTGGATATAGTGTTGAAAGAACTTGCACCGTATAGCAATACTTAAAGTACTAAAATACTCATAAAATATGCTCGATATTATAGAGAGAGAAATAGAGAGAAAACTTCAGTTTCTGGTGTGATTTTTAATTCTAACCTAAGCACCCTATTTATAGGAAAATGCTTAGAACACCAAAGCAGAAAATTTAATAAATTAATAATATATTTATATAAATTTCCTACGCACACCTAGCATCTGAAATCAGCCATCCTAACACATGTTAAATGAGTCCCAAAAATGTAAAAAACGTTCTTCTTATTAAAAATAATTAAAACTTCAAAAATTAATTATTTCGGAACTTCAGAACTTTAATAATTCATAATAAATAGCCCTTTTATCAGAAAATTCGAATCTCGACACTTTTTATAGGAAATTCAATTCTCTACAACTTTGCAGAAGAAAGTTTTTCCAAATTCTAAACAGAAATTGACCGAAATCCACATACGGACGATTTTACAAGCTATAATCAAATTTCAGTCAAGAAATGGGTCCACAGACATGTTTAACATGTTTTAAATAACTTTTGTAACAAAAATACTCTTCCTCCTCATATACTCCTATATCCCACATTTATTGTAAAAATATCATTATTATTATATTATAATAATATAATAAAATATTATTTTATCAGAAAAGATAAAATATTAATTTTCAACAACTGTCACTTTAAAAATTTTCTCCATCTATATCCACATAAAATGAATATTTTCCTCATCATATAAATCAATAATTAATTATTCACAAATAATATTACAGAATCACAATAATGACAACCAGGCAGTTCTCAGGAAAGAGGGGGTTTTCAATAAGAATTTCTCCTTACTGGCGCGCAATTAGGTGACCAAACATCTCTCCTTAGACAGAACTTTCTAGACATTGCCAATAATGTTATCTAATAATATTATTTAGATAATATGAATTATTGCTCTGATAATGGAAAATACTGTGTAGTGACAATTATTAAAACAATAGTAATATAAAATATCAACGCAACAATTATTGAATCAATAAAATACTGAACAGTAATTACTGTAACAATTATTGAGTAGTGCCTTCTTACGTAAGAATCAATAATTGGTGCAATACCGTTTGCTACTGTGCAACAACGCGTAGTACTTTACTTTACCCACCGGGTATTCCAACAGTGTTAACGGTAATGACTACGCCGTTATTTATAAAAACTCCCTTTTGTTGTTTTCTTTATCCGGCAGTTATTCTGTTATGGGGCCCACAAATGGTTGCGCTGTCGTACGAATATTCTCCGACAGAAAGATTATTCCATGACCAAATGAATATTCTCCGACAACAATGAGTATTTTATAACCACTTGCTTATTTTGAAAAAAAATCATATATCACTCTTAACTTTAACTTTTATCAATTTAACCATTTACTGAATAGTAATTATAAGAAAAATTGAATACTTTTATTTCATAAAATTCGGGGTCTTACAAAATATAACTACTGAATGATGTATACAACACTTTTCTATACTGCTTAGGTAGAACCTCTACAGCTAAAGACCACCGTTCTATTTCCCCGTTACTCTCGCTCGACCCAGCTACACTCTTATTACCCGAAAAGGAATTGTGAAGCAAAAGGGTGAGCATAACTTATCAGGAATAAACATGTGAATGATATTCCTATTTAATATATGATTTGATTATGATATATATATATATATATATATATATATATATATATGAATGAATATGCAAGTATGCTTACATGAAGAAAAGCTGTAAAGTCCTTTGATAGATAATAGAAATATATGTACAAGGACTTAGAATGAATTGATCAAATATGTTAGGTTGATCCTACATAAGCAAAACAGCTTTGTGAAGTCCTTAAAAAGAAATGATGTACAAGGACTATAAATATAGAAAGATCAAGCATGTTAGGTTGATCTTATGTTGTAATAGATAGGCTTGTCTGATCGTCGAACACTGCACCAAAAGTCGTAGTCTGCCAGGAGAGTCAGAGTCAACTCGAGAGCTATCGAGGCAGAATAGGAGTATGCAAGATAGTGAGATCTTGGAGTTCGTAGACTTCCAGGGGAAACGAAGAAGGATCGTAGTGTGTCGAGAAGAGCTTCCTCGGGATCGTAGTGTGCTGAGGAAGTCATGTTCAGAATCATAGAGACAGCCTGTCTACAAGCCGAACGACCATCTGCCGAAGCCAAGTATGAAACGTAGACTACACTCAGAGTCATAGAGTCTAGTGATGCCAAAGCCAAGACAAGGATCGTAGGCTACACTCTGAGATCGTAGAGTCCACTGAATGAATGCAGAGATCGTAGTCGGGCAAAATCAGATGAAGACAACAAGCACAGGGCATAAATCGTATAGTGTCAAGATCTGATCTCGGGATCATAGTGTCTGCACAGCTGAAGCAGAATCGTAGAGTGCAGAACTACGACTCCAAAAGAAGTGCTCACAATGCTAAGTCAGGATCGTAGAGCAGATACAGTTCTCAACGAATGAGCACTCCCAGAATATCCAAAGGTACAAAGCCTCTGGTTGGCACTGCAAAGATGCAATCCACAGTAAGGGAACCAAAGAGCACTTAACGAATGACATGCAGGCTAGCAGGAGAACTAAGCAACAATCCAATCAGCATCAAGATTGAGTTGAAAGGTCATTCGTGATGAAGTCTTCCACAAGATGATTCAAAGAAGACTTCAGCAGCTGACTAAAGAAAAGTCAGCTAATGCAGTTGCTAACAAGAGAACAGAAGACAACGACCTTGGAAGTAACCAAGATCGTAGTGTTTGCCAAACAAAGAAGGGACTGATGGAAAGTGAACCGAGATACTGGTCAGCTTCTGGACGCACCACAAATCTGAAGTGTCTCAATATTCAGAAGGGGACCAGGACAAGGAATCAGGCCATTAGTATTTGAGAACTGTCAAAGCAAACAGAAGTATTGAAGCACTGCATAATACAAGGAAGGGGTGTTCTATATTGAAGATCCAATCAACACTCTTCCAGATCATAGTGTTAACTCTACCAACCAACGAGCAATACTCAACAAGACACTACGATCAGGTCCTTGAAGACATGCATCAGAATCATAGAGTTCGAATACCTGAAGACTGAAGCATTGGCAACTGTTCAATCTGAAGAGTAATATTCGAACAAGGGCTTAATGAGAGCATCAATGCAAAAGGACAACCTCTGATCTAGAAATCAGAAGAGATAAAGTCTTCAACCTGCCCAAGACAGTAAAGTGATACATCTGACAGGGCAGGTGAAACAGTAGACTGCAGTGTCAGAAAAAGTATGACATGTCACATCAAGCAGTCTACCTCAAGCAACTCGAGATCTGCGAAGACATTTGAATAGCTTCCAACGGCTACTTTCCAACGGAAGAATTGGGAAGATGTATAAATGTAGAAGAGTTTTAAAAATCAAAGGTTGTTGGAGTTGTGAGTTTTGGAGAGAAGGTGGACTGATCGAATCAAGTGATAGTGAGTCAAGAGGCTCACTTTACGATCCACCAAGAACACTCAAAAATCAGATCAAGCAAGAAGTAAAAGTGTGAGTTCTACTATGTAGAAGTGAGAGCTCTACTACATGAAGAGTGTTCTGAACTGCCGAGAGAAAGAAGAGCATCATGCCTTCTGGATGTCCATCATGGGAAGACTCTAAGTACAACAGAGAAGAGCTTACGGTCAACTTAGCAAGTCCATCATGGGAAGGCATCGAGTAGCAAGAAGGGAGATCACAAAAGCCATCTTGGTGTCAAGCATGAGAAAGCTTTTAAGTACCTTGCAGAAGAGCTTACAGTCATCTTAGAAGCCTCTCATGTGCAACCATCAAATACCAAGGAGAATGATCTTCAAGACAGTTCATCAAGGGGTCATCCGGAGTAGTTGAGCAACCTAAGAAGCTGAGCATCATGCAACACTCAACTGCTCTTCAAGGATGATCAAGCCAAGCTGCTAGGGATAGAAGATGTTCAGAGCATGAAGACATCTTAGCAGCTCAGCACCGACTCCAACAACAACAAACAAACAACTCAACGAAGCCAGGGCCTGAGGGGTCCTTATCCAGAGGGACTAAATGAAGCAGGGCCAAAGGGTCCTTGTCCGGAAGGACTAAACAAAGCAGGGCCAAAGGGTCCTTGTCCAGAGGGACTAAACGAAGTTCCAAGCCTGCTGGGCTTGAAGAGTTCCTAAGGAACTAGAAGAGTCCCAAGGCTGCTGGCCTTGAAGAGTTCTTAGTAAACTGAAGTCCCAAGGCTGCTGGCCTTGAAGGAATCGTAGAGATTCAGGGTGCTGCCCTTCCTTAGTGGAAATCCTGCTAGTTGAAAGCAGAAGAGTGGATTAGGAGCTTGAGTCTCTGAACCACTTAAAACCTCTTGTGTCTTTTACATTATGTCATTTACATTATGTCTATAACTGCTATAACTACTATGTATGTTTTAACTGCTTACAACTAAACTAACCCAATGAACATTGTACGTATGATTATGAATATATCAATGAAAGGGAATCTTTTACTTATTCCGTTGTGCTTGAAAAGATTCTTATGTTTGTCATATACTCTAATATGAACAATACATCATAAACCAGAAAAGTATTTGAAATAAAAAGGATCTATTCAACCCCCCCTTCTAGATCTATTGTGCCCTCTGGGAACTAACACAACTAGCTCAGTAAAGAATATAATGACTAAAGATAATTAAATTATCAATAGCCTTCATCAGTAATAAATCAGAGATTTAGAACATATGGTAGATGATAAAACTTTTTAACCATAGTTGCAGCGGAACGTGCAATCCATTAGAAGAGTCAAATAGACCATAAAGTCTATTATCTTCTCCATATTAAAAGTCCACCAACAATGTTTTATCCCTATAACATCAATCAACAGTTCATTTCCACAATTATATGAATAACTCATAATCATAATTGTGATTCTAAATTCTTTTTCGCATCCAGGACGAAGATAATTTTCATCACATGTCTTTACCTGAAACATCAATGATCATGGTTATACCAAATCACAGTTCCTATTTATAATCATACTAACAATTTCATCTTTGCACTACGGGCCAAAGATATTCATCAACAGTTCATCTTTGCACTACAGGCCAAAGATATTCAACAACAGTTCATCTTTGCACTACAGGCCAAAGATATTCAACAACAGGTGATCTTTTCACTACGGGCCAAAGATATTTATCAATTATTCATCTTTTCACTACGGGCCAAAGATATTCATCAATAAATCATCTTTGCACTACAGGCCAAAGATATTCCATCTCAAAGAAATATATAATCATTTCAGAATTAATATAAACAATAATTATAACCACGTTGATCAATTCACCTTTGCACTTAAGCTAAAGATATTCAATTATAAATTCAATGGTCATGATCATACCAGTCACAATTCAACTTTTTACTACTGGCCAAAGAGAACCCTAGTCATGATCATACCAATAATCTACCCATCTTTACACTCAAATGAAAGAGAATTTCAACATCAGGGTTATAAAAATGTTATATATGATAATAAAAATAATATTATCAACAACTGCATTTAATTTCAAGAGCAATATTCATAAATCAACGATAATTTAGTCAGAAAAAGAAACCATTTTTTATCGTGAATAGTACCCGTGAATAGTAACTCGTGAATAGTAACTCATGAATAGTAACTCGTGAATAGTACTCTGTATTCGTACATAGTACCGTATATATAAATATTGTCATGTAAATAGTGCCTTATACATTAATAGTGCCGTATACGTGAATAGTGCTGTATACGTGAATAGTAACCCCGACTTTAAAAGGTAGAAATTCTACAATAAAATTCATACCAATATTTCAGTATAATGATATTGAAAGAATAACATCATTATGAAGAATATAACATCCCTTAATATCCCTTACTATCCCTTACCTCAAAAGAGCAATACTTCTGAATGAAAGGTCGGATGTGATGCTGAATGTAACTTGTACTGAATAGCAATTCTTCAAGTATCTAAATACTCACAAAATATACTCAATAATCTAGAGAGAGAAAGAAAGAAAACTTGTTTTTGGTGTGATTTTCAATTCTAACTTAGCCCTCTATTTATAGGAAAATGTTAGCACGCCGAAGCAGACTTGACCTGCAACCTGATGGCTTTACCTGCTACTATTCCCACCCACCACATTTGAAATTAAATTGAGCACATTTTTCACCAACCAAAAGTGGGGCCCACCAATTCTAGAATTTTCCACCAAAATAATTTAAAACCTAATTTCCGAATCAGTCACCTCTTAAAATTCATAACAAATCATACGCTCATTTTTAACGGTTCAAAATTTGTGGACATATACTCAACTAATATATGTATAACATATCAAAAAGTCACAACGATCCAACGGTCGGATTAAATATTATAACTCACACAATAATGCTGTAAGAACATCGATTTGATCTTTTAATACCTCCAATCCGATAAAATACTGATAAAACACCTCAACATTAACTCCTTCATTTATAACCACATAAATAAATCCATCATTTATATCCACATCAAATAAATATTTCCTTATCATATAAATCAATAATTAATTATTCACAAATAATATTACAGAATCACAATAATGACAACCAAGGCAGTTCCCAGGAAAGAGAGGGCTTTCCGATAAGGATTTCTCCTTACTGGCGCGCAATTAGGTGACCAAACCTCTCATTGACAGAACTTTCTAGACATTACCAATAATGATATCTAATAATATTATCCAAATAATAAGGATTATTGATCTGATAATGGAAAATACTGTGCAGTAACAATTATTGAAATAAAAATAATATAAAATATCAATGCAGCAATTATTGAATCAATAAAATAAAATATTGAACAGTAATTACTGTAACAATTATTGAGTAGTGTCTTCTCACGTAAGAATCAATAATTGAAAAAATACTGTGCAATACCGTGTGCTACTGTGCAACCACGCGTATTACTGTATTTTAACCACCAGGTATTCCAACAGTGTTAACGATAATAACTACGCCGTTATTTATAAAAACTCAAACTTTGTCATTTTCTTCATCCGACAGTTATCCGTTATGGGGCCCATAAATAGCTGCGCCGTCGTACGAATATTTCCCGACAGAAAGAATATTCCACAACCAAACGAATATTCCCCGACAACAATGAGTATTTTATAACCACTTACGTCTTTTGAAAAAAAAATATATCACCCTTAACTTTACTTTTTATCAATTTAACTATTTACTAAATAGAAAAATTGAATAATTTTATTTCATAAAATTCGGGGTCTTACAATAAAACTGTTGAAAAACTTTTTAAATCATAAAAGATAGTAGATATCTTGCTATACTTGACTCTTCTAATGGATTGCTTGTTCCGCTACAGTTAAACTTGTTGTCTATTATATTCTATTAGTTTAACATTGTTGAAGGCTAACGATAACTTATTCTGCATTATCTTAGTCATAATATTTTTTACTGGACTAGTTGAGCTCACCCTTTTCTTTCACTGTTCTCTTCAGGAAACGAGAATATATAGCTGGGACTAGTCGGGGAATGAAGTGATGGTCCGAGATGATTGCTATAGTAGTCCTCACTATTTTTATAAAATAGTGTGATAATAATTGTAATGAGAACTCCATTGAGTGTGGATATTGTCTAGAGGACAATATTCGTTTTAAAACTCTCAGCTTATGTTTTGTCGTATGTTACACGACAGTTGTATAATTAAGTTATATTTGAATTTTGTACCATGTATTTGGCAACCCAAGATGAGTGATGTATACCTATTTTGGGGGCGTCACATAAGTGATGAAAGCAACTTTAATCTAGTGTTAGAATGTCAAACCCGAGCCTTTCTCTCTCTAGATCTGACTTTTCTCTCTAACTTTCTTCCTTTTTTTCTAAATGAGTTACTGATGTGCTGATGTAGAACTCGGGGCCACCTACGGTTGGGTCTTGTGGGCCCCGCCGTCTCGAAGTTTGTTCATTCTGTTGTCAATCCAGGAAAAGTGGAGATCCTTACTCAAATATCCCAGAAAGTTTCTACTGAAGGTTGCGAAATGAGGTCGAGTCTAACTGATTCTGAGTCCGGGAAGATGAAACAATTAACTGAAATGTATCTTCTGGTTCCCGATGATAGTCAGTTGGCTACTTGGCTCGTCTTGGGTAGTTCGTAGATCGTGGATTGTTGTGATGTTTTCTAATGACCTCATCCTCAGCTTTACGATTCTCGATCGGACCACATTGTGTTTGAGCGTCGTTGCACTTAGATTTCTCCACGAGGTTGTCTCTTGTGTGAAATTATGTCTTTGTGGGGTTGTCTTCGGGGTACGCTTTTACCTTCCTGTAAGGTTAGTCAAAAGAAAGCGAAATTTCGAATGTCTACATGTTCCACAATAAATCCAAAGTCACAAACGATTGAATATTTTTGTAGTTATATTATGTATTACGAAAGTTTTTCAGTCGAATTATTATTAAAATTATAACTGAAATATATAAAAATTAAGAAATATTTTATCTTAATTTATTTTATTTATTACATAAAATTTTAAAGTAATTATAATTTAACTTTATCACATGTGTTCACATATTTATCATTTCCCATATTTCCCACAATATTCCTTGATAATGTAGTAGTACTACTCCACTCCACATATACAGAGAGAATATAATTATATTCCAATTCCTCCCACACAATAAAACTTGTTTTACAAGCACACCCGACCCGAAAACCCACCCAATTCGATGGACTGTAAATAAGCCAGAGTTTTTGTGGTCTTTCCCATAAGACCACAAAAACCACCGCAAAACCCTAATCACACCATGGATTCCCAGCTAGAAGACCAAAACACCCAGAGCAAAAAAGCCGCAAAAAAAGAAGCCGCCAAAGCCGAGAAGCTGCGTCGCCGGCAAGATTACGCCGCCGCATCCTCCGCCGCATCCGGTGTTGCCGGAGTTTCCATCGACGAATCTGACCCTCTCGCATACAACTACGGCGACGTTCCGCTGATCGAACTTCAATCCAAGGAAATCGCGACGCAAAAATGGACGGAGGTCGGCTCGCTGACCGAGGAATTGAAGGACGAGAACGTCTTAATCAGGGGGCGCGTGCACAGCATTCGCGCCGTGTCTAAGAAAATGGCGTTCGTGGTGGTGAGAGAGAGAGGCTTCACGGTCCAGTGCGTGTTGACGGTGAAGCCGGAGGTGATTAGCCTCCAAATGGTGAAGTTCGCTACGAGTTTGAATAAGGAGTCGTTTGTTGATGTCAAAGGAATAGTTTCAGTCCCTGTTTCTCCACTTAAGGCTACCACACAGCAGGTATGTTTGGTTTTAAATATTTACTTTTTTGTAATGAAATTATTCATAATATATTGTTCATTGAGACAAATGACTCAGCATGTTTGGTATTTCAAAATCAGGAATTTGGGAAAATTTAGCATCTGTTTGGTTCATAGAGAAGTACAACTAATGACATCAAAATCTTTAATGTGAATATGCTTATGAGTATGATGATACTTTAATAAGTGCAGGTGGAAATTCAAGTTAGTAAGATTCATTGCATTAGCAAGGCTCTGCCAACACTACCTATCAATATTGAGGATGCTGCTAGAAGTGAAGTTGAAATTGAATTGGCTTCACAGGTCCATTTGTTACTTCATCTTTATCTTTATCTTTATCATCCCTAGCTTGACTATATAAGCTTCCAGCAGTTGTGTAACGAATTGATTAGTGTACCTTTTATCCTTAAGATGTATAATGGTTTCAACTTTTAAAAAATGCAGGCCGGTGAACAATTTGTTCGTGTCAATCAGGATACCCGTTTGAACAACAGGGTTCTTGATCTACGCACACCCGCTAATCAAGGGATCTTTCGCATTCAGTACCAAGTTGAAAAGGTCTTGTTTCATCTTCAACTAACTGATTAAGTTGTTTCTCTTTTGTGGTATTCTTTGGCATAGTTTTAGTGATGCATGTATAAGAGTTGCTTCAAAATTTAAGATACTTCCATTTAACAACATAACTATTTTCTCTTAAAAGTTATACGCTTCGGTCCACTTATAGAATATAATGAAACAAGCTAGGTGTTTAATCTCCTAGTACTGTACCTTGACGGCAAGGAAGGAGGCATTGGAAAACCTTCTTCTTGGTGCAATGAGATGTGCCACATCTCTGCAAAGACGAGGAAGAATGCCACTAGAATCTTCTTTCCCAATACTTATAACTCGTATAAAAAGAATAAATAGTTGAAGAAAGTACCTAGTTTTGTCCTACTCTCTCTCTCTCCCTCTCCCTTTCTTTCTCTATGTTTCTCTTTTTCTTATAATATATATACATATATCTTTTGCTCATGTAGAGCTCAAGTATTTGCATATGTAAATATTTTTTTGAAATATATTGTGTTCTTTAGGAGTATCAGAAGATAGTTTGTTTGCTCTTAAATTTGATTTTATTGCTTTTGAAATTTGGATTCTTTGCAATCATTCTAATTTGAAGATATTTATCTTTGAATTTAGACTAATCTTGGTTCTTTTATTTGCTTGCTGGTCCTCTCTCTCTCTCTCTCTATCTATCTAGTTTTTTGTTCTTTTTTTCATTCTTATTTATTTTTATCAAACTCCTGAAAATGTTAGTTTTGATAGATTACTAACTAACTGAACAGACTGGTCTTAATTCTTTATATTTTTGGGCAGATATTCAGGCAGGTTTTGGAGTCTCTAGGCTTTGTAGGGATTCATACACCAAAATTGATGGGAGGCTCCAGTGAAGGTGGCTCAGCTGTTTTCAGATTGGATTACAAAGGGCAACCTGCTTGTTTGGCACAGTCACCTCAGCTTCATAAGCAAATGTCAATTTGTGGTGATTTTGGGCGCGTCTTTGAGGTTGGTCCAGTTTTTAGGGCAGAGGATTCTTTTACACACCGACATTTGTGTGAATTTACAGGTCTTGACGTAGAAATGGAGATTAAGAAACACTATTCTGAGGTATTACTTTATTTAGTTTAAGTCCCTTTAGTAACAATACAAAAGGCTGTGGTAGTAAGGTGCTGTCATTTATGCAGGTGATGGATATTGTGGATCACTTATTTGTTGCAATGTTTGACCATTTAAATGAGAATTGCCAGAAAGAGCTTGACGCAGTTGGGAAGCAATACCCTTTTGAGCCTTTGAAGGTTTTAAAATGGATTTTTTGTTGGACAATTGTGTAAATTTGAAGCATTACAAAATCGAATATCATAATGGATGCAAGTTTTTATTTTTATTTTAGTTCATAGTTGCTTCTTTGCTAATTTGGATTGTTTGATATTTTGCAGTACTTGCGAAATACTTTACGGCTTACATTTCAAGAAGGGGTTCAGATGCTTAGGGTATGATTGATATATCCTTTGTATCCCCATCCCCCCCCCCCCCCCCCACACACACAAAAAAAAAAAAAAGAAAAGAAGAGAGCGATGGAGAAATAATTGATTTGTGAAAGTTTACTTGTAGCAAAAGTATCTGTAATTAAAATTTTCCTAACATGTCTAACCTAATTTCCTCTTGTATTGATTAATTTTTTAAATCCAGAGGACACTTCACCAACCAAGTATTAGGCATATTTTTGTGGTGTTCTCCATGTAATCATTTTTTTTGTATATATTGTCTTTCCGAGTTGTATGTGTCCCATATGGAATATATTTGTTAGACATGCTATGCTTAACGAATTTGATCCGTGGGCATTCTGAAATGGAAGTGACCCTTGGGAAATGCTGTTGTGCTCGTAATTGATATAATACTCAAGCAGCCTTGTTTATCAAGGTGTTTTATTGTTTTGCATGCTATTAATGCATTAAGTATAAAGTTGACAACTTATAACTTGAACGATGGCCCCAAGTATCCAGAATATAAAATATCTGAAATGATGGCAAGTTATGTCAACAAGAAACCTCTTGAAGCTCATTTTATCTGCAAATGACTCTTGTTAAGAGTTTTTGTTTTTTCTTTTATGAAATTTTCTTACTCAGGAAGCAGGTGTTGAAGTTGATCCTCTTGGGGACCTTAACACGGAAGCTGAGAGAAGACTTGGCCAGCTTGTTTTTGAGAAGTAATTTGCGATTTACTGGCCTATTCTGCAAATACTTTCCTTTTAAACTGTTGTTTCCTTTTCCAATATTGTGATAACAGTGGAGGTAACCGTAATTTTCTACTCGCCATAGGTATGGAACTCAGTTCTATATACTTCACCGCTATCCTTTGGCTGTTCGACCATTCTATACAATGCCTTGTCCTAATGATGGGGCATATAGTAATTCGTTTGATGTCTTCATTAGAGGTAAGCGTAAATTATTCCATGTCACTTATGTATGTTTATCATATTTAAGAATTGGCTTGTTCGATATATGTTAGTTTGGGTAATTTGTTCTTATCGTTTTCATCATGTGAACATGACACGTCAACTTTGTACCTTGCAATTGGTTGGTTGATGCAAAAATTTAATATAATTTTATTATGTCTGCTTTAAATTTTACCTCTATTTTGGGGAGAGATTCTAGGAAATAGTAGAATTGTAAAATAAGTGAGACAAAAGTGCCTATTAGATCAGGGAGGAAGTTTGGGTTTACCTGTTTTAGAGAGTTTGCTTCAGATCAAATATTGTGGTTTCGGTAATTCTAAGGCAGGAAGATCTTGTGGAGATGTTCTTTTACTATCTTTTGAGGGGCAGATGTAGATATTTCTCTGATCCTTTACTTAGTGATAGAGTGTCTTTGACTCTTTTCTTGCTGTGCTTTGGGCTTTTCCATGGGAGCATTTTGAGGGGTGGTGGTGACAGAATACTGATAGAGATTTTTGTTTAGTTTATAGTTCTTCAAATCTTAATTTATCCGTAGGAGGTCCTTTTGTCCTCGTCCTTGTACTTCTCCTTTTGAATAAATCTTCATATAAAATGGCGTTTTAGACCTGTACAGTACACTATATGATGGCAGGATAAAGAAGACAAAATATTCCGATTCCTGATATGGAAATTTGGTCAAAAATCATATATTGTTTGGAGAGTTTATGAGTCCTATTTTTTTTGAAAGTTGAAATTTTCCATCTTTACATGATTAATCACTATATACGACAACGGATACATTCTGTTTTGATAGAACTGTTTTACATGTGAAACAAATTCTATTTAAACTTCATGTTTCTGACATGAATTGTCAATTTTTTCGGAATTGCTTAAAAGCTTCTTCTTTGGTGCTCTCTTTCTTCCTTTCTGTGTCGAGGTTGTACCTGTTTATTGTTATTTTTTCTGTTTATTATTTGTATTTTGCTGACACGATAAACCGTCAAACCATGCGCTATATTGGATTCATGGCTACACCATAAACCTATGTAGATCCTGTGCTACAAGCACTACAGGCACATTGGTTTTAGTATGTGTTTACACCAGGATGACTTCTATGTTTATGTTTATTATGTTGGAAAATGTGAAAAGTCTGTCTCCTTGTCTTTTTTAAAGTATATAGTTGCTCTGATTTAATATGTTTATCTTTCTTCTTTTTTCACAGGGGAGGAGATAATTTCGGGAGCTCAGCGAGTCCACATTCCTGAGTTTTTGGCTGAACGTGCAGAAGCATGCGGGATTGATGTCAAGACAATATCTACTTATATTGATTCGTTCAGGTATCTTTCCTGTCTAATAATCTTATACCTCAACCTTTAAATTTCTTTATATGCTAGTATTTGTCATAATAATTATTCATTACGATGACTTGACCAATTAGTCGAATTTAGTGTCCTTACTAATTAAATATATTTAAAACATTAGCTCAGTTTGGGTTTTTGACAAATTAATGAAAGAAATACTTATGCAAGTCTGGTTAAGTTCTTTCTTGGGTTATTTGTCAAATGATGATAATATCTACAAATTGTATCGATCAAGGATGAGACTAACTTGAGAGTATTTGAATCCTCTCTTTCTTGGCTGCGCCCACTTGGCATCTTATCTAGTTAGTTCCTGAACATTGTTTGACCTTGGCAATCCACTGTTTTGTATATTATTGTATCTTTTGACTATTCTGTTGAAGGTATGGCGCTCCGCCGCATGGTGGATTTGGCGTGGGATTGGAGCGTGTGGTGATGCTCTTCTGTAACCTTAACAACATCCGTAAAACATCACTTTTCCCTCGCGACCCGCAAAGGATAGCTCCATAATAGGCCTCACTGGGTTCTGTTTAGCCACTGGCTTCTCTAAAATTTTTACCACCCCAACTGTTGGAGATTTTTTCCAAATGAAAGATTATAAATATTGTATTTGAAAATGATATTTTATTACCCATTTCTATTGCAAAAGCTCATCATTGAGGTAATGGTTATGATCAGGTGTGTATTTTACAGGATAGGCTTATTATCATGTCAGATTCTCAAAGGCACATTTTTAAGTTTTGTTACATGATTCTTTAATTGGGCATTAATTAAAATTAAATAATTTTGCATCAATTTAGAAAATTTAAAATTTTACAAATTGACTATCCAAGACGAATAAAGTGGGGGTACATAAATTTCAACTTTTTAGTATATTGAAAAGCAACATGTGCATAAGATGATGGGGTAAAATAATTAGTAGTATATGGAAATTGCATGTCACAAAATGGCACATGAAATTAGAGGGCTAAATGATCATTAAACTTTCAAAATGCTAATCACCGATCATTATTCAATTCTCATGAACAATACTCCCTACCCAAAAAGAAAAAGAAAAAAAAATACACAAATGAAATACAATATTGAACTAGGCTCAGAGGAGAACTTAGCAGAGACCCTGATAAATATTATAGCCGCACTAGGCGCCCGAGCTTGCAAAAAAATGGGCTTTGCTGATTCACTATAGTTTTTCAGATAAGGATTCCTCCTCGATATTACTCATCAGTCACACATCCATTTGAAGCCGACTGTACATTTTTTATGTACTGGAAGATCAAAAAAAGAAAGAAATTCTTTAGTAATGAGTAGAATTTCTAGTATAGTGTGTTTAAAGTTTAGATTTCTGGTCACCTTGTAAAGAACACCTCTGTCTGCCTTGTAAGCAGGGGGAGTCCATCTCTTTCTCCGCTCCTCCAGCTCCGCATCAGTCAACTGAACATCCATTCTCTTCTTGCCAATATCAATTGTGATTATGTCTCCATTTTCAATAAGACCAATTGGACCACCTTCCTGCAAACATTTTGAAATGCAACCTAAGAACTATGATCGCTTATGCAACACCGTATTTTAAATTTTATTGCTGAATTTAAAATTTCGCCAATTGGGATAGAAACAAGAGTGAAGAACATGTAACCGGTCACTTGAAAGGTTTGATTTTGTCATTTTGCGAAATGCGACTCAAAATAGAATAGACCAACAATCTGTTATCAACTAACCAGATACATATGAATCTGGTTCAGTTGATTATGTTAGGATAATCCCTCAGAATATATATTAGTTATATAGTTGTAATGGCGTTTTTGTTATTGAGCAAATCCATTGAGGAAGGAGAGTTGAGTATGATGATAGCTATGACAACTATATTGATTAATGAATGGTCAGATTATGAAAATGATCCTAACAAATTCAAAATATTGAATTTCTTTGTTTTACACCAGTGTCCTGCTAGTGGGGAGAAGGTAGAGACACTACATATGAACCTGCAGATATTTCTATGTATTTCTGCATCTTTTACATTTCAACATTCATGTGAACTCCAATAGTCTTAACTTTTCAGGAGATGCAGTATAAAGTATAATTATGTAAGAAAAAATGGAATTTAAATATTGTGAAACCGAACACACCTGTGCTTCAGGGCATATATGGCCAACAACATATCCGTGTGAGCCTCCTGAAAACCTTCCATCAGTCAACAATGCAACTTCCTGCAACAATTGAAGTTATACCCTAAGAAAGATATTTCCTTGAAAGCATATCTGGTTAACAATTTACTCGAATCAAAATTTATTTATAAAATCTCATGTTATAGCCTACCAGCCATAAAATGTGCTACAAATGAAATCAGGCATATGACAAACTAATGACCAATATACCTTCCCAAGTCCAGCTCCCATAATTGCACTTGTTGGTGTTAGCATTTCTGGCATGCCAGGTCCTCCCTTAGGCCCCTCTCCTCTAATAACAACTACTTTTCCCTGAAATGTGACAATTATATACAAAAATTCAGGTAATGAAAGCTCCCACTCATTGCATTTTGAAGAGAACGTTTTGAAACAAAAGCTGCAAACAATGCAATGACTTGTCACTGAAAACTGTAGAAACAAGAATGTTACTCCAGCTGAGTCCACTATCAGTTTAACAGGATTATTAACCCAATTAAAGAAACATCCTTTTAAAAAAAGCATTTGTTTGATTGTGAAGCCTAGTAAAGTTTAAAAGGGAACCCTCACGCAATTTTATGTCAGGATAAGGAAAATCCAAAATGGGAGGATATCACAACAATCAGTGACACAGAACTGCTGTATTGTGGTAGGGCTTTCAAACCAAATAAAAGATTTTGGAAAATATTACCAAATAACCTTTCATGAAAACAAGATCCTAATAACAAACAGGAAGATAAAAGTTATATGTCAGTTTTAATTATGCAAAGGATTGTACCTAGGACAACTTATATTCTATCTTATGCAGGCTATGTTAAAAGGTAAAATCCATTGGATCAAGTGGGTAGACTCTTAAATTTTGGTCAAGAAACACCAAATTGACTGCAGCAGACTGAAAACAAATAATAAACAAAAACAATATGATCACGTTCGTACCTTAAAGCTCATAGGATTTTTTGAAATAGCTGCTAGCATAGATTCCTCTCCTTCAAAGACAAGAGCAGGACCTGGTAAACAATGCTCACAATTTTATCTCTTAATTACAGTCGATAATTTGAGATGATATAGTATCACGAGTGAAACAATACTCAGCATGAAAGAAGGAAATATCAATTTAGTAAATAGAGTAAAACACAGTACCAGAGAAGTATAACCCTTCTTTTCCTGTGATCTTTGCCACGGAACCATCTGGTGCAACATTTCCATATAATATTTGGATGTGGCCAGTTTCCTTGATGGGATTTGTCAATGGTCTAATTATTTCCTGGTCATGAGAGAGAAAAATATTATTTTATTCTCATATCAGTGTATTTCTAAGGTACAAACAAAAATGTTTCAAAATAGTTGAAAAAGATATAAATTTAAAACATATAAAAATGAAAAAGAAGAAGAAAAAAAATTGCTACCCTACCTGACCTTCAGCTAAAGAAGGGAACAGTTTTGCATTCTCAGACATCGTTTTCCCCGTTACTGAAAGGGAGAATGAGTAAGGGCAGAAGGCAGAAAAGGAGGAAAAATACTTTATGTAAATTATGCAATAGCACAACTGAACAACAGATTACTAATAATGCATATTTTCTGAGGTACATACCAGTCATACAGTCCCCATCTAAAAACCCAAGCTCCAAAAGATGGCGGATGATAGCAGGTGTTCCTCCAATCTATATCAGTAGTTATTTCAATGAGAAAATAAGAAAATAAATACCTTCTAAGAAGCAAAAGAATGCATTTACAATTAATGTTTAACAAAGAAATGAATATCTATTACTAGATATCAGTTGCAAAAATAATAGTAATATGTTGCATACCTTGTGTACATCCTCCATGACATATTTGCCACTAGGTTTAAGATCTGCAAGGAATGGAACCTCATCGCTAACCTTTTGAAAATCATCCAGACTTAAACGTAAACCGACAGACCTGCCAAGAAATTAAGCACGAGCTATTAATTAGATAGGTATGAGTTTTGTTTTTAAGAGATCGTAACAGGCACCCCTCACCTTGCAATAGCAATTAAATGTAGAACAGCATTGGTAGACCCCCCCAGTGCCATGACTACAACCATTGCATTGCGCAGCGATTTTGAAGTGATAATGTCTCGTGGTTTCAAGTCCATTTTTATCAAATCTAGAAGATGTTTTCCAGCTAAGCGGCACTCATCCAACTTTAACGGGTCTTCAGCAGGTGTAGAAGAGCTTGAGAACAAAAATTGAAAATAACAAGTTAAGACATGGAACGAGGAAAGTTTAAGCAACTACAAAAGGACAATATTTTACCTGTAAGGAAGAGACATTCCCATTGCCTCAATAGCAGAAGCCATGGTATTTGCTGTATACATTCCACCACAGGCTCCCGCTCCAGGGCATGAATTCCGGACTACATTCATCCTATGTTCATCACTTATTGTGCCGTTCACATACTCTCCATAAACCTATAATGGTAAAGGAAAGCATTATTTGTAGCTGATAGCTGAAAATTGAGTGATCTCTCACAGTTACCAAGTGCTCTTAGCAGGAATTAATATTTTTTAAGAAAAATTGTGATAGTAACGTTCTCCGTAGCAACAGACGAATGGTAATAAACAAATATATCACATAAATAAGAACATATCAACTTACAAAAAGGTAATCTATAATATGACCATGGGTAAGCAAATAACGCTTAAAACTACTCAATCAAGATCCACCAGATATTTAGCAACATGATTTAGAAACATTTCAAACAAGCTGATAAGTGAAAGCCTATAATATGATGTAACATAGATAAGTACAGTGGCGAAGCTATGTAGAAACTGTGGGGTCAATTGACCCCACTCAATTTTTGACCCCACTAATTTTTTTTTAATTTAATACCCAGGCACCCAGCCAGTGGCGAAACTATGTAGAAACTGTGGGATAAATTGACCCCACTAAATTTTTGACCCCACTAATTTCTTTTTTTTAATTTAATACACAAGCACCCAGCCTTAAACCTCATACCCAACCTGTAGTCAGCCAAAGTTCAAAAAGAAACCAAAAAACAGAGAGAGAATGGCAAAGGCCAAAGGGAGGCGATTGGCGAGTGCGACACCAACTCACCATTTCGACGTTGTTATTAGCATTGTGTTCGCTCCCGCTGTTAACGTAAACAGGATCAAGCCGGTCCCGACCGAATATTCTAGCCTTGGCCTTATCATCGAGCGGGTCAGTGACTCTTGGTCCTAGCAAGGGCATCCATTTTATTGCAGGTAACAAAAATTCTCTTCAATTTCTCCAACCTCAATTTTGTTTTTTTTCTCCTATTGAGCTAGTCAACTGAGTCGCTGACTGCCTAAATACTATTAGGGGAAGAGTGAATATTTATAGGAAAAGTGAATTTAGTGAAGAGTGGTTGTTTGTTAGAAGAAAATGGTAGTGACTATGTGGCTAGGAATTATTTGGGAATATTCGGTTGCAACCAAACATATTAGACCTTTCCAGAACGATTTAATCTCATGGGAATTATTTGTTGTAATTTTATTAATTATATGTCATATGTGCAGCTTGATTCTATCTCATGGGCTTCTTTGAATCTCTTTCAAGAATGAAATTGGCACAACATACCATCTTTCTTTTCTTCAATCACAATTGATTTCAGGTGTAAACTAAATTTTGTTTATTCTTGTTGTAATTTTCCCCATTTGTTAGTATTATTAAATTGGATATTTGGATGCATCTGTCCCTTTTTCAGCAAAATTTGAGTTCATGAAATTGGCACAACTTTGTTTTTTGTTGTAATTAAGTTCATAATATCTTTAATTCTTTAAACAACCAATATAGAAAAATTTGTATTCAGAAAAGCTTTTGCATTTGAAGAATCATGTTCTAATAAAAATCAGAAAAAGGATGATGATAAAGTAGATTTGAGAAATCTTGAAGCAGACCCCGAGTTGCGAAAGAAAATATCAAAGTATCATCCTAATATTCAAGATGAAGTAAGAAGAGCATTCATGCTAAAGGGTCTTTGTCAGTCTCTCAAACATAACTTCTCACATACTCAAATTGCTTACGTAGATTTAATCCTTCTTGGTTTAAAAAATATGAAAATTGGTTGGAGTATAACATAACTATTGATGCAGCATTTTGTTTATGTGGCTATCTATTTAGGCCGGACACTGAAAAACAAGTGGTTGGTGATTCTTTCAATACCAACGACTTCACAACATGGAACAAGACAGAGAAATTTGATATTCATATTGGAGGGCCTAATAGTGCTCATACCCAAGCTTGGAGTAAATGTCAAGATTTGATGAAACTAAAGCAAAACATTCAGAATGTTTTTATTAAACAATATGAACAAACGAGACTTGAATATCGAATTCGCTTAAGTACATCACTTGATTGCATAAGATTTCTTTTGCATCAAGGGTTATCCCGTCGTGGTCATGATGAAGATGAGGATTCAAGTAATAGAGGAAATTTCTTCCAGCTTCTGCAATTTCTTGCTAATCACAATGAAAGTATCAACAATGTTGTGTTGCAAAATGCTCCAAAAAATCTGAAATTGGTGTCAAGTGATATTCAGAAAGATATTATAAATTGTGTTGCAGTAGAAACTACCATTGCTATCCTAGGTGATATTGGAGATGATGTGTTTGCAATATTAGCTGATGAGTCTCGTGATTTCAATCAAAGAACAAATGGCCATAGCTTTACGTTATGTGGATAGAAAAGGATGTGTTGTTGAACGTTTTGTTGGTATAGTTCATGTTACTAGTACCACTGCTTCATTGCTTAAAGAAGCAATTGACACCTTTTTTATCAAGTCACAGACTAAGTTTATCAAGAATATGTGGTTAAGGGTACGATGGAGCCAGTAACATGCGATGTTAATTTAATGGTCTCAAAACCTTAATCATGAATGAGAATCCTTGTGCTTTTTATGTCCATTATTTTGCTCATCAACTCCAATTAACTATTGTAGTTGTTGCTAGTAAGCATAAACACATTGCTTGGTTTTTTAACAAGGTTTCTGAGTTGTTAAATGTGGTTGGAGCATCATGCAAGCGTCAAGATAGTCTTCGAGAGAAAGAAGCTGCTAGAGTCGGGAAAGCATTGATGAATAATGAACTTCAAAGTGGGAAAGGCTTGCATCAAGAAACTAGTCTTAAACAGGTAGGTGACACGTTGGGAATCACATTATGAGACACTTTTGAACTTGATTCTTATGTTCTCCTCAGTGATTGATATACTTGAGAAGGTTTCAGATTGGTATTGTTTTTGGTTTATTAGAGTCATTGCAATCATTTGGTTTTGCATTTGATCTAATATTGATGAGAAAGATATTGGGAATTACAAAATGAATTATCACAAGCATTGCAAAGAAAGGATCAAGACATTGTAAATGCTATGGAATTAGTTAAAGTGTCTAAGAAACTATTGAAGGATATGAGAGATGAGGGATGGAGAAACTACTTGATAAAGTTTGTTTATTTTGCAACAAACACAAAATTGACATTATAGATATGAATGTTTTATTCCATGGGAGATCAAGTCGAAAATCTCAAGGTATTACAAATTTTCACCATTATTATGTTGAGATATTTTGTACTGTTTTGGATTGGCAACTTCAAGAATTAAATGATCATTTTACGGAAGCAAGTACCGACTTGTTTTTATCAGTGGCATGCTTAAATCCTAGTGATTGTTTCGCTAGTTTTGATAAGGACAAATTGATTCATCTCGCTAGCATTTATTCAAATGACTTTTCTCCAATGGATCTTATGAAACTTGCTAGTCAACTAGATAATTACATTTTTGATATGCGGACAAATCAAGAATTTTTGGAATTTCAAGGTATTAGAAGTCTTGCAAGAAAGCTTGTAGGTACTAAGAAACATATTGTATTTCTTTTAGTATATCAACTTCTAAAGTTGGCATTAATCTTACCTGTTGCGGCTGCTACTGTTGAAAGAATTTTTTCTGCGATAAAGATAATTAAGAATAGGTTGTGCAATCCCATGGCAGATCAACTGATGAATGATTTTTTGATTACATCCATCGAGAATGATGTATTTGATTGCATTGACAATGAAAGTATTATGCAACGATTTCAACGAATGAAAACGCATAGAGGACAATTGTAATTATTATATTCTACTAGTTATTTTTTGTGGATAAGTTTGATCGCTACAACAATGACATATTATATTTTTGTGGTTATATATTTGAGTCGTTTTTTGTTACTATAATTATCAATTTTGATTTATTGTCTGATACTCTAATTATTGACCCCACTGCGAACCAATCCTGGCTTCGCCACTGGATAAGTATGATTCGTACCAGCTCAACTCGAAAAATCCTTGTTGTAAGCCTATAATCACTGAGACGAACATATACTCTATCTTAGCTTTTATTTTTATTCTTTTTTCTTCCTTTTCTGGTAGTGTTGACTTAGCTTCATTACTGTAAGTTAGTGGTCTTTGCTGCACGTGCCCAAGCAATTTAGTCAATTCACTCATCTATTTCAGATGTCTCGTACTAAAGTTGTTTCTGTTTCTTTTTCCTATATATTAATCCATTCTCATCTTAAAACATATCCAACTGAACATCCACAATTCTGCAAAAGTTTAAATTTGAAATGTTCCTTCCTTGCCTAGGAACTTGTCTCAGAGAGCATTGCTGGTCATATATAATTGTCTTGTCGGACCAGTGCTGCATGTTCATTATATAAACATCTCTCCAACTGCAAACCTAAGAATATATAAGAATTATGTCGACTGACTAAAAATCAAAAGCTGCCTGCAGTGATCAGATTCGAAACCTGAATCCAATTCCAACTGATCAGCATTGCTGCCCAGCTAACCATAATAGTACCAATATATTTTAACATGTTAAGAGGTTCGTCTAGCTGATGGTCAATATTTGTTGGCAGAGGCTAAAGTTTCACCTAATTACCATACTCTCCCCTTATGTCAAACCAATCAGTTGAACATCCCAATTTGATAAACTGACCATAAAAGGAAGCTACATTTATGCTGCAGAATCTTAACATAATAAACAGCGAAAGGATGAATTATTTTAATTGAAGCATGGGCGCTTGTTGTTTCCCAGTGTCTTTTGTATACATTTTGTACCCCGTTTTTGGTTGACTTTATTAATTATTACGGTAAAATAAATGCAAACAAAATCTAGTAGACCACAAAAGGCATGAATTCTCTTTGAGTAAAATAATTCAACCATAAGTGGAGAATGCAAATCACAAAAGGAAAATCCATATGAAATACTTAATTCAATCTGCACACTGCAAGAACTCGTTCAGAAGAATGACTATTGAAAAGCAAATTATATGCATACCTGAAAAGCAGATACTATGTCGACCACATGACCTTGAAAATGACCAGGCTGCACAAGAAGAAGATCAAAAAACTATTATCGACGTCAACTTTGATGAGATAGAATTAGCGAAAGGCAAAATAAATAGTGTGCAGGTGTTATAGCATCTGCCACTATCAATTTGATTTTATATAATAAAACGACCCTTGCCAATTTTGCCAATATACAACGAAAAAATGACCAACCACTGAATTTATAATGCTTATGCCCGTGTTCAACAGTTTTAATGATGCTCCTATCTAGTTTCCTATTTAAAAATTGTATGTATAATAAGACATGTGAAATGGTGAATCACTTGCTTTTAAGTCGTCAATTGGCCGAAGATCTTTGGTGTATGTTTGTGCTCTTTGGAGTTACCAGAACGACCGCAGAAATCGCACAGAAAGAGGTTGTATATGATTCCTCATTGATTACGCTAGCTATTATCAACAGAATAGGTGTTCCTGTGAGGATTTAGAGATGTCTATTTTGCAAAATCACTTTGTCTTCCTGAGCCTCCTTTTACTTGGCAGGGCTTTTCCAATGATCATAGTCTCTTTGGTTGATACATTTTAGAATAGTTGGATTTAAGAGTATAGATTTACTTAATTTTTTGTACTTTTGTGTTGCATATAGAGGAAGGCCTTTTCTATTCTATAAAGCACGGAGAATAAGGCATATCTTTTTGTGTATGATTATCATCTAAAATTGCGAACACAACAGCCAAAAGTACTGATATCTAACCTTGATAGTTCCACCATAGATCATGATACTCGGCCGGTTCAACCGTCCCATTGCCATGATAGTACCTGGCATCTGAAATAAAAGATAGTAAAAAAATGTTCATTTGGGCAACAATGTTACCATTAAACCAGATACGAACAATGTAGTAGAACTGACAGGAAAGCATTTATAGTGGTAGCTACTAAGTTTAAATTGTGAGAAAGCAAACATGCTAATTCAAAATGAAGATCCAGAATCAATCACGACCTTGAACCGGAAAGATTTTAAGTAATCTTTTCTAATATGAACAAACTCTATGATTACTAAGCTAAAAAGTAACCAAAATGGTGCTTACATAGATACGAGATAAAAATATTTCTTGAAAAATCAGTTTAAAAATAATATGAAAAATGAATCATAGACTATATAATATTGTTTCAGAGCAAAGTCACTCCCAGAACATAAAATGAACAAGGAACCAGTACACACATTTTACTCACTGCTCTCAAACACGTGCACTTAAAAACAAAATTAAACTACATTTTCTACTTCATATTCCTATAAATACCCCTTTGACAACAGAAAACAGTAAATACCTGGAGCATAAAGCTTGTATCTTTGGGGAAAATAAAAAATGCCCATAAAGGACAAGAAACAACACAATTTTCCCCACAATCACACAGACCCATTTCCGCACAACCAGGCATACATACAATATATGGAAGCAACAAAAAAAGAGCATGCATTCAAAAAAATAAAAATAAAATTAAGATATAGTAAAAGGGCTCACATTTTTGTCACAACCAGGGATAGAGATGTTGCCATCATACCACTGAGCAGCCATGACAGTCTCAATACTATCAGCAATCAGATCCCTTGACTGCAAGCTATAACACATCCCTCTAGTCCCCATAGAAATAGCATCACTAACCCCAATTGTATTGAATCTAAACCCAACCATCCCAGCCTCTTTAACCCCTTCTTTGACAGCTTCAGCCAGGCTCAACAAATGCATATTACAAGTATTACCCTCGTACCAAACCGATGAAATTCCAATTTGGGCCTTATGCATATCTTTTTCCGAGAGGCCAACGCCATACAGAACGGCCTGAGAACCGCCCTGCGACTTGGGTTCGGTGATCCGAGAGCTGTATTTGTTGAGTCCGAAAGATGGGTCGGTAGTTGTGACGGCCTGCGGTGGTGGTGGGACAGTTTCCGTTGAGGAGGCTCGGATGGAGAGGGTGTGGAAGCGTTTGGAAGGGTGAAAGGCAAAATGCGGAATTGGGTTTTTGAAGGTGGCGCTGGTGGTGGCGGGCAGTGGTGATGGTGGAGAGATTAGGGAGGTTTGCATGGTGGCTGGTGGCGGCTGAAGTAACGGGGGTTTAGGGGAGGTATTAGGAAATGAAAAAGGGTAGTCTTATCTGATTTGTTTGTGGATAAATTTAGAAGGAGTCTGGTTATTATAGAGGTGATTGGTGGATAAGACTATAAAGTGCAAAAGTTAATTTGTGTAGTGTGAGATTAAAATTAGTGCTCATCTCAAAAAATGAAAAACTAATAATCAAAGAAAATAAAATAGAGATTACAATTTGTGACAAATAATTTTTTTTCTTTTTTTAGAACTTATATTATTATAATTGGATTCGAAGTTAAGTTCATATTAAATTAATCAATTAATCAATATAATACTGACACGCATAGAAATAAATCACATTTCGACCTGCATGTGAATACCATATTCATCAAAGTTCCACTCCCATTACAATTGAAGGTACATTTTATATTTGAGAAAATTGGTGGAGAAAGATACTAGAAGAAAAATTAGCAAGAACTTGAGAAAAGTATACCTTTAATATTTTATAGAGTTTGTTATATTCTTATTTCTATTGAGGGGTAAATTCAAATTTTGTGAGTGTCAAATAGAATGCAACTCAATGCATATTCGTCTTCGGTTATAAATTCCTAAGCTCCTACAAATTATTTTTTACTTTTATTTCTTCATTCTTGTTCTTCCGATGAGAAAAGATTTTTAAGTTTACAAATGAGTTTAATTGTTTTCATTTTTTTTATATATTATTTTCTAAATTTCTTATGAAATATTATTTCACAAAATTATCTAGTGCATAAAAACGTTTTCGGGTTAAATAATATTGAGTGAACACTTTAAGGAAATTCATATATATATATATATATATATATATATATATATATATATATATATATATATATATATATATATATATGGGCTATATGTATATACACAGCTGTGTATTACACAGTAGGTCTATGGCTTCAGATTTTTTGGGCTATAGCGACGGTAAACTGTCGCTATAGCCCAGAATAGCTATGACGACGGATGAAACCGTCGTTATAGCCCAAAAAACTGTCGCCATAGTCTACTGTGTAATACACAGCTGTGTATATACATTTTTCCCTATATATATATATATATATATATATATATAATACGAGTTAGGAACATTCTATGAACAGTATGGTTTACTGTCAGTTGCTCCCTCTAGAAGAAAGCACAGGCCTAAGCTAATCGAGTCACATAAAACCAATAAACGTCGTAAGAAAAATAATAAGAAATATAATCAAGATAAAGATAATTATAAGAATAGTAATCGAGATACTTACTACAATAAACCTAAGTCATCTAAGAAGAAGTCATATAAAAAATAAAAGAAATATGATAAGAGTAAAATTCTCTGTCACAATTGTGGGCAGAAAGGACAGTATAAAAGTGAATGTATAGTTAAACAAAAATTAGCACAGATGAATATTTCAGCAGAAGATACAGAACAGTTATTAGAATTAATGAGAATTGAAAACAACAGTAACAGTAATGAAGAAGCTTCTGATATTCCAGAGTCTTCTAGTGACAACAACTCTAATGAAGAATCAGAAAGTGAAAATGAAGTCACTATATGTGCTGAAAATTGCAATAAAAACTGTTGTAAAAGAGTTAATGTAATTACAAAAGAAGAAGAAGAAAGTTCTTTATTAATTGATTTAATCAGTAAAATTACAGATCCTAAATTAAAAACTCAATATTTAAGACAGTTAAAAGATTTATTAACAAAAGATAAGAAAGTTATTGATAAGGTTCTTAGAGCCAAAAAGAAGCCCATTTTTAGTCTCAATAAAACTCTTGAAAGATTTAAGTCCCCAGTTAAAGAGATTACCCTCCCTGAGTTAAATCAAGAAATTAATAAACTTAAGAAATAAATTTCTAATTTAAAATTAGATATTTTCAATCTAAGAAAAGAGATTGATGATAAAAAATCAGATCTTCAAGTTCATGATTCCTCTTCTAGTGATGAAAGTCACGATGAACCTGAATCATCGGGTACTAAAGAAGCTGATCTTTTTATTCAAGGTCTCTCCCTTAAAAGAATTAAAGATATTACTATTCAAAAATGGTATATCTCTGTGAATCTAGTTATTGATAAATCTTTCTCCATACAGCTTGAATCGTTGCATCCTTTTGTTCTACGACCGTCTGTCGTTCTTCAGCCTGCTCTTCTAACTCATGAATACGATTTTGAAATTCTTCATTTTGATCATATAATACCTCTAATAAACTCTCCTCAGGTACCTCTTCTTACTATTCTTCCTCACTCTCAGCTGTTACCTCTGCGACTATCTCAGGTGCAACTATCAATTCTTCACTCACCACATGGATATCTCTAATTACTTCTTCGTCTGACATCACATTAGCCTGGTTGGTAACTAAAGGTGTCTCCACAATCTCATTCACTCTATTGTTAACGTTCTCAATTGCCATTCTCAAATACTGCCATAAAATAAGGGTTAATTAAATAAATTAATAAATCACATAATACCCCTATATTATGACCGACTAACAATTAAGCTTAGGTAGGATACCTTAGCGAAGGATTTATTCGTCTCTCCCATCCTAGTTCTATTCCCCGATCTCCGCCAGAGATCATATCCCTAAGCTCTGATACCAACTGTGACGCCCCCAAAATAGGTCCAATCCAACCAACCCATTCTTAGTCGCCAAATACATGGTACAGAAATAACTACAACTTTATTAATACAATTATCGTGCAAAATACGACAACACATAAACTGTGAGTTTAAATACAAATATTGTCTTCTAGACAATATCCACACTCAAATAAAGTCCTCATTATAATTATTGATATACTATTTTACAAAATATTGAGGACTGCTAAAACAGCTATCTTGAACCATCACTCCACACCCCGACTAGTTCCCGCTATATTCTTGTCTCCTGAGAAGAAAAATGGAACAAAAAGGTAAAGGATGAGCTCAACTAGCCCAGTAAAGAATATTATGACTAAGATAATGTACAACAAATTATCCTTAGTCTTCAACAGGGACAAATCTAATAGAATACAATAGACAACAAGTTATAGATCAACAACTGCAGCGGAAATAATAATTCATTAGAAGAGTTAAGTAGAGAATGAAATCTACTATCATCTATGAATTTAAAAGTCCATCATCGATATTTTATATCTGTAACATCAATCAATATACATCATAAATCAAATATTCATCTTTGCACTACAGGCCAAAGATATTCACCAGTTGGTCATGTTCATCTAAACACCTGTTCATCTTTGCACTACGGACCAAAGATATTCATCATAAAATCATTCATCTTTGCACTACAGGCCAAAGATATTCAGTTATATCATCATTTAGGACTGAGGATGATGAAAAATATTTTAAAGGAAACGAATCCAGTGAAACAAAAGAACAAATAATAAGGATTCGTACTTTACACAATCCAAGTTCAAAAATACTTCATAAATAATCAGAGTGGAGTAAAATTCAAGAATGAAGATCAAAACATAGATCCAATCAAAGATAGGAATCATAACAGACAATCTTGGACACAGAATTTTTTTTTTAATTTTTCTGTGAATAGTGTCGTATTCGTGAATAATGCCGTATACGTGAATAGTGTCGTATACATGAATAGTAACTCCGACACTAAAAGATAGAAATTTCACAAAAAATATCATCATGCTTCGTGAATAGTACTCGTGAATAGTAACTCATGAATAGTAACCCCGACATAAAAAAATTCCAAATTTGATAAAAAAATTTCAACCAATATTTCGGCATAATGATATTGAAGAAATAATATCATTTTCAAATAAAATAACATCACTTACCTCAAAAAGACAGTACTTCTGACTAGAATACTGGATACAGTGCTGAAGGGAACTTGCACCGTATAGCAATACTCAAAGTACTAAAATACTCACAAAAATACGCTCGATATTATAGAGAGAGAAAGAGAGAGAAAACTTTAGTTTCTGGTGTGATTTTCAATTCTAACCTAAGTATTCTATTTATAGAAAATTGCTTAGAACACCAAAGCAGAAAATTTAATAAATTAATAATATATTATAAAAAATTTCCTACGACCACTAAGACTCCTGAAATCAGCATGTTTACAACACATGGGGGGGGGCAACTAAAACAATAAAAACATTTTTCTTAATAAAAATAATTAAAACTTTCAAAAATTAATTATTTCGGAACTTCAATAATTTATAATAAATAGCCCTTTTATCAGAGAATTCGAATCTCGCGAATTTTTATAGGAAATGCAATTCTCTACAACTTTACAGAAGAAAATTTTTCTAAATTCCAAACAAAAATTGACCGAAATCCATAAACGGACGATTTTACAGGCTATAATCAAATTTCAGTCAAGAAATGGGGTCCACCGACACACAAAATATGTGTTAATCATTTAATACAACAAAATACTATTCCTCCTCATATACTCATATATCCCACATTCATTATAAAAATATCACCATTAATATATTATTAAAATAATATATTTAAATAAATTATTTTATCAGAAAAAGATAAAATATTAATTTTTAACAATCGTCACTTTAAAAATTTTCTCCATCTATATCCACATAAAATCAATATTTTCCTCATCATATAAATCAATAATTAATTATTCTCAAATAATATTACAGAATCACAATACTGACAACCAGGCCGTTCCCAGGAAAGAGGGAGCTTTCCAATAAGAATTTCTCCTTACTGGTGCGCAATTAGGTGACCAAACCTCTCCTTAGACAGAACTTTCTAGACATTGCCAATAATTTTATCTAATAATATTATTTAGATAATATGAATTATTGCTTCGATAATGGAAAATACTGTGTAGTGACAATTATTGAAACAACATTAATATAAAATATCAACGCAGCAATTATTGAAGCAATAAAATAAAATACTGAACAGTAATTACTGTAACAATTATTGAATAGTGCTTTCTTACGTAAGAATCAATAATTGGTGCAATACCGTGTGCCACTGTGCAACAACGCGTATTACTGTGTTTTAACCACCGGGTATTCCAACAGTATTAACAGTAACAACTACACCGTTATTTATAAACAACTTATACTTATCGTTTTCTTCATCCAATCGCTTTCCGTTATAGGGTCCACACAAGGCTGCGCCGTCGTACGAATATTCCCCGACAACAAGAATATTCCACGACCAAACGAATATTCTCCGACAACAATGAGTATTTTTTAACCACTTGCTTATTTGAAATATTTGCGCATTTTACCCATAACTAACCACATTAATCAAATCAATCCCTTACTATTTCAAAATAATAATTAGAGAAATTAAATTTTATTTATTAATAATTTGGGGTCTTACAATACAGCTTCCTGCCCTTGTTGATACTGGTGCAGATTTAAACTGTATTCAGGAAGGTCTTGTTCCTACCAGATATTATAAGAAAACTAGTAAAAAACTTAATTCAGCTAATGGTAGTCAAATAGAAATAAAATATAAATTACCAAATGTACATATCTATCAAGACAATATGAGTTTTAAAACCTCATTTGTTTTAATCCGCAACCTTACAGATAAAATCATTTTAGGATTACCATTTATATACTTATTATATCCATTCACCACTAGTAATAAAGGTTTAAGTTGCGAACATTTAGGAAAGAAAATTACCTTTAAATTTCTTATTAAACCAAAAGAAAGAGATTTAAAATTTATTCAAGAAGAATCCATTTCTAAATCATTGAATCTGTTAAATTGTAAGGTTGCCCACCTAAGTTTCCTCAAAGAAGAAGTTAGGTATCAACAAGTTGAAGAACAACTTAAAAGTAACAGAGTTCAAGAAAAGATAAAAGAATTAAAAGATTATTTAACCAAAAATTTATGTTCTGATTCTCCCAATGCTTTTTGGCATAGGAAGAAGCACACAGTCAGATTACCCTATGCTAAGGAATTCAAAAAACATTTAATTCCCACCAAAGCTAGGCCTATTCAAATGAGTCATGAACAAATGGAGTTATGTAAAAATGAAATTAATGATCTTTTTAGTAAAGGTTTAATTAGACACAGTAAGTCGCCATGGTCCTGCCCAGCCTTCTATGTTAATAACGAAGCTGAGAAGGAGAGAGGAGTCCCTAGGTTAGTCATTAATTACAAACCATTAAACAAAGTACTAGAATGGATTAGGTACCCTATACCCAACAAGGATGATCTCCTTGGTAGGTTAAGTGTCTCCACCATCTTCAGTAAATTTAACCTTAAGTCCGGATTTTGGCAAGTAGTTATTCATCCCGATGATAGGTATAAAACTGCATTCACCGCTCCGTTCATCGGTGAATGCAGTTTTACACTAATTTTAGAAATTATTCCGAACGGAGTGGTGAATGCAGTTTTATACCTATCATCGGGATGAATAGCTACTTGTCAAAATCCGGACTTAAGGTCAAATTTACTGAAGATGGTGGAGACACTTAACCTACCAAGGAGATCATCCTTGTTGGGTAAAGGGTACCTAATCCATTCTAGTACTTTGTTTAATGGTTTGTAATTAATGACTAACCTAGGGATTCCTCTCTCCTTCTCAACTTTGTTATTAACATAGAAGGCTGGGCAGGACCATGGTGACTTACTGTGTCTAATTAAACCTTTACTAAGAAGATCATTAATTTCATTTTTACATAACTCCATTTATTCATGACTCATTTGAATAGGCCTAACTTTGGAGGGAATTAAATATTCTTTGAATTCCTTAGCATAAGGTAATCTGACTGTGTGCTTCTTCCTATGCCAAAAAGCATTGGGAGAATCAGAACATAAATTTTTTGTTAAATAATCTTTTAATTCTTTTATCTTTTCTTGAACTCTGTTACTTTTAAGTTGTTCTTCAACTTGTTGATACCTAACTTCTTCTTTGAGGAAACTTAGGTGGGTAACCTTACAATTTAACAGATTCAATGATTTAGAAATGGATTCTTCTTGAATAAATTTTAAATCTCTTTCTTTTGGTTTAATAAGAAATTTAAAGGTAATTTTCTTTCCTAAATGTTCGCAACTTAAACCTTTATTACTAGTGGTGAATGGATATAATAAGTATATAAATGGTAATCCTAAAATGATTTTATCTGTAAGGTTGCGGATTAAAACAAATGAGGTTTTAAAACTCATATTGTCTTGATAGATATGTACATTTGGTAATTTATATTTTATTTCTATTTGACTACCATTAGCTGAATTAAGTTTTTCACTAGTTTTCTTATAATATCTGGTAGGAACAAGACCTTCCTGAATACAATTTAAATCAGCACCAGTATCAACAAGGGCAGGAAGCTGTATGGAGAAAGATTTATCAATAACTAGATTCACAGAGATATATCATTTTTGAATAGTAATATCTTTAATTCTTTTAAGGGAGAGACCTTGAATAAAAAGATCAGCTTCTTTAGTACCTGATGATTCAGGTTCATCGTGACTTTCATCACTAGAAGAGGAATCATGAACTTGAAGATCTGATTTTTTATCATCAATCTCTTTTCTTAGATTGGAAATATCTAATTTTAAATTAGAAATTTATTTCTTAAGTTTATTAACTTCTTAAACTCAGGGAGGGTAATCTCTTTAACCGGGTACTTAAATCTTTCAAGAATTTTATTGAGACTAAAAATGGGCTTCTCTTTGGCTCTAAGAACCTTATCAGTAACTTTCTTATCTTTTGTTAATAAATCTTTTAACTGTCTTAAATACTGAGTTTTTAATTCAGGATTTGTAATTTTACTGATTAAATCAATTAATAAAGAACTTTCTTCTTCTTCTTTTGTAATTACATTAACTCTTTTATAATAGTTTTTATTGTAATCTTCAGCACATATAGTGACTTCATTTTCACTTTCTGATTCTTCATTAGAGTTGTTGTCACTAGAAGACTCTGGAATATCAGAAGCTTCTTCATTACTGCTACTGTTGTTTTCAATTCTCATTAATTCTAATAACTGTTCTGTATCTTCTGCTGAAATATTCATCTGAGCTAATTTTTGTTTAACTCTACTTTCACTTTTATAGTGTCATTTCTGCCCACAACTGTGACAGACAATTTTACTCTTATCATATTTCTTTGATTTTTATATGACTTCTTCTTAGATGACTTAGGTTTATTGCAGTAAGTATCTCGATTACTATTCTTATAATTATCTTTATCTTGATTATATTTCTTATTATTTTTCTTACGACGTTTATAGGTTTTATGTGACTCGGTTAGCTTATGTCTGTGCTTTCTTCTAGAGGGAGCAACTGGCGGTAAACCATACTGTTCACAGAATGTTTCTAACTCGTATTTGGCTTTATTCCTATCTTTACTAGCTTTTTAGCCAATTTAAAATCTATACACATTTTCAATCCAATTTTTTGAATATAACTTATAATATCTCCATAAGTTAAATTATCATAATCAATATAACCCAAATTTTTACTTAATTCTTTTCTAACTTTGTGAGCAAATAAAGATGGTAAACCATTAACAAATTTATCTTTCCAAAATGGTTTATTACTGTCATTTCTCATCATAACTCTAGAGGTAAACACATCTATGTATCATCTAAAATCACTTAGAGTGGGACAAGTAAGATTACTTAGTTGATCATGAATTCTTTCTGTAATATTACTAGGAGTTCCAACGAAATGTTTAATAATTGTGAATATTAAAGTATTAACTCCATCAGGAAGACCAATAGCAGCATGTTCATCAAAGATGGGGTTGCCGTCATTATCTCTTTGGATAGCATGAACTATGGATATTCTAATGTCTTCAGTGAGATGTTTTTCCCACCAAGATCTAAGAATACATGTAAATCCACTAGCTATTAATTCAACTATATCTGGTTGAGATAAAGTGTTGAATTTGGTGATATAGCTTTTAGCTACCATTAACATATGATTTAATTTATTAAGAATTTCTTGTTCACTAAATCCATCGATATTCCATTCATATATTTTATTGGATGAAATAGAAAATTGTTTATCTAGATTTCTCTCTTCTAACTGTAGATCAGGAGGAGTTGGTCTAGAATACCAATTTCTAGTAATACTTGTGTTATTAACAGTTAATTTATTTAGCTGTTCATTAAGGTTCGAAACAGATGAATGATTAGAGTGATCTGAAGAACTGTTGTTATCATCATCAGATCTTACATGATCGATAACAGCAATAGATCCACTCGGACCTGCTTCAGTTTTAAGTTTTTTAAATAGCTTATCAATAGACTGAACAAGTTCATTATCTTCATTAGGTAAACCTAAATTATATCTATTTTCTGGTAATTTAATTAAAGGTTATTCAATTTTTGAATAAGGTTTTTTAATAATATTTTCTTCAAATTTTTCTTCAATTCTATCTAGCTGTTTTCCTACCGTTGCTAGATACTGATTGCTAAAGTTTAATTGTTCAATTATCTTTTTATCATCTTTAATTCCATCAGGGATTTTAAAGGGACTGGCTATAACTGAGGTATTTTTAACTGGAAGCAGAACTGTTTCTAAGGGAGGATGACTAGACGAAATTTTTGATTTGTCTTCTTTAATTCATTGAGTTTTACTAATAACATTACATTTACTTTGATATTGTTCATACCAATTGTAAAAAGTAATATTAATTTCTTCATTTTTAATAAATTTTTTCCATCTATTAATTATTTTATCTCTTTCCTTTTCAGGATGATTAGATCTGAATAGATGTCTTTTCTCTTTGTTAGATTTTGGATTAAAATCTTTTGCTAAGTTATCCCAATCTAAAATAAAATTCTTTTTAATGACTCTTAATTGATTGTGAATTTGGGCATTTAAATCAGACTGTGTGGGATACACTGAGGATGCCGGAGAAGAAGAACTTTCATCTTCGGTATCATTCTGAGTGTAACAAGGATGACTAACTTGTCCTTGATTAAGGATACCTTTAAGTTTGATATCTCTAATCGGAGGATTACTAAGCACTTCAGAATCTCTTCTAGTGTTGATAACTGAGGGAGCTGAGGAACTGGAAATGTCTTCAATGATAACTGGGATTCTAGTACGTTCAAAACTAATTTTAACAGTTCCATCAGAAAACTGTTTGATGTTTTCAATATTTAACAAATTGTTAACTATGGGCTATTATGGTAATTCGTTTGGTAAAGTCCATTGATTAGGTAAAGTAATATCCTTCCAGAGGATTGTTCTTGGAATCTGGATATTAGCATCACTAGTTGAACTTTGAATTAAAACTGTTTAATCTTTTGGACTTTTATTAAGAGCATGAACATTCAAGTTTGACTTCATTGTCTTATAATAAATCCTGTAAATCAAAGCAATAGGTTGAGATCCTTCAATCATTTGAGTAATCTCTCCGTCAGTTTTAATGTTTAATGATAAAGCTTTAAATAAGTTTTGGTCACTAAGACTCAAGGTGAAATCTGGAAAGCAATTGAAATGGATAGGTCCATTATGCAAACTTGCTTCCATAGCACCAATTATACTAGGATAATAATTTAAAAATCTAGCATCTCTAAGGCAGAGGTAGAAAGATGAATTAATTCCTTTTCTATTAAGTGGTTTAACTGCAACTTGAACAAGACCTATATGAATAAAGTTGTTACCCTTTTTTTGTGTTTCTTAATAACTTTAGGTGATAATAGACTACAATTTTCATATTCTTTGTTAATTGCATAAACTCTTTCAACAGTTTTGACATTATAGTCAAATTTGAATTTATCTGAAAAAGTTGATTGGTAAATTTCTTTAGGAGATACTCTAGGTATGTTCCAATTGTGTAAAACTTGGCTAAGGTTCTCATAACTATGTTCTTCTTGGTTGACTATGTCTGGGACAGGAGGTAAAGCTGACCTGTTACTTACTGAAGAGCTAGATCTAAATAATCTACTCATCTTGACTGTTTTCAAAATAAAATCTTTACTCAAGGTTCATTCATGCATACCCCGTTTACCCTAAGTATACTCATACCTATGTTCTATAACCCGACACTGCTCACACCCTGGAGACTTACAAAGGTTAGACACGAACTAGGTGGACTACAGGTAAGTAAGGTGACTTCAGAACTTTGAGGAAGAAGATTAGTTTGAAAAAGTAAAGATAAGTTTAATTAAAAAGATCTTACTAAACAGTTACTAACAACAAACAACTTGGCTTTGATACCATTTGGGGCGGAAGGAAGAGAAGAACTAGTGCGCATACAAACACAATTATGATACCATTTGGGGTGGAAGGAAGAGAAGAAAGGGAGAAGAACTAGTGCGCATACAAACACAATTAATTTACTTAATAAAAACTTTTATTGATTGATTACTCAGACTATTTACAAGTGGAAGAAATAAAATTACTTACAAGTTTACTGAAATAAGAACATTTGGGGCGGAAGGAAGATAAGAACTAGTGGAAGAAATAAAATGACTTACAAGTATACTGAAATAATAACATAAGATGAAGAGGGGCTAAGTAGGCTTAATTCAGTATAGCCTCAGAGCTTCTCTCTCTAGAAAGATCTCCCGAGGTCCTTTCTCCCTTCTCTCTAGAGTTAGTCGGAGACGAAGCTTTCAGCTTCGATCTTCTTAGTTAGAAGATGAAGAAGAAGTTCATACTTCCTTCTTCCTTAAACATTTAGATCTAGGATAAGAAGACGACCAGTTAATCGGGAAAGTAATCTCTTTCTTTTATTTATAAACATTTAAGGAAGGGATTACATTATATCCTAAGACTAAATGTTTGAGAAGGAAGATTGAAGTATTAAGGACTTCGTCTTCATCTTCTAACTAAGAAGATCGGAGCTGAAAGCTTCGTCTTCGGCTAACTCTAGAGAGAAGGGAGAGAGGACCTCAGAAGAGCTTTCTTGAGAGAGAAGCTCTGAGGCTATACTGAATTAAGCCTGAACAACTCTAAACACTTCGAGTTGTTTAAATAGAAAACTGAAAAGTAATTACTATTTGATTCACGTAAGAATCACTATTACATTAACTTAAGTAAAAATAATTTACTTAAGTAAAAGTAAAACGTAAGAAACATTTTATATTTACTTTTGCATTGGTAAATATTAAAAACATTTAACTTAAGTAAAAGTAAAAGCTATATTCTTTTACTTTTACTTTTACATTTACTAAAGTAAAAGACTTTTGCTTTAGGTAAAAGCAAAAACTGAGATGATGGCTGGGGCCATCACCTGTCGGTTAACTGAAGATGCCTCTGGCGTCTTCTTTCTTGACTTGGTCCGTCCCTGTCGGTGCTGGAAGGTGTTGTTGATCATCTTCTTAGATGAGTCACCATCCCCATACATTTCTACCTCAAAATTTTTATTCAGGAAATAACCCTTTCAGTCCCAAAAATTTATTTACAAAAAGAAGGAGGAAAAATTTTCACCGAAAAATTGGTCAGATCTTCAAAATTTCTTTAATTTTTGAAAAGATTTTTTGTTTAAAAACAAATCAGACTGAAATCTGATACAAGGGATCACTCGATTGGTCCTGATCTATTTGTTAAATCGATCTAAATAGAAGACATATTTGTTAACTGTTTAAATAAAAATTCTTTCTTTGATCATTCCTGTTAAACTCAAACCGTTCTTGCCATGAGTAAACGCATACCTGTTGATCTAATGATACCCTTAGCCTAAACAGCTCCCACACTGGTGTCTTACAACGGCGTAACGAGTCTTATGACGATCTTAGGTGGTTTACGGCAAGTCAGGCGAATGATCCAGGAGCCAAAAAAGAAAAAGTTTGAAAAAAAATTAAAAACAAATCAAACTGTTTTTAATCGAAACCACCGATAGAATCAAGAACCAACCGTGTGGATCTGATACCATATGACAGCGGGGATAAGTTTTAAAAAGAAATCTTAAACAACAGAAAAGAAAAGATTAAGAAGACGACCAGTGAATCGGTAAAGCAATCACTTTCTTTTATTTATAAACATTTGGGAAAGGATTACATCTTTAACCTATACTAAATGTTTGAGGGAAGATCGAAGTACGAAGGACTTCGTCTTCATCTAACTAGAAGAAGAGAAGCTGAAAGCTTCATCTTCGCTAACTCTAAAGAGAAGGGAGAGAGGACCTCGAAAGAGCGTTCTCTAGAGAGAGAAGCTCTGAGGCTATACTGAATTAAGCCTAGACAACTCTAAACACTTCGAGTTGTTTAAATAGAAAACTGAAAAGTAAATTACTATTTGATTCACGCAGGAATCACTATTACATTGACTGAAGTAAAAGTAATTTACTAAAGTAATAACTTTTGCTTTTACTTAAGTTAAATGTTTTTAACTTAGTTAAATGTTTCTTACATTTACCCATGTAAAAATAAATGTAAAATATTTCTTACGTTTTACTTTTACTTTAGTAAATTACTTTTACTTCAGTCAATGTAACAGTGATTCCTGCGTGAATCAAATAGTAATTTACTTTTCAGTTTTCTATTTAAACAACTCGAAGTGTTTAGAGTTGTCTAGGCTTAATTCAGTATAGCCTCAGAGCTTCTCTCTCTAGAGAACGCTCTTCTGAGGTCCTCTCTCCCTTCTCTCTAGAGTTAGCGAAGATGAAGCTTTCAGCTTCTCTTCTTCTAGTTAGATGAAGACGAAGTCCTTCGTACTTCGATTTTCCCTCAAACATTTAGTCTAGGTTAAAGATATAATCCTTTCCCAAATGTTTATAAATAAAAGAAAGAGATTGCTTTACCGATTCACCGGTCATCTTCTTAATCTTTTTTTTCTGTTGTTTAAGTTTTCTTTTTAAAACTTATCCCCGCTGTTATATGGTATCAGAGCCACACGGTTGGTTCTTGATTCTGTTAGTGGTTTCGATTAAAAACAGTTTGTTTTTCTGTTTAAAGGTTTCTTCAAACTTTTACTTCTTTTGCTCCTGGATAATTTGCCAAACTTGCATAAACCACCTATGATCGTCATAAGACCCATTACGCCATTGTAAAACTCCAGTGTGGGAGCAGTTTAGGCTAAGGGTATCACTAGATCTACAAGTATGTGTTTACTCAAGGCAAGAACGATTTGAGTTTAAGAGGAATGTCAAGAGAAAGAATTTTTGTTTAAACAGTTAACAAAGAAATCTTCTGTTTAGATTGATTTTACTGATAGATCAGGACCAATCGAGTGATCCTTTGTCTCAGATTCAGTCTGATTTATTTTTAAATAAATTTTTTTTACAAAATTTAAGAAATTTTAAAGATTTTGACCAATTTTTCGGTGAAATTTTTTTTCCTCCTTCTTTATAAACCAAATTTTTGGGGTTGAAAGGGTTATTTTCTGGATAAAAATTTTGAGGTGGAAATGTATGGAGGTGGTGACTCATCTGAGAAGATGATCAACAGTGCCATCCGACGACTGCACCAACTGGAGCGGAGACGGACCAGTCAACGAAGAAGACGCCAGAGGCATCTTCAAGTCACCGACGGGTGATGGCCCAACCATCATCTCAGCTTTTGCTTTCCGTAAATCAAAAGTCTTTTACTTTTAGTAAATGTAAAAATAAAAGTAAAAGAATAACTTTTGCTTTTACTTAAGTTAAATATTTTTAACTTAGTTAAATGTTTCTTACACAATCGATCTAAACGGAAGACTTCTTTGTTAACTGTTTAAACAAAAAATCTTTTCAAAAATTAAAGAAATTTTGAAGATCTGACCAATTTTTCGGTGAAATTTTTCTCTCCTCCTTCTTTTTGTAAACAAATTTTTGGGGCTGAAAGGGTTATTTCCTGGATAAAAATTTTAAGGTGGAAATGTATGGGGATGATGACTCATCTGAGAAGATGATCAACAGCACCTTCCGGCATCTACAGGAGACGGACCAGTCAACCAAGAAGATGCCAGAGGAGTCTTCAGTCACCGACAGGTGATGGCCCACGCCATCATCTCTTTTACTTTAGTTAAAATGTAAAAGTAAAAGTAAAAGAATAAAACTTTTTCTTTTACTTAAGTGAAATGTTTTTAACTTCAGTTAAATGTTTTTAACATTGCCATGTAAAAGTAAATGTAAAATGTTTCTTACGTTTTACTTTTACTTTAGTAAATTACTTTTACTTCAGTCAATGTAATAGTGATTCCCGCGTGAATCAAATAGTAATTTACTATTCAGTTTTCTATTAAAACAACTCGAAGTGTTTAGAGTTGTCTAGGCTTAATTCAGTATAGCTCAGAGCTTCTCTCTCTAGAGAACGCTCTTTCGAGGTCCTCTCTCCCTTCTCTCTAGAGTTAGCGAAGATGAAGCTTTCAGCTTCTCTTCTTTAGTTAAATGAAGACGAAGTCCTTCGTACTTCGATCTTCCCTCAAACATTTAGTCTAGGTTAAAGATGTAATCCTTTCCCAAATGTTTATAAATAAAAGAAAGAGATTGCTTTACCGATTCACCAGTCATCTTCTTAATCTTTTCTTTTCTGCTGTTTAAGTTTTCTTTTTAAAACTTATCCCCGCTGTTATATATATATATATATATATATATATATATATATATAATTTTTTATAACAATGCTACTATCACATAAAAAAGGGTCACATAATGCTCACATACACACATGCATATTGTGGGCTCCCGCTTGACATGTAGAGCTCGCAATGTGCATGTGTGTGTGAGCATTATGTGACCATTTTTATTAATAGTAGCATTATTTAATTTTTTATGAATATAAAAGTAGGTCTTACCTCTATGCGAGAAAATGTCATAAAATATTAAAAATACATATAAAAAAATATCATTTTCTTATTTCTAATAATTTAGATCCCACATACTACTAGTAGTCTCGGTACACAAATTTTCCGAAATAAATTTAAGTAACTCCATTAAATATTCATAAGTTTTGTTGTGGATGTGAAATAAAAGAGGAAAGTTGACATTTCGAAGAAGGGACACACCATTAAATATTCATCATAGGTTTTGGTGTGGATGTAGAATAACTTATTTTGTTTTGCCAATTCATTGTCACTTGCTGGGAAAAAAAATTAATATGAATAACTAAGGCGTGACTTAATATTATAGACACAAATTATTCTATAAATATTTTATAAATTATTAATATGCCATACTCGACCTCAACTTTTTATGTGGGGTCGAAGACTACATTGAAACAATTTGCTGATCGATATGCTGAAGTGGAATATACCACATCAATATTTTATAAAATTTTTATAGAATAGCGTGTCTGTAACATTACTTTTTTATTAATTTTATTCATAATTCTATTCAGATATATTTTTACATTGGTTCTAAAATATAATATTAATTTTGATTTTTTAATATATAAATTCGAGATGCTTTTAAATTTATAACTTTTAATAGCAATAAATTTTATAATTAATAATACTTTTTAGCTAGTTTACAATTTTTACAATTATTTATTTAAAATTAATTGAATTGATTTGAGTTTTAAATTTGAAAACATCTCAAATTTACCTATATTTTAAAATGGATAGAATATTCAACAAGCAATGTGTGTACATAAACTCTTCTTAAATAGCTACCCTTTATTAAAATTATTCTTTTAAAAAAGAAGTTAATATTAAAGAAAGTGGTATCACTTACTTTCTATATATTTACAAAAATATCAACCCAAGTTATTTTTTAAAAGAATATCCAAAACCGCTTAGTTTTAATAGAGGTATGTTATTTAAGAGGTATGCTTTAGATCCATCTTATATATATATATATATATATATATATATATATATATATATATATATGGGGTATATGTATATACACAGCTGTGTATTACATAGTAGGGCTATGACGACAGATTTTTTGGGCTATAGCGACGGTAAACTGTCGCCATAGCCCTAGAATAGTTATGACGACGGGTGAAACCGTCGTTATAGCCCAAAAAACCGTCGTCATAGCCTACTGTATAATACATAACTGTGTATATACATTTTTCCCTATATATATATAAATAATATTTTTATTGAATAATATGGGGTACAATTAATTATTTAATTAATAATAAATATTTTGTTCCTCTGGACATGAATTCTTGGCCTACTTATACATACTTTCCCATTTTGCTAAATATCAATTATTCACAATTACAACTGGAATTGATATAACAATTACAACTGGAATTGACTTGTGCTAATCACTTCTCTCTGGCGCACAAGTCAGTAACAGGAAATGAAGACATTAACCTCTTCTTCAATTCTTGCATTTTATTTTGCCCTTATCATCTCACTTTCTTGGCCAGATTCTTGTAAAACTTTTCTTGATTGCCTTATCCATCATTCAAAACACTCGACCCCAATATCCAAAGTCATATTCACACCAAAAAATTCTTCATACACGTCCATCTTGCAGCTCGGATTACGAAATCTTCGATTCGCATCATCTGAAATTCCTAAGCCTCTAGTTATTGTTACACCACTCCATGAATCCCATATCCAAACAGTCATTCACTGTGCCAGAAAACATCGCATACAGATCAGGATTCGATGCGGAGGTCATGACTTTGAGGGTATTTCTTATATGGCAGATGTCCCATTTGTCATGATTGACATGATCAATCTTCAAGCAGTCAATGTTGACCTGGAAAGCACCACTGCCTGGATTCAAGGTGGTGCAAATACCGGTGAAGTTTATTATAGAATTGCCGAGAAAAGTAACAAACTCGGCTTTCCAGGAGGTGTTCGCGGCACTGTGGGCGTTAGTGGACTAATCAGTGGTGGAGGATATGGTGCGATGGTACGGAAATATGGCCTTGCTGCTGACCATGTAATTGATGTCCGGATGGTTGATGTAAATGGTAAGATTCTCGATAGAAAATCTATGGGTGAAGATCTTTTTTGGGCCATTAGAGGAGGTATAGCTTCAAACTTCGGTGTCATTGTTGCATGGAAGGTAAAGCTAGTTGCTGTTCCAGAAGTTGTGACTATATTTGCTGTTGCCAGGACCTTAGAACAAGGTGCAACCAAGCTTGTTCATAAATGGCAATATGTTGCCCCCAAAATTGATACAGATTTATACATTAGAATCCAATTAAGGGCAATTAATTTAACTCAAGATGGATCGAAGAAAACTATACGTGTTTCATTTGAATCTTTGTTCCTTGGTGGAGCTGATAGACTAGTTTCAATAATGCATGAAAACTTCCCTGAGTTGGGTTTGGTGAAAGAAGAGTGTAGGGAAGTGAGTTGGATAAAATCTGCTCTTTGGTTTGCTTTCAATTCTGCTTTCCCATTGGGCGAATCAATTGAGCTTTTGCTGAATCGATCAGTGCTTCCTTATCTACATTACAAAGCGAAATCAGACTATGTTCAAGAACCTATTGCTGAACAAGGGTTTGAAATGATATGGAAGAAGTATTTTGAGCTAGAGGCTGGGGCAGCGAATATATTGATGACACCATATGGAGGAAAGATGGATGAATATTCAGCGTCAGCGCTTCCATTTCCCCATAGAGTTGGAAACTTGTACATGGTGTACAATGGAGTGTCTTGGCAGGCAGATACTACAAATAAAAGCAAACAATTAGAGAGGTTAAATTGGCTCAGAAGCCTATACAGTGACATGGCTCCTTTGGTTTCCAACACCCCGAGGGCTGCGTATATTAACTATAACGATCTTGACTTGGGAGTTGGAAGCTCAACGTACGAGGAAGCAAGCCAATGGGGTACTAAATACTTTGGGAATAATTTCGAGAGGTTAGTTAAAGTGAAGACTATGGTTGATCCGCACAACTTCTTCAAGCATCAACAGAGCATTCCTCCTTTTCCATCTTCATCAAAAGCCGAGTTATAAGGACCTTTGTTTTGCATTAATATTGTCAGATCAAAAAATATGTTGTCTGAGCAACAAGTGTCGTGTATAGTTATAAGTATGCCGCTAAATGTATATTTGCTCTGACAAAATCAGCCGTCCAAACTAAACTAATTTTGTTTACAAACATAATAGTATTGAGTAATTTTAATCGAGCCTTTGGGTGACAGATTCACAGATATGGTGACTAAATTGTTTCTTCCACATGCCAAAATTAGTTTAGGCTATGGTTACTCATAGCCTTGCTGGTGTTGATTGACGATTAACTGAGAAATGTCAGATTGTTAAAACTCTGGGTGGGGGCTGCCAAGCAAAAGAAAATAGTAGAGGATGGAAAATGTTTAGCCTTTCATAATTGCTTATGTTTAATACAATTTCAGGCAACATAAACTCCTTGTATATAGTATTTCCATGCCTGATACTGATACATAAATATAATTCGACTCTTTTTTATAGTATAAGTTTGAACTTTTCCTTTGTTTACAGGAACAAGAAATATGGTTAGACTCATCTAAAAATAAAATGAAAAAGAATCGAGTGGTGTGTGTGTGTGTTGTGGATCAATATACTAAAAACTTAAGGGCTATATTTGGGTGGTTAAAATTTTCCATATAATTCAATAGAATTGATATTTTCACAGCTTAAATTTATAGTTCCACAAGTTCCTCCTCAGCATAAATAGTAAGTGGGGTCCGTTTCATGTAATTGGCAGGAAGGTTGGGATATTTTCATAAGTAAATTTGATAGTTCTACGAGCTCCTCTTCACATGAATAGTAAGCGGAGTCCACCTCATATGAGAGATAATCTCAGTAGAATATCAAATTTAATTGTGAAAATATCAATGCTATAAATAAACTCGATAAAGACCTTCACTCTTTTACTACTCTTTTAATTAGAGCTGCAATACTCTCAATCCCCCACAACTAATTTCTAAAGTGAAGGAATAGATTATTTGTAAGATTCCAACTTATTATAAATAAAAATCAAATTTTCTTTATTTATTATTGTGAATAATAAGGTATTAATTTGATATAATACTTTGGTTATGGGTGAAATGTGCAAATTTTTAAAATAAGCAAGTGGTTATATAATATTCATTGTTGTCGGAAAATATTCGTTTGGTCGTGGAATATTCTTTCTGTCGGGGAATATTCGTACGACAGCGCAGCTATTTGTGAGCCCCATAACGGATAACTGTCGGATGAAGAAAATGACAAAAGTTTGAGTTTTTATAAATAACGGCGTAGTTGTTACCGTTAACACTGTTAGAATACCTGGTGATTAAATACAGTAATACACTGTTGGAATACCTGGTGGTTACAAATATATCATTTAAAGTAATATATTTCTGAGGAATAATCAATCAATATTATATTTTTAAGTGAAGGAATATATCATTTACACAAATATTTTAAAATACAGTAATACACTGTTGGAATACCTGATGATTACAAATATATCATTTAAAGTAATATATTTCTGAGGAATAATCAATCAATATTATATTTTTAAGTGAAGGAATATATCATTTACACAAATATTTTAAAGTTACAGATTAATTTAGTAATGTGTAAAGCGAACTTGACCATAATTTTTTTTTTTAAAAATTAATATTACGGGTCTTAAATTTTGCGTCTCAAATTTACACATATTATTATCATTATAAGTCTTGTGTAATTAGTATATAACAATATAATAAAAACATGTAAATTTAAAAGACACTAATTATAATGACCTTTGGGAAAATCGTGTCCGTCTTTCCCATTTAAAAAGAGTGTTTTTTAATCTATAAAATAAACTAAATTCTCCTTGGAAGGAACCGGAGATCCTCATAAAAGACGATTATGTTAGATATTTATATAATAAAACAGAGCCCAATTTGAATTTTAAAATTTGACAAAGCACAACAACGACTCAGATTCATTCTAACTTAATCTAAAGGCTCAAATTTCATCTCACACACACAAAATTCCGCCCAAATTTTTTTCATCCTCCTATTTCTCTCTCCTATGCTCCTTCTCCATTTCTCTCTCCTCTATACTCTCTCTTTCTCTCTCCTCATATTCCTCTCCTCCTTTTCTTTCTCTCTCTCCTCTCTCATCTTTTTCTCTCTCCTCTGTCGTCTATCTTTCCCTCTTCCAATATTTACTTAATTAATTAGTATTTTAATATTTTATTTTAAATTATAATAATTTTTTGGAGTATGCATACATTTAAAATGTATGATACATAAAAATATCAATTGTAAGAAAATAAAATTAAAAACAAGATCATAATTTACTTATAAAATAAAATTACTTATAAAAAAAGTAATTACAAAATAATTATAAAATTAAATAATTAAATAGATTCTTTTTCTTTTTTTTCTTTTTTTTATCAAATAGATCAAATGTTAACAAATTAGAAAATTGGTTAATTGTTGGCATGATGTGATACCTAAAGTTAAAATACTAGATGTGATATATAAGATTCGTTTCGTAATAAATTTTTTATAAGTTTGTTATACGTAAATTTTAATATTTAGAAAAAATATATTTTTTTATGTTAATTTTAATATGTTTTAATGTAGATTACGGAAATTTTAATATTTTAATAAATATTTGTTATTTTTTAACATTTATCGCATAAGTTCATAATTTAATTAATTAGATCAAGTTAAATAAAAATGATAATATATATTTATATTTAGTGGATATATAAATGAAAATGATAAATGTAATAATTTTAATGATAATAGTAATAATTATTATAATAATTATAATAATTATTATAATAATTATAATAATAGTAATAGTGATAATTATAATAAAAATTATAATTATATTAACAATAATAATTCTTGTGACGCCCCCAAAATAGGTCCAATCCAACTAACCAAATCTGAGTCGCCAAAAATATAGTACAGAAACAACTACAACTTCATTAATACAATTGTCGTGCAAAATACGACAACACATAAACTTTGAGTTTAAATACAAATATTATCTTCTAGACAATATCCACACTCAAATAAGTTCTCATTACAATTATTGATACACTATTTTACAAAATAGTGAGGACTACTAAAACAACTGTCTTGAACCATTACTCCACAACCCGACTAGTTCCCGCTATATTCTCATCTCCTGAGAAGAAAAATGGAACAAAAAAAAAGGCTGAGCTCAACTAGCCCAGTAAAGAATATTATGACTAAGATAATGTACAACAAATTATCCTTAGTCTTCAACAGAGAAAAATCTGATAGAATACAATAGACAACAAGTTTTAGATCAACAACTGCAGCGGAAACAACAATTCATTAGAAGAGTTAAGTAGATAATGAAATCTACTATCATCTATGAATTTAAAAGTCCATCATCGATATTTTATCCCTGTAACATCAATCAATATACATCATAAATCAAATATTCATCTTTGTACTACAGGCCAAAGATATTCACCAGTTGGTCATGTTCATCTAAACACCTGTTCATCTTTGCACTACGGGCCAAAGATATTCATCAAAAAATCATTCATCTTTGCACTACGGGCCAAAGATATTCAGTTATATCATTATTTAGGACTGAGGATGATGAAAAATATTTTAAAGAAAATGAATCCAGTTAAACAAAAGAATAAATATTAAGGATTCGTACTTTACACAATTCAAGTTCAAAAATACTTTATAAGTAATCAGAGTGGAGTAAAATTCAAAAATGATCAAAATATGGATACAATCAAAACTAGTATCCATAATAGATATTTTGGATAAAAAATAAAAATTTAATTTTTCTGTGAATAGTGTCGTATTCGTGAATAGTGCCGTATATGTGAATAGTGTCGTATACGTGAATAGTAACTCCGACACCAAAAGATAGAAATTTCAAAAAAAAAATATCATCATGCTTCGTGAATAGTACTCGTGAATAGTAACTCATGAATAGTGACTCGTGAATAGTAATCCCGACATGAAAAAAATCCAAATTTGATAAAAATTTCCAACCAATATTTCGGCATAATGATATTGAAGAAATAATATCATTTAAGAAGAAAATAACATCCCTTACCTCGCAAAAATAGTACTTCTGTCTGGAATACTGGATATAGTGCTAAAAGAACTTGCACCATATAGCAATACTCAAAGTACTAAAATACTCACAAAATACGTTCGATATTATAGAGAGAGAAAGAGAGAGAAAACTTTAGTTTCTGGTGTGATTTTCAATTCTAACCTAAACACCCTATTTATAGGAAATTGCTTAGAACACCAAAGAAGAAAATTGAATATAATAATATTATATATAAACAAATTTCCTACGCACCCTCTTCTTTGGTCAACAAATCAGCCACACATGTTCCAAAGACAACAAAAACGTTTTTGTTAATTAAAACAATTAAAACTTTCAAAAATCAATTATTTCAGAAATTTGGAACTTTAATAATTCAGAATAAATAGTCCTTTTATCAGAAAATTCAAATCTCGCGAATTTTTATAGGAAATTCAATTCTCTACAACTTTACAGAAGAAAATTTTTCTAAATTTCAAACAGAAATTGACCGAAATTCATATACGGACGATTTTACAGGCTATAATCAAATTTCAGTCAATAAATAGGTCCACCAACATGTTTAACATGTTTAAACAACTTTTGTAACAAAAATACTCTTCCTCCTCATATACTCATATATCTCACATTCATTGTAAAAATATTACCATTATTATATTATAATAATATAATAAAATATTATTTTATCAGAAAAGGTAAAATATCAATTTTTAACAATTGTCACTTTAAAAATTTTCTCCATCTATATCCACATAAAATTAATATTTTTCTCATCATAAAAATAAATAATTAATTATTCATAAATAATATTACAGAATCATAGTACTGGCAACTAGGCCGTTCCCAGAAAAGAGGGGGGGTTTCCAATAAGAATTTCTCCTTACTGGCTCGCAATTAGGCGACCAAACCTCTCCTTAGACAGAACTTTCTAGACATTGCCAATAATATTTTCTAATAATATTATTCAGATAACATGTATTATTGCTTCGATAATGAAAAATACTGTGTAGTGACAATTATTGAAACAACAGTAATATAAAAAATTAACGCATCAATTATTGAATCAATAAAATACTGAACAGTAATTACTGTAACAATTATTGAGTAGTGCCTTCTTACGTAAGAATCAATAATTGGTGCAATACCGTGTGCTACTGTGCAACAACGCATATTATTGTGTTTTAACCACCGGGTGTTCCAACAGTGTTAACGGTAACAACTACGCCGTTATTTATAAACAACTTATACTTATCGTTTTCTTCATCCAATCCCTTTCCGTTATGGAGCCCACACAAGGCTGCGTCGTCGTACGAATATTCCACGACCAAAAGAATATTCCCCGACAACAATGAATATTTTATAACCACTTGATTATTTGCGCATTATACCCATAACTAGCCACATTAATCAAATAAATTCTTACTATTTTAAAATAATAAATAGAGAAAATTAAATTTTATTTATTAATAATTTAGGGTCTTACAACACTAATTATTATTATTATTACTATTATTATAATACTACTAATAATAATTATATTTATTATAATAATAGTACTAATAATAATAATTATTATTATAATAGTACTAAAAATAATAATAATTTTTATTATAATAAAAATAATAGTAGTAGTAATAGTAATAGAAATTATTATTATTATTATTATTAGTATTATCATAATTATTATAATAATAGTAATAATTATTATAATTATAATAATAGTAATAATTATAATGATAATAATAATAATAATAATTATTAATAATAGTAATAATATTAGTAATAATTATAATAATAGTAATAATTATAATAATAATAATTAATAATAATAGTAATAATAATAATAATAATAACTAAAATAATAGTAATAGTAATAGTAATAATGATTATAACAATAATGATAATAATAATGATAATAGTAATAATAATGACAACAATAATAACAATAATGTGAGACCCCGAATTTTATGAAATAAAAGTATTCAATTTTCTATTTTGGTAAATAGTTAAATTGATAAAAGTTTAAAGTTAAGGGTGATATGTGAAAATTTTTCAAAGTAGACAAGTTATCATAAAATACCCGGTTACTATTCACTATAGTATTTTTCACTCGAGTATTTGGGGCACTTTTTGTGTTGGAGTACTATTCACGAGTTATTATTCACGGGTTACTATTCACCTAAATTTTATTCACCCGAATATTGTTCACTCGGGTATTTGGGACACTTTTTGTGTCGGAGTACTATTCACAAGGTACTATTCTCGAAGTACTATTCACGGGATACTATTCATCCGAAAAATATATTTCATTTCGGTCTAAATTATTTTTGGGTACAATATTATTCCATGAGGAGATGTGCTAATTTTTCAGACCGTTGGTTGAAATTATAACAGAAAATCTTTTTATATAAAACATAATACTTTTATAAAGTTATTCTATAAATAGAATATATTATATTCTATTATGCATAGTATTTTGCATAGTAAAATCTTTTTATATAAAACAGAATACTTTTATAAAGTTATTCTATAAATAGAATATATTATATTCTATTGTGCATAGTGTTTTGCATAGTAAAATCATTTTATATAAAACAGAATACTTTATTAAAGTTATTCTATAAATAGAATATATTATATTTTATTATGCATAGTGTTTGCATAGTGCCTGTATAGTGTTTGCATAGTAAAAATCTTTTTATATAAAATAGAATATATTATATTTTATTTAAAATATTTTGCTTTAAATATGGACCGTCCGATTAAAGTAAATCAATCAGAACCGTTCATGGGTTGGTTACTATTCATTCCATTCTTCTATAAATAGAAGCTCATTCTTTCATTATTTCTTACGAATTCACTGAAACTCCAGAGAGAGAAACTATAGAGAGAATTCTTCTTCTATAATCTTGAGCGTATTTCTTTAGAGTTTAAGAAAACTTTGAGAGTAGTGCAAGTTTTCTTCGAGTATATCCTCGCCCTACTAGTCGGAATACTCTTATTTGAGAGGTAAAGGGATATTATTATGGTAAGGGATATTATTTGTTGTACCCGTAAGGGGTGTTATTCTTTCGTATTCATGAAGAGAACTTCTGTTATTCCATTCTTTATTATTCTGTTGGAATAACCTATATGTGTGGTTTACCCTATACTTGGTGGAATGACCCGTATATGCGATTTACCCAATACTTGGTGATCTTTTTTTGTTATTCCATTCTTTATTATTCTGTTGGAATAACCTGTATGCGCGGTTTACCCTATACTTGGTGGAATGATCTGTATATGCGGTTTACCCAATACTTGGTCATCTTCTTCTGTTATTCCATTCTTTATTATTATGTTGGAATAACCTGTTTATGCGAAGTACCGCATACTTGGTGAAATTCTTTTATTATTTCGTTCTTTATTATTCTGTCGGAATATCCTGTCGGTGTGAATTTCACCTGACCTGGTTCCATTATTTATTATTCTGTTGGAATAACCTGTATACGCGGATTACCGTATATTTGGTGAAGTCTGTTGTTATTCCATTCTTTATTATTCTGTTGGAATAACCTGTATATGCGGATTACCGTATACCTGGTGAAGTCTGGTATTATTCCATTCTTTATTATTCTGTTAGAATAACCTGTATACGCGGATTACCGTATACCTGGTGAAGTCTGTTGTTATTCCATTCTTTATTATTCTGTTGGAATTACCTGTATACGCGGATTACCGTATACCTAGTGAAGTATGTTGTTATTCCATTATTTATTATTTCATTCTTTACTATTCTGTCAGAATATCCTGTCTGTGCGTTTTACGCCGGACCTGGTTCCATTATTTATTATTCCGCATTTATTATTCGGTTGGAATAACCTGTCTGTGCGGATTACGCACGCATGGTGAAATTCTTCAGTTATTCCATTCTTTATTATTATGTTGGAATAACCTGTCTATGCGAAGTACTGCATACATGGTGAAATTCTTTTATTATTCCATTATTTATTATTATGTTGGAATAACCTGTCTATGCGAAGTACTGCATACATGGTAAAATTCTTTTATTATTCCATTCTTTATTATACTCTTGGTTATTGGTTTTACAGTTGTATGTCTTTGGCCTGTAGTGCAAAGATGATATGTTGATGAATATCTTTGGCATGTAGTGCAAAGATGATCTGTTGTTTGATAGCTTTGACCCGTAGTGCGAAGATGGACAGGTGTATGACATGATCATGACCACTAGTGATACTAACGAATATCCTTGGCCGTAGTGCATGGATAATTCAATGATGTGATTGGCAGGATCATGACCATTAGTTAACAGTTGAATGTCTTTTGCCGTAGTGCACTGACAGACAATTGATTGGTATGATCATGACCATTGGTTTTATAGTTGAATATCTTTGGCCCGTAGTGCAAAGATAGATAACTGATTGGTATGATCATTGTTATTACATTTGAATATCTTCAGCCTTTGGGGTAAGGATATTGAGTAAACATTCTATTAAGCCTTTGTGGCAAGGAGGAACTGATGATTCACATTATTATAAATATGAATTTTTAACTTAACTAAAATCTTTGGTGATTCAGGTGAAGACATGTGATGAAAGTTCTATTTGTCTTGGGTACAACGAAGAACTGTTGATGAATAGTACATGAATGAAATATTAACGATGGACTTTTAATTTGGAGGATAAAGTAGATATTATGTTCTACTTGACTCTTCTAATCGATTGTTGATTCCGCTGCAATTATAGTTGAAAAGTTTTATTATCTACCATATGTTCTAAATTTCTGATTTATTATTGACAAAAGCTATTGATAATTTAATTATCTTTAGTTATGATATTCTTTACTGGGCTAGTTGTGCTCACCCTTTTGCTTTACAATTCCTTTCAGGTAATAAGAGTGTAGCTGGGTTGAGCGGGGATAACAGGGAAATAGTGTGATGGTCCGAGACTGTCGAAGTTTCTCAATACATTATAAAATGGCACGACTTACAACAGATAATTATATTGAGGACCTAAGATGTATGTGTCGTATTTTATACGTAACTTAATAATTGATTTTGGCGAACAACAATAGGGTGATGAGAACCCGACTTTGAAAGCGTCAAAAGTACACCTCATTAGAATAAACAAGATAATAATCTTCTTTGGGGTCTTGAAATATTTGCTGCTGTATTTTATATGACATTGTAATAATTTGAGTTTGGATACGGTCTACGAGACAATATTGTATTAAAACTCACAGTTAACTGTTGTCGTACTCTGCACGACAGTTCAACAGTTGTATAAATAAAGTTTGTATTTAATTTTTATAGTGTGATATCTGGCGACTCAGAATGGGTCGGTTATACCTAATTTTGGGGGCGTCACAATTAATAATTTTAATAATAATAGTAATTATAATAATAGTGATAATGATAATAATTATAACTATAATTATAATAAAAATTAATAATAATAATAATAATAATAATAATAATAAATAATAATAATAATAATAATAGTAATTATAATAATAATTATAGTAATAGTAATAGTAATAGTAATAGTAATAATAATAATAATAATAATTATAATAATAATTATAATTATAATAATAATTATGATAATAGTAATAATAATAGTAATAACAATAACAACAATAATAACAATAACAATAACAATAATAATAATTATTATTATTATAGTAATAATAATAATAATTATTATTATTATAACTATAATAGTAATATTAATAATAATAATAGTAATAATTATTACTATTATTATGATAATAGTAACAATAATAATAATAATAATAATAATAATAATAATAGTAATAGTAATAGTAATAACAACAATAATAATAACTATAATAACAATTATTATTATTATTATTGCGGTAGTGTGACGAATTAGGAAAATTGTTATTGATGATTTGTAAATTTTGTAGACATATTTAGATTTTTCTGGATATATATTTTTAAAGGAAAATTAATTATTATGGTGTGGTGGTAAATATAATAATTGTTATGTGTGATTGTAAATTATTTTAGATTATAAAAAGTCTTTAGGTAATGTATTATTTTTCGAATTTAAATCTAATTTTTCGTTACGTCGTGCCTTCAGGCACGTGCAATTACTAGTTACTCTATACGTTTGAGTTGTAAATAAATGACATAACGTTCTTTACGTACTAAAATTATAACATTTGAATTTCTCTGAGAATCTTATTAAATATTTTTTATAGTATATGCCCGTGCTTAAAGGCACGGCGGAAAAAAAAATTAAATTAAAATTCGAAAAATATTACATTACCTAAAGACACATACCACCATAATTCACCATACCACCATAACAATTAATAGATACCCAATCATCAACACATGTCCAACTACCAAAACATGTGCTAGTTGGTACTAATTTTTAAAAAAAAATGATAGAATTTCCTTTAAAACCAGAGTATCTAAAAAATTCTAAACTCTAATTTCCATTGTTTCAATACATATCTAAACCACCAAAAAATCATCAACACATCTAACCACCAAAATATCAAGCTAGTCGCTACTAATTTTAAAAAAATTCGACAGAGTTTCCTTTAAAAATAGATATCCAGACAAATATAAACCTGTGTATAAAACTTATAATCATCCATACATATTCAATCCATCAAAAAAACAATCGCTACTAATTTTAAAAAAATTCAACAGAGTTTTCTTTAAAAATAGAAATCCAGACATATATAAACCTGTGTATAAAACTTACAATCATCCATACATATCCAAACCACCAAAAAAACAATCATTCCATACCCAAAATCATCATAACCATGTATAATTATTTAACTTTACAAAATACGGAACGAAAATACATACATGAAAAAAATTAATACATACTCAATCATCAACACATCCAACCACCAAAACATCAAGCTAGTCGCTACTAATTTCAAGAAATTTATTTTTATTAACAGATTAGGAAAAGCTATGTTACCCTACCTTTATTGTTTTATCCAAATGTATTTCTTTTTTTTCCTTTTTTTCTTCCAAATGATCATAGAGAAAAATACTAATAGTACTAATAACAAATGAGGGATCTGCCTAATTAAGGTTAGGTATTTCCGACAGCTTCAGTTTAACTTTAGGTCGTTACGTCCTGTCTTACTCTCCTTGAACACATATACTGTTAGAACTAAAATCAAGTCAATATAATTTGCAAATAAGGTCAGTAGTGAGACACAACAGTAGTATATGAGTTCAGTTCAAATAAAAGGTAAGGAAAATATCAGTATTGACCATCATTCAACAGTAATAATGATACTTTTGCGAGTAATAATTATTTCTTTTGCGCAAAAGCAATAATAATCTTGATATTTAAAGCAGTCATTAACACCATATATACACATAATAATCATTCAATCAAAACAATGAGCAGTGCTTACAGAAGTAGAGCAGTAAATACTTTCAAGAATGCCACTAACTTCTAAAACTTCATTTTCCTGTACCAAATAAATACAAATAACAATCAATTTTGAGCTTAAATAAATAAAAAAATAACAAAGATATTATCATAGCCTAAACAATATACTGAAATTAAAAAACATCAAGATTAAAAAAAATATATAAGTACCAATTTGTCCTAACTCCTAATCACGAATTAAACCTCATAAAAGTTGAACAAAAAATAAAACCTATCCATATTGGAACCTCGATCAACCGAAATATACAAAACCCGGAGTCACTCAACCTTTAAAAAACCACCATTTTAATCAATAGTTCGGCATCTAACAAAAATATGAAAATGTTAAACCATCAAACCCAATCGATAAAATGCAGTGAAGGAATTCCTTCAAGAAATTCTTGGTGAGCAGGTTGATTTTAATCAAGTCAATAAATTGATTTTTTTTTATTTCATAAATGATCGTTTATGTGTTTGAAGCTTTTGAACATAACGAAATAATATGAAACGATGTAAAGGTTATACACTCAAGTTTCCAAAAACACACACTGATATATGGGCATGTTTATATATATATTACATGGTGTTATTGCAATTTAAAGACCGTCATTTTTTTCCAGTTTATTGACTTTGGAGCACGCGAATAGTATTCATGAATAGTATCGTATACGTGAATAGTGCCGTATACGTGAATAGTAATTCCGACACCAAAAGTTCTAAATTTGATAAAAACTTAAGATCAATATTTCAGCATAATGATATTGAAGAAATAATATCATTACGGGGAAAAAAATATCCCTTACCTCGAAAAGATAGTACTTCTAACTGGAATACTGGATATAGGTTATAACTTGAACTTTCACCGTATAGCAATACTCAAAGTATACTCAAAATACTCACAAGAATACGCTCGATAATATAGAGAGAAAAAACTTCAGTTTCTGGTGTAATTTTCAATTCTAACCTAAGCACCCTATTTATAGGAAAATGCTTAGAACACCAAAGCAGAAAATTTAATAAATTAATAATATATATATATTTTTCCAATGCACGCATAACATGCCCCAAACATTAGCCAACTCTTTAGCCCACATCCCAAGACCAACAAAAAAAACATTTTTCTAATTTAACATATTTTAAACTTCCAAAAATCAATTATTTCGGAGCTTTAGAACTTCAATAATTCATAATAAATAGCCCTTTTGTCAAAAAAATCGAATCGCACGAGTTTATATAGGAAATTCAATTCTCTACAACTTTGCAGAAGAAAGTTTTTCAAAATTCCAAACAGAAATTGACCAAAATCTATAAACGAGCAATTTTACAGGCTATAATCAAATTTCAGTCAAGAAATGGGGTCCACCGACATGTTTAACATGTTTTAAATATTTTTGGTAACAAAAATACTCCTCCTTCACATATACTCATATATCCCACATTCATCGTAAAAATATCATCATTATTATATTATTAAAATATAATAATATATTTAAATGAATTATTTTATCATAAAAAGATAAAATATTAATTTTCAACAATTGTCACATTAAAAATTTTCTCCATCTATATCCACATAAAATCAATATTTTCCTCATCATATAAATCAATAATTTAATTATTCACAAATAATATTACAAAATCACAATACTGACAACCAGGCCGTTCCCAGGATAGAGGGGGCTTTCCAATAAGGATTTCTCCTTACTGGCGCGCAATTAGGTGACCAAACCTCTCCTTAGACAGAACTTTCTAGACATTGCCAATAATGTTATCCAATAATATTATTCAGATAATATGAATTATTACTTCGATAATGAAAAATACTGTGTAATGACAATTATTGAAACAACAGCAATATAAAATATCAATGCAGTAATTATTGAATGAATAAAATAAAATACTGAACAGTAATTACTGTAACCATTATTGAGTAGTGTCTTTTTACGTAAGAATCAATAATTGGTGCAATACCGTGTGTTACTGTGTTTTAACCACCGAGTATTTTAACAGTATTAACGGTAACAACTACACCGTTATTTATAAACAACTTTATTTTGTCGTTTTCTTCATCCAATCGCTTTCTGTTATGGGTGTGACGCCCCCAAAATAGGTCCATTCCATCCAACCCATTCTGAGTCGCCAAATACATGGTACATAAATAACTACAACTCTATTATTACAACATATAAACTGTGAGTTTAAATACAGATATTGCCGTCTAGGCAATATCCACACGCAAATAAATCCCCATCATAATTATTGATACATTATTTTACAAAAATGGTGAGGACTACTAAACAACTCTCTCTAGAACCTTCATTCTATACCCCGACTAGTACTCGCTACATTCTCGCCTCCTAAGAAGAAAAATGGAACAAAAAGGAAAAGGGTGAGCTCAACTAGCCCAGTAAAGAATATTATAACTAAGATAATATACAACAAATTATCGTTAGTCTTAAACAGGGAAAAATCTAATAGAATACAATAGACAACCAGTTTTAAATCAACAACTGCAGCGGAAACAACAATTCATTAGAAGAGTTAAGTAGAGAATGCAAACTACTATCTTCTATATATGAATTTAAAAGTTCATTGTCGATATTTTATCCCTGTAACATCAATCAATATATATCTGGAATCAAATATTCATCTTTGCACTACAGGCCAAAGATATTCATCAGTTGGTCATGTTCATCTAAACACTTGTTCATCTTTGCACTACTGGCCAAAGATATTCATCAAGAAATCATTTATCTTTGCACTACAGGCCAAAGATATTCAATAATATCATCATTTAAGACTGAGGATGATGAAACATATTTTTAAAGAAACGAATCCAGTGAAACAAAATAATAAATATTAAGGATTCGTATTTCAGCTATTCCATGTCCAAAAATACCTCAAAATAATCATAGTGGTGTAAAATTCAAGAATGATCAAAACATGGATACAATCAAAGCTAGTATCCACAATATATATTTTGGACGAAAAGAAGAAATTTCATTTTTTCGGTGAATAGTGCCGTATACGTGAATAGTGTCGTATACGTGAATAGTAACTCCGACACCAAAAGATAGAAATTTCACAAAAAAACATCATCACGCTTCGTGAATAGTACTCGTGAATAGTAACTCGTGAATAGTAACTCATGAATAGTAACTCCGACATGAAAAAGTTACAAATTTGATAAAAAGTTCCAACCAATATTTCAACATAATGATATTGAAGAAATAATATCATTTTAGAAGAAAATAGCATCCCTTACTATCCCTTACCTCGAAAGACAGTACCTCTGACTGGAATAGCACTGAACGAACTTGCACCGTATAGCAATACTCAAAGTATACTCAAAATACTCACAAGAATACGCTCGATAATATAGAGAGAGAAAACTTCAGTTTATGGTGTGATTTTCAATTATAACCTAAGCACCCTATTTATAGGAAATTGCTTAGAACACCAAAGTAGAAAATTTAATAAATTAATATTAATATATCAAAATTCTCTATGCCATTCTTGAATCTGAAAATCTAGACTTCAACCCATTCAAAACACATGTTAAACCCAAAAAAAAACGTTTTTCTTATTTTAAATATTTTAAACTTCCAAAAATCAATTATTTCGGAGCTTCGGAACTTCAATAATTCACAATAAATAGCCCTTTTGTCAGAAAATTCGAATCTCGTGTGTTTTTATAGGAAATTCAATTCTCTACAACTTTGCAGAAGAACGTTTTTCCAAATTCCAAACAGAAATTGGCCGAAATCCACAAACGGGCGATTTTACAGACTATAATCAAATTTCGGTCAAGAATTGTGTCCACCAACACACAAAATATGTGTTAAATATTTAATGCCACAAAAATACTCTTCCTCCTCATATACTCACATATTCCACATTTATTATAAAAATATCACCGTTAATATATTATTAAAATAATATATTTAAATGAATTATTTTATCAGAAAAAGATAAAATTTCCATTTTTCAACAATTGTCATATTAAAAAATTTTCTCCATCTATATCCACATAAAATCAATATTTTCCTTATCATATGAATCAATAATTAATTATTCACAAATAATATTACGGAATCACAATATTGACAACTAGGCAGTTCCCAGGAAAAAGGGGGCTTTCCAATAAGAATTTCTCCTTACTGGCGCGCAATTAGGTGACCAAACCTCTCCTTAGACAGAACTTTCTAGACATTACCAATAATGTTATCTAATAATATTATACAGATAATATGAATTATTGCTTCGATAATGAAAAATACAGTGTAATGACAATTATTGAAACAACAGTAATATAAAATATCAACACAACAATTATTGAATCAATAAAATACTGAAAAGTAATTACTGTAACCATTATTGAGTATTGCCTTCTTACGTAAGAATCAATAATTGGTGCAATACCGTGTTCTACTGTGCAACAACGCGTATTGCTTTACTTTACCCACCGGGTATTCCAACAGTGTTAACGGTAACCACTACGCCGTTATTTATAAAAACTTTAATTTGTCTTTTTCTTCATCCGACAGTTATTCTGTTATGGGGCCCACAAATGGCTGCGCCGTCGTACGAATATTCCCCGACAGAAAGAATATTCCACGACCAAACGAATATTCCCCTACAACAATGAGTATTTTATAACCACTTGCTTATTTTGAAAAAATTCATATATCACCCTTAACTTTAACCTTCTATCAATTTAACCATTTACTGAATTGTAATTATAAGAAAATTGAATACTTTTATTTCATAAAATTTGGGGTCTTATGGGGCCCACACAAGACTGCGCCGTCGTACGAATATTCCCCGACAGCAAGAATATTCCACGACCAAATGAATATTTTATAATCACCTGCTTATTTTGAAATATTCGCGTATTTTACCCATAACCATCCACATTAATCAAATCAACCCTTACTATTCAAAATAATAATTAGAGAAAATTAAATTTCATTTATTAATTATTTGGGGTCTTACATTTTTGAAATTGCTTAAGCCAAAAATCATAAACTAAAGTTATGCCAACATAAGCCAAAAACTAACAACTGGTGAATGAATAGTTTGACCAATTTGAGGCGCAACTGTGCAAGAATTGAATTTGGGAATGGTCTTGACAAAGGCAAAAACAAAAGTTATGCCAACATAAGGTACGACCAGCATCCAAGGAAAAGAGCTCTGGCGTCAATTTGCTAATACCAAAGAAAAAGGCGTCAATTTTCCTTCGAACAGTTGCTACGTCGGCGGGAGAGTAAGAGAGAGAGAGATGATGTGACCGTTGTTAGAAGAGAAAGAGAGAGACGTGCGACAGTACCACTCAGTTTTTACAAATGAAGGAGAAGGAGAAATAAGAAGGGGCAGGGCGGGATTTGAGTAGCGTGTAGGGAAAGTTGTAAGATTTGGGCAGTTTTTTTTGTGTGAAATGAAATGTCAACCTTTGGATTAAGTTCTAAAAATTGAGATACAATCTCAGCCGCTATTATGTTTTAGATTCAAATTGGTCTTGTTTTATTATATAGATCATCCATTGGTTGATGATTGTACAGTTGAAACGATTGTACCTACACAGTAAATTTCATAAGCTATGGACAATGAACATCAATTAGTAAGATTCATTAATTCGTAAACGGTTGTACCAAAAATATACTTTCCCACAATTCTTAGTGAATCTATTTTTATCGCAGTTTTTTTATGTGAATTATTAGCCATGTGTAGTGATTCTCATCTTTTCCTCTAGTGGAAGTAAAATAGAATTCAATTGAGAAATTCACTATAAATTTGTTTTGTATTCTCCAAGGCATATGGACTGAGCTGAGCTTAAGCAAATTCTTCAAGTCACAAAAATCGGTTGCACTATAACAAACAAACAAAATTGTAAAAAACAGGTAACATTTTTAATCTTCTTTAATACTCAAATAGAAAATACCAATTTCAAGCATGTTTTGCAGCTCTATGATGCCAATTTAAAAGCTAGAAAGGAAAGAATGACCAAAAACAACATAATATAACCATTTGCTTCAATACTTGGATGGGTGACCAACTATCAAGTACTCTTCTTTGTTTAGATTATGGGGATTGCTTCAGTATTTTACAGAAGCAATGCCACTATTAGTAGGATAAAGGAGAAAAACAAAAGCATGATTACATAAATTCTAAATACTCTTAAGACTTAGAAATTTTGACAGAGTTTCCTTCAAAAATAGATATCAAGAAAAATCTAAACCTGCCTATAAACCACCAAAACAAAAAATAAATAAAAAAAGAAAGAAAGAAAAAGAAAATAAGAGGGTCACTTTACAAAGATAAAAGGATAGAAAAGGGAGAAACAAATCTTGCCCACATATAAATCTTGTGGAGTCTCAATGTAGTACATAAAACAGTGTCATTTTTTTAAAGGAGGAGTGGAGATTTTTCGTGATATGATGTGGAAAAGAATGTTTTAGAACCAATCCAAACAAATCCTGTCATTCTCCATTCCTTCAGCAAAAATAGATTCACTAAGAACAAATTGTGTTGTGGCACCAAAATCATACTTTCCCACAAAATTCAACCAAAAACAGTAAATAGTGTTTACCTATCCAATCTAAAAAAAGCCTTTATGTTGTAAATATGCTTAAAGTTTGCAAATTTTGAAACAAATATGATTTTTTTTGTGGGACAGACGGAAATATGCTTAAAGTTTGCAAATATTCCTTTTTTCACTCATTGTTTAGAGCTGTGGTACAATCATTAATCATCTTCAATTAAACAAAATTATGCTAAGATAAATGCAAAGAGATTTATTGAATCGGGGAATAAACTTCCATTGTTGATGGGTACGAAGAAATACTAAAATGCAGCTTAGAATTAGAGAAATCTAGGTAGAATTGAGTAAGAAATCTCACCTTTTCCCTTGAATCCACCGCCATTGCAAGAAAAAAATAACTTTGAAAGTGAGAGAGCTTATTTCATCGCTTCAAAGACCGAAGATTAGAAGACCCAGAGCTCAGCTTATCTCTTTTCTCTTTTCAGTTCAGTTCAGTTTTAGTAGGCAGCCATTGATGAATAGGGAGAAAATGTAGTTGGGTATCACATTACCTAGGAGAAAATGAATAAACCTTGGGTATCAAATAAAGATGAGCAAACTTTGAGTATAAAATATGTAGGTTCAGAAATCTTGAAGAATCACTATCATTTTTCAGTAAAAAAAGATGAAACCTTTTGATTACAAATTTTGATAATTTCTCCAAATGGGCATACATATCTTCAATAATCAAATCAATCACTCAAAAATAGAGAAAACCCAGTTTCTAGATGAAAGCACCCACTTACAACTGAAGTTTCTGTATTCAAAATTAATTTATAGGGCATCAACAACAACAAAATTTCAATTGAAAGTTTTACTGGGTGCTTACCAAAAACAATCGTCACTTAGCAACCTCTGCTTGCCATCGCCGCCCCTTAGCAACCTCTGCGCACGGGAGGAAGTGAGACCGATCAAAATATGAACAGAGAGTGGCAAATAATTTTGATTTGGGGGTTTTGAAGGAAAGGAGACAGTAGAGGTGGGGGGTTTTGATTTGGGCGAGAAATTTTTTTTTTTGGAAGAGTACACGGGAAAGGAGACTAATTTTGATTCGGGGGGTTTTGAAGGGAAAAAGACAGTAGAGTGGGGGGTTTTGATATGAGCAGTAATTTTTTTTTGTCTGAAATGAAATCTAACCTTTAGATTAAACTAGATACAAACTCCCGCGTTGCGGCGGGATTATTCAAATTTTTAATAATAAATATATGCGTATAATTAATAAATTAAAATATAATAAGAAATTAGTATATTATTGTGCGATGACCAAATAGTATAATCGGATTAGAGATGAGTCAAAAAAAAAAAAGAAGAGAAGACCATAACACATTTAAAACGAATAAGTCTAAAAGAGTCTTAAAAGAGTAAATTTGTACTAAATAAAGGCAACAATTAAAAAGTAAATTTGTACACGGGACTCGGGAGTGTGGATTAGAACCAAAACTCTACAGGCCATACCAATAAAATATCTCATGTCCTCATCATTTACATGCATACTTACATGTTTGTGTTTATTTATAATATTAACAAAATCAAAATACAGACTTAAAATGAAGATACTAAATAATCAAATTAAGAAATAAACTCAGTTCCTTACTGTTGATATAAGAAACGTGAATAGCTCTAATCTAAACACAAACTTTCCAATCGAAAATCTACCAAAATTTCTAATTAAACACGATTGACAACACAAATATCAGATCAATCAAATCAATTGCAAACATTATTCCGTATATCAGCAACTAAATACAAATGCAATAATCTCAAATTTTAGCACATAATATCTAAAAATTTAGAAAATAGGCAAACCAATGAAATAATTCCACCCGCTTCTGGGTTATGTTTCACACTCCTGCATATAGCTGTAACCTGTAAGTAATAATGTGTGTATATAATGGCTCTTCCATTGCGCGAAACGTGAATGACATAAGTAGAAGAAAGACACAGAGACAAAACGAAAAAGAAGAGGAAAATTAACCGTGAAAGAAGAAGAAGAAGCCATGGTTTTTATTCACTTATGAATAAATAATTAGTCTGATTAATATACGTATTCAGTTAGGAAGTTTTATACATATAAATTTGTGTTCATTAATTATTGAAGAGATTACATTCTAGTTGGTTTGTTATTATTTATCCATAATTTTAAAAAGGATAAGATATAATTAAGATAATTGGTTTGTTATTATTTATCCATAATTTTAAAAAGGATAGGATATAATTAAGATAACTGTGACATAATTAAAACTATTTAAGATGGACAAATGTTGAATTTGTAGAAGGACATTTGTGGTGCCATGTACTGTGATTTAGTATATATAATAGATAATAGATAATAGATGAGATGAAATCTGAGCCTTTGTTGTGATTTCTCAACTTTTGAAGTGGGAAGAGATTCAAAATTGGTTGTGTTTTATTATATAGATTTTTTTATAATCATCACTATATTCATGTGGATGTGTATTTATCGGGCAGCCAGAAAAATAAAATAAAATTTAAGAAATGGCAATGTAAGTAATTAATTTTTTTTTAAAAAAACCTTCCGCTTGCTTTCTCTCCCTTCTCGTCTTGCTCGGTTGATAATTAATTACTCCCTTGAATCATGAACGCTTGATTCCATTTCAATATAAACAGTTTTGGCCTTTGCTTGGCTTGATGGGTCTTTTTTTTGCTTTGTGTATTCCCTTCGTTGGCTTTGATTCGGTGACTATTCATTTCCTTTGTCAGATTCCTAAACCCTTCAATTTCTTTATTTTTTTGTTAAACACCTCACATGCGTGTTTTTTTGGGTTTGTCTGATCTGGATTGGATCATAAGGATCTCTTCCTTCTATTTATGGTGGGACTCAGTAGCTGAGTTCTTTTTGCCTCCATTAGTGGTCTCTTCCCAGAAGAAGGATAAGGTAAATGTGAGATTTTTGTTGAACTTGTGAATATTTTTGTCTTTTGGGTCCCATTTGATTCCCGGTATTTTGTATCACAGTTTAACTATCTGTTTTGTGCTGCTTTATTGTATCTTTTGGGTGTAATTTGAACTGGGTTTGTTTTAATTTGGGGGAATTTGTATGAAAATTGTAAATTTGGGGATTAATTATGAACTGGGTATTTTTTGTTTGGTAATCTTTGTGGTTTGAATGAATAAAAATTGCTGCTGGTTTTTATTAGGTAAAATTGGTCGGAACTGTGGCCGTGGTAATCCTTTACAAACTCTTGATTTGAAAGGATGGTTATTTGTTTTGGCCTGAAATAGATGGTTGATTTAGATGATTGAATTGGGTTTTGATTGCATAAGTAGTGCAGGGTGCCTTTGGATACTCCTTAGGCACGGCAGGAATTGATGTTTCAAAGTATGCTCATAGTCCTGTACACAAAGCCGTGGTAACAAAAGATTATGCTTGTCTCAGGACAATAATTGAGGGCCTTCCACGGCTTCGTGACCCAGCAGAAATTGTCAGTGAATCGGTTTCACTTGCCGAGGAAGCAAATGCCGATGCCATATCTGCTGTGCTTGATAGTCGCGATGCTCCTAACCGCGAAACACCCCTTCATTTGGCTGTTAAGCTTGGTGATGAGACTGCGACAGAGATGCTTATGCTTGCAGGGGCAGATTGGAGCTTGCAAAATGATCAAGGGTGGGGTGCACTCCAGGAAGCGATATGTAACAGAGAAGAAGGGATTGCAAGGATTATTGTTAGGCACTACCAGCCAATAGCATGGGCAAAATGGTGTAGAAGGTTGCCTCGGTTGGTTGCAACTATGAGAAGGATGAGGGATTTCTACATGGAAATTACATTTCAGTTTGAGAGTTCTGTCATCCCTTTTATTTCGAGGATTGCCCCTTCTGATACTTATAAAATTTGGAAAAGGGGTGCGAATCTGAGGGCTGATATGACTTTGGCTGGGTTTGATGGTTTTAAAATTCAGCGGTCAGATCAAAGTATCGTATTCCTTGGTGATGGTTCTGACGATGGTAAGATCCCTCCAGGATCACTTTGCATGATCACTCACAAAGATAAGGAAGTGATGAATGCATTGGATGGTGCTGGTGCTCCTGCATCTGATGCAGAGGTGCAACAAGAAGTGACATCGATGTCTCAGACTAATATATTCAGGCCTGGCATTGATGTGACTCAGGCAGTTCTTTTGCCACAGATGACATGGAGGCGGCAGGAGAAAACAGAAATGGTGGGTCCTTGGAAGGCAAAAGTATATGATATGCACAATGTGGTGGTAAGCATTAAATCAAGAAAGGTTCCAGGAGCAATGACAGATGATGAATTATTCTCATCTTGCAATGAAAATGAAGCGGAGAGTGAGGAGCTTGATGATATTCTGACAGAGGAGGAAAGGAGACAACTTGAAGTTGTACTCAAGTTGGAATCATCAGATTTAAGTGATGAAAACAATATTGGGATAAGGCACCGGCATAGTTGTTATGAGCAAGGGGAGCTACCCATTAAGGACATAAGCCCTTACAGAAATGGTGAGACTAAGCAGGAAAAGAAGGGATGGTTTGATAGATGGAGGAAACGGGACACTCAACATGAAGGGCAGAAAAAGATTGTCCCACTGAGAGGTTCTCTGTGTGTAGAAGATAAGGTTAGCGATCTCCTTGGGAATTCTCCATCTAGAACCCATAACAAATCTGGAAGTCATTCCACAGAGATTGTTGCCAAGGGGGATGAACAATGGAGAGGCAGGGATGCCAAAGCGTCTTCATCCACAAATTCTGGGGGTGGAAATCAGCGCAAGGATGGAAGCCGTGAGAATGAGTACAAGAAAGGCTTGAGGCCTGTTCTCTGGCTTTCCCCAAGCTTTCCATTAAGAACTGAAGAACTGCTTCCATTGCTTGATATTTTGGCAAACAAAGTTAAGGCTATACGGCGCTTAAGAGAATTGCTGATAACAAAACTTCCAATGGGAACTTTTCCAGTCAAAGTAAGCTGCATATTCAGTTATATAAATTCTGTGGATGGATACTTCTGTATAAATCCTATTGTCCTTTACAAATTTTATTTCTTAATCTTTAAATGGTTTGGTTGATGGTCTTTGCACAGGTTCTCTGCTTAGTACAGCTAAATTTGTAGGCTGCTTTAAGCAATCTACTTGCTTGAATATAATCCGAAGGCCATGCATCTTTGTTGATAAATTGTATTTGTGTTTGGATGTGCGCCACCGTGGAAATTCATACATATTATCAGTGTGTGTGCTGATAATTTCTAGCTTTCTTGCGTTATCATTCCAATTTCTTATATGGGATGAATACTAGTACCTTATTTTTCTAGCGATTGTTTTGTGTATGATACTTCCATTGTCATTTAATGTTTTGATCATATTATTGTAAAATTCTACATGATAGTAGCCATCTTATGCTCTTGCAAAGGCATGGAAGGGTTATTTATTTTTAATTTGTTTACTCCTTGGAGCATCTTCATGTAATCTTCCATCTCTCTTCTTTCAAGTGTTGGACATAATCACTGACTAGTCCAATTATATGGTTCAGGTTGCTATACCGGTGATTCCCACCATCAGAGTTTTGGTGACTTTTACAAAGTTTGAAGAGTTACAGCCATTGGATGAGTTCTCAACCCCACCCTTAAGCCCTACTGCTGAAAACCGAGAGAACCTAGCAATGAATCAGTCCTCGAGTTCATAAATCATCTATATAATAAAACAGAACTCAATCTGAATTCTATATTTTGACAAAGAACGTCTCAGATTAATTCTAAAGGTTCACATTTCATCTCTCACAAACAAAATCTATCACAAATTTCCTCTCCTTCCCTTTCTCTCTTCTCCATCTCTTTCTCTCTCCTCTGCCCCCTTCCACCTTTCTCTCTCCTACGCCTTCTCTCTTTCTCTCTCCTGCTAATCCTCTCCCCCTTTCTTCCTTTCTTTCTCTCTCCTCTCTCATCTTTATCTCTCTCTTTCTCCATTTACTTAATTAATTTTTCTCTCTCTTCTCCTCTGCATACATTAAAAATGTATAATACATAAAAAATATCAATGGTAAGAAATCAATTATAAAATAATTATAAAATTAAAAAATTAATTTATCAAAAAAAAACAAATATTAACAAATTAAAAAATTGGTTAATTATTGGCCTGATGTGATATTTAAAATTAAAATACTAGATGTAATATATAAGATTCGTTTACAATTAGAAAATTGGTTAATTCTTAAGTTTCAGAATTATAATATAATAATAATAATTACTACTATAATAATAATAATAATTACTACAACTATAATAATGATAATAATAATAATAATTATAATAATAATAATAATAATAATAATTACTACTATAATAATAATAATAATAATTACAACAACTACTATAATAATAATAATAATACTAATAATTACTACTATAATAATAATAATTATTACTACTATAATAATAATAATAATAATTACTACTATAATAATAATAATAATAACTACTATAATAATAATAATAATAATAACAATAATAATAATAATAATAATTACTACTACTATAGTAATAATAATAATAATAATTACTATAATAATAATAATAATTACTAATATTATAATAATAATAATAATAATAATAATAATAATTACTACTACTACTATAATAATAATAATAATTATTATTATAATAAAAATAATAAAACTAATAATAATAATAATAATAATAATAGTAATTATTATTATTATAGCACTAGTAATAATAATTATTATAATAGTACTAATAATTATTATTATTATTTTAATAATAGTAATAATAATAATTATTATAATTATATTATTAATATTACTATTATAATTATACTAATATTATAATTATTACTATTATAATAATAATAATACTACTAATTATAATTATAATTATTAGTACTATTATTATAATAATAATAATTATTACTATTATTATAATTATAATTATAATTATTAGTACTATTATTATTATAATTATTAGTACTATTATTATTGTTATAATTAATATTACTATTACTATTATTATAATTACTATTATTATTATTGTTATTATTACTATTATCGTAATTATTATTATAATTATTATTAATAACAACAACAATAACAATAATAATAATAACAATAATTATAATAGTAATAATAATTATAATAATAATTATTATTATTATAACTTTAATAGTAATAATAATAATAATAATTATGATAATAGTAACAATAATAATAACAACAATAATAATATCAATTAATGATAATTGTTATTGATGATTTGTAAGTTTTGTTGATAGGATTAGATTTTTTTGGATAACTAATTTTAAAGAAAAATTAATTATTGTGGTGGTGTGGAGAATTATGATAATTGTTATGTGTAATTGTAAATTATTTTAGGTTGCAAAAAGCATTTATAGAAATTGGTTGCAAAAAGCATTTATGATTAATTAATAATATATTAAGTACTTGAAAATAACACCAAGTACAAAAAGTTTACTTCAGAAACTAAAAAATAAAATAAAATATAAAAATAAAAACCCCATTACAACTAGAAAATTTAGGATTTCGTAAGTAATTAAGGATCAAAACCAAATGAGGAAATAATTAAGGATCAAAATCAAATGAATCTACTGTTATTTACATATTTGAGCCATCATTATACTACTTCAAAACGAGAGACCTATTTTATTTTCTTATTTTTTGACTTTCTTCTGTAATCACCCAAGAATCCATTACATTTTAGAACAAGCTAAAGCAATGAACAACAGAAAGGGGGGAAACAGGGGAGAGCAAAAGAAAAAAGAATCATGAATAATAAGAGTCTCCCGCATATCAACTATACATCAAAATCCCAAACACAGGAACTTCTGATCCTGAAAGCAAGCAGAAAGGGGGAAACAAGGTTGGATGATGAGGGAGGAATTGAAAAATGGAAGACCGGGATAGAAGGGTAAACCAATCTTAGCAAAATCAGCCGCATAAAGAATAGCAGCAAAGAATAAAAACGTTGCAAATACGAGGTGAGAGATGATCACACATAAATCTGTGCAAATCAACAGTTGAAGCCATGGCATACAGACAGAATAATTATCAGAATCAGCGCAACGATGATACCCAAAACAATCAGTTTGATCTTCATGTTCTGGATCCACATCTTCCTTTTCATCTTGGTCCCCTGTTTCCTGAAATCTTGTGCCTGACACGCGAATTTAATTTTAGAAAGTAATCAGACAAAGTCCAATATCAGTATACTCACAAGGAAGATTTATAGAAATTGGGGAAATAAGGAACAAAACAAAAATAAAGGAACTAATGCAAAAACAAACTTAATCATTACCCTCCCACTAAAATTGTGATGTGTTATTTTGAAAGATAATTTTGGCCCCAAGGATGGGGATCTGAACAAGTAACCTTGAGCTTATTCCTTAGGCATAAAAATCCCCCAAAAGAATATCTCGATAACATTTTAAAGCATTTCATCAAAAAATAATTCTTCACCACTCACGCCAGGCATAAAATAAAACTACCAAATTTTTCAAAAAATGTTCTTATGGCCAAAATAATGGGTAATGCCAAAGGCTCTTTTAGTAAAGTGGCAAGGTTCTGGCATGGCATCTAAGGGGAGGGCTGTGATCAGGGTAGAAAATTTCACCCACCAATATTCAGAGGAAAAGGGGGTCAACAACAATGAAGCCACTACTTCATGTGTATCAACAATACAAGAACGTTAGCTCCAATTATGTATTTCCCTCGTACTGACCTGTGACCGAAGATTCTCGGTTTTATCCACCAGCAACTCAATCTTCTCTCCACGGTCAAGAACCTGCACATAAAATAAATTTCTTTCACCAAAGGCAAAGCATTCAGGTAAATCAGAAAGAAGCATGCACGTGTATCATAATAAAAAAACATTCATTTTTCAAGTTTACTCGTACAATTGGAAGACAATATGAAAAAGCCTCCTTACCTTCTCAATATTTTCCATCATCACTCCCTTGACTTCAGAAACTTGAGCTTTAACCTTAGCAATCTTGTTAATTTCTTCTGGGTGATCCACACAATACTGCATCTGCGCTTTCAATTTGGGCCTACAATAGCAAGAGAGGAGTTAAGCACATCCATGAAAATAATAGAATAGTTATGTTTTTTCAAAAAGTCAGAGCTCAAAGGACCGAGAGACATACCCAAACTCTTTATTTAAGCTTTTTTCAGCAGCAGATGCAGCCTTCCCCCCACCATATTTTTTATTGAATTCTTCTTTAACTCGCTCTAGAAAGGCAATGGGAATTTGCCTGCCAGCTGACTCAACTGCAACAACACAGTATACTGCAGCATCCAACATAAAAAATTGTAATCCAAACCACTTCAATACATAGTGGATAAGTCATATTAACAAGAAAAATTGTAAAAGAAGTATCAAAAGAATAACTGTAATCCACATGCACTCATTGGCGGAACAATGCATGTTAATCTGCCGCTAACTAACACCACAAAGTCGTAATTTTTTTAATATATTTTTTGCTATTATAGGGGTAGTTTAGTAGGAATGGGATGAATTGGCAAAATTAATAGGTATTGTTTATCAGTTAATCCTGGGATATCGTGTAATCCCATCCCTATTTGCTAGTAGTAAAATTACAGGATGTCTATTGGAAAATATATAACCGTTGCACTTTATACTAATGTATTTTTAGACAAGTACATACTTTTATTTTATATCTGTAATCTTGTATGTGAATACATATCTCACTTCCTATGTAATCTGCTACTCACCTCGAGTTTAGTAAATGCAGTGACGACTCCTAATTTAACAGAAACTTCTATTTCCTAATACATCTGCAGATATTTCTAATCCTCTCTCATTCTTTTCGAAACTCGGAAAAAAGGAAATGAACATGATAAGTAGAGCATAATAGAATACACTCACTTAATACATATCCAAATTCCAATGGCAAATACTTTTAAAATACCCAAAATCACTCACAACACTAAAATCCTCATAGATCCCAGAAGACTTATTTATTTTTCATAAGTTTTCATTATATTCTTCTCCCTTGAATGGTCACACACATACACATCAAAAAACATTTATATACAAAATAAAAAATAAAAAAATTGATATGTACCAAATCAGCAAACACAACAATAGACATCAATCTGGTAGAAATGATCAATCAAACTCGTAGATCACCAAGGAAACCAATAAAGAATCGAATTTCGTTGCAATGTACACTAGAATTGGGGGGAAATGACATACTAAATCCATTTTCGACGAGGTAATTGAAGGTGTGGCCATCACAATTGTAGGTGAACCTGTTGTTGGTGGATGGGAGCTTTGAAAGACATTGAATTGCAATGGTGTTGAAATTCCCGGAGAACTCCGTGTATTCTGCGAGGATCACCGTTCCTCGAGCCACCAAGGCATAGATCATTGATTGTTGCCCCATTCTTTGTCCAAAACCCTAACCCTAACCGAATCAGAGTTATAATTTCAGAGAGAATATGTTGCAAAGGGAATGAGATGGGATCAGAGAGAAATGTGGTGGGAATTTGAATATGTTTACTGTGTTTTCGGGAAATGGTGATCAGGTGACAAAATGTTGATCAATTCTTTCTATTTATACACATGCTTGGATAGATAGTAAGGTGCAAAATGGATTTAGTCCAAAGCCATGTTTGGAGTCTGGAGATAAGTTTTATGATATTTAAAATACTATTTACGAGTAAACTGATATTTTAATATATATATTTTTTTCAAAATTTTAATTTTATGTAAGAAAAAATTATATAAAAATATCAAAAATATACTCCGAGAAAAGTGATCCCCTAATTTTTTGACAAATATTAAATTAAATTACGATAAAAATTATAATATACAATAAATTAAAATGAGACTCTTTTTAATTCTTACATATATAAAATATATGTAGAATGCCAATTTTTTTATTTTATTTTATGTATTTATATACATGTCTCAAATGTTAAAATATTTATTTTTAATTCGTAAGATTATTTTTAGACATTGTTATACATCTATCTAATAAAATATAAATGATTTTGAATTTTTCGCTCACTCAATAAATCATCTGGGCCGTCCAAAGTTTGAGATACATCTATCTAATAAAATACATCTATCTATCTAATCTATCTAATAATGATTTTGAATTTTCCGCTCACTTAATAAATCATCTGGGCAGTTCTAAGTATGAGATAAATCTCACTGCCCATACAGTGCCGGAGACATGGGACCCAGATAATCAATACATATTATATGAAAATATATCATTTTCCTAAATAAATTATGTTTTGAGTTTAATATAAAAAGTCCGACAGAACATAGAATATGAGTCCCCCGCGCCAACCTCCCTTCATTTCCCGCCAAAACAATATTTCCCACTTCTACCTCTTCTCTGCAACTGCGAAACAGTCTCATAGTCCCAAATCTCCTTCCTCATTGATCACTGGAAATGGACGTGGACGTGGACGTGGACGTGGACATGGAAATCCCTGACCCAGAAGAGCTCCAATGGCTCGAAGCCAATTCTCACCTCCAAGACGACGATTTTGAAGATTTCGAGCAGCCCTATCCCGAAGACGAAGATCAAAACCCCCCAAACCAAATTCAACAGCCCCCTAAACCCACTCTACCAAACCCTCCAAAACCCACTTTAATCCCATCAAAACCCACTTCAATCCCACCAAAATCCAGTTCAATTACAGAACAGATAGTCTCTTCCCCAACCCAAATCATCGCCAAGAAGCGCTTCCAATCCAACAGGCCAGATTCTTTGAATCCTACCGATGAAGACCCAAATAAACGGAGCAGAATTGATACTGAACTTGATGATGACTGGCTTCGCTGTTCGCCGCCGCCACCACGGTCCCCATCACCCCCGCGGCCGCCTGAGGAGAAGATTGTGTCAAGATATGCTTCCCAGATTGACGGTGATTTTGTTCCTGTGACGGGACCTTGTGGCGAAAGGGTTTATGCAAAGATAAGTAGGGTGGAGAGAGATGATTTGGTGAAGAAATTTGATACGAAAGTCTACTCTAATGGTAGAGTGATGCTCATTACATTAATATTTTTTATTTTGGTTGCTGTGGAAAATGTAGTAGTAGAAGTAATTACCTATTTGATTTGTAAGTTGCTCAAATAATTTTCAATTATTGTAAACCCAATGAATTGTTCTTCATTGTGGTTGTTTGGATTAATCATGGAATTTCAAACCTTATAGCTTTGACAAATAGTTAAGAGTCTTAAGACTTGATTTTGTATTGGTAATTGTTGCCTGGTTCTCCAGCCATTCAGAATGATGCGAGTTAGAATACTTCATCCTTTACATTGTTATGCTTATTAAATATTGCTCATTATTCAAGTACTTTTTTGTGGAAAACTTTAAGTACCAAATGGAATTGATATCAGCTAGTCATAAACTTTGCAGGTCTTATTCATGAGCCTGTCAGTGTTCTGATGCAAAGAGTTGAACAAGATGCTGTTGCAAAGGTACGGTATTTAACTGATGGGTAGTTAATGCAATTTCCCTTTCTAACTGGAACAAGAAAACAATATTGAAGCATTGATTCATAAGAATTCAATAAATGTTCTCCATACATTATAGCTTTCCTTAACTCTGATTTTTGTGGTGGTGCTGAAGGCTTTGGAAGAAAGTTTTGGATGTGAAAGCGATGTGATCCTGCCCAAAGTGCCAGTGATGACTGAGAAACTTTGGGTGGATAAATATGCTCCAAATTCATTTATGGAGCTTCTGAGTGATGAGCAGACAAATCGTGAGGTAGCTGTTTGGATTACTTACAAATTTATGTCATTTCAATCTGGGGTGGTGCTTGATTGGAATATGACATTTTTTAATGCTTAATTCTTCATGTTGCTGATCTGCAGGTCCTCTTGTGGTTGAAACAATGGGATTCTTGTGTCTTTGGAACTGAAATTAAAAGTACAACAGAAGATGTTTTGTCTTCGTTGAGAAGGCATACTTCAGTCTCTCAACATCAGAAAAATTCTAGTAGGAATTGTTTTGGGAAAAATAGAGAATCTCGATTAGGTAGAGAAACTTTTAGAGAATATAATAACTTGGGTCAAGAAAACAATGATTCAAAAGGTAACCATGAGTTATGGAACAAAAACCACAAGGGTTCTGCTCCACTGGAACAGAAGGTCAGCTATAACATTTGTTTTAAGAAAGCATCCTTTCAGTCTTTAGATATCAAGATTTGAATTGCATTGCATTCTATTATTGCGTTTTCTCCATTCAAATTTTATATTTGTCATTTAGATCAGTTTTTGAGCCAACAATAAGAGTATTCTTTTTGTTTGGACTTGTAATTTTAGGTTCCTGCATAAGCTCTAGATATACATACATGTTTCTTGTTACTTTTGATGAAATTTCTTCAGATGTAGGTCACTGACTTTCTATGCATGTCCAAGTATTTCAACAAATATTTCAGTATCTTCTTATGTTAACATTGTCTTTTTTCTTATGTTTGCCATCTTCTTTTCTTTGTTTTCCCTTTAATTTCATTTATACTGTTAATGCTATTTAGTTATTGAACTTCTTGACTGTTGCAGATCCTTCTTCTTTGTGGTCCTCCGGGGCTTGGAAAAACAACACTTGCGCATGTAGCTGCTAGGCATTGTGGATATAGGGTGGTGGAGGTTTGTTATTTGCTTCTTATACATGAAGACAGTACTATGTAATATGTTATGACAAATATTATATTCTCAATATCAATTCACCTGACACGAGGTCAATATACTATTCTCATATGAGAGTTACCTCTGTTAATAAATACTCTCTCTGTTCCAGATCATGTGACACTCTTTGTTTATGGTGTATCCCAGATTAAAGGACAATATTCCACATACCAATGCATTTATCCTTCAATTTGACTATTTACAGTTGTGTTTAATAAGTTAGGAAAGAGAGTCTGAAACTTCTTTTTTATTTTGTTTCATATATCAATACATTATTTTTAAGGGTAAAATGAGAAGAAAATTCAAATCTTGTTCTTCTTTCTTAAACTATTTGCAAAGAAAAGAGGATCACTTTAATTTGGATGAAGGATGTATGTGTTTTTGGAGTTAAACTCAACATTTAATCTATATTGCAAGTAAAGTGCAAATTTCTTGGTTTGTCGTGAATTTTCAATGCTTATCACAGTCCCTTCGGTTCATTTCTTCTGGCTAGATGTTTTTCGGAATTATTTAATTGGATATCTATTAGTTTGTGACTGATTGAGAATAATATTCTGCATAGATAAACGCTAGTGATGATCGATCATCATCAACCATCGAAGCTAAAATCCTTGACGTGGTTCAGATGAACTCAATTATGGCTGACTCGAAGCCCAAGTGTTTGGTGGGTTCATATCCAATTTTTACAGTAATTTTCTTTTGTGTTGGTCTAACTGCAATATATTGTAGGTAATTGATGAAATTGATGGAGCTCTTGGTGATGGCAAGGGTGCTGTAGATGTAATTCTGAAAATGGTATATTGAGCATTCCTTACGTAGTTGATTCTTATTTGGTTCATTATTGGTACATTTGAAGAGGTGAATGAATTACATGGTTGTGTTTGATGTTAATATGGTTACCTGCTCCATACTGTATTCTTCACGCTGCTTCAGAAGGCGTTTTGTTTCTGAATAACAGTGGTACATCTTTTGAAGCAGGTGTCTGCTGAGAGGAAATCCAATACTGGAAAAGAAAATGTAGTTCAAGAGGAGCAGTCTGGAAAGATATCCTCAAAAAAGAAGCGGAAAGATACACCCCTTATAAGACCAGTAAGATTTTCTGTCTTGCATAATATATTGGTAACTTCTCTTAATTTATTAGTTAATGGTTGTCATATGTAGGTAATTTGCATTTGTAATGACCTATATGCTCCTGCCTTGAGGCCATTGCGTCAGGTGGCGAAGTAAGTTCTCCTGTACTTGTCTACAATGTCACATAAAATATCATTTTCAATTGTTCGGCTGATTTCCTTTGTAGAACAGTCTTGTGCTTCCATTGGTATCTGTGTTAATCATTAGAAGCTGGTGCCGGGATAAGTATTAATGATCTCATTTGTTGTCAAGGTTACTACAGATTTTTTTTGTTAGGATCATGATATTTATTATTTTATTACTTTAGAACGAGTTAAAATGTGATTTGAAGTGATCAATGATAAATAGTATCATTACAATCATTGACATGATTACTAAGTATTCATTAAAAGTGAAAATTAATGCAAGTGGATCCAACACTGTACTGTAGAACCTAATGTATTTGTTTTTTTGGATGAAAACTGCATCAACTTTTTCGAGTTACAATGTTTGAGAGCTTTACAGGCTTCGTAATTTCATAAGCTAATGAAGAAAGTAAAGTCTGTGCTCTACTTTATAATAATTAGTTGCATGAATTGGGCCATTGCAGGTAACCAGTCAAAAAGTCTTTTCAATTAATTTTTTATCTGGTTATGTGTTTGGGGCCTCTTAAATCAGGGATTTACTTTTCCTTACTCTGTTGATTTAGTTTCTTTAAACCCACTTGGGTTTTTATATATTTGCATTACTGCATTTTTGTACAATGATTATTTTTACTGAAGTTTTACTTCAATTTTCACTTCATTTTTGAGTTGGTGTGAATTCGCTAAAAGTCAGAAATTAGGGCAATGACTGCACCTAACATCGTTGTCAAATCATGAATCATATTGTGTTCGAAAATCCTCGAATTGTGCATTGTAAGATTCAGAAAGAAAAGCAAACAACAATAATTACATATCAAAACATATAGAGAACTCAGGTAATTGGACAATAAAGTTTACTAGCTTAAGTCTAATGTTAAATTATTCAAGAAAGCATAGAAACAAACATTAACTATTCAAGTTATAGTTCGAAGACTCTAAAATAGAGGGAGAGGCTTAATCAATAGTCAATATTAGTCAAGTAATATCTCTATAAAGAAACATGAGAAAAATTTAACTAGCCTTTAACTTTTTAAGTAATAAACTGAAAGTGATATTAAGCCTCAAACCGCATATTGGAGGGAGAAAAAAAAACTCAAAGCTATGAGAAATGTGAGAAAGAGACATACGAAAAAGAAAGTGGAAGCAAAGTCTTTATACGAAGATAAGACCCTAGAAAGTATTTTAAGGCTTATTATCTTCTTTTACTGAAAGAAAAAAGATTTTAGTGTGTTGTTTAACTCTTATCAGGTCTGTCGCTAACTGGAAACTGTATCTTAAATCTGATAGTGATTCATAGTATCATAAGATATGACTAACTTTAGATACATTACCAATATTGTATCAAATTCCTCCTGTATATCGCGTATTATAAGATACTCACAACTACGGTGCCTAGGTAGGCAGATTAGGTCATTCCGTCTTAATTCCCACATTGTCTTCTGCACACTGTATTGCTGAAGTGATTCGATTACTTATAATAGAATCCGAAATTAATGGGTTCCCAAGTTAATGAGCTACATTATACAAAATGGAGCATGCAACATTGGGAAACTTTTTCAATTTTTTAGTGTTCATTATCTGGATATCATATACAAAATGCAACCTTTTGAAGTGTTCTTTTATTTTCGCAACAATTTTCTGTATCTGCAGGGTTCATATATTCATTCAGCCGACAGTGAGTCGCATTGTAAGCAGGTAACAGCTGATGATTTCGAATGATTTTGACTTTAACTGTCTGTATTGGAGCAACATTTATTAGAAACCTGTTTGTTACCTGGCTTAGGCTTGCTCTAAATCATAATTGGTGGCCTTAATAATGGTCTCTGTTCAGCCTGACACAGTTTCTTTTTTTAGAATTTTATTTAATATCAAACAGTGTTATTGTGCATGAGTTATGTCCATGTCATAATTTAGTATTAGAATTATAGAGGAACTCTTAATGGAGCGCTGAGAAAATAAAACAGAACCGTTTACTTGACACTAGTTAAAAAGTTGAAGCATGTACTAATGTGCCTTTTGATTAAAATTATCAAATATTTCCTTTGCCTAAAAGTTTCCATAAAGTATAGAAAATAAAATTTTCAATCTTTTGCCTTTTACCATCATAAATTCCTTAGTTTATAATCCAGTTAAATTTCTTATAGAACACTTCAGAATAGAAATACTTCATTATGAGAAGGAGATCTCACTTCTCTAAAATTGATCTTTAAGATTCTCTAGAGAAATGTTTATCTTATTATCAATTGATGTGAATTGTATATCATTTTCACATCTTCAATTTTTCCTGTGATAATTGTGAAGCTCCATATTCCGCAGCTCCCTCTGCCAGAACCTATTGGCTCACTGAGCCAAAGTAACATAGGATATCAGTATCACTACCTTTTAATATCTGCTAGGTATACTGGAATCTTAACCAAAAAATAAAATAAAATAAAATCTGTATCCCAAAATTAGCAAGGATACTAGAATCTTATGATTAACTGATTTTGTAAACCAGAGCTGTCAGGATTCAGCTCTGCGTGTGATATTGGTACATACAACCTATATGGTGACGAGCACAACTCAATCTGATTATCCTTTCTTCCATCCATAATTTGGACCAGTTACTAAATTTTTGTTGTACCTCATTGAAGCCAGTACTCTCAAATGATTCATCTTGGTGTTGGACCATACTTGAGGTCATATTTAGATCATCATCTCTTTCTCATTTTACTGTATTTATCTTGGTTTGTTGAAACATGATTTTTGTAGGCTTAAATATATATGCAATAAGGAAGGAATGAAGGCAAGTTCAATTGCACTTACTGCACTTGCAGAGTATACCGGTGAGTAGTATTGCCTCTAGAAATTGCTTTTCTCTAAATCAGTGTTTCTGGTAAGCTTTCAGAAATTCTAGAAAAACCAAAAATATCGAAGCACACTTCAAGCAAGATGATATACTAAAGTAATACTGCCATCCAAATCCTTTTAAGTTAACATTGAAACGAATCAGTATAACTTGCTTGTTGACTTGATCTTAACTTGATGATGGCTCGACTTGCAAGCTAAATGAGCCGAGCTTGGTGAACAACTGAACATTTTACTCTAGATACATAGAAGAATCGAGTTTGAGTCATGGGGCACTGCTCAAAAACACGCAAGTCGGCTCTAGATGAACTTCACTTGTTTAGGTTTGTACAGTTACCGTTAGGCTCTCATTAATGTGATATATATGCAAATTATATATATATATATATATTATACAATATTCAATAAAATTGTATTTGACAGTCAGATGATACAAGTAGTAATTTGGTTAGCTGCTTTTGGCGCTTACAGTGGATTTATTTACTCATTAAAAAATATTCTTGAAAATGAATTTCATGTGAAGTACTTGCGCTTGAGCCGACACTCCTTTATCAAATTATCGAGTAAAGTTGAGTTGGCAGCGAGTACCATTAATTTATTAGTAGTTGAGCCTGGACATGTTAAGCCTTACACAAACCGTAGTATATTTATAGTAATGATCGTAGTTACCGTCAAGTGGCTTTGTTTCTTAAAGCTTGGATATATATTACTGTCTGATTGAAAGTTTGTTTTAATAATTTATGTTTGTTAATCACTGGGAAACCAGATGTGTAAGATAGAATATTCAGAGCTTTACAACACCCTTTATGGTGCCGGTCCTGCTGGATGTGTAGGACTTCTGGTTTGTGAAGAAATGAGCATGGCTATTCTATGCATTATTATAATAAGTTGTAACATTTTGTTTGCTATGTGACTTGAAAAATTGCTTCAGTCTTTAAGAACTTTTTCCTTTTCTTTTCCAGAATGTGACATACGCTCATGCTTGAACACTCTTCAGTTCCTTGATATGAAGAAGGAAACTCTCAATGTGGTATGCTATGGGCCTATGGACATAATCCTGTTCTTTAATATTATTTGTTACCAAATAAATTCCTTTAGATGAAGGAAGAGGTTAGGCAGGTCTCCACAGTCAGGTTGCTTATATTGTTTGTGTCATCATAGGAACAAATAACATGCTAATGAGAATGGAAAATAGTTTTCCAGGATTGCCTTGTCTGAAGTGTAAAGAAAATAAGTAATCCTTGTGCTACAACACTGCTGCTTACTCTGTTTCTATCAAGATTAACCTCCTATGCAGAGTGATATACTAGTGGCTTTAGAAGTTCTTGAGAAAACTCACTGGGACATTCTGACTGGAAACAATTTGTACTTGAGAAAAATTCTTAGTTAAAATGTGTGGTGAGAACTGATTAGAAAGTGTTTGGATGAATGTGATATTGTAACAGCAAAAGAAAAAAAAAACTGGATTGTATTTTGTTAGTCGTCACTCTTAAGGACCTTGAGCATATTAGGAAAAGGAAGCTGATCCACTTATGTGTTAAGCTCGACTTGGTGATGGGTCATGAATGTTTTTTCTAGTAGATCAATAGTCACATTTGAACTGATATTTGAGGCATACGGAGATGGCTATTTGAAAAACATACTTTTTGAGGAATTAATTTCAGCAACCTATGATTAACACATGCCCAAACTCTTTGAATTTTAAAAAATTTACCGACAGCATTTTTGACAGAACGAATTTTTAACCCTGGAGTCTGCAGAAAATGTCAGTTATGAACCCATAAATGTTATGGGAATTCTGAAGTTGCCATCTGATATTAAATTAAGGGCTGTAAAAAACCATTTGATTAGGTTTTTATTTCCTATTAACTTTTCCTGTGCCAATTAAATTGATGAGAATGTTTTATTGGCTATTAGATGGAGATAAGTACTCAAGTGGTTGGTCGGAAGGACACGTCAAAGAGTTTTTTTGACATATGGAAAGAGGTAATGAGTGGTAGCTGTATGATCCCTTGTCAACTTCATATTTCACTGTTAGCATCCTTAATTTCTAGTAAAAAATTTCTTTTCTTCTAAAGATTTTTCAGAAGAGAAGAGTGAAGCGGGAAAGGAAATCTTTTAATGGCTCCAAGAACATGCTGAATGAATTTGAATTTCTGCACTCTGTCATATCTAATCGGTATGTAGGGAATTTGTTGACACATTTTTTTTTTCATTTTTCAAGTACTGGGTTGTTTATCTAAATTGTTTACTGACTATCCAGGGGAGACTACGACTTAATCTTAGATGGGATCCATGAGAATATGTTGCAGCTCCACTATCATGATCCAGTGATGCAAAAGACTGTACGTCTTGATCATAAACACTTTTGCCCAACTTGTGATTGCATTCCAATATCTGTAGTAGCATTAATTGAATCTGTTATTGACTTGATATATGTCTAACATTTATGCTACTTAAAGGTCAAGTGCTTGCAAAGTCTTGGGGATTCTGATATAATTCATCAATATATTATGCGTACACAGAAGATGTCCCTGCAAGGTAAGGAATCTTTCATCTGGAAATGCTGGCATTTCGAAATACTATGGGATTATTCAAGTTAAATTCACTATTATTATTGCAGTTTATCAACCTGCTATTGCCATTTCTATACACGGTCTGATAGCTCAAGTTGAAAAACCAAATATTGAATGGCCAAAGTCATTTCAGAGGTACGTCAAGATTGACTCTATATGTTTGTTGTAGGAAAATCATTCCATCTTATTGTTGTGTCGTTTGTAAACGTACAGATACCGAACTACATTAATGGAAAAGGTGGACATATTACATTCCTGGCACAACAAAATATCACCATACATCTCAAGGCATCTATCAACTAAATCATTTGTGGAAGACTCAATTTCCTTGCTATTGCATATTTTATCACCACCTACTCTAAGGCCGGTAATTTACTTATCTCATGTCTTCATCTGGTAACTCATTTGTTTCTTTTTTTATCTCTTCTTTCATAATGATCAATGATGTAACAATGCTATTTGTGTTTGTACCTCGTTTCTCCTTCTTAACAAGTCAAAATTCACTAGGCAGCAGTCCGATGGAATAAGCAATTCTTTAGTGTGATTGATTTCATACATATAAAGGTCTTGTGAGCTCAGCTCCTTGCTGCAATCTCCGGTTTATACCCACCCGGGCAAGGGCTAACAATTGAGTTGAAAAAGGTCTGATGAAAAGAATCCCTGTTAAGTTCATTAACAAACTCATTTTGGTAAGATTCAAAAGGGAAGATCAATCCCAAAGTTGTTTAGACTTTAGGACAAAAAAAGAGTAAAGGAAACGAGAGGAGAATTGTGTATCCATGTTTTTTAAGAGGAATTTGTCGAAATGACTACATCCCATGATTGGCCATCACCCAACAACCACAAGCTGCGTCCCGCCTAGTTTCTTTGATGCTAAATTTTCTCTTATTCTGGCTGAAGAGGAATTTGTATAACTTCCTTGTGGCGCATGGGCATCCTTTTTGTTTGTCCCGTGGTCTATCTATAATCTTATTGTTCGCCACCCCCCTATTTGTGGCAACTGTAGTAAATACTTATTTTACATATTTGTGAAAAGAGAATTCGGAGATTGTGTTCTTTGTGGATGTATCACTGCATTTATGGATCACCGTTTAAATGGATTCAACTCCTAGACAAATACCTCCCTCACCAGGCACCTGCATTTGAGATCATCTGGGATTTTGTAAACCATTTACTCGACATCAAAGAAAGCTCGATTTAAATGAAAATTTTCATGAAAATATACTTTCAACAACTTTTAATTTATATATGTACTTTTAATCCTTAGATGGGAAAGCTTTGGTATTGTCAATGGAGAAGAAACCTGGACATAGTAATTTATAATATTTTTAGAGCATCCATAACTACCTTAAATCTGATCAAATTGTATCTGATGTGTAGAAATGTAGTTTATGTATGATTATTGTCCTTGAATTTATTAGAATATTGGAAAATACAACTAATTCCATCATCTTTATAGGTTTGTTCCGCTATCCATTCTACCTTTCAACTATAAATACTCTCTCTCTCTCTCTCTCTCTCCTGCTCCTCACATAAAAGAGTGGCTACAAACCATATTCCTGCCTGCCATATTTTGAAATGGTTATTGTCTTTGCTCAGGTGGCATTGCATTTACTGTCGGAGAAAGAGAAGAAGGATCTGATTCAGCTAGTGAATACAATGGTTTCCTATTCCATAACATATAAGAACATAAAATCCGATCATTTACCCAGTAACCTGAGAGAAGAAGTTGTTGTTGATGCTTCAGTGCTTTCATTTGATCCCCCGGTTGGTGACCTTATAAACTTTAAGGTAATTGTTTTTGGTTTAGCTGATCATATTTGAATTATAGTATATTATCTTGCTAAATCCTTTCCTTTATGTTAATTGTTAATCAGGGATTCAGATCTAGTCATTTTGTTCTGGCTTTAGCTGTGAAGCAGGTCTTGGTTCACGAGGTAAGTGATGCAAATCTTTATTAATTCATATTTGCTTTGAGGATTTAGTTGGCCGTTCATTTTGACAGTAGTGTGGGCGTAGAAAATTATTATGTAGTTATTTTACTTGCACTTGTTTTCTCTTGTTATAATGCATCGTTGACGTGTTTAATTATACCTCCTTTACATACTAAAACAAAGTCCCAACTCAAATTTCTTGGACATATTTAGGATGAGTGAATAACAAGCATTTTATGCGTTAAGTTAACAAGTATGAAAATGTATTGGATCATGATACAGACACATTGAACTTGTTATGTTTGTGCTTCTTCATAATCTGCATTGCAGGTATATTTCGATGTTCTAAGACGGTGATTACTGATACATTATAAGCGACGGTATCCCATACTATAACATGTGGTTTTCTTTGGAAACCCACCAAAAGGCCATCTTGGTTTGGATATTTTTTGCTTATGTGAATGAGAAATTATACTGTAAGTCATAAGTACGTACAACTATTAGATTAGGTTGTAGGGTATGCCTGTAAGCGGACATTTTCGGATGCGGATACAGGTATATCCGTATCCGAAATAAAAATCTAATATCCGTATCCGTATCCAACGGATTTAATATCTGTATTCGTATCCGATGGATAATATTCGAAATATAATGTGGACAAATATATCTAATATCCACGTATTCGTATCCATATCCGCATCTGTTCAAAATAAAAATTTAAAAGTTTCCATTTTTTTCAAAACTTCTTGCACAATGTTAAATTAAAAAAAATATGACTACTTAATCAAATAAAATTGGAATTGATGTACAATCAACCAAATAAAATAATAAAACTAGATATAATATTCATGTCATTTTTTTATATCGTATATCATAAAATAGTCATAAAAGATGTATAATTAATTGATGTTAATACTTTGTTATATTGTGTACCACTATTAAATGAGAGATTTATACATGTAGATGTATGTGTGTATTGATATTACGGAGATGTATACGGATACGAATTGTATTCGTATACGCTTTGAACAGATACGAATACGGATAATATTCACTTTGATACAGATACGAATAATATCCGCTTTGACACGAATATGGATACGAATTTTCGAAGCGAATATTAGATATTTCGGGACTCCATTTACAACCTATTGTAGGGTGGCAGTGCCGTGTAGTGAGTGAAACTCTTTTAGTACTATGGTCTTTTAATGTTAATTGTGCATTGTCTGTATTTTTCTTCTCAACGATTGTGTTGATGCACAAACGTTGTAAGTGCATAAATAAGCAAACAATGTAGCACTAACTGGGATGAGAAAATAAAAGAGTACAGGTATAAAAATTTCAGAGTGTTAAGGGGAAAAGATAGCAAATTATAGTCGATGTTTGAATATTCAATTCACCAAAGTAATAAAGCTCTATAACATGAAACCTGATACAGAGGCAAGCAAAAAAACCGAATATAGTAACTAATATAGTAATATGAGCAGTCAAGTCCTACCAAAATATGTAAACCCAAATACGACAGCATTTTGGTTAATTGAGCCTGCACTTGCGCATATGCTGTTCATAGACATTGAATAATGTTGTACGTTGAGCCCTTCATGATCCTCCTTGTCGATCCTCTTATCTGGCGGCATTATGATTTGTGTTTAGATCTGCTGATGTAGTTGGTAGAAGTTGACATAGGAACTGTTTCTCCCTCTCTTTTATGTTCTTTTTTTCTGAAGAAGAAAACAATTGTTGCCCCCAGCAGTTATATCTCTCTTTTTTTTAATTTCTTCATATATGTTATGTTTATTTGTGTGCCACTATGTGAATTCAGTTTTTAACACGTAACTGATATTTCTGTGCACCGATGACACTAAAGGTGGAAAAGCAAAAAATTCTGCAAGCTGGTATGAATAGATCTATGATGCATCTTACTGATGTGTGCAAGGAGAATGAAGCTTTGGCAAGGGGTAGAACTCTATCATCGAAATCTGATTTTGCATCTGCCAAGAAGATGATAAATCTGTCGACCCCTAGGAGGCAATGTGAAATGACAGCTCCTCCCGACTCATCGACCTCAGCATCTTGTAAAAAAACCACAAATGAAGTGAAGCTAAGATCTACTGGAGATACAAAGAAGCCTTCTAGAGGATCCTACAATTTCTTTGAAAGGTATAATCAGGATTAATTCTTCATTGAATATGCAAGAATCAAGATATTCTCGATGACACTATAATTACTTGATGAACAATGTTTGTGTAGTATATATAATTTGTAAAGTGTTGTTTTAAATAATTTTTTACAATTCATTGCTTTTAGCTCATGATGATTACGTTAAACCAGGTTTAGAAAGGTGAGCAGCAATGGTTCTCAAAGTACAGACACTGTTGTTGTACAAATTCCAGCGACAATGGAGAGAGACTCGCGTCCTTTACTTTTTAAATTTAATGAGGTACGCAATTATTATTATTATAAGAAACAAAAGAACACCATTATATGATGCATCATATAGTTAGTTTTTAGGCATCAAGCAGTACTAGCCTGGAATTTCCAGACACATCTAGAATGTAGCTGTGAACATGTAAAACGTTGATAACATTTTGTCCGTGCAGGGTTTCACAAATGCAGTTAAAAGACCTGTGCGAATGCGAGAGTTTCTATCATGATTTAGGTTCGACAATTTTTGAAGGTGCGGTTTTCAGTTGTCACAAGATACTTGCTATATAGTTTTCTCAAGTTTGCTAGACAAATCATCATGTAATATTCTAAGTGCCTTCTCACTTTCAATATGGTAATATATAAGGTTCTCTAAATAAATATTTGAATAGTACAAGATAAAGAGAGAGAACTATGAGAATTCTTAGAATATTTCTGAATGTTTCTAAATGTTTCTGAATGTCTATTCTCCAAAATCCTACCACCTATATTTATAGGGCATAGAAAAATCCATAACCAAATAAGATTAGAAATACTAAATTTAGTATAGGTAGAAAAGATAACTTTCCTAAACTAAAACAAATTCTAGGTAATACCTAAATCCAATAAGGATTCATGTTATACCCAATAGATGTTCTACTACATGAACCATTTTTCTCATATTTAGTTATGTGAAATGTAGCCATTCTATTAGATTGACCAAAGTAGATTTCAATATTACTGTCTAGGGTTTCAATTATTTGTTCAACATCTCTATTTTCATTTTCTTCTGGTTCGGGTAAGGCTGCACCAGGAATAGTCCATTGTTCTGGTACTGTTATTTCAGACCAAGTAAGTGTCATGGGAACACTTGAGTAAGATTTAGAAACATTTGTTTCAAAAAGAGTAGTGTGTCCTTTAATACTAAATCTTTTAGCTTTAGAGGCAAGAGTAAAGAGTTTTAAAACAAACTATGTATATTAAAGCAATATTTTCAACACCCATTTTTATATCATATTCTTTATTTTCAATTTGAATGGTAAGAACATCTAGAAGATGTTTATCTGTTAATGAGACTTCAAATTGCGATAACAATTAAAATAGACTGGACCATTACAAAGACTGGTTTGAACTAGTCCTATTAGGGAAACATGGAATCTATTATAATCTTTGTTATATTGTTTAATATCCTTATTAAGGAGTTATATATTTTCATACATCTGAGAGATAGGAATTGTTCTCTCAACAGTTTTAATAATTGTTTTTTTTTATTGTAAATCAAATATTCCAATTTCATAAACATGACTAGGTTTAACCTTAAGAAGAGACCAATTTTTTAAATGTTCTGCAAGATTGCTATATGCAAGTTCAATAGTGTTCTTAACATTATCTTTGTTGTTTTTATCTTTCCTAGCACTAGAGGTACTAGAGTCAATTCCTAATGCTCTAAGTATCAGACTCATATAATCTATAAGATTAATCTCTTTTTAGCACGTCTGTCAACGATTTACGTCAAGAATATAGAATTACAACGCCTTCACACGGCTACAACGTTCCTTTGCAAACCACACGACTTGGGTGACGTCCCACTCACTCCCACTAGATTAAGATTACTGTAATAAATTATATAACTTAAGGCTTGAGTTACTCCTTAAGTTAGGTTTGGAAGGCTCCAAGGAGCTCTCTCCCTCCTCCCATCTTTCATGTACTCCCCCTCTTTTTCTTTGTATATTATGCAATTATTATAAAATTCAGAAGTTTTTGATTTTCATTCTCCACCCTTACTTACTCTGAGGATTTCCCGAAAGAGAAAACCATTCTAATAGTTTTGAGGTATGACTTAATCCCCACAAAGACATTTCTGTTTCTGCATGTACATAGTTTTGATTTTATATGTTTGCATAGATATCTGTTCATATTAGATGTCTGTTTATATGTATCCGCTTAAAAGACTAGTTAGTTCATAGTCGGTCCATCCCTACTTTGGTATTTAAATACTTATTTTAACTTTTTAAGACTATTATGAAACTTATGTTTGTGTGTTTATAAAATAAATATAATGCAATTTATAAATTGACAGTTATATATAGCTAAAGTTGGTCATACGAGGTTAACCAATAAAAAAATACCATTGTGTACGGTTCATTTCTAAATTCAACACACATTTATTTTCATTATGTATTTATACCTAAAAAAATAAAAAATAAAATAGTATACTTGAATTTTCCCTTCCCACATTTATGACTTTTATTTATTTTATAAAGATAGAGGGAGAAGAAAACAAAAACACCATCCTTGGAACTGTGCCACTCTTCACATTCTCTTATTCCTACTCTTACTCTTCCATTCTCACCCTTTTATTCCTATTTTTACTCTTATGTTGCGTTTGGATTAAAAAAAATATAATACAAGACAAAATAAAATAATTTTAAGTATATGTTTGGTTGTCAGTGGTAGTGGATGTTGTCATGTATAATGACAAAATTATCATATATATTCGTTCTATTAAAATAAATTTTATTCCACATTCTCCATATGAAATAAAAAAATAGAGAGATACAATGATTTTTCATTCTATTTGAATGATTTATCCCTCAAAATGATATTCACCTAATGTGTTAGATAAATTAGTGCATCATAATGGTGGATAACTGAATTGAACTCTTGTAAGTCGTAGTGCATAGAAGATGTATTTAAGGCTGTAAACGAGCCAAATAGTTCGGGTTCGACTCAAAAAAATACGAACTAGACTCAAATTCGTTAATAATATGATTCAAATTTGAGTATTAAAAATAGTTCGAATAAAAATATGAGTAAAACCCGAACAAGGTTACACTCGACTCATTTAAACTCGTTTAAGATTTAAATTACTCGAATTCTTGATTGTGATTCAATACATGTTTTATTAATACAGATTCAATTAGATGCTCAATACATTCTCTTATAATATATACAAATTTAAATCAGTGTGATTTTATATTTGTAAAGTGTAATAGTAAATATTTTTTTTATTTCTAAGTAAAATACCAAATTCAGTTTATAATTATATTTATTATAAAACTAGTTATTATGTGAAGACTTGGATTCGAGTTTGAATTTGAAGCTCGTGAGTAGTTTGAATATAATTCGATCCGAGTCGGATCAAGTATTAAATATTCGAGTCAAGTCGAATATGAGTAAAAAAATTCAAATACAATTCGAATTCGAGTCTAATTCGATCAACTCTCTGTTCGCTTCGGTTTAACTCGTTTACACTTTTAACTGTATTAGATGCATGTTATGCATCATAATTTTAAAATAAATGCTACAATATGAATTGACTTGCTAAAATATTTTGGGTTTTTTTCAAAAGTAGAGATATTTGTAAGGGGGGAAAATGTTTATATGAAGCTCTCACATTCCCAAAATTATCCTTTAATAAAAGCACAACAAAACAAATATTACGCCCCCCCCCCCCCCTCCCTCCCTCCCTCCCTCCTTCCTTCCTCCTTCCTCCCTCTTTCATGAAAGTAAGACCCACTTTCTTCTCACGAGAGAGAGTACGGCATAAAACATATTGCTAACCTAATTTCATTCTTTTCCTTGCAACTCTCAAACAAAATTGTCAAAAATTTATTCAATTTTTCTCGCATAATAAAATCACAAACAACATAATTAATGAAAAACTTACAACACTTTAATCCTTTAATTTATTTTTCCTTCAAAACTCATACACAAGACTCAATACTTTATGCACCCTCTTTAGGCCTAAACTCAATGCCCTCAACAAGAAGCCCACTCTTAGCATGAAGCCGTTCAATCTCCATAAACCTCATCACAACCTCACCATCATCTCCTCCATCATTAATAAATTCCCCTGTTTTGATCTCCATCCACCCGTCCTTCCTATTACGGCGAAATTCAACATTCTGATTATTACGCACTCTTTCGTGGCTGAATATAAACGGTGTTGCATTCAACCCATGGAACATCATCTCTTTCGTTTACAAATCTGACGGATGTCCTTGCAAAAACAAGCCCGTAAGACCTGTTTGCTAATGTGTATACGAGATATGTTTCGTAAATTGTCTTAGGAGAGAGAATTTGAGTGTTGATCTTGCCTCAAATATCGAGCCAAAAGGATAAAAGTTCAGCAACTTCTGAGAATCTGGAGTGCATATGGGGTGCCCATCTCCAGTAAAGTGAAGTGTCTCCCCATGAGATTGAAAGTTGCCTCGCTCCAAGCATGTAACACTTCTTGCCACTCTTTTTGTCTAGATAAAAACTCTGTTTGAAAAAATAAATAAATCATTAGTCATACTAATTGTAGAGTATATGTAAAAGGATTTACTATATAGATGTTTGTTCTAAGATTTAACCTCAATGTAAAGATTTATATAGATGTTTGTTCTAAGATTTGACTGCAAACCATGATCAGGACTGGATAAAATTAATATTTATTTCGTATTACTCCTCCAATTAATTTAATATATTTAATTTGCATGAAAATACTCCCTCCGTTCCTAAAAGATTGTCGTTTAAGGCTTTGGCACATGGATTAAGAAAGTATCATTTACCAAGTAAAATTTGTTTGAAATTCCATCATTACCCTTTTATGGAAAGTTGAAAACTATTAATACAAGAGAGAGATAATTTCTTGGGACAATGAGAGAAGGTATGGTTAATATAGGAAAGTAAATAATTTATTCTCCTCGAAAGTTGTAAACGACAAGCTTTTTGGAACAAATTTTTTCTTCTAAAACGACAATCTTTTAAGAACGGAGGGAGTAATATACTTATAATGTTAATGCATCCAACTGAAAATCAATTGGTACCAAGTAGAGAGGCTTCCCAACATAGAGACATGGCATCGAATAATGTGCAAAATCTGAGATGTGCAATGTTAGGCCACGTGAATATGAATTGGGAATAACGAATTTAGCTCTGATACCATATTAAAACATCTAACTTAAAGCCAATTGTTATCTAGTGGACAGCCTTCAAGTATATGTAGCAAACTTTCAGGTCTAATTTAATATACTCCAGTTGTTTTTAAAAAATTGTCGTTTAAGGTTAATACACACAAATTAAATAATATAATTAATACCTAACGAAAATACTATACTATCCTTATTAATTGTCTCAACCAATTATTCTTTTCCCAATGTTTCTTATTCAATTCAACCAATTACTTCTTATTCAACCAATTACTACTTGGATTATAGCATTGAATTGAATAAAAATCATTGTGAAGAGAATAAAGCTTTAAATAGGAGAAATTTTTAAATAAGGGTAAAGTAGGAAAAAAAGTAGCTAATGTGTATTGATAAATTCAAAACGACAATCTTTTTAGAACAAAAATTACTTCTTAAAACGATAATCTTTTAGGAACGGAGGGAGTATATAAGACTTTAACCCAATATAAACCATTCTTTAAAAGGATAGATGCAATAATATTTTTCAAAAGAATAAACGAAAAAGGAAGCTCATTTTTTCACTTCCCAAGGCATATAAGCTCCTCGTTTCATAACATTTGTTTCAATTTGTGTTTGAAATGGACTCGTCATATTGACGAGTACAATTGTTGTAGCACACATTACATGAGTATAATATACTACCTCCATTCTAAATAAGATCAATATTAATTTTTTTAAAATTAAATTTTAAATATTGTTAAATTCAAAATTAACACAAATTTATGTAAATACAATTATGAAAATTATAAATTATTTACAAATATTACCAAGTAAAAGATTTATTATTTTAAAATTTTAAATAAATCATGTCAATTTTAAAATTAAAAATATCTTTCATTAATTTTTAAAAGTACATATTTATTTTATAATTCCGAAAGGGAATATATCTAGCGGTTTTGAAGTTGCAAAATTGGTTTACCATATCAATCTGTCTCTCGTAAATGAATGTGCCAAATTGCGTAGCAAACGTGGTAAGGTGGCCTAGGAATAGACAATAGTTATATCCGAGTTGGTCCACGAACCATCAAATTCTATGGTAGTAGTTAGCATGAAGTTAACTTTTATTAACTAATCAATACAATGTCGACACGCAGGCCAGGAGTTAATCTCTCTATGCGTGTAAGCGTACTTGTCAATTGACCAGCTTATCATAAAACTTATGGTAACCGGATCCAAATTCTATCTATTGTCGAGTGATTGAGGTTCAAACGACTGATTCACCCTCCACTAACCCTTTCTCTAAAGATATTCATCCCAAAACTATGTGTCAGATATTCACGCCAACTAGGATTTATTGCGAAAGTTTACCTTGATGATTTTTTTATTGTCAATTACGTAGATAAGTATTACTTGCTATTTATTTTTGAAAAAGTGTGTAAAAGTGGTGCTTTCCTATAATTCATATCAATCCCAATAATCTCATACACCGACAAGTCTCACAATTATAATTGAGTATATAAATTTATCGCAATATATAACAAGACTATTTCCTAAATCAATCACTATACATATCTATTACATCCATCATACAAATTATAATTTTTTAATTGTTGGCAAAAAGGGAGATTACCCTATTGTAGTTGTCCACTTTTAAACGTTTAACAATTGAACTTTAAAATTTTGATTTTAACCAATCAAACTAATTAAAATTTCTTAATCAAGTCATTTTGTTAAATTTATGTAACGACCGTCAAATTGATTCATTGATTCAAAGGTTTTCATATGTGGTACGAAAAAATAAATAATAATTAAAAAAAAAGAAAAAAAAAGGAAGAGAAATGAGGTGAAGGATTAAGAATGACAAATAGATATTTTTTTAATGAATTTTGTTCTGTTTTGGTTAGTGGGCTTGGATACTATCTAGCTCTTTTCTTCATCAAATCAGGTCTATATCCCTTCTAATCAACTCCAAATTAAAAATGTTGTCAATTAATTGCATCAATTTATCCTTTAAACTTGATTATAGTGTTTTTAGTGCTCTTTGGGTTTGATGAAGATGAAGAATGGTTTTGATTAAGAAGAAAAAGAAACCCATATTAAGAAGATAGTCAATTTTTTATTTTGTATTATTCTCTTAACATGTAACTAATGTTTTGATATATTTTTTATTTATTTATTCAGACTTTTAATTATTTTTTGACACATAATTATTGTTTTTATTTTTGTATTTAGTTTCGACCGCCACATAGATAAAAATTTAACAGACGTTCAATGTATCTAACAGAGTGGTTCAATTACAAAATTTTAAATAATGTAATGGGTTGATTGTATATTTTTAAAGTTCAGTTGTCAAATATGCTTAAAAGTGGGTAATCCCCCTTTTTGCCTTTAATTTTTGAGTAAAGTTCAGATCACCACCTGGGGTTTGGGGTCTTTCCCACTTAAGCTACATTTAAACTCCCGACTTTTTGAGTTAAAATGAAAACGTCACCTTTTTTATCCAACTTAACCGTGCGTGTATGTCAGACGCCAAAAGCGCGTGAGAAATGGCTGTAACGATCAAAAAAAAATTGTTAAATATTTGAAATACCCCCTTCTTTCCTCTTGGCTTTTAAAATACAGAGTCATTTTGTTCTACCCATTTCAGCTCCATCGCAGATCAACTTATTTATTCCCTATTTCAATCCAAAAGTGATTTCAATCTAACACCTAAATGGGCACCTTTAATTGACAACAAAACAAACCCCACTTGATCAGAGTTTTTCCCAGTAGGGTAGAACGCAAAAACCCAACTTGAGTCGGGGCAGCGGAGTAACTGAAGGGATTTTTGGGGCAAAGGGGTGCGAGAAATTTGTGGGCCAAATCGAGAGCCAATGGAGGAGCTGGTGGATGGGAGGATTGAGTCAGTGGATTCGAGGAATCTAGATATACAGAGAGATGGGAAAAAGGGGAAGGAATTGGAGAATAGAGAGACTGGGAGATGGCGAGATGGGTTAGCGTTTCTGGAGAAGGGCTGAAGATTAGAGGTCCAATCTCCGCTTGAAGTCTCTCCAATTACCAGGTATTGCGCCTTCCTGCCCTTGTTTTGAGCCAATAAATTGCAGTGAATAAGACTTATGTGTGTTATGGATTGAAATTTGGAAATATTCGTGTGCTTAATATACACGTTGCGTTGAGATCATTGTTAAAAGGACTTTCTCAGGTTTGTTCCTCTTTGCAAATTCTAGGACTTTCTCAGGTTTGTTCCTCTTTAAATTCTAGGGAATTCTTTTTATTTACTGTTAAATTTGGTATATGCTAATTTAGTTTTCTCTAGAATACCAATCTCAAATTTGCTTCATCTTCGATTTCTCTAGAGACCCAATCCACAAACCCAAAAAAACCCATTTCTCAGAATTGGTTAAAACCCAGTACTAGAGACTCCCCAGTTGTCCGTGCTCTGTTTAAGAATCTTTCTGTTTTTGAACGAGCTTTGATTGGTGCAGGTGGCGGAGGAATTGCAGGGGCGTTCACTTATGTTTGTCTTTACCCACTTGACACAATCAAAACTAAGCTACAGGCTAAAGGGGCTAAAGATATGTATGATGGTGCAATTGGGGGGGGCGTCCGGTGCTTATTGACCGGTGCTAACGTCCGGTTCCTTTGTTTTGGTTTTTTTTTTTTTTTTTGATTTTTTTTTAACGACAATTATAAAAATAAAGAATAAAAAATAATAGAGCAAGTTTTAACAAAAAATTATAAAAGAAAGTATATTTTTTATTAAAAAAATACTGTAAACTGTTTACAGTTTTTTTTAATAAAAAATATACTTTCTTTTATAATTTTTTGTTAAACTTAGCTCTATTATTTTTTATTCTTTATTTTTATAATTGTCATTAAAAAAATACCAAAAAAAAAAAAAAAAAAAACCAAAACAAAGGAACCGGACGTTAGTACCGGTCAATAAGCACCGGACGCCCCCCCAACCCATGATGGTGCATTTGATGCTATTGATAAGACCTTCAAAAGCAAAGGGATTTTGGGGTTTTATAGTGGTGTTTCGGCGGTAATTGTCGGTTCTACATTTTCTTTTGCTGTGTATTTTGGTACTTGTGAGTTTGGGAAGTCCATTTTATCGAAAATTGAATATCCTGATGTGCTTATTCCTCCGACTGCTAGTGCAATGGGGAATATTATATCATCAGCTATAATGGTGCCTAAAGAATTGATTACTCAGAGAATGCAAACTGGGGCTAAAGGGAGGTCTTGGGAAGTATTATTGAGGATTCTTGAGAAAGATGGTTTTTTCGGTTTATATGCTTGTTATTCTGCTACATTGCTTAGAAATTTACCTGCTGGTGTATTGAGTTAGAAATTGTAGGATTAGTAATTGAAGGTGCTCTTTATTGTTTTAATTGTATTCGAGTATGAATTTTCTCCAGTTTGGAATTACTTAGCAATTAATGGCCAACATGTTACCTTCCCTATCTCATCTGTCGTTTTCAATATATATATGGAGGGTAATTAAGTCTTTAGCCAACTCAAGTAACGGAGTTAAGAAAAAAAGCATTTATTCACTTCAACTCAAAAAATCAATAGCTTTATACGGGTGGTTAAGTGGAAAAGTCCCCAAACCCCAAGTAATGATCTGAACTTTACCCTTAATTTTTTTGTCAAATACATTGCCCTTACTTCTTCAAAATATTATGCATAGCAAAATGCAATTATTTTGGAACAGAAAACAGTAAATTTGAGTTAATTTTTTTTATAATCTTTCCTATAGAACTAATGAGTCTCGCTTAAAAGTGTTAAAGTATTATTAAAACAATTATAAAAGTGTTGTTTTCTTATAACAACCTAAATTTAGTTTGGCAATATCAACGGACATAATTTACGGTGTAAAAACTCCGAAACTCAGGTGTAATACACAAAATAAGGAAGGAAAAGTAAGGACAAAGATACTACTGACTGAAGGACAGAAAGAGTTTATTGAACAATGTAGAGAAATTTGCATAAATTTGGATAAATTGCCAAATTGCCATCGTCAAGGAGGATAGGAGAGTCGCATAGAAGGAAATAGAGTTGCTTTTCGGTGACGTAGTTCACCGGAGAGACCGATCTGGCGATGATATCGAGGTAATTGGACGGCAGGAATCTGTCCCAGACACCGTCCGAATCGACCGCCGTTCTGAAACCCCGTGAGATGGACGATGCTCTGCACGCATCCCAAGGCGAGGTAAGAGATAGAATCTCCGATAAGCATCCCTCCGGCAAGTCGGAGAAACTGGTAGAAGTTGATCCGGCATGTCCTTGTTCTTTCTCCATGTTTATCGCTTTCAAACTCTTGGCGGTGAATACTATTTCCCTTTTGTAATTGAGTTTAATTAATAGAGTAAAAACGGTGAGCTGAGGTAGTATTTATTACTGGAATTATGAAGCATGTGGCGGGTCAGCCCGGCCCGCGGGCTTCTCCCTATAATTTTTTTTTACAAACTCTTTGCTACACCAGAAATAGTAATAATAATAAATATTAAAAATAATAAAATAATTAAAAATAAACAATAATACAAACAAACAAGATTAATTAATTACCTACATTAACTACATATCTCAATCAATTAAAATTTTAATAGTATTATAAATTAGTATTATTAATTAATTACCTACATTAACTACATATATTAATTATAGTTTTCAATTATAGTTAAAATATATTAAAGATTGCATTAAAAATAAATAGTTGTTGTAGCTCAGTTGTGTTAAACTCTTATTTATTTATTTACAAGTCTTGTGTTCAAGCCTCACAACCCACAAATAGTAACATTTTATTTTTTTTTAAAAAAGTTCATGGGCCACGTGGGCGGGCTGGGCCAAAAAGGCCCGAATTTTGGTGGGTTAAAAAAGTGCGGTCCAAAGCCCAATTTTTGGTGGACGGGCTGGGCCGGCCCGTTTGCCAGGTCTAATTACAATTGTTATTAATACTATTATTATCATTCGTGGAGTAAGTTAATGTGTTTTAAGGTTATCTTTGTTTGTAAGAATAGGAATATTAATACCAAGTTCAATAGTTTTTTATTATAATTATAATTTCGAAGTTATTTTAAAATTAATAGTTTTAGGATTATAATCATGAATTATAAGAGTATTATTAATTCCTATTACTGATATAATGGTGGTGGCACAAAACCTTCATGACTAAGGTGGTGTTTGTATGTGTCTGAATGACTCTTAATTTATCTGTCTCTGATTCGGTTAAATGCAAATATTGTTTGGTTAAAAAAAATTATCTCTTAATCGTTAAGACAGAAACTCAAATGTTAACTATTAAGAGTTGTCTCTTAATAGTTTATTTAAAATTTACAGACAAAAATAGTCTCAATAAATATTGTACTACTTCAATTTCAAATTTTAAGATCATTCAAACAACATTTTTAAATAACTCAGAAGGTTAAAATAATAAATAATGTCATTCAGATGTTTAACACTTTATAGCTATCAAACAGTTTTTTTGATTCAAATATTATTTCATTCAAATAATCTAATTTATTAAGATACATTAACCATTTAAGTATAAATTACTCAATTTTATCAAACATAACTTTATCAAACACAACTTTATCAAACACAACATAAGTAGTATAAAAGCATCGATACACTTGGGAAGTGGTTAGCATGAAGTTTATTTTTGAGTAAGTTGGTCAATTGGCCAATAGAGGGTTGACACACAGGTGAGGTTTGATGTGTGTCAGCATTCTATTGGTCAATTAACTAACTTACCAAAAATTAAACTTCATGCTAACTAGATACATGCACTTGACACATCAATATAATTAATTTCTATTGATATCAGTCAGACTGTTTGATTTGAATATAATAAGGTCTGAACAATGAAAGTGGTCTATACTTCAAATTTCTGGTTGAATCGGTAAGTTCAGCCGAAAATTTGAATGATCTTTTATTTAAATACCATCACACAACATATAAAATTACATTTAATATCCCTTTATTGCTTTGTAATACCCGAAAAATATATATTTAATAATAATAATAAATAAATATTAAATAAAAAAAATTATTTTGTTTTGAAATATATTGTTTGGACTTTGTCATTTATTTGGGTCAAATTAATTATTTAATTTATGTGGGCTAATAAATATTAATAAGTGTGGATAAATTAAAATTTTAAAATTGGGCTTTAAAAAAAACTAATTTAGTTTAAATTATGTGGGTAATTGTGAGACCCCGGATTTTATGAATAAATATTAAATTTTCTCGAAATAATTTATTTATTTTTTTATATTATGGAGTGGATTTGATATAATGTTATAGTTGTGGGTAGTATTTATAAATTTTGCAAAATATGCAAGTTGTTATAAAATATTCGTTTGGTCGGGAAATATTCTTTTTGTCGGAGAATATCGGTACGACGACACAATCATTGGTGGACCCCACAACAGAAGTATTGTCGTAGTTAAAAAATGACAGAATTATCTTTTTATAAAAATAACGGCGAAAGTGTTATACCGTTAAAACTGTTGAAACACCCGGTGTTAAAAGTATAGTAATACGCGTGGTTGCATAGTAGCACACAATATTGATTATTGATGCTTACGTGAGAAGTCACTCAGTTATACTCAATTATTGCTACAGTAATTGCTACATCATATCTCTCATATTATTGATTCAATTATTGTCACAGTATCATCTGCATAATATTTATTATTATTAAATCAATAATTGAGATGACAAAGTTATTCATATTATTATTTACAATATTGACAATGTCTAGAAGTTCTGTCAAGAAGAGGTTTGGTCACCTAATTGTGCGTCAATAAGGAGAAATCCTTATCGGAAATCCCCCTCTTTCCTGGGAACGACCTGGTTGTTAAATATTGTGAGTTATAATATTAATGATGAATAAGTTGTATTGATTAAAAATGAATTTTGATAGTTCCATTGTGTTGGAATTATTAGTGTTAGTGGAAATCGACATCTATTCCGATGATAATTGATGTCTAGGGGTTATATTGATAAATCGGGTAATTTATCGGATAAATAAGCAATTAATTGCTACTAATTCACATGCTTATATAACTATTTGTTCACATGTGTGTACTATTGAATTACATTCATGTACTATTAGGGGAGTTGGTGCAAGATTGATAATACTTGCATGACTAAGTTAAAAATGGAGGTATAGATGGAGGTAATATACTGTAATTCATATTTTTCACATGATTATACTATTGATTCACATGATTGAACTATTGATTCACATTATTTACTATTAGGGGAGGTGGTGCAAGTTTGATAATACTTGCAGGACAAACTTAAAATGAAAGAAAAGTTGGAGGTATTGTACTGTAATTTTTAAAGCCCCAAAACGTGCAATTATCGAAACTATATTTTCCTATAAATAGAAGCTCATTCTTCCTTCATTTCTCACTAATTCACAAAATCTTTAGAGCGATTATTATAGAGAGAAATTATAGAGAGAAAGAAGAAGAGAATTCTGTTATCTCACTATTCCAGTATCCAGTTTTTCCAAGGTGAAGATAGGTGATGAGAATCATATTCATCCTGGGTGCGAAAAGGGAATTCAGAATCACAATTATGATTATGAGTTATTCATATGATTGTGGAGAGGAATTGTTGATTGATGTTACGGGATAAAATATTATTGGTGGACTTTTAACATGGAGAATATAATAGACCTGATGGTCTATTTGACTCTTCTAATGGATTGCCCGTTCCACTGCAACTATGGTTGAAAAGTTTTATCATCTACCATATGTTCTAAATCTCTGATTTATTATTGATGAAAGCTATTGATAATTTAATTATCTTTAGTCATGATATTCTTTACTGGGCTAGTTGTGCTCACAGTTCCTTTCAGGTAATAAGAGTGTTGCCGTAAGAGTGTTGTCTGGTCGAACGGAGATAACAGGGGAATAGAACAGTGGTCTCTAGCTGTGGAGGTTCTCCCTAAACAGTATAGAAAAGTGTGTTATATTCTATACATCATTTAGTAGTTATATTTGGTGAATCAAATAGGGTGAGCCGAACCCAACTTTGGAAGGGTGTTTTGCCACTATCACACAAGATGTCTAATGACATACAACCTCGTGTTATCATAAGACAGGGTTGTGCGCATCCACTTGCTGAGTATATCTACGGGCACTACCTATATGATCTTGGAGTTTATTTGGAATATAATATTCACTTGGAGACAGTGGAGATGATCTTGGAGTTATATGTTAAGAGAAGACTCACCATTAGAAAGAAGATGATAGTAATCTTCTCGTTTTTCTTTGGGGTCTATTTGGTCAACTAAGGATAATTTTGTGGCCATATGATATCTATTATAACCTAGACGCATGGCCTCCCATGTACGAAGGTTTCCTTGAGCACTTCCCAAAGATTTTAATTTCTAAAACAGTCTTTGACTATACTTTTATGTAAAGTACCATTGTAAGATTGTGGTCGAGGCACCATAAGAGTTACATACATTTGTATTAAAACTCACAGTTAACTGTGGTCGTATTCTATACGACAGCTCAACAGTTGTATAAATGAAGTTGTATCAGAATTTTGTACTATGTATCTGGCGACTCAGAATGGGTGATGTATACCTAATTTTGGGGGCGTCACAGTAATATTAAAATCCTATTATCATTAGGAGAAATAATAAGATAATAAATAAAACCTAATTACACTGCATTACATCTCATACAACTGTGGGAAAGGAATTGGGCGTGACTCATGAGGCGGCGTAAGAAAAAGAGAGGAAAATCAACTTTAAGCTTTATCAGGCAAGTGTTCTTTGATTACAATATTTGTATAATAGCTTTATTTCATAGATGTTCAGTACACTTATTAAGTTATAAAGGATTGTAGGTATATATATATATATATATATATATATATATATATATATATATATATATATATATATATATGGTCAGGATCAGGTGAGGGCTTCCTTACTTTGTTAAAATGCGGACTTTTTTTTTTTTTTGGTTTTTTTTAAATAACTAAAAACATATTTAATATTTTATGGAACTGAAATTTTTTCATAATACAGTGTTTTGGATGTGATTTGGGTACGTATAATAAAATATGTATGTACAGTCTGGGCAGACTATACCACCACTTTTTGGTATAGGTATTCAAAACACGCCCAAAACATTATATTATGAAAAAATTTCAGTTCCATAAAATATTAAATATTTTTTTTAGTTGTTTAAAAAAAACCAAAAAAAACAAAAAAAAGTCCGCATTTTAACAAAGTAAGGGAGCCCTTACCTGATCGGTTCTGTATATATATATATATATATTATATTATATTATATTTATATAAAATCTTGTTGGTTTACTGCTGCAGCCGTTGCTGTTGTATATTATATATATATTTTTAATATTTTTTTATAAGCATTTGGGCATGAATTGTTAAAATAAAAAAATAAAAAAAATAAAAAAATCGTTACCATCATGCAATTGAAAGTTGCTCTACTTTTGTAAAGTAATAAGGTTTTATATTATATATATGTGTGTGTGTGTGTGACGCCCCCAAAATAAGTATACAACACCCATTTTGAATCGTCAATAACATGGTACAGAAACAACTACAACTTTATTAATACAACTGTCGAGCAAAATACGACAACACTTAAACTGTGAGTTTAAATACAAATATTGTCATCTAGACAACATCCACACTCAAATAAGTCCTCATTACAATTATTAATATAATATTTTATAAAAATGGTCTGGACTACTAAAACAACTTTCTTGAACCTTCATTCCATACCCTTACTAGTACTCGTTACATTCTCGCCTCCTGAGAAGAAAAATGGAACAAAAAGGAAAAGGGTGAGCTCAACTAGCCCAGTAAAGAACATTATGACTAAGATAATATAGAACAAATTATCGTTAGTCCTCAACAGGGAAAAATCTAATAGAATACAATAGACAACCAGTTTTAAATCAATATTCGCAGCGGAAATAATAATTAATTAGAAGAGTTAAGTAGAGAATGAAATCTACTATTATCTATGAATTTAAAAGTCCATCATCAATATTTTATCCCTGTAACATCAATCAACATTCATCTTGAATCAAATATTCATCTTTGGGCTACAGGCCAAAGATATTCATCAGTTGGTCATGTTCATCTAAACACATGTTCATCTTTGCACTACGACCAAAGATATTCATAAGAAATCTTTCATATTTGCACTACAGGCCAAAGATATTCAGTAATATCATCATTTAGGACTGAGGATGATGAAGAATATTTTAAAGGAAACGAATCCAGTGAAACAAAATAACAAATATTAAGGATTCGTATTTCGATTTATCCATGTAAAATACCTCATAAATAATCATAGTGGAGTAAAATTCAAGAATGATCAAAACATGGATATAATTAAAGCTATTATCCATAATAGATATTTTGGAAGAAAAATAAAAATTTAATTTTTTTCTGTGAATAGTGTCGTATTCGTGAATAGTGGCGTTTACGTGAATAGTAACTCCGACACTAAAAGACAAGAATTTTACCAAAAAAATCTTACCAATATTCCGGCATAATGATATTGAAAGAAATAATATCATTTTAAAAAAATATCTCTTACCTTGAAAAGACAGTACTTCTGACTGGAATACTGAATATAGTGTTGAAGGGAACTTGCACCGTATAGCAAAACTCAAAGTATCAAAATACTCACAAGAATACGCTTGATAATATAGAGAGAGAAAAAGAGAGAAAACTTCAGTTTCTGGTGTGATTTTCAATTCTAACCTAAGCATCCTATTTATAGGAAAATGCTTAGAACACCAAAGCAGAAAATTTAATAAAATATTATTATTTATAATAACAATTCCTATGCACACCTTTGAATCTGAATTCAGCAATTGAACACATGCAATTGAGGCCCATAAATTGTAAAAAATATTTTTGTTTATATAAATATTTAAAACTTCCAAAAATCAATTATTTTGGAACTTCAATAATTCATAACAAATATCCCTTTTATCAGAAAAATTCAAACCTTATGTCTTTTTCATAGGAAATTTCATTATTTACAACTTTGTAAGTTTAAGTTTTTCCAAATTCCAAGCAGAAATTGGCCGAAATCCACAAACGAGTGATTTTACAGAAAATTCAGTGAAGAAATGCGGTCCACAAACATGAAAAATATGTTTTAATCATTTAATGCAATAAAAATACTCTTCCTCCTCATATACTCATATATCCCACATTCATTGTAAAAATATCATCATTATTATATTATAATAATATAATAAAATATTATTTTACCAGAAAAGATAAAATATCGATTTTCAACATTTGTCACTTTAAAAATTTTCTCCATCTATATCCACATAAAATGAATATTTTCCTCATCATATAAATCAATAATTAATTATTCACAAATAATATTACAGAATCACAATACTGACAACCAGGCAGTTCCCACCAGTAATCTGGATACGCTTGTCCGTATTCTTGTTTCTCCGCTGGTTATCGTTGTTCTGATGACTGCTGTCACCGGTATGATCCTGGTTGTGGTCCCTCGGTTGAACGTACTCGTTATCTCGCTCCAATAATTGAGCCCTGTTGACAACATCTGAATAGAGAAAAAATTTATGTGAAATAAGATATTGACGTATGCCGGGTTTCAAACCTCTCAGAAACATCCGCGTCATATGTTCCTCATTCTCCACCAAATGAGGTGCAAACCTGGACAACTCTGTAAACTTCGCCTCGTATTGGGACACCGTCATGTTGTTTTGTTCTAGTCTAATAAAGTCCACTTCCTTCATATGACGAATACTTTCAGGAAAGTACTTGTCATTGAACAGTTTCTGAAATATCTCACAAGACTGGAAACACAGCTACTTTGCTATATATCCCTGGCTTCAGTCCATTTTCAAACCTTCACGCCTTTATTACCTCAGTGTCCACCTAATGTGGAGCAAATCTCGCTAGTTCGTTGAATTTGGCGGCGTATTCTGCAACCGACATATTCTCCTGCTTCAACTCCAAAAAGTTTACTTCCATTCTTGCTTGCATACTTTCAGAGAAATAATTTTCAAAAAATAACTCCTTAAACCTTGTCCAAGTTATTACTGTTGTACCAGCTCTAGCTTTGTTTGTCTCCCACCAGTAATTTGTCTCACCCTTCATCAAATAGGTAGCAAAATCTGTCTTTTGCTCCTCCGCTACTCTAGAAATAATAAAAGCTTTCTCCATCTCATTTACTTATGTCTGGGCTTTTATAGGGTCAATGGTTCCCATGAATTCCAACGGTCTTACGGCCTTAAAGTCTTTAAAGTTATCTAATCGATTAGCTGGTCGATTCCTTCCTGCTGGGGCTCCTGTTTGCATAGCTTGAGCTAGCATGTCTGCGAAGTTCTACATTGGATCAGCTTGATCTCCTTCATTATTCACAGACCGCTCCTCCCTTTGGTTACGATTTTGTCGTCTTGGCGGCACTATCTAATGAAATAAAGACTTACATTAATACTTTATCTTTATGCAACATCTTATTAATAGTAGTCAAAATTTTAAACTTAAACCAATTTCAGCTTCCTGGATTATTTAATCCAGCCTACTGAATTATCAAATTCTTCAGATAATCATCTTAATAATTTAATTCTCAGAATTTAATTACTTATTCAAACATATATTCATATCATTGCATTTATATTCATGCAAATAGTACATAGTATTTATCAGTACATAGTGCAAACTACTACAAACGATTACTATCCCCACGTGACAAAAGTCGGGATTCACAACTTTACACAAAAAGTTGAGACATAAAAAAATTATCTTAATATTCATACCAAAGCGAATATTATATTCCAAAAGATTATACTCGTAACAGTTAATCTTTCTTCCGTCCACTTCCTCCATTTGTCTTCTTTTTTAGGACAAGTCTTAACCCTATTACCCGTTTCACCACATGCAAAACATCCTCCTTTCTTTGGTTTAGTACAATTTGGTGATAGATGTCCTTCTTTACCACAATTATAACACACATTCTTACCCCACATACATTCCCCCGAATGCTTCTTTCCACACTTGCCACATGCTTGTTTCTTCTTTGAATGCGAATTCTCTAAGTTGTTGTCAGTGCCGTTGTTCTTTTTCCTTTTATTACTCTTCTTTTCCTTAATTACATATTTAGATGATACATTACACTTAGCCCTCATTCTATCGACTTGTGCATTCAGATTATGTCGTTCTTCTGTCATCTCGCGTAATGCTCTTTCTGTCTTTCATAATTCCTCCAGGAGAAGTACTTTAGTCTTTAAGTCTTGAACTTCCGCAGATGCTTGACCTTCTTCGATTGCTACTTCACATTCTTCCCCATCTTTGATCTGTATTTCTGGCTCCACCTTAGTTTCTTTGGAATATATTTCTTCCTCTTCATCCAGCTACATCTCGGGGTACTCGTCATGATCGCTTGCGAGATTTAACGCAGGTTCGGCTCTTTAAACTTCTTTAACTGACTCACTCTGAGCTGACACCTTGGCTAATGGCATTGGTGCAGCTGCTAACACTTTCGTAACCATCTTATCATCTCCTGACCTCCTGTTACCAATTTTAAATAACTTCATTAGTACATCACTATCAAACATAATCCATAAACACTTAGTGTCCCCATATCTTACTATTAATGAACTTTCCTAATCCATCACTTAGAACTCTAAACGATTTTTCTCTATCATGTTTATGGTTATATTCCTAAGGCTTTTCTCCTCACCTAAGGTTTATAACCTACAGCTTTGATACCAACTTGTGACGCCCCCAAATTTGGGTTCCGTAACCTCGGGTTTGGTGCTCACGATCCATCAAATATATAACATCTAACTACTCATTCATTAATGAAAAACATCATTCAGAATATTCCTTAATACAACTTATAACAATATCTCAGGTTAACTAACCTTGACATAACTTACATACCCTTATATAGTCAAAAGGTTTACATAATTAATTACATAATAAAACATAACCATTAAAAGTTGACACTAACTACTCCTGAGCCTTACCTTTGCCTTTATCTGTAAGACCCCAGTTTTTATAAATAAAGATGAATTTTCATAATTATTATTTTTGGAATATTATAGAATAAATTTGATATAATTTTATAGTTGTGGGTAATATTTATAAATTTTGCAAAGTACGCAAGTTGTTATAAAATATTCGTTTGGTCGGGGAATATTCTTTTTGTCGGGGAATATTCGTACGACGGCACAATCATTGGTGGACCCCACAACGGAAGTATTGTCATAGTTAGAAAACGACAAAATTATCTTTCTATAAAATAACGGCGGAGGTGTGACCGTTAAAAACTGTTGAACTACTCGGTAGTAAAAGTACAGTAATACGCGTTGTTGCATAGTAGCACACGGTATTGATTATTGATGCTTACGTGAGAAGTCACTCAACTATACTCAATTATTGCTACAGTAATTGCTGCATCATATCTCTTATATTATTGATTCAATTATTGTCACAGTATCATCTGTATAATATGTTATATTATTTAAATAATAATTGAGACGACAAGTTATAAATGATTAATAATTGTTGAAAGATTAAATATGTGTTAAAATGATTTTTGGTAATTTTTATTCAATCCTTGATGTATATAAAGAGTCTATTATTAGACGTTTGTGGTAAGTTGAATTATTTATGGGGGGCCATATGTCATCATCTAAGAGTCTCTTTCATAAATAGTAATTACTTTCGTAAATAGTAATTACTTTCGTAAATAGTAATTACCTTCGTAAATAGTAATTATTTTCGTAAATAGTAATTACCTTCGTAAATAGTAATTATTTTCGTAAATAGTAATTACCTTCGTCAATAGTAATTACCTTCGTAAATAGTAAATACTTTCGTAAATAGTAATAAATCTTCTATAAATAGAGGCCTAGGGCTTCATTATTTTTCACGAATTCGTTCAAGCTATAGAGAGAGAAAGTATAGAGAGAGTAAGAGAGAAAGAAGAAGAGTATTCGGTTATTACACGACTGCAGTATTCAATCTCTTAATACGGTAAGGGGTGTTATTCTTTCTTCTTGAAGAGAACTTATGTTCTTCCATTCTTTGTTATTCTGTTGGAATAACCTGTAAAAGTGGCATACCCTATACATGACCTGTATACGCGGTACACCCTATACTTGGTGAAATCCTTATGTTATTCCATTCATTATTATTCTGTTGGAATAACCGGTATACGCGGAATACCCTATACTTGGTGACATCCATTTACTATCCTGTCTTTATATTTCTGTCGGAATATCCTGTCTGTGTGTTTTACACCGGACCTGGTTCCATTCTTTATTATTCTGTTGGAATATCCTGTCTGTGTGTTTTACACCGGACCTGGTTCCATTCTTTATTATTCTGTTGGAACATCCTGTCGGTGTGAATTTCACCTGACCTGGTTCCGTTATTATTATTCTGCTGGAATAACCTGTCTGTGCGGTCTATCGCATGCATGGTGATTTCTTTTGTTATTCCATTCTTTATTATACTCAGTTGGATAAAACTTTGACTTCTATGCTCCATGAAATTAGTGGAATATCCTTAATATTTGCGCTTCATCCAGTATCCTTTCATAGAAATATTCTTCTGATCATTCTTGAATTTTACACCACAAAACAGTATCGTGTTGACAAATTTGAACGTTAATAATTCCTGGATAAAATAATTCTTGAACTTGTTTTATTGAATTCTTATATCATTGTCATCATCCTCATGTTTATATTTTGTTGAAAGTCATCTGTGGCCTGTAGTGCATAGATGGACTTGGTATGATTATGACCAGGGATTATTCGGTGTAATCATGACCGTAATGTTACAAATGATGTAAAAATTAAAAATCCTCATTGGCCCGTAGTGCATTGATGGACAGTTGTTGGCATGATCATGACCATTGATGAATACACAAATATTCTTGGCTGTAGTGCATGAATAATTGTGGTCGTGATACTAAAGAATATCCTTGGCCGTAGTGCGGGGGTGATTCGATGATGTGGAATATTTATTAAGCTGAGTCTCAGCTATAACGATGATGAAAAACCTTTTAAATCATAAAAGATAGTAGATTTTATTTTCTACTTGACTCTTTTAATGGATTGCTGGTTCCGCTGTAGTTAAATTTGATGTTTATTATATTTTATCAGTTTAACACTGTTGAAGGCTAATGATAATTTATTCTGCATTATCTTAGTCATAATATTTCTTACTGAGCTAGTTGAGCTCACCCTTTCTTTCACTGTTCTCTTCAGGAAATGAGAATATAGCTGGGACGAGTCGGGGAACGGAGTGATGGACCAGAGAATAGTATTAGTAGTCCTCACTATTCTGTTAAATAGTGTGACAATAATTGTATTGAGGACACCTTTTGAGTTTGTATGCTCTCTAGTAGACAATAATTGTATTCAAACTCACAGTTATGTTTTGTCGTATTGTACACGACAGTTGTATTAGTAAGTTGTATTTGAATTCTGTACCATGTATCTGGCGACTCAAGATGGGTGATGTATACCTAATTTTGGGGGCGTCACATTATCCCTGTTAGAACCTTCTGCTACATCGACATTAACTGAAATATTTTATTTAAGCAAGGGTGAACAACGAGTTTGCCCAGCAAGTTAAAATATACAATAAATGATATATATCATGAATAGAAGAGTCTAGCTTCTTTTGAACTTCAACAATAATCAAAAGATTTCAAAGTAGCTGAATAATAACTCAATCTCAATACTAAAACTTTCTCCCATTTCATACTGAATAACATGTCAGAGATGAAAGAGTAAAATTCTTTCAAAGATTCAATAATATTCGATTGAATAATAAGAATTAACAATACTGCAACAATATTCAATAAAGTGGGATATACCCAGATTTCATGCTGAGTGATCACAAAAGGATCATGAACTACTAGAGGAATCATTTAGTTATTAAAACTAAACTACCACAAGAATATAAATTAGTTATAAAAACTAAATTATACTCTTCTGCAAGTACCTGGAGCGGCCAACTCCTTTGTACCCTATATTATGCATAATACTCAATAATAACGCATAGGTCGATTTACGACATTAAAATTTGTTCATCTCAGTCTTACATCATGAGTCCGTACCACAACAATATGGTTTGGATTACTTTCGAAGAAATACTATGATTTCAATAATTAATAACAATACTAATCTAGCCGAAATCAATGGCATAGATCTTCCAATAACAATTCAGTTCATAATAAATAGAACATTTAATGCTTTAACAAATATTAGTCTTGCCAAAACAATTAGCTGAGACATGATTTATAAATAGTTCAAATAATAGAACAAAAATCAATTGCACTACGTGCGAATTACAACAATCATTATACATGTGAATAACTATCAATAATTATTCACTACCATGCTTGAAAAATAGTAACTCAAGTTGAGTTAGGAATTTGCCTGATTCGTTGACTACTGCTACGCAATTTAAGTTAACTTCTTTTGTAAAACCTATCATTGATAAAATTGATCTCTTAAATAGCATCACATATCTTACTCATAGCAATTTAACATGAAATCACATAACCAATCATTAGTAAGTACAATATACTATCTTAGACTTAACACTTACTCGTTCATTTATAAGTTCGTAATATAACTTGACAAACTATTTATGAACTCAGTAGACTTAATATATCATTTCAGTTTCTATTTTAGCAAGCTAAAACAACACTAACATCTCTTCTGACATTTTAGTTTCCCTTTTCAGCAACCTGAAATGTTCATTTCGGGAAGCTGAAATACATTATTCACGAAAATATGAAATCAGATTATTATTTTCTAATCTTTTGGCCAATCATATATACATATATTTCATACACAAAAGTATTTTTCTGGAATTTTTCAACTCCCTTAAGTATTTTTCAAAAAGCAATTCCTAGTTAATTCCTTAAGAAATTAGCTACCTCTTACTTAACTCCAGCAATTCCCAACTCTTGGCGGGATCTTATACATTTTAACGTGAGCTTACAGTTTAAATTTCAATACCATCGGAGTTATACAACTCCGGTTATAGCGATTTCCGTCGGGAAAACACAAAAATTGAAATAGTCATAACTCGCTCATTTTAATTCAGAATGAGCTCATTTTTGGACACAACCTACTTTATCCCATATATTTTCATCCCCTAAAAGGCCGGATTTTATCTCATTAAATAAGTGACCGAAACATCCCTTCCCATTTCTTGGCAACAGCTTTTTAAGCATTTTCTTATTTTTCATCCTTTACTAAAATCATTCCATACAAAAATCTACAAATCCTTTTTAAGTGGTTCCACTTGGATATTTTAGAAGACACATAGATCTAACTCTAGGACTTGACCACACTCAAAAATTCAAAGTAGAATGAGAGATATGATCATTTCCATATCATACTTTGTTTTCTCAAAAATCTATTTTTCAACTCTTTATGTTTTGTATGAAAACTTTCATGATCTCCCATAAAACCAACATAACTCATCATATTTACTCAAAACAACTCATATACTCATGGATCTAACATGATCCATGGTTTAATTCACCAAATAATCAACAATCATAAGATCAAACACAACAAAAGCTAAGAAAAATTTAATTTTCAAACTTTTGAAAAACTTAACTCATATTTCTTAGTTTAGATTCAACTTTTGATCCATAAAAGAGTTGGATCTAAATATGAAACACCTTTAAACACATGAATCTAGGGTTATTATCTTTAAGATCAAAACTTCATACTATCAAAAATCAAATCAAAATAAAAAGAAACTTAATCTATATACAAATAGAAATCCTTATACCTTCTCTTGATTCCTCTTCTTCTTCTTTCTAATACTTAGATTATGGAACTTGGAAACTTACAAAACTCTCCCTCTCTCTCTTCTTCTCTCTTGCCCGAAGTCTCTCTTTGCTCTCTCTCTCTCTCTTTGTTTTGATAGCTAACTTAATAAATAAAATGAAAGAAAGAACAAAATAGATTTTTTGTTAGTAAATTAAGTATAGATATATTTAGTGTATCTATAATCATCATCCAATGTCTCACTCTTCCTCTTTCTCCCAATCTTTATAAGCTTACTTGCACTCTTAGTTTAACTTGTGGGTTGGATGAAAAAGATAAAAATGAGACCAAAGCTTGACACCTAGCAAGTTAGTCACCTACTAAAGCAATATAATGATTACATGCCTCCCACTTTCTCCCCTCTATGTAAATTCGGCCATGATGGCCTTCTTGGGCCCCTTTTTATTATCTTTTAAGCTCCATTTAGCTTACTTAATGGTCCAAAAGGTCTCCTCCCAATTGGGCTAAGAGTTGGGCCAATCAATTAATTACTAAAGCTAGAAATTCTAATTCTTTGGGCTTGCAATTCAACATAGTTTATACTATTTAATTTTTATCCATTTCCCATTATTTAATTAGAGTTCCCTTACACACATTAGTAAGTTAATTTCTTACTCATATATCTTTAATTTCATAACCCAATTAGACTTGCTATTCTTAGGTTATAAAATTAATTAATAGAGACGTATAAAATAAATCTCTAAAGATTAATATATGTTTTTAAATACTATCATTCTCTTAAATTATAACTCATTAGGTTATTTAATTATCATACCTAATATATGCATTAGATCACATAACTTTATTCTTCATCTCTTTACAAAATAAATGCACACACATTATATAATAAATATTTACTCAATCACGTATATAATTCACATATGTCCTAAAATATTTTCCCTAGTTTATTAACTTATTATCCCAAATTGACTTAATAAGTTATAAACACATACATACTCATATCAATAATCAATTACTTAAGGATTATAAATCCTTTTAATTTAGTAATCAAGGATAACATTCAAGCTATGTTAATTTCTTACATAACTTTCATTACTCTTCCTTGAAAATGATTAAGTATACATCTTCGTTAATATGTTAACTATCTAGCTTAATTATCATAAACATTTATATGATTCAAGTACTTTCTCTTTTAAGAAAAAAAAATTATTCAAAAATTTTGAATTATGTGAAATTATGGGTTCTCACATTATCCATGTCCAAATATACCTCATAAATAATTATAGTGGAGTAAAATTTAAGAATGATCAAAACATGGATACAATCAAAGCTAGTATCCATAATAGATATTTTGGAGGAAAAACTAAAATATAATTTTTTTTGTGAATAGTGCCGTATTCGTGAATAGTGTCGTATACGTGAATAGTAACCCCGACACTAAAAGACAAGAATTTTACAAGAAAAATCTTACCAATATTCCGGCATAATGATATTGAAAAAAATAATATTATTTTTTTAAAAAAAATATCCCTTACTTTGAAAAGACAGTACTTCTGACTGGAATACTGAATATAATGTTGAAGGGAACTTGCACCGTATAGCAACACTCAAAGTATTAAAATACTCATAAAAATACGCTCGATAATATAGAGAGAGAAAAAGAGAGAAAACTTCAGTTTCTGGTGTGATTTTTAATTTTAATCTAAGCACCCTATTTATAGGAAAATGCTTAGAACACCAAAGCAGAAAATTTAATAAAATATTGTTATTTATAATAACAATTCCTACTCACACCTTTGAATCTGAATTTAGCAATTAAACACATGCAATTGAGGCCCACAAAATATAAAAAATGTTTTTGTTAATATAAATATTTAAAACTTCCAAAAATTAATTATTTCGGAACTTCGATATGAAATAACCCCAACCATTTGCTTCAGCCTGTCATTTTGTTGTATTAGTTTTGTTCGTTACAGTTCAGTTCATTAAATTGAGTTAGTTATATCAGTTCTTTATTTTTGTATTCTATATCCGTACTGGACATTTGACTCATGCTGTATTTTTCTTCCGGCAGGTAATTAGGAGAATCAAGGGCAAGTGTGATGAGAGCTCCCTTTTATCCAAATGGTTTAGATATATTATGTAAGACCCCAAATTTTATGAAATAAAAGTATTCAATTTTTCTTATAATTATAATTCAATAAATGATTAAATTGATAAAAATTTAAAGTTAAGGGTGAGATATGATTTTTTTTTCAAAATACGCAAGTTGTTATAAAATATTCAATTGTCGGGGAATATTCGTTTGGTCGTGGAATATTCTTTCTGTCAGAGAATATTAGTACGACCGAAACAGCCATTTGTGGGTCCCATAACAGAATAACTGTCGGATGAAGAAAATGACAAAATTAAGTTTTTATAAATAACGGCGTAATCGTTACCGTTAACACTATTGGAATACCCGGTTGGTAAAATAAAGTAATACGCGTTGTTGCACAGTAGCACACGGTATTACACAGTATTTTTGAATTATTGATTCTTACGTAAGAAGACACTACTCAATAATTGTTACAGTAATTACTGTTCAATATTTTATTTTATTGATTCAATAATTGCTGCGTTGATATTTTATATTATTGTTGTTTCAATAATTATCACTGCACAATATTTCTCATTATCATATCAATAATTCATATTATTTGAATAATATTATTAGATATAATTATTGGCAATGTCTAGAAAATTCTGTCAAGGAGAGGTTTGGTCACCTAATTGCGCGCCAGTAAGGAGAAATCCTTATTGGAAAGCCCCCTCTTTCCTGGTACCGGCCTGATTGTCATAAATGTGATTATGTAATATTATTTGTGAATAATTAATTATTGATTCATATGATAAGGAAATATTTATTTTATGTGGATATAAATGATGGATTTATTTATGTGGTTATAAATGAAGGAATTAATGATGAGGTGTTTTATCAGTATTTTATCGAAATGGAGAACAAAATATGGGATTTTCAGATAAATTAGTTTATTACTTGATTTTGTAAAATCCATAACTCTTTGAGTTAGGAGATGAGCCATATATCAAAAGAAAGCCCTGGAAGTTAGGTAGAATTTGGAATCACCCAAAAATTCTTTGTGAATATTTCGTGGTGAATTTTTGAATGAAACTGGTCCGAAGGATTTATAATCTGATAATCAGTGTTCTTGAGATATATTGCATGAGTTATAATTTTTGATCCGACCGTTGGATCGTTATAATTTTTAGATATGTTATACATATATGAGTTGAGTATATGTCCACAAATTTTGAACCGTTAAAAATTAACGTATGATTTGTTATGAATTTTAAGATGTGACTGATTCAGAAATTATTTTTATAAATGTTTTGAGTGAAAAATTCTAGAAGGCGGGCCCCACTTTTTGGTTGGTGTAAGAGAGCATGTGCTAGAATTCTTGGTTCAAGCATGGAGACTGGTCATGGTTGGTGCGTAGAAAGAAGATAAACAATAATAATATTTTATTATTTTAGTCTCCTTTGGCGTTCTAGCATTTTCCTATAAATAGGGTGCTTATGTTAGAATTAAAAATCACACCAGAAATAATTTTTCTTTCTCTCTAGATTATCAAGCATATTTGTGTGAGTATTTAGATACTTGGTGAGTTGATATTCATCAGTGCAAGTTTCCTTCAGCGTCATATCCGATATCCAGTCAGAAGTACTGCTCTTTTGAGGTAAGGGATAATAAGGGATTTTAAGAGTTATTATGTTTTTCAGTACGTACTTCTTCCGATCTTCAAAAAAATCTAGAAAAATTTGAAATGATATTTTGATGAGTTTTATTGATTGTGTTCAAAATGGCGATTTTTGGATGTATAGATTAAGAGTTATGAATTTTACGGGAAAAGACTATTTTAAAAGTAACCGCTTATAACTCCTTGTGGTTAACTCCAAAATTGATGAAATTTTTATTGGGAGTACATCTATATAATATCAGTGTACTCTGTGAATTTCGGAATTTTTGGATAAAAGTACAATTTATGATAAATGTCCAAATATTCGGCGGTTTTGGCCATATGAAAAATAGTAAATGAATTTTAAAAATTCTGAGAAAAATATATGTTCAATATAGGACTATATTCTGCTAAATTCCAGAAAAGAAATATTTTTCATAAAAATAGACTAGTTGTGAGTAAATAAATTAAATATATTATATGAAGTAAGAAAATTGAAAAATAGGATTTTATGGCTTGAAAATCCTATATGAGGTATATGCAGATTTTTGATGAGGGTTTTGGTAATTGGTGATGAAATCTTATGAGTTTGGAATTTTAGGATGATTAAATGCATTATTTAGTAAAGTGTAAATAATTAAAATAAATTGTTTATAAGTTTAAGAAATGTTATTTCAATATCATTATACCGAAATATTGGTATGAATTTTATTGTGGAATTTTTACCTTTTTGTGTCAGGTTTACTATTCATGAGTTACTATTCACGGGTTTTATTCATGACAAAATTGGTTTCTTTTTCTAACCAAATTATAGTTGATTTATGAATATTACTCTTGAGATTAAAACTATATGTTGATCATATTATTTTTATTATCATATATAACATTTTTATAACCCTAATGATGATATTTCTCTTTGACTTGAGTGTAAAGATGGGTAGATTTTTGGTATGATCATGACTATGGGTTCTCTTTGGCCAGTAGTGCAAAGTTGAATTGTTGACTGGTATGATCATGATCATTGAATTTATAATTGAATATCTTTAGCTTAAGTGCAAAGGTGAAATAATCAACATGGTTATAATTATTGTTTATATAAATTCTGAAATGATTATATATTTCTTTGAGATATTAATATATTTGGCCTGTAATGCAAATATGAACTGTTGATGAATATATTTGGCCTGTAGTGCAAATATGAATTGTTGAGGAATATCTTTGGTCTGTAGTGCAAAGATGAATTGTTAATGAATATCTTTGGCCCGTAGTGCAAAAATGACGTGTTGTTGAATATCTTTGGCCAGTAGTGCAAAGATGAACTGTTGACAAATATATTTGGCCGTAGTGTAAAGATGAATTTATTAGTATGATTATGAGCAGGAACTGTGATTTGGTATAACTATGATATTTGATATTTCAGGTAAAGACATGTGATGAAAATTATCTTCGTCCTGGATGCGAAGAGAAATTTAGAACTACAATTATGATTATGAGTTATTCATATGATTGTGGACCAGAATTGTTGATTGATGTTACAGGGATAAAACATTGTCGGTGGATTTTTAACATGGAGAAGATAATAGACTTTATAGTCTATTTGACTCTTCTAATGTATTGCTCGTTCCGCTGCAACTATGGTTGAATTTTTTATAATCTACCATATATTCTAAATCTCTGATTTATTATTGATGAAGGCTATTGATAATTTAATTATCTTTAGTCATGATATTCTTTACTGAGCTAGTTGTGCTCACCCTTTTGCTTCACAATTCCTTTCAGGTAATAAGAGTGTAGTTGGGTCGAGCGGGGGTAACAGTGGAATAGAACGGTGGTCATCATTTAGTTGTTATATTTGGTGAATCAACTAGGGTGAGGCGAACCTAACGTTGGAAGGGTGTTTTGCCACTATCATACAAGATGTCTAATGACATACAACCTCATGTCATCATAAGACAGGGTTGTGCTCATCCACTTGCTGAGTATATTTACGAGCACTACCTATATAATCTTGGTATTTGTTAGAAGTATAATTCTCAATTTGAGACAGTGAAGATAATGATAAATCAAGAGAAGACTCACCATTGGGAAGAATATGATAGTAATCTTCTCGTTTTTCTTTGGGGTCTATTGGGTCAACCATGGATAATTCTGTGGCCATATGATATCTATCATAACCTAGAAGCATGGCCTCCCATGTACGAAGGTTTCCTTGAGCACTTCCCAAAAATTCTAATTTCTAAAACAGTTTTTGACTATACCTTTATGTAAGGTGTCACTGTGAGGTGATGTCCACGGTTGGGACATGTGTCACATTTGGTATATATTTGTATCCAAACTCACAGTATATGTGTTGTTGTATTTTGCACGACAATTATTGTAATAAAGTTGTAGTTATTTTCTGTACCATGTATTTGGCGATTCAGAATGGGTTGGATTGAATAGACCTATTTTGGGGGCGTCACATATTATGTTTAGGTTATGATATATTAGTTTGTTCGAAATTGTAATAATTATTTTAGATTGTGGTTTGAGATGGTTTGATATTTATTATGGTTGACTTGTGGTATTTATCAGATATTAAGACTATTATTTTGGGACTTTGAGTCTTGCTATTAAATTCATCAATTTTGTTATGTTTTGATTAATTTCTCTTTCTATTTCGAAAAGGGGGTGTTACAAGCTTTGTCCCTCAATGGCGCCTTCTCTTTCAATTTCAAAAAAACCCAAATGTGGCCAGAAAACTTACTTGCAGATCGGCCTACATATATGTATAATCTTAAGAATCAAAGCAAATTTGATGTCCCAAATTTCATCAAAAATCCAACTTTTAGCCAATAAACTCCATTAATCCGAGTTTGAAACTCACTGGGTTTTGTAAATCGGTGCCGAAAAACATCCAAATCATAGCATGAAAAAACCAGTCACGACAAAGAAGGAAGCAAGGATTTAGCCCAAATTTCTAACTATAAGCAGAAAACAAGTGATGATATGAACAATATCCTATCTATATATTGAATGTTTTCGCACTTTTATTATTATGTTGACGTAAGTGGGAGAATCATCGGAAGCTTTAAACAGAGAATCCGACCGAACAGAAATGGAATTAATTGAAGGAGAGAGAGAAAGAATGATAACTCGATGGATTTTGTATGAGAATGTAGAGGGTCCTTTACGAGTATATTTTTGTTCTTCATTAGGGGTGATAACCGAGCCAAGTAGTTCGGTACTCGACTCGAGATCGGCTCGAAAATATGATCCAAAGCTCGAATTCGAAGTTGATCCGAGTCGAATCTGATCTATACTAATTTTCTGTTTAATGATACACGAGTCGAACTCGAGCAGACCAGTGTTCGCTTGTATTAAGGTTCGAGTATTTCATTTTTTCTCAAACCGTACTCGATACCTGCTCGATGGATCATATTCGAATATTGGTCTGATCCATGCTAGTAAGCTAAATATGTGATATTTATATCAATATTTATAATTTATAAAGTGTAGTATAAAATTGTGTAAACTTGTACTTGAATAAATCAATGAATTAAATGTCAATTTATATTACATTCTTTATAATTTAAATACATAAATAAAAGTGAAAAAGTTTTATATATAAATATTAGTTAAGTAACCAATTTAGTATGTAGTGGTTCATTTTTAAGTGAAATGGTTCATATTCGAAACTCAATTTGAACTCGCTTTGTAAACGAGTCGAGTATTTACGAGCCGAGTAGGTCCGAGTAATGATCTGAATCGAATCTGGCGCGAAAATATAAATTCTTTATCGAATTCGAGCTCAATTTTTTCGAGTCGAGCCGAATCCGAGAATGAAAGTGTTCGTTCAGATTCGACTCGTTTACACCCCTATTCTTGATGGGGTATGTAAACTATTTGATTGAAATGGTAAGAATTTATTTATATATAATTTTTATTTGGTAATAAGAATTCAATTGCTATATATTTACTCATTACATTTTTATTTTTTAAAAAACTTGGGTTTAAATTATTCAATACTTTATTTGATAATTTGTTTGAATTATTTATTTTTATTTGTTGTACAATAAATATTATATTTAACTTTTTTTAATACGTCTAAATAAAATTATATACTTGTCCATAACTTAGAGGAGTTAAATAGTAAAAAACTGTTATTCATATATTTCAGACGTATCAATTATCAATCAACTTTTTTCATTCAGCTCATTCAGATTGTTTAAGCATTCAGAATTATTTAATTCAATTTTATCAAACACACTTTTAGTCATTCTTTTGAAGACAGAAGAAGTATTAGTTTAATTGTTCTTATCTTTTTCCCTTTTACGGGATTTCTTTACCCTTTAAGGGGGTTTTATTCCTCCTAGTTTGATATTTTTTTTTTCAATTTATGGAACCTCCTTCTCCTAGTTTGAGATTTTCTCATTCAACATTTTATTTTTATGATAACTTTTTTTTATCCTGTGCTCGTGTTGAATAACTGCACAATTCTATTTATTTTGTCGAGTTTTGAGTTTCAATTCGAGACGAAAGAATGTATCACCACGACTCTATTCATTAGTGAAAATTATTCCCTATTCTTATTTTAGAGTTTTGTCAAAAAAATAGAGAGGAAAAAAAATAATATGTGGATTCTTTTATTTAAATTATTAATGAAATTTGTTGATTTATTTCATTATTTAAAAAAAATACGGGTAACAATATTTGTGCACGATATTTATGCCTATTTAGTGCATATATAATTTTCATTTTTAATATAAAGATAACAAAAGCTATTAAACGTACTAGATTTTTTTTTTTAATTTCATTTTTAATAATTAATTAAATTAATAATTATATTTCTTGATCTATATTCCGTTCAAACTTGATAACCCAATTGAATATTAACCCATCCCAAAATATCAAATCGACCCGAGACACTCGCCATTTCCTTCATTTCCATTTCACATTTTTCACCCCCAAATTTTCTTCTCAGAAACGAACCCCAAAACAAAAGATCAAGAAGACCCCCATTAATTCTCAATGAACAATGGATGAAACACAAATGAGCAAAACCCATGACATTAGCTCCAATTTCTCGGAGAATTCAAGCCCAAATCCTACTCTTCCTGAAGAAATTATATCCGGGATACTCTCTAGGCTCCCCGTGAAGTCTCTCTTGAAATTCAGGTCTGTTTCAAAGTCATGGCTCTCTTTGATTTCCAGTACTCAATTCATCAAAACCCACCTCACTAAATCAATTGAAGACACTAAATTTACCCATCATAGACTCATTTTCAGCTCTATACGTCCTCACTTTAACCTCAAGAGTTGTTCTATGTACTATCTGTTTAATGAGCCCAGTACTGACGCTATTGAGCTTGATTATCCTATGCAAACTCCACATAATTTAGTTGTGGTGGTGGATTCTTGTAATGGGTTGGTTTGTTTAGTTTCTGAGGAAGATTCTATATTTTTGTGGAACCCATCTACTAGAAAATCAAGAAGATTGCGTAGCGCAGATATTAATATGGGATTTGGGTTTTATCCAGTATTTGGGTTTGGTTATGATGAATGTAGTGATGATTTTAAAGTAGTTGGGATCTTTTGTGTCTTTTGTAATGCGGAGGGTGATTGTGAATTTAAGGTGAAGGTTTATAGCTCAAAGGCTGATCGTTGGAGAATGATTGAGGATTTTCCTTTTGGTTTTCCATTGGATGATTATGGTAAGTTTGCAAATGGAGCTCTTCATTGGGCTGCTAGTCACGATATTTGTTCTAGTTCTCCACATTCGTGGATTATTGTTTCTCTTGATTTAGCAAAGGAGACGTATGGGGAAGTTTTGCAGCCTAGTTATGGAGAAGGTGAATACAATTTGATCTTGGGGGTTCTGGGAGAATCCCTTTGTATACTTCGTACTTATGGCAGAACCCTTATGGAAGTGTGGATAATGAAGGAATATGGTGTGAGAGAGTCTTGGATGAAACTGGTTACCATCCCGTATTTGGATGAACCAAGGTTCTTGAAAACTCGGTATTCACCACTAGGAATTTCAGAGAATGGTGACATTTTACTGGAGTTTGAGTTACGCTTATTATTGTACAATGCTGATGATAATACATTCAAGGATCCTGAGATTCTCAAGTTTGATGGCTGTCTTCAAGCAGATACTTACATTGAGAGCCTGGTTTCGCCCAATTTCTAAAGTTGGTCCTAGAGGCAACATCAGTTGCAAACAAGAAACGAAGGTTAATTTTGGTTATATCAGACTCTCTGTCTTTATCATTAAATGCTACTATTACTTCCCCACTGTTTTAGTTGTGCTTTTGAAGCTCGTAAATCTGCATTCACAATATACACAATTTTGATCTTCATAGATCACTTCTTATGCAGATTATTTTTGATGAAGTTTCTTTGCTTTTCTTTTCTTTTTTGGGTTGAAAATATGAAGTTTCTTATTTATTTTCTGCTATAGAAAAGGTGCCATTAAATAAATGGCTTAATCATGAAAATAAATCATGTTCGTAAGACGTCCTTTTGATCAATTGTATGATAAAAGTGGCGTGGTGAATCTTAGTTGCATTCCTGTTGAAATGTGGCATTCATTATAGACTTTATTATATCCATTTTTCGCTTTAAGGAGAAATAGTATACCTCTTTTAGATGGTATAAGCAATAAAGCGAGCCTTTATAAAGTACTCCTACGTATCCTTTTGGCTCTAATTCAAAATCTAACACACAATTATCAACCAATCTTAGTGAATATTGGAATTATGGATTCACATGTTAAGTATTCTCCTGTCATGCTTTGTTGCTTATTAAATGGCTTTCAATATCTTCATTAAGATATTTAGTGAGCTTTAACTTGAAGTGCAAATGAAATAAAGAAATCATGTGAAATGTGAAATTTACTCTATGGGAATTATGTTTACAGGGTATAGGGATAAAAGGAATTTTTACATGTGCATAAACGTGTTTGATTAACCTGGTTCATGACATGTGGATATGTTTTGTTGGTCAGTCCCTAACTTGACTTTCTAAAGCCATGAAACATAAGTGAGGACCATCAGTTTTATGTTGTTCTGGAATTTGTGTTTGCATGGACATGATGTTGTGGTTTATCTTTTCTCTCTAAAATGTTTGACGACATTTTCATCTTAATATTACAAATCATCTCAAACATCAAAGTTCTTGACTCGTGACCTTGTTATGGAAACGTCTTCTTGCAATACCGTGCAAAAGAATTGACGTGCTTTGAAATATAAATAGGTCTTAGAAAAGAAATTGACTTTTTAATATATTTATATTTTGGTGTAGTTCATTTCTGAACAAACCTTATTTAGGACCTGTAATTACAAAATGATTTAACCTTTCAAGCATACGTTATTATTTCTTGTAGCACGGATGCTGATTTTAGGAACAAAATATCAACGCATAATTATATGATCTTCTGATTCAGCTTTCTCATTGTTTTCATCATCTTGCAAATGTCAAAATTTTTAAATATTTTGGATTTTTGGGGCTACTATTTCCAAATGACATTGGCAGCATGTGAAGATGTTTAGATTAAAGTGGTTATTAGTAAACTAATGATATAAATGCCTACATGGCTTATAGACTATTTTTTGAGCAACTATAATATATTACTGGCCTGGAAATATATATTAGTGTTATACTCCTCGGTACACAAATGCCTAGTGGTTTGCTTTGGTTTTGATTTCAGGCCCTTGTGAGCTTTTGAATGCAAGGCTGGCTGATAAACAAGGACAATGAAATCAGTATAACAGTTTCTGTCTTCTTTCACCATTTTTCTTAATGCATTTTGTGTATTGTTACAATTACATATGACTTGCAAGTCTGGTTTGAATATTATTCTCATTTTATTGAATTGCAATATTATTAGTATATTTGGTGCCTGTTTTAGCCCTGGAAGATGAAACCTTTATAATAACTTGACTGCTTTTTATGTGTTTCTTCTATAAACAATATGATCAGCACAATGCAAAATGTATTCTCTGATTCTTTCAATGGTAATTACTTCAACATATCTCCATTTTCAGACCACTAGATTAATATTATTAGGCTACAAGTGGTTTTGAAAATCACTCATCTTTTTTGAATAAATATATTTCTTTTCTCCACATCATTATCTCTTAACCAGACAGGACAAAGAGTGAGCAAATTCCGCTCATTTATTTTTTCTTTTATATGAAATTTGTATTCTTTATTATGTGAGGTCGGATTGATTATTGTAATATCTCACCGTTAGTGTAAATTTAATAATATTATAATTGTAATTATTTAGTTGATCTTGACAATTGTACTTGTACTATATTCCCCAGTCGGGAATTTAAAGAAAAAATGTTGTGGAAATATTAATTTCTTAATAATATAATCAAATTTCACAAACAAGCTTCATATAAATAGGAAATTATTTTTATTTTTTTGATAATCGGGAGCTTCCTAACCACAGTCGGATTAATATTCACGAATTCGGGTCAACCTTTTCATACAGATGTTCCCGGTGACTATGAACCATTTATGGCCTTGATAAATTGTTGTTGACGGGAGTCGATTTTAAGATGTCCAAATTTACGACTCATCAGATAGCAATCTTAAATCATTGAGACAACTGCTGCTGGGGTTAAGAAACTTCAAATTTAAAAATCACATAGCCTCAATCTTAACCTAGTAAGACAGGGTGAGTGATAATAATTTTTAAAAGTAAAACTCTCATATATATATATATATATATATATATATATATATATATATTAATTTTCAACGCATCTCCAACCAAAATCCAGACGAACCCAACTCACTCCACTTAAAAATTATGTTAATTTTGCTACTTTAATTTGATGTTCTGAGGTATATTGGTCTATTACAAGAAGTAAATTATTGATATAAATTGGTGCTTTTGGAGTTACCCTTTTGTTAGTTTTGTTTAATGGTGCTACTCTTAGCTCTATCTTTAAGCTTTAAAATGATTCATATATTCATTTTTTGAATCCGAAAATTGACACTGCTTTTTTGGCATCATAATCAATTGTTGCTGCTGCTGCTGGTGGTTCTGATTGTGGTATAATCCAGATGACCCTTGGTAGAATTCTGGAGAATTTCTATTTGGGCTAAGTTATTGATTTTGATTATATATGTTGAATATATGGGTAATAATTAAGGAAGGGGTGGGGGGGAGTAGTGTAAGAAAAGAGTGAGAAATTCTAAGTTGAGCAAATCTTTTGTCTAATAAATTTGGTGCTACATTCATTTATTTACAGATTGCTTTTTTACCCAGAAAGTGTGCAACAGAGGAAGGAGATGGGAAAGAGAAAAAAGAGAAGAATTAAAAAGATTTATTAAATTTTATTTTTGCCACGTGTCAGTTGTTAATCTTATCCGTTTGTCTAGTTGACGTTTTTTTAACGGCATGATCACGGTTGATCTTAAATTTATAACGTCAAATATACTTTTGAAAGAAAAAAAATTTAAGATAAAAGTGGGATTTCGAGTCAGGACATTGTTGGACCTTTGCCCTTTTATAATATCTTTAAATATTAAAGATGTGTTTTTGTTTCATTTTTATTGTTAATTTTATGATTGTTCAATTTACCACCATGGCATTAATATGTAATTGTTAGGGTAAACATAAAAATATTGTATCATTTGTATTATTATCAATGGAAATAAATTTTTTATTTTTTTTGTGAAATAAGTTTTTTTAGTAAATAGACGCTTTTGCTTTTGTGGAACAGAGTCCGATAGAGGACATATATTTATCTAACAAAATACAAATAATTTTGAATTTCTCGTTCACTCAATAAATTATCTGGGCTGTCAAAAATTTGGAATAAATCTCACCGTCCATATAGTGCCGGAGGCACGGGACACAACTAGTATATAAATATTACTCCCTCCGTCCCAAGATAAAAGTTATGATTGACTTTTTGCGCATATTAAGAAAGAGGATAAAATGACACAATTGTCCATATTTAAATTTTCATTTAATTGCATAGTTTTTTGTACATTACTAGTGATGTTCCATAAATATGCATAGATAATAGAAATATAACAATTATTAATAAGGGTATTATATGTAAATTATTGTAAAAAATAGATCATTTAAAATAAGTAGACATTTAACTTGAGACAACCTAAAATAGTAATAAAGACTTTTATGGACGGAGGGAGTATTACATCTCAAATTATAACAACTGAATACAACCGTAAATACACATGGGTTATTATAATGTTGACTTGTGTAATTAAAAAGAACAAAACCTTGGTGACCAAGTTCTGAAAAAAATTAAGTATGAGACTCTATTTTGAAATATTACTTTGTCATAATAAAAATTCTATGCAAACATGACAATTGAACACCAGTGTTTTATAATTTTATCTATTTATATTTTAATACTCATCTTAGGATCAAAATATAAATAAGTGAAATTATAAAACACTCATATTAAAATCCATTGCAATATGGATCAAAATTATAAATAAAATGAGCAAGTGACCTATATGCATATTTTTCAAGAGTTTCTTTATTTATTTGTCTTTTTGCAGATTTTAAAAGAGAATTAATTACTAATTTCGTATTACCAAAAATAATATGTTGATGTCTTAAAAAAATTAATTAAAAAAATTATATTTATATTCACTAATTAAATTTCTTTATTTACGTTTGGATACTATACTAAACATTATTATTTTTACTTGTAGTGTAGCATAAATAGTAAAAATTTAAACATAAATATAATATTTATTTTAAGTAATTAGTCAAACTATTAATTATATTTCTAAAAATATATTCCATTTTAAATGTCTCTTGCAAAACAAATAGAGGGAGAGGGAGATTTTGGGTTAAGCTTGATAACCCAATTGACCCGTTGGGTCTATTTATAACAAAACAACCCAACCCAGCCCAAAATATCAAGTCGATCGGACACACTCCATTTCCTTCGTCTCCATTTCACCCCCAAATTTTCTTCTGAAAAAGTAAACAAACCCCATAACCATGGATGAAAACCCAACTCAGAAACAACGCAAGAGAAAGAATAAAACCCAAGAAATCACCTCCAGTTCCTCGCAGAATTTAATTTCAATCCCTAATCTTCCAGAAGAAATTATCGCCGAGATACTCTCAAGGCTCCCCGTGAAGTCTCTCTTGCAATTCAGGTCAGTTTCGAAGTTATGGCTCTCTTTGATTTCTAGCCCTCAATTCATCAAAACTCATGTTGCTAAATCAATTGCAGACACTAAATTAACCCACCATAGACTCATTTTGAGCTCTACCCATCCTCACTTTAACCTCAACAGTTGTTCTGTCTACTCTGTGTTTAATGAGCCTAGTACTGATGCTATTGAGCTTGATTATCCTATGAAAACTCCACATAATTCAGTTTGGGTGGTGGGTTCTTTTAATGGGTTGGTTTGTTTAGCTATTGAAGAGGATTCTATATTTTTGTGGAACCCATCTACTAGAAAATCTAGAAGATTGCGTAGCCCGGAGATTAATATGAGATTTGGGTGTTATATAATATATGGTTTTGGTTTTGATGAATGTGGTGATGATTTTAAAGTGGTTGGGATATTTTGTGTTTTTCGTAATGGTTATGCATATGAAACCGAGGTTAAGGTTTATAGTTCAAAGGCTGATTGTTGGAGGAGGATTGAGGATTTTCCTTTTGGTATTCCGTTGGATGATTCGGGCAAGTTTGCAAATGGAGCTCTTCATTGGGCTGCTAGTCGCGATATTAGGTCTGGTTCTCCAAATTCTTGGATAGTCGTTTCTCTTGATTTGGCAAAGGAGACGTATGGGGAGGTTTTGCAACCTAGTTATGGAGAAGGTGAATACGATTTGACCTTGGGGGTTTTGGGAGAATACCTTTGTATACTTTGTAATTATGGCAGAACTCGTACGGATGTGTGGATAATGAAGGAGTATGGTGTGAGAGAGTCTTGGACGAAATTGGTTACCATCCCGTATTTGAAGGAAACAATGACGTATCGGTATTCGAAACCGCTAGGAATTTCAGAGAATGGTGATATTTTACTGGAGTTTGAGTCACACTTAATATTGTACAATGCTAATGATAGCATATTCAAGGATCCTGAGATTCACAAGTTTGATGGCTGTCTAGAAGCAGATACTTATGTTGAGAGCCTGGTTTCTCCCAATTTCTAAAGCTGGGCTTAGAGACAGCATCAATAGCAAACGAGAAAGGAAGGTAAATTTTGGTTATATCATACAATCTCTTTTCATTATTAAATGTCTACTATTACTTCCCCACTTTTTTGGTAGTCCTTTTAAAGCTTGGATTACACATTTCTATTTACACAGTTTTGATCTTCTTAGACCACTTATGTAGATTATTTTTTTATGGATTTTCTTTTCTTTTCTTTTCTTTTTTTGGGTGGATAATATGAAGTTTCTTTTTTATTTTCTGGCTATAGAAAGGTGGCATTAAATAAATGTGTTAATAATGAAAATAACTCATGTTTGTAAGATGTCTTTTTCATCAATATGTTAAAATGATGTGGTGAATTTTAGTTGCATTCCTGTTGAAATGTGGCATTCTTTATAGACTGTTTTATATTCATTTTTTGCTTTTAGCAGAAATAGTATACTTCTTCCAGACGGTATAAGCAATAAAGTGAGCCCTTACAAAGTACTTCTTTTTCATTCACAATTTTAAGCCAATCTTAGTGAATATTGGAGTTATGGATTCACGTGTTAAGTATTCTCCAGTGCTTTGTTGCTTATTGATTTGCTTTCAATATCTTCATTAAAATATTTAGTGAACTTTAACTTGAAGTGCAAATCAAATAAAGAAATCACGTCGTGAAATTTACTACTATGGGAATTATGTTGTCAGGGTGGAATTTTTATTGAAGTGATGAGGGATAAAAGGAATTTTTACAAGCACATAAACGTCTTTGATTAACCTGGTTCATGACATGTGGATATGTTTATTGTTGGTCAATCCCTATGTTGACTTTATAAAGCCATGAAACGTAAGTGAGGACCATCAGTGATATCAGTGATGTGGTGGTTTATCTTTTCTCTCTAAATTGTTTGACTACATTTTCATTTTAATATTACAAATAATCTCAAACATCATAGTTCTTGACTCTTGACCTTGTTCTGGAAACATCTTCTTGCAATACCCTGTAAAAGAATTGATGTGCTTTGAAATTTAATCAAGTCTTAGAAAAGAAATAGACTTTTTAATATATTTATATTTTTCTGTAGTTCATTTCTGAACAAACCTTACTGAGGACCACTAATTGCAAAATGATCAAACCTTTCAAGCATACTTTATTATTTCTTGTAGCAGGGATGCTGATTTTAGGAACAAAATATCAACGCATAATTATATCATCTTCTGATTCAGCTTTCTCATTGTTTTCATCGTCTTGGAAATTTCAAAATTTTGAAATATTTTGGATTTTTGGGGCTACTACTTCCAATTTGAAGCAGAAGCAGTTGGATGTATCTATTCGGTTTCTCCTCGTTGTCTTGAAAATGTTCATTTTTTAAAAGCATTGAATTTTTAGGGCTACTGCTTTCAAATGACATTGACAGCATGTGAAGATTTGTAGATTAAAGTGGTCATTAGTAAACTAATGATATAAATGCCTACATGACTTATAGATTAATTTTTTGAACAACTATAATATATTACTGGCCTGAAAATATATACTAGTGTTGTACTCCTCGGTACACAAATGCCTAGTGGTTTGCTTTGGTTTTGATTTCAGGCCCTTGTGAGCTTTTGGATGCAAGGCTGGCTGATAAACAAAGGACAATGAAATCAGTATAACAGTTTCTGTCTTCTTTCACCATTTTTCATAATGCATTTTGTGTATTGTTACAACTACATATGACTTGTAAGTCTGGGATGTTTTAAGTTGTACTTTTAAAAGTTGTGATGATGATGATGATAATATGTAATAATGATGATACCCCTTTCAATATTATTCTCATTTAATTGAAGTGCTATATTATTAGTATATCTGGTGCATGTTTTAGCCCTGGAAGATGAAACCTTTATAATTTTTAATCTTTCTATAAACAATATCAGCACACTGCAATATTTCATGAAATTTCTAATCTCTCTTTATTTATGGCATCACAAAGGCCAAGTGAAATGAATCACTTCCCCCTAGTAAAGATATTTGCCCCCCCCCCCCAAATATCTCTCAAGTTTTCCATTGAAATTAAATATACTGGAATTCATTCCCTTACCCTTGCCCTCACCCCTACTCCTGATTTTTCTTATTTTGTCTTCAACCAATATAGACACTTACTAAATCATCTATTCCTAGTTTAATCAAACTTATAATATTAAAAAAAATTGAAAAAATAATTCTGAATAATGAATTTCTCACAATGTGTAAATGAGTATTTAAAGCTCTTAAAAGGGGGGCGAACAGCCCCCACAACTAGTTAATTATATTCATAAAAATATTTTTTTATGAATATTTTTTATGAATATTGGAAGTGCAACCCAAACCCAGTGATAAAGGGAAAAGCTAATCTAAGGCAATGCCTTAACCAAGCTTTGACTAAAGACATTTAGTAAAACATTTAGTAAAACGACATAATTTTATACAAAATTAATAAAACTAAATGTTTTGTTAAGTAGTCTTAGCCAAGCTTGGCCAGGCTATGCATTTTATAACACACCACTGATCTCATGTGCAGCAAGAAACAGAATAAAGCTAATAAAAACACCTGTAATATGCCAAAGTTTAACATCATTACAGAAATTGGAGAGTATAAGAAGGGCAAATACCAAAAGTTGTAATCCAGATTATCCATCCATTCCTAACAATTACATCCAGTGCAACCATTAGGAAGGATTCTTGAACAAAATGCTATGCTTCAAATACATCCAAAAGTTCTGATCTTTTAATATCGTCACCCAAGTCCCACCGATTTTCCTTCACTGTATCCATACTTGAATATCAGGCCATATAAGAGGGCTAACCTAACTTGAAAACTGAAAACTATGAAGATTTCTTCGGAGGAACATTATGCTGCCAAAAAGGATACGGTTAATCATCAACCTCAGTCCCAATAGCAAATTAAATTGATTTCTCATTCAATAAAATCGTAATAAAGAGGAGCCACCGGATGAAAAAGATAGTTAGAGTTTAGAGGTCAGATGTAAACCTAGCTCAACCATCCCAGCACTTCAAACCAATTGAACAACAGAAAGAATACACAGAAGAGATACAGTCAAATATTTTCACATACTACATGATACTATGAAAAGAAAACAAGGTACAGCCACAAACAAGTTTACTCAACACAACTTTTAGAAGGATTTTAAGGAATCAAATAAATACTACAACTATTACTTGCACGGCTTACCATGCATCTCAGTTATCTTCTAGTTTCTGCAATATGTAACATCTCATGGATGCCTATCTTGTAGAGGTACTCAAATTGGATTAGTGCTTGATTTTTAGCTTTCAAGAGTCTCTTTCATACATCCTTCCGGGGTCTCCAACCCCCCCTTCAGACGGCCTCCTGGTCTTCCCCCACTTCGACTCGTTACGAGTCGTCCAACGGAAAAGACTTTCTAAATGAGGTAAAAGCCGCCTCTCAGATCCCCCGACCGGTTCTACGATATAGACCAAAAACAGTTTACAACTTTCACCGTACTCTGCTCTCCAAAGAGCAACTCTTCTCAATCTCATCGTCCCTCTTCGTTATTGATCTATTTGTTGTTAATAGGTCAATAAGAGTATTAATTGTTTCGATAGATAACTCTTCTGTATTTTGTAGAGTCGTTCATTTTAATTTGGCTCTCATATTTTACCATATCGATCTCAACTTTTAATGCTGACCACCTCAACTTTGTAAGATTTTAATAATTTCCTATATTATGTCTCAAAATTGTTCTTTAATATCTAGTTAGTCCACAAGAAGGGAACCCTTAGTTAATCCAAATTCCAACATGCTATCTCTAATCTCCCCGTCGTGATAAATATTATTTTTTTTGGTCCTCCTTTTGAATAATTAAACCTAAAAGATCTAGTTCTCATTTTCCCCCATCTCTCACCCTTACAATCAGTCGTCAATATTTTAAGGGTCAACATAACCTTCTATGATGGAATCGATTAACAAAATAATGAGATCTTCATAATGGTTCTACCAAAACATATTACTCCATGGGATCTCAACTTTGGATCTTCTGGAAGGGTTAAATGATAAGGTCATTACTCCATCTTTAGTTGAAGTGAGGTCACCTTTTTGTATTCTTAACTCTCCGTAGATGCTAACCCTAAATATTATTGAAAAAAGGAACCTTTTGAATAATTAAACCTCAAAGATCTAGTTCTCCCCCACCCCCATCTCTCACCCTTACAATCTTGAGTTGTCAATATTATAAGAGTCAACATAACCTTCTATGATGGAATAGATTAACAAAATAATGAGATCTTCATAATGGTTCTTCCAAAACATATTACTCCACGGGATCTCAACTTTGGATCTTCTGTAAGGGTTAAATGATAAGGTCATTACTCCATCTTTAGTTGAAGTGAGATCAACCTTTTTGTATTCTTAACTCTCCATAGATGCAAACCCTAAATATTATGGGAAAAAGGGGAAACAGAAAAAGTAGTAGCAGAAATCCACAAAAAGCTTCTATCAACTTCAACTTCTAATCCTTAAATTGGCTGCCAAATCAAGGATAAAGCAATTTTGAATATTTGATGTTTAATCAACAGAAAAATGATGTAATCCAAAGCTTACCCAACATAATCATGGAGCAGGACAACAAACTTCGTATAAACAAAGCTTCCTCTCCTAACATGTAGCAAAACCAACTCAATCCCTGGTTATAACTAACTACAACACATTCTTAAACAAATTAATACATATAGATTCTTATTCAAGTTCAATTAGGTCTCCTTTGCTTGTCCAACATTAACCCCCCCCCCAAAAAAAAAATTTTTTGATTCTTATCTGGTTTATTACTTGCTTATCTTTCTTTTTTTAACAAGTAAAATTTTATTCTTAGGACGCCAAAAGGGTCTCCAACCAGTAATGTGAGGTATACAAAAAGGCAGTACACACGAAAAAGGTCTGCGTCAAGAAACAAAAAAATCCATGTACATCAATATCAAGAAAACACCCTAGGGCAATACAAAAGAAATACCCGCATCATGCCCCTAGATGAAACACCCTTAAAGTAATATATGAAACTACAGAACCGATTATTTTAACAAAAGAAAATAGAAACTCGTAACCAAAAATGGGATAAGGACAATACATCTCCCCTTTCCTTCGAAGGGGCATAGCCATAAACAAAGGGGCATATCCAATTCGCCTGATCTCTCTTATGCATTTTAACTCCCTTTCATGCACCAAAGAACTCTACTAGCGAGCTGGGCATCACTCACGCAAACCCTCTTTTAATTCAGACAATGAGAGAAACAATGTATGAATATATAGCAATGTGTATATACATATATATATATATATATACACACATATATATAGAGAGAGAGACCAATAAATAAGAATGAGCCAACAAAGAGATCACAGGAAAGAATAGATAAATTTCAAAACTTTCTACACTGTACAAATTTAGGCCTGTCAAAAGAATAAAGTCACAAAAAGTTGCACATTAAGTACATCATTTTTAGATCTAAGCATGTCATGTTATATAAATATTTAATTATTCCTTTTTGGGATAAAGTATAAGTCACTTACAAATTACAATAGGTATGACTGCTAAAACTCTTGCTGGATTGACAAATGAAATTACTATACAGTTAGCAAAAAAGAGAGAGAAGTTACCATTAAAAGTTTCACACAAAATACTCAAAATTTAATATAAGGAGAATAACACCTAAACAATATGTAAGAATAGGTGTGGTATCCCCCAAACAAATGCTTGTAGATATGCACAACTTATATTTACAATCAAGGCACAACAAAGAATTAAGATATTACCAATTGAGTTGCAATTTTTTTTTGGCAAGCTAGAAACATCAGTTGCATTGGCTAGTACTCATATCATGTACACATGGAGCTCAGTTTGTGATTCAACAATTGATTTACTACTAATACATGGTGGATATAATCTTGCTTCTAAAACAAACAGAATTATAATTTTAATAAATGTGAAATACAATGTATGATAATACAAACTTCTTGTCTATAAATCACTCCTACATCCTTCCAGGAATTTAAAGAGGTCTTTTTTTAGGGGGGGGGGGGGGGGGATGGATATAATACAAGAATTTATTGCGCTTTGACGAATTAAGGATAGAGTGAATCAGAATCCCATAATAAATGTGTATTGGTTGGTAGTAGTATTCCATTTCCAGTAATTTTGAAATAGAACTCTTAGGTTATTAATGATATAAAATACGTGCAACCTAAATCAACAGCATTGCCATTATATGCACTTAGACGATCAAATATTCCCACACATGTCACTATTAAAACTCATAGCGCAAAAAAATTGTACAAATTTGATGGAACATAATAAAGAAAACTGTGGTTTTGAGATCATAATACAAACCTAGGTATATTATACTAGAATATATAAAATAGTAAATTCAACACTAGGTGCATTACACACATTTAAGAAAGAATGGAAAGAGAAAGTCAAAGCCTATTTACCTTCTATTTCCTCTATGGCCGCCAGTGTTGCCTGTAGCTCGATGTCAGTCTTGGGAGAAACTAAGCTTTCAACATATGTATCCACAAAAAGACAGCTATTAGGATAACAAAGGCGGAAGTTGTGAATTTCACACTCCTTCAATGTATTATGTTCTGGATTGTACACCATTAAGCGGCTTGGAGATTCCAATAAAATTTCACCATTCTTCAAAATGCATAATGGCAATGAACACATATACTCTACAGGATTCATCAAATATGGGATACTAACAATTTTTGTCCAAGACTTTGCCACACAATTTTCCTTCATTAACCATAGATCAAAACGATTACCATAGTAACATCTTACAAAAAGTGATCCTCCCAAAGCTCCCACAGACCAACTAAAAAAACCCTCTCCAAAAGTAGGTTGTACCACCTCTCGGTATGTTTCATCTCTTAAATTAAGAGAAATAATATGTGAAGGACACTTCGCCCACATTCGCGGATTCGCTGTCCAATAAAGAGCTCCATTTGCATAAACACCTTCATTTTCATGAAGTTCAACACAAGGGAAATCCCGAATCCTTCTCCAAGTACCGGCCTTCACTGAATAAATCCAAACTTGATATTTTTGAACAAGATCAAACATACCAACAAAGACTCCAACCACTTTATAGTCATCACTAAAATCATCATACCCAAGTCCATATCTATCAATGCAACGATACTTGTTTTCAACATCCGGGAGTGGCAATTTCTTACCTTCTCTAGTACATGGATTCCACAAATACAAGTTATCAACATCAATTGTTATACACACCAACCCATTACAAGAGCCCTCAATGCAAAATGTAGCACGAGGGCTATGGATTCCAAATAAGTGAGGAAGCTCAACGGCATGAGGTTCATTTGGTACAGAATACAGTGGGCAACGCTTGAGCTCAAACCCAGAAATATCAGAGGATAAAATGAGCTGATGAAACTCAGTGTTTTTAGTGCATAAACCCATGTGGGTTTTGACAAATTTGGGATTGGAAATTAGAAAGCGCCATGATTTACAAACAGACCTGAATCGCAAGAGAGATTTCACAGGAAGGCGTTCCAGTATCTTGGTGATGATTCCAATAGGAAGGTAGGGCAATGGGGTTGAATCATCGCCTTCAATTTCTTCTTCTTCTTCTTCTTCTTCGTTCGGCATTTTGATCCTCCGTTAACCCTAGATCTTCGCTGTGACTAAGGTTTTTTGCTGCGGAGTAACATGCATACAAGGAGATTAGTGTCTGCAATTGCGCCAGGTATTATACACAACGGGATTTCTTTTCTTTTTCTTTTTTTGAAAAAGATAATACGAAATAGACTTCTTCTTTTGGAAGTAGGGGTAGTATTATACAATAGCTTCAAATTTAATTTAATTTAATTTTTATTTTTATTTTTATGTGTGGATAATAATAATAAACGAACTAGGCTGCTCACGAATTCAACTCATAAAATTTGAAGAAAAAGAAATCATCTCAAAATTTCATATAATTTAAATTGTTAAATAAGTTTCATTTGAAAAAAAATTCTTTAAAAGAATAAAATTTGAACAATGTGATATTACACTTAAACCCATCTCATCTCAAATAAGCCTGACCTGTTTAATGTTTAATTAAATATTTTTTTAATATTATTTATTATATTTCTAAATGAGTCGTACTTAAACTTGACTAGGCTTAGTTCTATAATTTTTTTTTTTGGACCGGTCCATATTTTGATTTTTTTTTCTTGCGACTACTACAAAATATAAAATATTTATTCCAACTGAATTCTTCCAACTGAATTCTTCCAACTGAATTCTGTTTTGTATATGTATCCAAATTGTACATAAAAATACTGTATTTTATAAAAATTTCAATTGAAATAAATACTATACATTTTTTAAAAGATACGAGAAAAGCAACAAGAACAAAAAAACTGTCTGCCAAGACTTGTTGAATAAACAATTTTGAATTCTGGTCCTTGCACTTTTTGTTATGTCTATTAACTGGACAACAAAGAGAATAACCAAAAAGATGAGTGGTAGCATAAGTCATCACCAAGACTATTCTCATTTTGTATGAAGTGAAAAACAGCATAAAGCTAATAAAAACACCTGTAATTTGCCATATCATTACAGAAATTGGAGAGAAATAGGGGGAAACATGAATCCAGTCCAGGCAAAAGTTTATACAAATATCCAAAAAAAGAAAAGCAAATACCAAAAGTTGTCATCACCCATTCTTAACAATTACATTAGGAAGGATCTTGAACAAACTGCTTTAAGTTTAAATACCTCCAAAAGTTCTGATCTTTTAATATTGCCACTCAAGTCCCGCTGATTTTCCTTCACTGCAACCATACTTGAACATCGGATCATATAACTTGAAAACTGCTAAATATGAATATTTCTTGGGGGGGAACATTATGCTGCCAAAAACGATATGGTTAAACATCAACCAGTTCAAATTGTTCAGTAAGCAAATTTAATTGATTTCTCATTCAATAAAATCGCAATAAAGCAATGATGGGAGGGGAGCCACTAGATGGAGGTCAGATGTAACCCTAGCTCAACCATCCCAGCACTTCAAACCAATTAAACAACATCAAGAATACACAGAAGAACTACGGTCAAATATTCTTAGTACATCACATGATACTATGAAAACAAAACAAGGAACAGTAGCGGTAAACAATTTACTTGAGACAATTTGTAAAAGGATTTTAAATAATCAAATAAAATACAAGAATTATTACTTTCACGGCTTACCATGCATCTCAATGTTTCAAATTTATCTCCAAGAAGTGCAATACATACCAACTCATGGATGTGTTGCATTTTAATTTGACTCTCATATTTTGCCATATCCATCTTTAACTCTTTACGTTAACCACCTCATTTTTGCATTATTTTAATAATTACCCGTTTTATGTCTCATAATTGTTCTTTAAAACCTTGTTTCATCTTCAAAAATATAAAACACCAGTTACACCATTGAATACACAACACGGGATTCCTTAATTAATCCAACATATTATCTCTAATATCTCCCTCGTGATGAATACTTTTTGATATGCTCCTCTTGAATAATTAAACCTCGAAGATCTACTTCTCATTTTTTCTCTCACCGTACAGTGTTCAGTTGTCAATATAATAAAGGTCAACTTAACCTTCAATGATGGAATCAATTAACAAATAATGAGATCATCATAATGGTTCTTCCAAAACATATTACTCCATGGGATCTTAGCTTTGGATCTTCCGTTAGGGTTACAATAGAAGATAATTACTCCATCTTTAGTAGAAGAAGTGAGGTCAACATCTTTGTATTCTCAACTCTCCATAAATGCTAACCCTAAATATTATTTAAAAAGGGAAAAAAGGGAAAGAAAAGAAGAAGAAATAATCCACAAAAAGCTTCAATCAACTTCTAACTAATAATCCTAAATGGCCTGCCAAATCAAGGATAAAGAACCTTTAAATCTTTGATAATCAATCAACAGAAGAATTGACATAAAACAAACCTTACCCAACATAATCATGGACCAGGATAACAAACTTTTTTCTAAACAAGCTTCCTCTACCGCAGATATAGCAAGACCAAAACAATCCATGATTCTAACAAGAACACACTGTTTAATCACATTAATACCTACAGGCTCAACGTCAATTAGGTCTCCCTTTCTTGTCCAAAATGACCCCAAATTGATTCTTACCCGGTTTATTACATATATTCTTTTTCTTTTCTTTTTAAACAAGTCCATTTTATTTTTAAAATGCCAAAAGGGGCTCCAACCAGTCACGTGAGGTATGCTGTACACAAAACGTCAGTACAACACAAAAAAGGTCTGCACCAAGACACAAAAAATCCAGTACATCAGTATCAAGGAAACACCCTAGGGCAATACAAAAGAAACACCCGCATTGTTCCCCCAGATTAAACACCCTTAAAAGTAAATATAGGAAACTACAGAACCGTCTATTTTACCAAAAAGAATAGCATTATAACCAAAAATAGGATATGAACAATATATCACTACTTTCCCTCGAAAGGGAATAGTTAGCCATAAACCTTTGGGCATAATGGCATATCCACTCTGCCTGATCTCTTTTATGCATTTTAACTCCCTTTCATACAATAAAAGACCAAAATGAACTTTAAAGTCAATTTGAAAATGCAACCTAGGTCAACACCATTGCCTCTAAATGCATTTAGACTATCAAACATTCCCAAATAAAGATGTACAGATTTGACAGAACATATTACAGAAAACTTTATGGCTTTGAGATCATAAAACATACCTACGGATATTATACAACAGCATAAAAGATAATAAAATTCACCACCAAGCACGTTACATACATTCCAGAAAGAATGAAAAGAGAGCCAAAGTCTAATTACCTTCTGTTTCCTCTATTGCTGCCCGTGTCATCTGTAGCTCAATGTCAGTCTTGGGTGAAACTAAGCTTTCAACATATGTATCCACCAAAAGATGGTGATAATTCATGCGGAAGTTGTTAATTTCACAATCCTTTAGTGTATTATCTTTTGAATTGTATAACACTATACGCTTTTCTGAGTTAAATAAAATTGCACCATTCTTCAAAATGCATAATGGCATTGAACACATATACTTCATAGGACTCATCAAATATGGGATACTAACCATTTTGGTCCAAGACTTGGCCACGCCATATTCCTTCATTAACCACAGATCAACACGACTACCACAGGCACATCTTACAATAAGTGAGCCTCCTAAAGCTCCCACGGAAAAAGTAAATTTACCATCTCCATAAGTAGGTAGAGCCACCTCTCGGAATGTTTAGTCTCTTAAATCAAGAGATATAATATGTGAAGGATACCTCACCCTCGGTGTCCTATGCCGTTTTGCTACCCAATGAAGAGCTCCGTTTGCATAAACACCATCATTTCCTTCAATTTCAGCACAAGGAAAATCCTGAATCCTTCTCCAAGAACCAGCCTTCACTGAGTAAACCCAAACTTTATAAACTAGATCAATAAAACCAGTAAAGAGTCCCACCACTTTGAAGTCTTCACTTAAATCATCATACCCAAGTCCATATCTATCATCCAAGATATAAACCAATTCAACATCCAGGTTCGGAAATTTCTTGCATTCTCTAGTACATGGATTCCACAAATACAACTCATCAAGATCAATTGTTACACATACTAACCCATTGCAAGAACCCACAATGGAAAATGTAGAACGAGGCCAAAGGTTTCCAAACGAGTGATGGAGCTCAATGGCATCAGCATAAGGTGCAGAATACAGTGGACAACACTTGATCTCAAAATCTCCAGGCATTTCAGCGGATAACATGAGATGATGAAACTCATTGTTTTTAGCGGATAAACCCATGTGGGTCTTGACAAATTTGGGACTGGATATTAGAAAGCGCCATGATTTACAAACAGACCTGAATCGCAAGAGAGATTTCACAGGTAGTCGTTCCAGTATCTTGGTGATGATTCCGATATCAAGGTAGGGCAACGGGGTTGAGTCGTCATGTTCAATTCTTCTTCTTCGCTCGGCAGGTTGACCCTCCGCTAACCTTAAATCTTGAATGTGTCTAGGATTTATTGGTTCCATTCTTCCTCTTCGCTCGCCAGCTTGATCCTTCTCCAACCCTAGATTTTGGTGTGACTAAGGTTTCCTGCTAGGGAGAAGTTAATTTGTAAAGGAAATTAAAAGAAATAAAAAATCATTCACAACGATGGATACTTAACCAGAGTTGTAAACCAACTAGACCGTTCGCAAAATTCACCCGACTTGGCAAACTCATTTTAGTAATTAATTAATTTTTTAAAAAAAAAATATTATGATAAAACTAAACTATTAAATTCGACTAGGTTCGGTTAACTTAAACTCGACTTGAGCTCAATTCGTTTATTTAACATGGTTGATTTCGTACATTAAAGTGGTGTTTGATAAAATTAGATAATTAATATCTGAATGGTTAATATATTTTAATAAAACTAAATTATCTGAATGAAATAACATCTGAATTCAACAAATTGTTTGATAACTAAAAGATGTAAAATATCTTAATGACACTATTTTACCATTTTAACACTAAGTTATTTAAAAATTTTATTTAAATGATCTTAAAATTTGAAATTGAAGGAATTCAATATTTACTGAGACTATTTTTGTCCATACATTTTAAATAAACTATTAAGATGCAACTCTTAATAGTTAAGATTTGAGTTTATGTTCTAACTATTAAGAAGCAAAAAAAAATTATCAAACAAGATTTACTTCTATCAAAGACATGTAAATTAAGAGGCATTCAGACAAGCACCACCTAAATCTCAAATTCGATTAAACAACGACTCGACTCGTTTAACTTTTAAATGAGTTCTAACTTGGCAAGTCAATGTCCGACTTGACTCGACTTGTTCACAGCTCTAAATTGGAGTGTGTTATTCCCAAATGCACAAAATGATCTAAAAGGAGTGGTTAAATAGATCTTTTAAAACTTGTGGTTTAGAGATTTATTAACAATGTTAAATTAAGCAAATTAATTTATTAATTATGCACAGCAGAATGATGTTTTGAAACACTCCTTCAGATTAATAATAAGTTTTAAATTTAGTGTAAGAAAGTGTAGACAAGTCACAGGGATAAAACGAGATAAATTTAAATACAAAACGTGGAGAAGAAACCAAGTGCAGTAAAGAAAACGACACAAATATTTTTAAGAGATTCGGAGTACAAAAGTCTCGTAATCATCTCTTATACTGCAAGAGTGAATCTATTATATATACTAAATCACAGTACATGACATAATATTTTGACATATGTCATTCTATAAATTCAACATCTGTCCATCCTATTTAATGCTCCTTATAATCCTTGAAAAAAATACCCTTGACAAACAACTTCGTAAAAAAATACTCTTGCCAAACAACTGAAGTTCCTAATTCCCCTGAATCTGTAATCATACATTCAAATGTCAGCAATTATCTTAATTATATCCTATCCTTTTTAAAATTATGGATAAATAATAATAAACCAAGTAGAATTTAATCTTTTCAACAACCAATCATCAAAATTTTATATGGATAAAACTTCTTAACTGAATTAGAGTTTGAAATAATGTTAATGATCACCTGACCTAATATATACGTATATTAATCAGGCTAATTGTTTATTCTCATAAGTAAAGAGCAACCATGGCTTCTTCTTCTTCTTCACTGTCAATTTTTCTCTTCTTTTCCGTTTTGTCTCTCTGTCTTTCTTCTACTTATGACATTCACGTTTTGCACGATGGAAGAGCCATCACCATTGATGGTGAATGGAAACTAATATTGTCTGGTTCAATTCATTACCCGAAAAGTACGGCTGAAATATGTACCTAACTATATATATATATATATATATATATATATATATATATGTTTACGTGGAGTAACAAAAATTATTTATATTTGTGTTAATGTATTGCATGCATGTATTTAATTTTATTCGAAACATAATTATATAATTGTTTTGTTGTTATTATTTGCTAGATGTGTGGCTGGATTTGATTAGAAAGGCTAAAGAAGGCGGACTCAATACAATCGAGACGTATGTTTTTTTGGAACGTCCACGAGCCTCTTTGTCGGCAATATGATTTTTCCGGAAACTTGGATGTTATAAGGTTTATCACCAAGAAATGAGTTACTTTCGGAATTTAGCAATGTTTATATTACCTCAGTAGAGTCCTATAACTACGTAGGATGCCAATGAGCTGTAACTCCATACTCTAAGTCCTCAAGAGGAAGAGGGCAAATCTCTTTTTAGTGTTTAAGGTGGGATTAAGCAAGGAACATTATTGTGCTACTAGGGGTTTGTGTTTGAATGTGTCTTTGTGCAATATGCCCAAAGATATGTTAAGTATATATCCTGTTTATTCCTCCTCAGCACTCTGCATAAACTGAAACCCACTGAATATTGAACCCCCAGATGATTAGCTATCCAAGTGTATCAAACACCGGATTATAAACTGGAGGATGTGGACTGAAAATTGGACTGGATGGTTGGTACATTTTTTCAAATTATTAATTTTAGGCTTCAACTTTTATCATGTACAATTATTTATTGTTTTATTAATAATTTTAGGTTTAAGTATTAGGGTGTTAAAGATCCATATTGTACAACTGAGGATGTTTCTTTTGTGGTTGCTCGATTTTTTCAGACGGGGTGGTTCATTCCAAAACTATTATATGGTTAGTTTTGTTATTGATTAATTGTTTGTCAGATTTTTTGATGGTAACTTTGAGTCTTTGATGAGATACAAAACAAAATGGGTTTTGATGGTAACTTTGAGTCTTTGATGAGATGGCTTCAATTTGGTTATTGAGATTCCAGATTTAAACTCCATTTTATGGATGTCAGTCATTGAGTTATTTATATATTTATAAATTTTGAGTCGAGTGGCATTCTGAATGGTGCTTTGGTGCTTTGGCAGATTTCGGGAGATTTGGTGAGCCTTCTTCCCAGTAGGTTTACTTTAAAGCTTATGTACCTGAAGGAATTATGCTGAGATAACTACAATTTGACACGGTGTTAAGTGATGTATATTGGTCTTCAACATAGACATGAATAGACCACAATCTTTGATTTTGTTTTCAAACATGTTCCAAGTAAGAGGAGATAAAATTAAAACCTGCTTTCAAACCTGTTCGTTTTTTTAATTTTTTCTGAAATACATACAAAAAATTATATTTTTAAGAAATTTTTTAAACCTCGCATACCCTTTTCTTCTCTTTTTGTTATGAATTATAAAAAATTAAGTTGAGGCAACCCTTTCTTTGCAGTAAACAAAATACAAAAGTAGCAAATGACAGGAAAATAAATCAGTTGGGTATACTTTGGTCAAGAAAAACTGAAAAAAAATTAAAAAAAGGGTCGAGTAGAAAAAATGATTTGTCCACAAGTTGAGGTCACTTAATTTGCCATTAGCTTAAAAGCAATAGTCACATACTTAGAGTGTAATGTACAAACCGGTAAACTCTCACTAATATACTATATTTTAATCATCGCACAATAATATACTATTTTCTTATTATATTTTAATTTATTAATTGTACGCACACATTTATTATTAAAAAATTGAATAATTCCGCCGCAACGCGGGGGTTTGTATCTAGTATTACACTAAGAAAGGGTAATCACTCATATTACAGTTGACTAATAACTGCTTACAATTGATTCAGTAAGAATCTTTCAAATCACACGTACTTAGAATATACACAGATCACCAAGATCGAATCACAAAGAAATTGAGTTATTTAAGACGTTACTAAGTAATATTAAGTTTCTTGATTACAAGACTTGGTATCAGTTCATATTTCTAAATCGTAGAGTTAGTAGATTATGATCTCAAACAAATAGCACTTCGACTTGGTCAATTTATTTATGTATGCCTCATTTGATTGTTTGAGGTTGCTCGTTTTTTATAGTTTCACCTTGGGGTCTTCTCGTTGTGATTTAATTGTTATTCCATTTTGACTTGGACACATGTCGATTTCTAATTATTTAACTTTTAAATGTTGTCGGATATGACCATTTCAGGTCGTTTTATCGTACTCTGTCTAGTGCATATGTAGTCGCGTGTTGTTGTCCTTAGTAGATATAGTTGTTCAGGAATATCTTATCCTTATCGACAACCTTTGGGAGAATCATCCTTGTGATCTTCAGTCTTAGACTCTTAGGTGTAAGAAATTGTCATAACTTGTAACGCTCCCAAATTCGGGTCCCTTGAACCTCGGACCCGGTGCATTACTATACAACCTTCATATGAATATTTATAACATTTATTCATAAAATAATGAATACAACCTCACTTTGATACCAATTAATACATTAATTCCTTCTATTTTCAAAATCTGCAACATTTACACACTGATGTTACACTTTTAAATCATTTCAATTTAAATTATACATTTCAAGTTATAAATAATATTTTTCACTTAAATATATTGATTTTAAGTATCCATGAACTCACAACTACACTTGACTATTCTTCTATGCAATGTTTTTCGACTATGCATTTACAATACGTTATATGAACGTTATCTAGCATAGTTGGAGCTATACGAACAACTTCAATAAGTACTTCTTCCTTTTTCCTTTGTCCATCCCGAATCCTTCAATCCGGGCTGGCCCAAACAGGCTGAGCCAAAACGGCTTAAGTTTTCGTGGGCTAAAAAAGTGAAGTCCAAAACCCGCATTTTGACGGGCGGACCAAGCCATCGTCGGGCCGTGCCAAAATGGCCTAGATTTTGACGAGCTGAAAAAATAAAACTCAAAGCCCACGTTTTGACGGTTGGGCCGACCCACGGCCTTGGGCCGCTTTTTGCCAAGTCTAATGATGCCATGGATAATTTAAAGCTATTAAGGGGCTATTAGAATATTGCACAAGATAATATTTATCAGACAAACATTACAAAGAATTCAGAATGTGAGATATCCTGCCAAATGATATGGCAATCTCCCCGACATATATCAATCCCAAACATAAAAATAATTATTCTTTTTTTATAGGATTCTGCAACCTCTATCCTCATTTTGTGTATGCAGTAAGAAACAGCATAAAGCTAATGAAAACATCTGTAATATGCCAAAGTTTAGCAACATTGCAGAAATTGGAGAAAAATAGGGGGAGACATGAATCCAGACAAAAGTTTATACAAATACCCAAAGTTTTATGATTTTATCAAAAAAAGAAGAGCACATACCAAAAAGCTGTCATCTAAATTATCCATCCATTCTTAACAATTACATTCAGTGCAACCATCAGAAATGATGCTTGACCAAAATGCTTCAAATAGCTCCAAAAGTTCTGATCTTCAAATATTGCCACTCGAGTCCCACTGATTTCTCCTTCACAATATCATACTTGAATCTCAAGACCATATAAGAGGCCTAACACCGAACATGAAAACTGCAAACTAGGAAGATTTCTTTGAACAAAGCCATGATGGGAGCCACGAGATGGAAAAGCTAGCTCAACCATTCCAGCACTTCAAACCGATTGAACAGCAAGAATACACAGAAGAGCCACAGTCAAATATTCACAGCACATTGCATGATACTATGAAAACAAAACAAGGAACAGCCGTAAATAAGTTTACTTGAGACAACTTCCAAAAGGATTTTAAGGAATCAAATAAATACCAGAGTTATTACTTGCACGACTTAGCATGCATCTCAGTTCTCTTCCAGTTTTATCTTCAAGAAGTGCAATATGTACCATCTTATTTGTGTGTTCCATTTTAATTTGGCTCTCACATTTTATCATATCCATCTTTAACTCTTTATGTTGACCACCTCATTTTTGAAGATTTTAATAGTTACTCGTATTATGTCTCATAATTGTTCTTTAAAATCTTGTTTCATCTTCAAAAATATCAAACATCATTCAACACACAACACAGGATTCCTTATCTAAGCCCGCATATGTTCACTTGAATAATTAAACCTCGAAGTTCTAGTTTTCATCCCCCCCCTCCCCATCTCTGACCCTAAAGTCTTCAGTTGTCAATATAATAAGGGTCAATGTAACCTTCAATGACGGGATCGATTAACAAAATACTGAGATCTTCATAATGGTTCTTCCAAAACATATTATTCCATGGTGGGATCTCAGGTCTGAATCTTCTGTTAGGGTTGCATGATAAAATCATTAGTCCAACTTGAGTTGAACTGAGGTCAACCTCTTTGTATTGTTAACTCTCCATAAATATTATAGAATAAGGGAAAAAGCGAAACGGGAAAGAAAAGAAGAAGAAGACATAATCCACAAAAAAGCTTCAATCAACTTCAATTTATAATCCAAAATGGCCTGCCAAATCAAGGATAAAGAAACTTTAAATCTTTGATAATCAATAAATAGAAGAATTGACATAAAACAAACCTTACTCAACATAAACATAGAGCAGGACAATGAACTTTATATAAACAAGCTTCCTATATACCTCACATGTAGCCAGACCAACTCAATCCATGGTTCTAACTAGAACACATTCTTAATCACATTCAATGTCAATTAAGTTTCCTTTTCTTGTCCAACATGCCCCAAATTGATTATTACCTGGCTTATTACTTACTGATCTTATTTCTTTATTTAAACAAGAAAATTTTAATTTTTAGGATGCCAAAAGGGACTCCAACCAGTCATGTGAGGTATACAAAAAGGAAGTACAACACAAAAAAGGTCTGCACCAAGAAACAAAAAAAACCCATGTACATCAGTAGCAAGGAAACACTCTAGGGCAATACAAAAGAAACACCCGCATTATACCCCCAGATTAAACACCCTTAAAAATAAATATAGGAAACTACAGAACCGCTTTTTTTTTTACCAAAAAGAATAGCAAACTCAACCAAAAATGGGATATGGACAACATATCTTTACTTTCACTCAAAGGGGAATAGTAAGCCATAAACAAAGGGGCATAATGGCATATCCACTTTGCCTGATCTCCTTTATGCATTTTAACTCCCTTTCATGCACCCAAGAACTCCACTACTGAGCTGGGAATCACTCACGCAAACCCTGATGTTGACTTCAGTAAGTTAGGCCAGCACGAGACAAGTAATTGAGTACTCCACATCAGTTTGCCATGAGTGAGACCAGAACTAGTAACAAGCTTATAAGTTCTCTAAACAAATTTTGCATATAACAGTTTCTTCTTGATCGGTCAATTAAGATTAAAACCACACACAAGTAGACAAAAAGAGAAACAACACATAAAATATATATACCAATGCATATATATATATATATAGAGAGAGAGAGAGAGCAATAAATGAGAATGAACCAATGAAGAGATCACAGGAAAGGATAGATAAATTTCAAAACTTTCCACAATTTGCAAATTTAGGCATATTCAAAACAATAGTGACACAAATAGTATACATTAAGTACATCAAGTATTTAATTATTATTTTTTGTTAAGATAAAAGTGTAAGTTACTTACAGTAGGAATGACTGTTAAAATCCTTACTGGATTGACAAATGAAATACTATAAAGTTAGCAAAAAGAGAGAGAAGTGACCGTAGGAAGTTTCACACAAAAAATTCAAAATTTAATAGAAGGAGAATAACACCTAAACAGTGTGCAAGAATAGGTATAGTATCCTCAAAGAAATGCTTGTAGATAGGCTCTACTTATATTTCCAACTAAGGCACAACAAATCGAGATATGACCAATTTGGGTTGCAATTTTTTTTTCACATGTTAGAAACATCAGTCGCATTAGCTAGTACTCATATCATTTAAATGTGGAGCTCGATTCGTGATTCAAAAATTAACTTACTGCCGATACACGATGGATATCATCTTCCTTCTCAAACAACCAGAATTAAAATAAATGCGAACTACGATGCATTACGAAACAAACATCTGGTGAACAAGTCACTCCTTGTACATCCTTTCACGAATTTAAAACAAGAACCCACCCATTGCAAGAACCCACAATACAAAGTGAAGCACATGAGACGATGGAGCTCAATGTCATCAACACAAGGTGCAGAATACATTGGACAACACTTGAGCTCAAAATCTTCAGGCATATCAGCGGATAACATGAGACGATGAAACTCATTGTTTTTAGCGGATAAACCCATGGTGGGTTTTGACAAATTTGGGACTGGAAATTAGAAAGCGCCATGATTTACAAACAGACCTGAATCGCAAGAGAGATTTCACAGGAAGGCGTTCCAGTATCTTGGTGATGATTTCAATAGGAAGGTAGGGAAATGGGGTTGAATCGTCGCCTTCAATTTCTTCTTCTTCTTCGTTCGTCATTTTCGTTGTGAGGTTTTTTTGGCTGCGGAGTAACATATCTCATCATCATTCATTGTTGAGATTTGGTTCCAAACCCTTATTTAATATTTTAATATATGTATAATAAGTTAATAACTTTATAATTTCACCATTTTGTATTTTATATACCTATTTGTATAATATATTATACTAGCAACAGTCTCGTGCCTCCGACACTATAGACGGTGGAATTTATCCCAAATTTTAGACGATCTAGATGATTTATTAGGATGAACTGAAAATTCAAAATCATTTGTATTTTGTTATATAAATATGGATACCATACCACACTAAGGACGTGTTTAATTAGTAGTAGATGACGGACTGATTTAATCATTTAATACGTTTGTTTCAAATAAAAATCTTTTAAATAGTTGAATCGGTCAATCATTCAGACAATTTGGGCAGAATGACTAAGTCCATTTTTGGCAGAATGAGTTGAATGATGGCTGAATGATTTTTTTTCTTTTTATAATATTAATTATTATATTAAGTAATATTAAATAAATTTACAACAATTTTGAATTTTTTCAGGGGGGTAAAATAATAAAATTTTGTTATTCAAATATTTCAGACATGTTAGTTATTAAATAATTTTTTTATTCAGATTCAGCTCATTTAATTCAAATTCATTCAATTTTTATCAAACAACCCTAACATTATTTTTGATTTATTTATTTATATTACCATAATTAATCAAGGTATGTAGCATAAAAAGGGACTATAGCATTTATTCATAAAAGTAAGGGGGTATTTGATAAAAACTGAATGAATCTGAATCTGAATGAGCTGAATCTGAATGAAAAAAATTGTTTGATAATTGACATGTCTGAAACATCTGAATGACCAAAATTTTACCCCTCTAAAAAAATTTAAAATTGTTCTAAATTTATTTAATATTACTTAATATAATAGTTAATATTTTTTTAAATTTTTTAATGTTTTTTACTTTATTCAGCCGTTCAGCTCAAAAAATCTGACTTAGCCATTCAGCTCGTCTATCTTACCGATTCAACCATTCAGACCAAAACAAACGCACTGACCGATTCAGTCATTCAGATTCAGCTCCATTCAGTTCTAAACAAAACCCCCTAAGTGTAACATTGCTAAACGATAAATGTTTAGAGTCAAAAATATTTTTTTATAATAAAGGACGAAAAGAGTAACAATTATGAATACAATAAGTCTATTATCACATAAAAATCGCTCGCATATTGCTCATATATACTAACATGCATATTGGTATGGCCCACGTGCAAAGCAGGTCATGTGAATCATACCAATATATATGTGAGTGATATGTGAACGATTTTATGCGATAATAACAATGCTTTTTATAAATATGAAGGGATATATTAAAAGATAGTAACGTCTATATTGCTAAAATAACTTAATCTGATAATTTTAAAAATAATTCTACTATCACATAAAAAAGAGAGATATAATACTCACATACACACATGCATAATTGTGGGTTCCACATGTCAGGTAAGGGCCCACAGTGTGTATGTGAGTATTTTTTATGTGATGATAGCATTGTTGTAATTTGAAATGAGTCAGCTTAAACAACTATGAGCTCGTATCACATAGGCAGTTGACAGTCTTAGGAATAACTAATAGGGGTCTTTACATAAGTATACAACAAATAAAAAGTAATTACAAGAAAATTGCATCAACCAAATAATTATAAAAAGAGTGTAATTAGGAGCCATATTACAAAAAATAGTACAATTCACACTAATAAGAAAACCTAAAATCAATGACAAATAACTGCCATAATTAATAATTCAAATTCAAATATTTAGATCTAACAACAAAAATAAAATCAAATTCAAAATAATAATTCAAATTTAAATATTCAAATTCAAATCTTCATCTCCCTCACATACACTTTGAAATAATAGTCTGCCACTACACCGCCGCTACACCTCACATACTCCGCCGCTACACCGCCGCGAATCTCCGTTGTCCAAAACGCCAATGACAATAAAAAGAAAATTTGCCCTACAAGAAATTTAAAAATAAATAGATGTAACTTTTAATGTTTTGAAGTTTTTTTATAACTATTTTGTTACTCATAAATAATAAAATGGTTACTGTAAGACCCCAACTTTTTGAATAAAGATTAAATTTTCTCGAAATATATTTTTGAATATTATAGTGTGGATTTGATATAATGTTATAGTTGTGGGTAATATTTATAAATTTTGCAAAGTAAGCAAGTTGTTATATAATATTCGATTGGTCGGGAAATATTCGTTTTAACAGGGAATATTCGTACAACGGCACAATCATTGGTGGACCCCCACAACAGAATTATTGTTGGATTGAGAAAATGACAAAAATACTTTATGAAAATAACGGCGGAAATTTTACCGTTAACTGTTGAACTACCCGGCAGTAAAAATACAGTAATATGCATGGTTGCATAGTAGCACACGGTATTGATTATTGATGCTTACGTGAGAAGTCACTCAGTTATACTCAATTATTGCTACAGTAATTGCTGCATCATATCTCTCATATTATTGATTCGATTATTGTCATAGTATCATCTGCATAATATGTTATTTTATTAAATCAATAATTGAGACGACAAAGTTATTCATATTATTAAATTGCAATATTTACAATGTCTAGAAGTTCTGTCAATGAGAGGTTTGGTCACCTAATTACGCGCCAATAGGGAGAAATCCTTATTGGAAAGCCCCCTCTTTCCGAGGAACGACCTGGTTGATAAATATTGTGAGTTATAATATTAATGATGAATGTTATTAAAATTGAAGTTGTGTTCGGAGTTGAATTTGGAGACGCGGATGTGATATTTGAGTCCGGAACGATAAAATTAGTAAAAATAGTCAATAAACACAAAATTTTTCAGAATTCACTATTTGGTCAAAAAGTCAACAGTTGACTTTTTCGGGAAAATTCAAACTTTGAAATTTCAAATTTTATATTTTTGATAAAAATGATTTCATTGTGTTGGAATTATTTGTGTTAGTGAAAATCGACAATTATTTTGATAATAATTGATGTCTAGAGGTTATATTGACCAATCGGGTATTTAACTAGATAAATGAGCAATTGATTGCTATTATTTCACATGATTATAACTATTTGTTCACATGTGTATACTATTGTTTCAAATTCTTGTTACTATTAGGGGAGTTGGTGCAAGATTGATAATACTTGCATGACTAAGTTAAAAATAGAGGTATAGATGGAGGTTTTATGCTGTAATTCGTATTTTCACATGTATATAACTATTGATTCACATAATTTACTATTGAATTACATTATTTACTATTAGGGGAGGTGGTGCAAGTTTGATAATACTTCCATGACTAAATTAAAAATAAAGGAAAAGTTGAAGGTATTGTACTGTAATTTTTCGAGCCCCAAAACTTGCAATTATCGAAACTATATTTTTCTATAAATAGAAGCTCATTCTTCCTTCATTTCTCACCAATTCACAAAAGCTTTAAAGCGATTATTATAAAGAAAAATTATAGAAAGAATGTAAGACCCCAACTTATTATAAATAAAATTGAATTTTCCTTTATTCATTATTCTAAATTAATAAGAGTTAATTTGATATAATGCTTTGGCTATGGATGAAATGTGAAAATTTTACAAAATAAACAAGTGGTTACAAAATATTCTTTTTGTCGGGGAATATTCGTTTGGTCGTGGAATATTCTTATTGTCGGGAATCTCCGTACGACAGCGCATTCATTTGTGGGCCCCATAACGGAAAACGGTTGGATGAAAGAAAATGACAAAGATTGAGTTTTATAAATAACGGCGTAAATTATTACCGTTAACACTGTTGGATTATCTGGTGATTAAAATACAGTAATACGCGTGGTTGTACAGGTGCACACGGTATTGCACAGTATGGTTGAATTATTGATTCGTACGTAAAAAGGCACTACTCAATAATTGTTACAGTAGTTACTGTTTATTATTTTATTATATTGATTCAATAATTACTGCATTGTTAGTTTATATTATTATGGTTTCAATAATTGTCACTGCACAGTATTTCTCATTATCAGATCAATAATTTATATTATTTGAAAAATATTATTAGATAGTATTATTGGCAATGTCTAGAAAGTTCTGTCAAGGAGAGGTTTGGTCGTCTAATTGCTCGCCAGTAAGGAGAAATCCTTATTGGAAAGCCCCCTCTTTCCTGGGAACGGCCTGGTTGTCATAATTGTGATTCTGTAATATTATTTGTGAATAATTAATTATTGATTTATATGATAATGAAATATTTATTTGATATAAATGATGGATTTATTTATTTTATGTGGCTATGATTGAAGGAATTAAAGCAGAGATGTTTTATCAGTATTTTGTCGGAAGGGAAGTATTAAAAATCATCCGTTTGTGGAATTTGTATATTTTCTGTTGAGAATTTGGAAAAGCTTTCTTTTACAAAGTTGTAGAGAATTTGATTTCAGGAAGAATGGACATAAAATTCGTATTTTCGGATAAACGGTCTATTTTCTATGAATTGTTAATGTTTCGAAAAATAAAATAATTTTATTAATTTATGGGTGGGACCCACGCTTGTTTGAACATGTGGGCTGCTGAAAATTGATTCAAAGTTGGCTGGTGGGTGAGTATATTCAACAAACATGCGTAAGAAGTTTGAAAATAATTATTAATATTTTATTATTTACTCTCCTTTGGCGTTCTAGCATTTTCCTATAAACAGAGGGCTAAGTTAGAATTGAAAATCACAACAGAAATAAGTTTTCTCTCTTTCTCTCTCTATATTATCGAGCGTATTCTTGTGAGTATACTTTGAGTGTTGCTATACGGTGCCAGTTTCTGTCAGCATTATACCCGAAATTCAGTCAGAAGTACGGTTATTTTGAGGTAAGGGATGTTATTTCTTTCGCAAATGATATTATTTTCTTCAATATCATTATGCCAAAATATTGGTTGAATTTTTTTATCAAATTTGGAACTTGTTGTGTCGGGGTTACTATTCACGTATACGGCACTATTCACGAATACGGCACTATTCACCGAAAAATAAAAACTTTTCTTTTTGTCCAAGATGTTTATTTTGGCTACTATCTTTGATTGTATCCATGTTTTAATCGTTATTTTTGAATTGTGCTTCAAAAGTTGTTATTATGGAGTATTATTGATCTTGGATAAAACTGTTATACGAATCCCTAATATTTGTCCTTCTATCTCACTGGATTCGTTCTTAAAAATATTTTTCATCATCCTCGGTCCTTAATGATGATATTATTAAATATCTTTGGCCTGTAGTGCAAAGATAAATGATTACTGATGAATATCTTTGGCCCGTAGGGCAAAGATGAACAGGTGTTGAGATGAACATGACCAACCGATGATATAAATGAATATCTTTGGCCTGTAGTGCAAAGATGATTAAAGATGTATATTGATTGTTGTTACAGGGATAAAATATTGATGATGGACTCTTAAATATTAGAAGATAGTAGAAAACATCCTCTACGCGACTCTTCTAATGGATTGTTGTTTCAGCAGTATTTGTTGATCTAAAACTTATTGTCGATTATATTTTATCAGATTTTTTCTCTGTTGAAGACTAAAGATAATTTGTTGTATATTATCTTAGTCATAATATTCTTTACTGGGCTAGTTGAGCTCACCTTTTTCCTTTTTGTTCTATTTTTCTTCTCAGGAGGTGAGAACATAGCAGGATCGAGTCGGGGTATGGAGTGAGGTTTCTAGAAAGATGTTTTAGCAGTCTTCACTATTTCTGTAAAATAGTGTTTGAATAATTGTAATGAGGACTTATTTGCGTGTGGATATTATCTAGAAGACAATATTTGTATTTAAACTCACAGTATGTATTGTCGTATTTCACACGATATTTGTATTATTGAAGTTGTAGTTTGCTTTATGTACCATATATTTGGTGACTCAGAATGGGTGTTGTATACCTGTTTTGGGGGCGTCACAAAGAAGAAGAGAAGTTTGCTACCTCACTATTTCAGTATCCAGTTTTTCTAAGGTAGGGAGTATTATTTTTTTCTTATCCATGAAGTGAACTTCTGTTATTCCATTCTTTATTATTCTGTTGGAATAACCTGTATACGCGGGCTACACTATACTTGGTGAAATTCTTCTGTTGTTCCATTCTTTATCATTCTGTTGGAACATCCTGTTTGAGCGTTCTACGCCGGACCTGGTTCCGTCTTTATTATTCTGTTGGAATATCCTGTCTGTGCGTTTTACGCCGGACCTGATTCCGTCTTTATTATTCTGTTGGAATATCCTGTCTGTGCGTTTTACGCCAGACCTGATTCCGTTATTTATTATTCTGTTAGAATAACCTGCCTGTGCGGTCTATCGCATGCCTGGTGATTTCTTTTGTTATTCCATTCCTTGTTATACTCAGTTGGTTAAAGTTTTGACTTCTATACTCCATGAAATTAGTGAAATATCCTTGATATTTGCTCTTCATCCAGTATCTTTTCATTGAAATATTCTTCTGAGCATTCTTTAATTTTACTCCACAAGCAGTATCATGTTGACAATTTGGACGTTATTGATTCCTGGATAAAATAATTCTTGAACTTGTTTTATTCAATTCTTATATCATTGTCATCATCCTCATGTTTATATTTTTTTTAAAGTCATCTGTGGCCTGTAGTGCATAGATGGACTTGGTATGATTATGACCAAGGATTATTCGGTGTAATCATGATCGTAATGTTATAAATGATGTGGAAAAAATCCTCATTGGCCCGTAGAGCATTAATGGACAGTTGTTGGCATGATCATGACCATTATTGAATACACAAATATTCTTGGCCCGTAGTGCATGGATAATTGTGGTCGTGATACTAAACAATATCCTTGGCCGTAGTGCAGGGGTGATTCAATGATGTGGATTATTTATTAAGTTGAGTCCCAGCGATAAAAGTGATGAAAAACCTTCTAAATCATAAAAGATAATAGAATTTATTCTCTACTTGACTCTTTTAATGGATTGTTTGTTCCGCTGCAGTTAAACTTGATGGTTGTTATATTGTATCAGTTTAACACTGTTGAAGGCTAACGATAATATATTCTGCATTATCTTAGTCATAATATTTCCTACCGGGCTAGTTGAGCTCACCCTCTTACTTTTATTGTTCTCTTCAGGAAATGAGAACATAGCAGGGACTAGTCGGGGAACGTAGTGACTGACCAGATGATAGCATTAGTAGTCCTCACTATTCAGTGAAATAGTGGAAAATAAATGTAATAATATTGAATTTGAGTTTGTATATTTTCTAGACGACAATATTTGTATTAAAACTCACAGCTTATGTTTTGTCGTACTTTACACGACAGTTGTATAATTAAGTTGTATTTGTACTCTGTACCATGTATTTGACGACTCGGAATAGGTGATGTATACCTATTTTGGGGGCGTCACAGTTGGTATCAAAGCTTAGGGATATGATCCCTGGCTAAGATGTGAGACTAGAACTAGGAGGGGAGAGACGGGGAATTCCTTCGCTAGTATGACCTACCTAATTTTTTTGGTATTTAATTGGTTGGTCAGACTATAGAGATAATATGTTGCATATCAATTAACCCTTGTTTTGTGGCAGTATTTAAAAATGGCATCTGAGAATATTGAGAATAGCAATGGGGCACAAGAGACCGTTGAGTCTCCACAGATCAACAATCAGAATAATGTGCATCAGGAAGGGTACAATCCTCATGCGAACAACAACACTGACCAAATGATGAACGATGGAATGTTCAGAGGCTTTATGAAATTCATGCAACATCAGGCCAAAGCGGCTCCTGTTCAAAATGTAGGTGAAATACTGGAAACTCTCGGACGGTTACTGTGACTCCCCCAAAATTAGGTATACATCACCCATCTTGGGTCGCCAGATACATGGTACAGAATTCAAATAAAACTTACTAATACAACTGTCGTGTACAATACGACAAAACATAAACTGTGAGTTTGAATACAAATATTATCTACTAGAGATTATACAAACTCAAAAGGAGTCCTCATTACAATTATTATCACACTATTTCACAGAATAGTGAGGACTACTAATGCTATCCTCTGGACCATCACTCCGTTCCCCGACTCGTCCCAGCTATATTCTCATTTCCTGAAGAGAACAGTGAAAGGAAGGGTGAGCTCAACTAACCTAGTAAGAAATATTATAACTAAGATAATGCAGAATAAATTATCATTAGTCTCCAACAATGTTAAACTGATAAAATATAATGGACATCAAGTTTAACTGCAGCGGAACAAGCAATCCATTAAAAGAGTCAAGTAGAAAAAAAAATCTACTATCTTTTATGATTAAAAAGGTTTTTCATCACTGTTATCGCTGAGACTCAACTTAATAAATATTCTACATCATCGAATCACCCCTGCACTACGACCAATGATATTCTTTAGTATTACGGCCATAATTATCCATGTACTAAGGGCCAAGAATATTTGTGTATTCATTAATGGTCATGATCATGCCAACAATTGTCTATCAATTCACTACGGGCCAATGAGAACTTTTACCACATCATTTATAACATTACGGTCATGATTACACCGAATAATCCCTGGTCATAATCATACCAAGTCCATCTATGCACTACAGGCCACAGATGACTTTCAGCAAAATATAAACATGAGGATGATGACAAAGATATAAGAATTCAATAAAACAGGTTCAAGAATTATTTTATCCAGAAATTATTAACATCCAAATTGTCAACATGATACTGTTTTGTAAAGTAAAATTCAAGAATGATCAGAAGAATATTTTCATGAAAAGATACTGGATGAAGCACAAATATCAAAGATATTCTACTAATTTCATGGAGTATAGAAGTCAAAATTTTAACCAACTGAGTATAATAAAGAATGGAATAACAAAAGAAATCACCATGCATGAGGTACTTCGCATAGATAGGTTATTCCAACAGAATAATAATAACGGAACCAGGTCAGGCAAAATTTGCACCGATAGGATGTTCCAACAGAATAATAAAGACGAAACCAGGTCCGGTATAAAACACACAGACAGAATGTTCCAACAGAATAACAATAAGACGAAACCAGGTCCGATGTAAAACACACAGATAGTATGTTCCAACAGAATAATAGAAGAATGTCACCAAGTATATGGTAGACCATGTATACAGGTTATTCCAACAGAATAATAAGAAATGGAATAACAACAGTTCTCTTCATGAATAAAAAAGAATAACACCCCTTACGAGTACAACAAATAATATTCCTTGCCTTAAGAAGAAGAGTACTGGATATATAAGTAGTGAAGTAGCTGAATACTTTCTTCTTTCTCTCTATAGTTTATCTCTCTAGAGTTTCAGTGAATTCGTAAGAAAATAATGAATGAATGAGCTTCTATTTATAGAAAAATAGAATGCATAGTAACTAACTCATGAACGGTCGAGATTGATTTATTTTCATCTGACGGTCCATATTTAAAGTAAAATCTTTTAAATAAAATATAATATATTCTATTTATAATCTATTAAAATGAATAACTTTATAAAAGATTTTACTATGCAAACACTATGCAGGCACTATGCAAACACTATGCATAATAAAATATAATATATTCTAATTATTGTCTAATAAAATAGATAACTTTATAAAAGTATTCTGTTTTATATAAAAAGATTTTACTATGCAAAACACTATGTAACACTATGCATAATAGAGTATAATATATTCTATTTATAGAATAACTTTATAAAAGTATTCTGTTTTATATAAAAAGATTTTTTGTATTATTACATTAATAATACCAACAAAACTGAGTGACTTATCACTTAAGCATCAATAATTAATACCTTGTACTACTATGCAATCACGCGTATTACTATATTTTTAACACCGGATGTTTCAACAGTTAATGGTAAAACTTCCGCCGTTATTTTTATAAAGTATTTTTGCCGTTTTCTCAATCCGACAATAATTCCATTGTGGGGTCCACCAATGATTGTGTCGTTGTACGAATATTTCCTGTTAAAACGAATATTCCCCAACCAATCGATTATTATATAACAACTTGTATACTTTGTAAAATTTATAAATATTACCCACAACTATTATATCAATTTCACTCCATAATATTCAAAAATAATATTTATAGAAAATTCATCTTTATTCAAAAAGTTGGGGTTTTACAATCTCCCCTTCTTATGAAATTTCGCCCTCGAAATTAGGGTACGTATCTGGTATGTCGAAGAGGTAAAGATACCTTGATTTCATTTCAGATTCTAACTCCCAAGTCATTTCCTCAACATCGTGGTTTCTCCACAAAACTTTGACTTGAGGTATAACCTTGGTGCGTAGAATATGTTCCTTCTTATCCAAGATTTGAACAGGAACCTCTTCATACGTCAAATTTTCCGCTATTTCGTCTGGTTCCAACTCAATAATGTGGTTCGGGTCTTCCACATATTTACGTAACATGGATATGTGGAAAATGTTATGAACACGAGACATACTTGGCGGTAAAGCGAGTCTATAGGCCACAGTTCCTACTCGATCAAAGATTAAAAATGGGCCGATGAATCGAGGATTGAACTTTCCCCGCTTTCCAAATCTCGTAACTCCTTTCCATGGAGCAACACGTAACAACACATGATCTCCTATATCGAATTCCACGTTCTTTCGATGAAGATCATCATAACTCTTTTGTCGATCTTGTGAGGTTTTTATACGTTGCCGGATCATTTGAATCTTTTTCGTAGTCATACGTACCAACTCTGGTCCCAACAACGTTGCTTCACCCACCTCATCCCAACATACTGGAGAGCGACACTTTCTTCCATACAACGCTTCGAATGGAGCCATGCCAATACTTGCTTGATAACTGTTGTTGTAGGAAAACTCCACCAATGGTAAGAACTTGTCCCAACTTCCCTTGAAATCAAGTACACAAAGTCTTAATAGATCTTCAAGAGTTTGAATAGTCCTCTACGACTGTCCGTCCGTCTGAGGATGATATGCCGAGCTAAATCGTAAATCTGTGCCCATAGCTTTTTGCAAACTAACCCAAAATCGCGAAGTGAATCTTGGGTCTCGATCAGAAACTATGGATACTGGCATACCATGCAATCTTACAACCTCGTTTATGTACATACGAGTAAGAAGTTCAAGTGTATAAGTTTCTCGTATCGGTAAGAAATGAGCAGACTTGGTCAATCTATTAACAATGACCCAAATCGCATCTATGCCTTGAGAAACTTTGGGAAGACCAGTAACGAAATCCATGGTAATGTGCTCCCACTTCCATTCTGGAATTTCAAGTGGCTGCAATGGACCTTTTGGTACTTGATGCTCTGTCTTGACTCGTTGACACGTTAGACACCTTGAGATAAACAGCGCTATCTCTCTCTTCATATTGCCCCACCAAAATGTATGTCAAAGATCATGATACATTTTGGTACTCCCAGGATGGATTACAAATGGTGTGTTGTGCGCCTCCATCATAATTTTATACTTTAAATCAGGGTCATTAGGAACACAAAGTCTGGAGTTGACTCGAAGTATTCCTTCTTCATCAATTCTTGCTTTCGGCATCGTACATTCTTGCACTTTCTTCCTCATACGCATCAGCTCTAGATCTGTAATTTGAGCAGCTTTAATTTTATCAATTAAAGTCTGTTCTACTCGTATATTTTCCATCATCACGTGGGTCCCTGGAGTCTTTATCTCTATCTCCATCCTTTGCAAGTCATACAAAATGGGCCTTTGCGTTGACAATATTGCACTCGTACCCGCATATAATCTTCTACTCAATGCGTCAGCTACGACGTTCGCTTTTCCAAGATGGTATTGGATAGTATGAACATAATCTTTCAACAGTTCAAGCCAACGTAATTGTCGCATGTTGAGTTCCTTTTGAGTGAAGAAATATTTGAGGCTTTTATGATCCGTAAATTTCTCCACTTTCTCCCCATACAAGTAATGCTTCCAAATCTTTAGTGCGAAGACAACAGCTGCTAACTCTAGATCATGAGTAGGATAATTCCTCTCATATTATTTGAGTTGTCGTGAGGCATATGCTATGACTTTCCCATGTTGCATGAGAACACATCCTAACCCTTTGCCCGAAGCATCACTGTAGATGACAAATCCCTCCGTACCAGATGGTATTGTCAGAACAGGTGCTGAAATGAGTCTCCTCTTGAGTTCTTGAAAACTCTTCTCACATTCCTCGCTCTAACCGAACTTTGTATCTTTCTGAGTCAGCTGAGTTAGCGGAGTAACGATTCGAGAAAACCCTTCTACGAATCTCCGATAATAACCAGCTAAGCCGAGAAAGCTACATACTTCGGTTACTGATTTAGGTTGCTCCCAGCTTTGAATATCTTCAATCTTTGCTGGGTCAATAGATATTCTATGACTTGATACCACGTGCCCAAGGAATGCTACTTCCTCAAGCCAGAACTCGTATTTCTTCAGTTTGGCATAAAGCTTATATTCACGAAGCTTTTGGAGTATAAGCCTCAAGTGTTGTTCATGATCTTCACGGGTTTTGGAATATATGAGGATGTCATCAATAAAGACGATCACAAAGTGATCCAAATATTCCTTGAATACTCGATTCATCATATCTATGAAGGCAGCAGGAGCATTAGTCAATCCAAAGGACATGACTAAGAATTCATAATGCCCGTACCGAGTTCTGAAAGCCGTCTTTGGAATGTCATCGGTTCTAATCTTCAATTGGCGATATCCGGAATGAAGATCAATCTTTGAAAAGAATTTGGCTCCTTGCAACTGGTCAAACAGGTCATCAATACGTGGCAATGGGTACCTATTTTTGATGGTGACATGATTCAACTCCCGATGATCAATACAAATTCGCATACTCTCATCTTTCTTCTTCACGAATAGAACAGGAGCACCCCAAAGAGAAGTACTAGGACGAATAAAGCCAATGTCTAACAATTCCTGCAGTTGAGTTTTTAACTCCTGAAGTTCAATAGGAGCCATTCGATATGGGGATTTAGAAATGGGTTTTGTACCGGGTTCAAGGTCGATAGAAAATTCAATTTTACGCTCTGGGGGTAGGCTAGGATGTTCTTCAGGGAATACGTCAGGAAATTCATTAACAATAGAAATATTATTCAAAACTGACGTATTTTTGTTTAGATTTGTGACATGAGCTAAGAAAGCTTGACATCCATTTTTCAATAAACGAATAGCTTTATGGCTTGAGATGACAGTGATTGATTTTAATGGTTTGGTTGCTTGAATTCACATAATAGGTCGATTAGGAATATGAAAGCTAACAACCTTACGAAAAAAATCAATTTTTGCATGATGAGTAGTTAACCAATCAATCCCTAGAATTACATCAAATGCAAGTATTTTTAATGCAATAAGATCGACAGGTAATGTGTGGGTACCAACTTGAACCAAACAAGACTTATAAATCGTGGATGTAATGAAGGTTTCTCTCAATGGAGTTTCCACAGATAAGACAAAGTCTAGTTTCTCCGGAGTCAAATTTAATCGTTGAGCTCAAGTAGGAGAAATAAAAGAATGGGTAGAACCGGTATCAAATAAAGTGTAGACTTCGCTAGAGTTTATGATAAGCTTACCCGTGATGACCTCATTCGGGTTCCTTGCTTTCTGGGTGGTCACAACGAACGCTTTCCCTTGTACTACCAGCTTTGACTTTTCTGGGATAGTCTTTGGTGCCTCCATCCTAGCTGAATTAGTCTTCGGTGAACGACAAAATCGGGCTAAGTGACCTTCTCTTCCACAATTATAACATGCTTTGGACGGCATCGCATAATTTGGACTGATGTGTCCCTCCCCTCCGTATTTGAAGCATATGATATGTGGTCTTTCTCCTTCCTTAACAACGGGTGCTGGTGCTGACATCTTTCCATCATTGTTGAATCTTCTCTTCTTAAAATGTCCATTCTTATTATTTTGGCCCTGAATACCACCGAAGTGGTTACCATTTCTGGCCTGTTGATTCCCTCCATGCTTGTTGTCACCGCTTCGATGACTGCTCTCACTGGTATTATCATTTTGTCGCCTGCTCTCTTTTGGTTGTGTTGACTCGTTACCACGCTTCACCAACTGAGCCATATTTACAACATCTGAATACAAACACAATTTATGAGAAATAAGATGTTGACGTATCTCTGGCTTCAAACCTCTTAAAAATATTCGCGTCATTCTCTCTTCATTATCCACCAAGTGGGACGCAAACCGGGATAACTCCGCAAATTTTGCCTCGTATTGCGACATGGTCATATTATTTTGCTCCAATTTGCTAAACTCCACCTCCTTCATGTGAAGAATACTTTCAAGAAAGTATTTGTCGTTGAACAGCTCTTGGAACTTCTCCCAAGACATCTTCAGTATGGCATGTTGAGTACGTTTTACTGATTTCCACCAGTAATCTGCCTCTTCGCGCAACATAAAGGCGGCAAAGAGAACCTTTTGCTCCTCGGAGCATGCCAAGACATCAAATATCTTGGTGATCTGCTTTATCCATGCTTCCACTATAAGTGGTTTTGGCTCTCCCTTAAACTTCGGTGGTCCCAGCTCCTTGAACTGTTTAGTGGTGACCGCCCGAGAGTTTTCAGTATTTCCACCTACATTTTGGACAGGAGCCTCTCTCGACTGCTGTTGCATGAATTGCATAAAGCCTCTGAACAATCCATCATTCATCATTTGGTCAGTGTTGTTGTTTGCATGAGGATTGTCGTCTTCCTGATGCACATTCTCCTGATTATTGATATGTGGAGACTCAACGGTCTCTTGTGCTCCATTGTTATTCTCAACATTTTCGGATGTCATTTTCAGATACTGCCACAAAACAAAGGTTAATTGACATGTAACATAATATCTCTAAACTCTGACCAACCAATTTAAATACAAAATAAATTTAAGTAGGTCATACTAGCGAAGGAATTCCCCGTCTCTCCCCTCCTAGTTCTAGTCTCACATGTTAGCCAGGGATCATATCCCTAAGCTTTGATACCAACTGTGACGCCCCCAAAATTAGGTATACATCACCCATCTTGGGTCGCCAGATACATGGTACAGAATTCAAATACAACTTACTAATACAATTGTCGTGTACAATACGACAAAACATAAACTGTGAGTTTGAATACAAATATTATCTACTAGAGATTATACAAACTCAAAAGGAGTCCTCATTACAATTATTATCACACTATTTCACAGAATAGTGAGGACTACTAATGCTATCCTCTGGACCATCACTCCATTCCCCGACTCGTCCCAGCTATATTCTCATTTCTTGAAGAGAACAGTGAAAGGAAGGGTGAGCTCAACTAGCCCAGTAAGAAATGTTGGGAGAATGCATATTATGATTTGATGTTTTAATGCATGTGTTCATGATTATTTGTAAGGTCCTTTAAAGAATATATGTGCAAGGACTTAGTGATAGATCAAAATTGTTAGGTTGATCTAAGCTTTCAACGTGTATCATTCTATTCTAGAATGTATAGATAGAAAGATCAAAACTGTTAGGTTGATCTTGATATGTAATAGATTAGTCTTGAATAAATCGTAGTGCATCAATCTGATCAACATTGCAAAAGTCAAGGCAGAAAACGTAGAGCCTGAAGATCGTAGTGTGTCTGCCTTGAAAGGGGACTCTTCAAAAATCGTAGAGTGGTCCCAACGTTCACCAAGCTAACTCCACGATCGTAGTGTGCTCTCGGAAACGTAGAGTCAACAACACGAGCAAGAGAAGATCATAGTGCATGAAAGTTTAAGAGAAATCGTAGTGTTCTCGACTGATAGCATCGTAGTATGCAAGTCAAAGCCACTACGATCTTAACCGTAGAACATCACGATCCAATCGTAGAGCATCATCTGTCTCATGTCAAAAAACGTCAAGCCTCATGAGTTATTAATTCAATATACGAGGAATGGATACCAGATGCTGCAGTTCTCATCAGTCCCAGAATATATGAAATATCCTTAGTATGCAACAAAAAAGCGTATTGAAGAAGCTAAGGATAGTACTATGGATAAGAGAGACAAAACACTGTCAGGAATAAACATGTGAATGATATTCCTATTTAATATATAATTTGATTATTATATATATATGAATGAATATGCAAGTATGCTTGCATGAAGAAAAGTTGTAAAGTCATTTGATAGATAATAGAAATATATGTACAAGGACATAGAACGAATTGATCAAATATGTTAGGTTGATCCTACATAAGCAAAACAACTTTGTAAAGTCCTTAAAAAGAAATGATGTACAAGGACTATAAATATAGAAAGATCAAGCTTGTTAGGTTGATATTATGATGTAATAGATAGGCTTGTTTGATCGTTGAGCACTGCACCAGAAGTCGTAGTCTGCCAGGAGAGTCAGAGTTAACTCGGGAACTATCGAGGCAGAATAGGAGTATGCAAGATAGTGAGATCTCGGAGTTCGTAGACTTCCATGGGAAACGAAAAAGGATCGTAGTGTGTCGAGAAGAACTTCCTTGGGATCATAGTGTGCTGAGGAAGTCATGTTCAGAATCGTAGAGACAGCCTGTCTATAAGCCGAACGACCATCTGCCGAAGCCAAGTATGAAACGTAGACTACACTCAGAGTCGTAGAGTCTATCGATGCCAAAGCCAAGACAAGGATCGTAGGCTACACTCTGAGATCATAGAGTCCACTGAATGAATGCAGAGATAGTAGTCGGGCAAGATCAGATGAAGACAACAAGCATAAGGCATAAATAGTAGAGTGTCAAGATCTGATCTCGGGATCGTAGTGTCGGCAAAGCCAAAGCTGAATCGTAGAGTGCAGGACTAAGACTCCAATAGAAGTGCTCAAAATTCTAAGTCAGAATCATAGAATAGATACGATTCTCAACGAATGAGCACTCCCAGAATATCCAAAGATACGAAGCCTCTGGTTGGCACTGCAATAATGCATTCCACAGTAAGGGAAGCAGAGAGAACTCAACGAATGACATGCAGGCTAACAGAAGATCTAAGCATAAACCCAATCAGCATTAAGATTGAGGTGTACGGTCATTCGTGATGAAGTCTTCCACAAGGAGATCCAATGAAGACTTCAGCAGCAGACTAAGGAAAAGTTAGCTAATGTAGTAGCTGTCAAGAGAACAGAAGACAACGATCTTGGAAGCAACCAAGATCGTAGTGTTTGCCAAACAAAGAAGGAACTGATGGAAGGTGAACCTAGATACTGGTCAGCCTCTGGAGAGCAAGACTAAAGTGATTAAGTGCAGGGTCAGTTCATTGATGATAAGTGAGCGGAAGATCACCAGGAGAAAGCAAGCTGGACACACCACAAATCTGAATTGTCTTGATATTCAGAAGGGGACCAGAGCAAGGAATTAGGCCATCAGTATCTGAGAACAGTCAAAGTAAACAGAAGTATTGAAGCACTGCACAATACAAGGAAGAGGTGTTCTACATTAAAGATTCAATCAACACTCTTCAGGATCGTAGTGTTAACTCTTCTAAGTCAACGAGCAACTCTCAACAAGACACTACGATCAGGTCCTTGAAGACATGCATCAGAATCGTAGAGTTCGAATACCTGAAGACTGAAGCATTGGCAACGGTTCAATCTGAAGAGTAATATTTGAACAAGTGCTTATTGAGAGCATCAATGCAAAAGGACAACCTCTGATCTAGAAATTAGAAGAGATAAAGTCTTCAACCTGCCCAAGACAGTAAAGTGATACATCTGACAGGGAAGGTGAAACAGTAGACTGCAGTGTCAAAAAAAGTATGACATGTCACATCAAGCAGTCTACCTCAAGCAACTCGAGATCTGCGAAGACATTTGAATAGCTTCCAACGGCTACTTTCCAACGGAAGAATTGGGAAGATGTATAAATGTAGAAGAGTTTCAAAGATCAAAGGCTGCTGGAGTTGTCAGTTTTAGAGAGAAGGTGGACTGATCTAAACCATGTGACAGTGAGTCCGAAGGCTCACTCTACGATCCACCAAGAACACTTAGAAGTCAGATCAAGAAAGAAGTAGAAGTGTGAGTTCTACTATGTAGAAGTGGGAGTTCTACTACTTGAAGAGTGTTCTGAACTGCCGAGAGAAAAGAGAGCATCATGTCATCTGGATGTCCATCATGGGAAGACTCTAAGTACAATAGAGAAGAGCTTACTGTTATCTTAGCAAGTCCATCATAGGAAGGCATTGAGTAGCAAGAAGGGAGATCACAAAATCCATCTTGGTGTCAAGCATGAGAAAGCTTTTAAGTACCTTGCAAAAGAGCTTACAGTCATCTTAGAAGCCTCTCATGTGCAGCCATCAAGTACCAAGGAGAATGATCTTCAAGGCAGTTCATCAAGGGGTCATCCGGAGTAGTTAAGTAACCTAAGAAGCTGAGCATCATGCAACACTCAACTGCTCTTCAAGGATGATCAAGCCAAGCTGCTAGGGATAGAAGATGTTCAGAGCATGAAGACATCTTAGAAGCTCAGCACCGACTCCAACAACAACAAACAAACAACTCAACGAAGCCAGGGCCTGAGGGGTCCTTGTCCAGAGGGACTAAATGAAGCAGGGCCAATAGGGTCCTTGTCCGGAGGGACTAAACAAAGCAGGGCCAAAGGGTCCTTGTCTTAAGGGACTAAATGAAGTTCCAAGCCTGTTGGGCTTGAAGAGTTCCTAGGGAACTAGAGGAGTCCCAAGGTTGCTGGTCTTGAAGAGTTCTTAGTGAACTGAAGTCCCAAGGCTGTTGGCCTTGAAAGAATCATAGATATTCAGGGTGCTTCCCTTCCTTAGTGGAAATCCTGCTAGTTAAAAGTAGAAGAGTGGATTAGGAGCTTGAGTCTCTGAACCACTTAAAACCCCTTTTGTCTTTTACATTATGTCATTTACATTATGTCTATAACTGCTATAACTGCTATGTAAGTTCTAACTGCTTACAACTAAACTAACCCTACGAATAATGTATGTATGATTATGAATATATCAATGAAGGGGGAATCTTTTACTTATTCCGCTGTGCTTGAAAAGATTCTTATGTTTGTCATATACTCTAATATGAACAATACAACATAAACCAGAAAAGTAATTGAAATAAAAAGGATCTATTCAACCCCCCTTCTAGATCTATTGTGCCCTCTGGGAACTAACAATTGGTATCAGAGCAGGTTCTCATGCTATATTCAAAAGCTAATCGCTTTGAGTCTGATCCAAGCCACCAACATTGTTCTAAACTTAGTTTAGTAGTAAGTAACTTGTTATATGCAGAAGAGCTCACACGTTGGAAATATTGTGTATAGGTAAAAATGTGTATACACCTGAAGCTGCTCAGATTGGTCCATATCCTCAATTGCTATATCAACAAGACCAATCCTAGCCTGCAGTCAATCTTGTTGTCTGAAGATAAAACGAGAGAAAGAGAGCAAGAGACATCAGTGACAAAGAGTAAAGCATTCATTAGTCTGAAAGATGAAGAGGTCATGCGTACTAAGAAATGCTGATCGAGAGGAGAAAGAAAATCTTCTCAAACTTATGAGTGACCAACCAACAACTGGGCGCTATCTTTGTAAACTCAAAAAAAATGTCAAAGATCTTAATGCTACGATTCTCTTGATCTACATCTTCAAGACCACGACTGATTGATGAAAGGCCAACAAGAGCATTAAGCTGTCAGGAGCAAAAGTAAAGCCATGCACATCAATACCCAAACTCAGTATATCTTCAATAAATGACTATTTTGTAACTGACAGTAAAAAGGTACGGTTTCTCACTATTATAAATGTACATCATTATTGCATCTTCTTTTGAACTATAACAGTATTCTGTCAAGGAGTCATAATCTACCTAAAAAGGTGAAGAGAGAAAGTAACATGAGGATGGAAACTCAAATGACTACAAATTTTCTCTCCATCCATGTTTTAGGTTGAAGATGACATCTTGAAGGAAGTCTGAAATGGGTTATAAGAGCATCACAGACCTAATGAACGTTATGTGAAGTAATCTTTGCTGATGGGTTAGTATGTATGTACAAGCCTATGTTCTAAGTGGTTGACAACACATAGAGCATGATCAGTTCTGCAAGAGGATCTTGCTGATTTGTAGAAATTGATCACCTCAATGAATCAACTGGATACTCCTAAAATCGTGGAGCTGATTCTCACTCTGTGAACACTTAAACATTGTGAACATAACCCAGTGAATGATGAAACCATCATAGATAGAGAGTGTGTTATTAAATGTCAAATCACACACACTCACCATCATGCATCTCAAAATATATTATCATAAGATAATTGAATGTATGGATATGTCTGTTGATGATAAATATGATGATTATCCAAATAAGAGGAACAGGGGTTTAGAAAACTAACCTAGCAGGACCCATTTAACTATGGGTACCAAAAATAGAAATATATTTAAACCTGCAGGTATTTGGACAATCTGACCACACTAAGGAATGATGAAGCAGAAGACTTCAGTCAAGAAGATACAACCAGCAGAAGGATAAGAACTGTTCAGAAATGAGTCTGATAAAGTTCCTATATATTCAAGCCTGTCCTTGAAGACCCTCTGAGCTAACCGGAATGGAGCTTACATAGCTGCACATCTGTATATGAGAGCATGCCATGAAACAGAAGATAAAGAGGATTCTATGTGCCCATATCAAGAAAGACACGCTTTATGGAAAGGATCCTCAAGGGAAGCTCACAATAGAAGATCATTGAGCTTAAGACAAAAGAAGTTCTTTATGAAGCAAAACTTCTCAAAACAAAGGACTGACAAAGAAGACTACGTTCGTAGTGCTGTCAAATGATCGTAGAATGATCAATCCTGAAAATACTCATCTCTACAATACAAGGAAAACTAAGCAACGATGATGATTCCAGTCAGAAGGAGAAATGCTGGGCAGTCTTCAAATAAATATGAAGAAGGAATCACATCTATCTGAGAAGACAACATCAATAATGGGGGAGCAGTGATCTGTTAAGGAATAACAACACTATTAAACCTGGAAGAGATGTACCAGCTACAGAGTCCCAAAACTTTGTGGCTGATGAACCATATGAAGATCCATAGTCAGTAGGAACGTCTCAAAACGTACTACTGATAACCCTTCAGCCACCCAATCCATAATCGTGAAGTTCCTACGATCAAACACATAACTATGCTACAACTGCAAGAAGCCTGGGCATTTCATTGCCAACTGCAACAAACCCCTAAGAGAAGAACTAAAGAAGAAACAGCATGGAAAGAAGGAATACAAAGGAAACAAGAGGCCTCATAAAAGAGACAAAGGACTGGTAGCTGGAGGATTATGGAGTGATTCAAATAATGATTCAAATGCTGACTCTGGAGATGAAGAAGAACCACAAATGGCCAATCTGTGCTTAATGGCTAAACATGCAAAGGACAAACAAAGCCTCAACATTCATAATGTAAATGTCGATGAGGTATTTGATTTCAACTCACCTGATGTAGATATGAATGACTTAAGAACTACACTGCGTGGAATAACCAATGATCTACATCAATACATGAAGTGGTTCAGAGTGTTGTCCAATGATCATTCACTTCTTCAAGAGGAGAAGAAGAAAGTTCAAGAAGAGCTTGAAACAGCCCTTCTAAGTACTGTTCTTCACTCCAAGCTTGAAGCTGAGAATGAAACTTTAAAGCAGACAAACACACATAATGCATAAAGAGAGTCTAAGCTAACCTCTAAAATTGAGGATCTAGAGAAGACTATCTCTGCATGGAATAAATCTTCATCATCCATGGACTGCCTGCTCTCTAGTCAGAGAAGCACATTCGACAGAACAGGCTTAGGCTTTGGGGAATCCATCTCAGAGCTAAGTGTGGAAAAGATAATGGAAACTAGCTCTGGTAATGTCTCAGGCTTTAGTAGAGGCATTGCTTTTGTTAAATCCTCACAGTTAGAAGAACCAGCTCAACCTTGTTCTACTGATTCTAGTTATACTCAGAGAAGTAAAGGATCACACGTTGGTCTGGGTTTCATAAAGGAGAAGAGTAACCCAACCTCTACCTACCAACCTCGAAGAATCGTAGAGTCAAGCAAAACTAACTCTACGAATCTACTGGGAAGGTACAGTAGAGGTAAGGCTCACTCATCACTATTTATGAAACCTAAGGACACGTGAAAGAAAGAGAATCAGTTCAACAGAAGGCTAACTAAGGAACCACACAAGTCCAAGTGGAGGATGAATCACACACACAGGCATGCATCATAATAGATGTGTCATATGTGATAAGTATGGTCATAAAGCTATAAAGTGTAATTATAACTCCATGCATGTGAGACCCAAGACTAGACAAGTTTGGGTTCCCAAAGGCACTAACACAGAAGGACCCATGCAAATATGGGTACCAAAATGAAGGTTAAAATGTTTTGACAGGAAAAGAGCTCCACGACCTCAACATGGTATCTAGACAGTGGATGCTCAAGGCATATGACAGGGAACAAAGCTCTGCTATCTAAATATGTAGAAAAGGAGGGTCCCTCAGTCATCTTTGGAGATAACGGCTCGGGCAAGACAAGAGGATGTGGCTCTGCTGGCAATGGTGCAATATCTTTCAGCAAAGTAGCCTATGTGTAAGGACTTCAACACAACCTTCTAAGCATCAGCCAACTCTGAGACAAGGGTCATCAAGTAACATTTCTCAACAATCAATGTCAAGTCAGAGATCTGAAGACATCTGCCATAAAGCTAACCAGAACAAGAGAAGGAAATGTTTATACTATAGACCTTGGTCAACTAAGCTCTGATGAAACAATATGTTTTCTGGCAAAAACATCTGAGGAAATGAGCTGGCTATGGCATAGAAGACTGTCCCACTTAAACTTCAAAAGCATGTCCAAATTGGCATCAAAGGATCTCGTAGCTGGTCTACCCAAGTTGAACTTTGTGAAGGAAAGGCCATGCAATGCCTGTTAGCTTGGAAAGAAAACCAGAAGCTCATTCAAGAGCAAGACTGTTAACTCCATTGACAAACCCCTGCAGTTGCTCCACATGGATCTCTTTGGGCCAATCCCAACAACCAGTCTTGGTGGAAAAAGATACTCTCTAGTCGTAGTCAACGACTACACCAGATTCACATGGGTATTCTTCCTAACTTCAAAGGATGAGATAAGCTCCGAATTAATCAAGATGTTCAGACTGGTGATGAACAAAAAAGGAGAAAAAATCAAGGCCATAAGGAGTGATCATGGTAGAGAATTCGATTTCTCAAAAATGGATCAGTTCTGTACAGATAATGGCATCAGTCATAACTTCTCATCTCCACGAACTCCTCAACAAAATGGAGTTGCTGAAAGAAAGAACAGAACCCTGATAGAGGCTGGAAGGACTCTACTAGCAGCAGCCCATCTGCCTGAATACTTCTGGGCAGAAGCTGTCAACATTGCATGCTACACACAGAACATATCATTAATTCACTCTACGATCAAGAAGACACCCTACGAACTGTGGAAAGGAAGAAACCCAAGTATCAGCTATTTCCATGTCTTTAGCTGTGCATGCTATATTCTCAACAACGGAAAGCAGTATCTGATAAAATTCTAGCCCAAGTCAGATGAAGGGATCTTTCTTGGATATGCCACAGACAACAAAGCTTACAGAGTGTTCAACAAGAAGACACTGAGTGTCGAAGTCTCAATACATATCATCTTTGATGAAACTGACTTAGACAAAATAGTGCCTCAAGACACTACGACCGATAGTGCAGACACTACAAATGAAGTCGTCGAGCTAAACACTACGATCGTAGTGCCAGATAGTGAAATCGTAGAGCGTGATAATGAGATCGTAGAGAGGTCTATTCAAGACAGCGAGCCTCCACTCCAAGAAGAAGAGATAGACCTTGAAGATTTAAGACATGAAGGCATCAGAACAGATGTCCCAACCGGGAATAGATGGGCAAGAGATCACACTCAGGATCTAATCATTGGAGATCCGAGTGCAAGAGTCAAAACAAGAGCTGCTACTCAGAATGAATGCTTCTACCTAAGCTTCCTATCACAGATAGAGCCAAAGAAGATAGAAGATGTTATGGAAGACTCCAGTTGGATAGAAGCCATGCAGGAAGAACTTAACCAATTTGAACGAAGCAAAGTGTGGGGATTGGTACCAAGACCAAAGAGTCATCCTGTCATAGGAACCAAGTGGGTCTTCAGGAATAAAATGGATGAAGATGGTTAGTGGCAAAGGGATATTCTCAAGAAGAATGGATTGACTATGATGAGACATTTGCACCTGTTGCCAGACTAGAAGCTATCAGAATCTTTCTTGCCTTTGCTGCTAACATGAAGTTCAAAGTCTTTCAGATGGATGTCAAGAGTGCATTCCTAAATGGAGAGCTTCAAGAAGAAGTCTACGTAGAACAACCTCCAGGTTTCATCAATCCATCTCTTTCCAATTATGTCTATAGATTAGATAAAGCTTTATATGGTCTTAAACAAGCACCTAGAGCATGGTATAAAACACTGACTAACTTCTTAATAGAAAATGGGTTCACTAGAGGTAGAGTAGATACCACATTGTTTCTTAGAAAGCATAAGGACAAAGTCTTATTAGTTCAAATATATGTTGATGATATCATTTTTGGTTCTAATGACGAAAAGTTATGTAAGAGATTCTCTAAGCTAATGCAGAGCAAGTTTGAAATGAGCATGATGGGTGAGCTGAATTTCTTCCTTGGACTGCAAGTGAAGCAGACTGATGAAGGAATATTCATCAACCAAGCCAAATACATCAAAGACTTATTAAAGAAGTATGGCATGGAATCAGCCTCTCCCATGAAAACACCAATTGCTCCTGCAACCAAGCTTGACAAGGATGAGAATGGTAAACGTGTTGATATAACTCAATACAGAGGTATGATAGGTTCTCTTTTATACCTACCTGCCAGTAAACCAGATATAATGTTTACAACATGCATATGTGCTAGATTTCAGGCTAACCCTAAAGAGTCACATTTGTCTGCTGTAAAGAGGATCTTCAGGTATCTTAAGGGTACACCCTACTTGGGGCTGTGGTATCCCAAGGAATCCTCTTTTGAACTAATAGGATACACAGATACTGACTTTGCAGGATGCAAAATAGATAGAAAGAGTACCAGTGGCACTTGTCAATTACTAGGGAACAGACTTGTGTCTTGGTTCAGCAAAAAGCAAAACTCAGTGTCCACTTCAACTGCAGAAGCTGAATTCATTGCTGTTGGAAGCTGCTGTGCTCAGATCCTTTGGATGAGAAATCAGCTAGCTGACTATGGGTTTGATTTCAAGTCTATACCTATACACTGTGATAATACAAGTCCCATAGCAATAACTCATAATCCTGTTATGCATTCTAGAACCAAGCATATAGAGATAAGTTATCACTTCATTAGGGATCATGTGCAAAATAGAACTATTTCTTTACATTATATCCCTACTAAAAATCAACTTGCTGATGTTTTTACTAAACCATTAGATGAATCCAGATTTAACAAGTTAATAAGTGAGCTAGGCATGCTAAATCTTCAACCTTGAATCTATGCTTTAGATTGTGCTAACCATGACAGATATAAAGGCTGCACTCAAAATCATAGACATGATAAAGGAAAGATCACAATCGTAGATCTGAACAGTCAACTACCTAAACGATCGCAGCAAAGACTCAACTTTCATAAGTGCAGACTCGACGATGACCAAAAGCCCTTTCAACAAGCAAAGTGAATCCTGTGATGACAAGATTTATAACAAAGAAATCTCTCCAAGAGGTGCCTCAGGGACAAACCTAACCCTTGAAACACACCAAGAGGTTGGCCCTTCCTGAGTTACCTTAAAAAGAATGCTTAGTCAAAAAAAAAACTCATCACTAGGATCCTGACAGACTCGACGATCGTAGGACAGACTCGACGATTGTAGGACAGACTTGACGATCGCAGGACAGACTCTACAAATGCTAATCAGACTCAACGAATGTCGGATAGACTCGATAGGCAGACTCTACGAATGCTGATCAGACTCAATAACTGCCGGACAGACTTGACGATTGTAGGACAGACTCTACGAATGGAGAACCGACTCAACAATCAGAAGACTATCTCTACGATCATAGTTATCCTGAGGACATCTCAGCACTGAAGACTTAAAGGATAAATCAGTACATTCCTAAACAGTCAAAATTGTAGAGCCAAGCAAAATGCAACACCTGTCCCACTAAGTCAAAAAGAGAGAGGGAAGCTACAAGTACAAATTGGAACCGTGATTTTGAAATCTGAAGTTCAAAAGATTATCTCTCAGTCTCTCTCTCTCAAAGCAAAACCCTAACTCAGACAAAAGCTCAGCAGTATCTTTCTTCTCAACTAAAGAATCAATGGCTGCTTCTAATGTGATTTCGGGCTACAGACTCTATTTTGACGAATTCAAAACCGCTCCACCAAAGTTTCACAAGATCTTAGCCTTACTAAAGAAGGCAGGTCTCGAAGAGGCGCTCAGCATTGATACACTCGTCTACCCTAAATTGGTGAAGGAGTTCTACAAAAATGGAGTGTACGAAAAAATCACCATCACCACACGAGTTAGAGGAGTTGAAATAAAGCTAGGGGAAGAAGACGTCAATCTAGCCCTAGGTTTTAAGAATGTGGGGCATCCATTTCTAAATAGCATAAGATTTCAAGAGGGACTGAAGAAGATGCATCACAAGAAGAACCCCTCTGTGAAAGGCAACAAAAAGAAGGAGTTCCCTTAGAGTTATGAATTTTTGGCTGATATTATTGGGAAATGCATCTGCTGCAAGAGCTCAGGTCATGACTCAGTAAATGAGGCTCAGCTTAAGCTCATGATAGCTATGGTATGTGGAACTCAACTCAACTATGGGGCTGTATTGCTCGAATGGATCGGCAAGTGGATCGTAAGCTTGAAGAAATCAAAGAGCACCCCAAAGATGCTGTATGGGAGGTTCATTAGCATCATTCTGCAATCTGCATTGGGTGACAAAATTGGGAATAATGAAGGAGAAGCCATCAACCCAAACATAAGAATGACATAGCAGTTGTTCAAAAACTGGGAAATGAACCCTGTTGAGTTCGTTCGAATGATGACAGAGTCAAGTGGGAGATCTGATGAACAAAAGAAAGCAGGCTTTCAAGGAGGAATGTCTGTTGTCAGAGAAGTTGAAGAAGAAGGTGAAGCAGACAAGGGAGAATCCTCTACCCTTGCCAGAAAAAGCAAGGGCAAAAGGAAGCTGAGAGCAAGACAGGTTGAAGAGCCTGAAGGATCAACAACTAACATTCCTGCAGAGTCCTCTGACATAGAGACTCTAAGGAGGCTAAGGAAGATGCAACAACAAGAAGAAGCTAAAGAAGATCAAGCCACCATTTCACAAATCGTAAAGAAGAACAAGACTGGTCATAAGTCCAAAAGACCAACAGTGTCTTCGATCGTAGAGACTCTGCTGTTCTATGAAAATAGGCCAAGTGTGGCAGAAATGGAGGAAGCTGCTTCAAGGAAAGTGGCTGATCAACGAGGCAAAACAAAGGCTCAAGAGAGTCCAGAAGTGGTGACTAAAACCAGCAAAACAAAGAGAAGGCTGGTCAAGAAGTATATTCTTGAGAATGAGAAAGTACTGAAAAAGGAAGCCAAGAGCATGGCTGCAAAAGTAGAACTACCCCAAGCAACCGAAGAGGAAAATGCTTCAGCTGAGGGAGAGAACTCTGAAATTCTCATGATTGAGTATACACCAGCTGAGGGGGAGAAGCCTACTGATGAAGAAGAGGTTCTAGCTGAAAGGGACTTTCTGAACATAGAAGAAGATGTACCAGCTGAGGGGGAGTTTCTAAACCTCCAAGAAGATGATCATATTGATAGGGAGCCTCACAATATCCTAATAGCTGAAGAAGATGTCCTTGTTCAAGATGAAGATAAACCAATGCCAAACATTCCAGAGGCCATTGAGATAATGGAATCCTCAAATGGAGATAGTGAAGAGGAAGAAGATGATGATGACCTATAAATCATTTATGAGGGCAAGGATGGATATAGAAGTTATCTTTACAATCAGATATTCTCTTACCTACCCATGATGGCATACCATCAAGCTCAAATTCTGAAATCATGGGACCACATATTCTGGAGCTTCAAGGAATATCCAACAATCACAGTTCTGGCTCACGGATTTCCAGGGGAAGTCATCTTCGCCAAAAAGCTGATTACAGACAATTCCTCATCAAATGCCAAACTTGAGGTATTGACTATCCCTACAAGTTTTAGAGTTAATCACCTGCCAGCATCTTTGTTTAACCAATTCTATGAATTTCCTAAATGGATGGAAGTGATTCTTAACCCATTAAATCAGTTTCCAGTTGTAGAATCCCAAAATTCTGTAACTAAAGAACCAGAAGAAATCAACCTTACCCTGCTCCCTCAAATAATCAACTCTACGATTCCAGACTCAAGCCAAATCGTAGAGTCAAACATTGAAATCGTAGAGTCGCTAATCCCAAATGTTGAAACCCAAGCTCCTCCAACTGATATACCATCCTCCTCATCGCACAACTATTTCAGTCTTGATCTTGCTTTGTACAACTTGCAAGCTCAATCTCCACCAAGAACCCCTCAAATGGACAATCCTCAATCAATCGATACTTTCCCCAGCCTGCCCACCAAGGATGATCTGAAAGAAACTTCTGAGAAAATCATCAAGTCCATCGAAGCAAGCCTGGAATCTCACTCTGACCTTCTGAACATCCGACTGAATCAAATGATACAAGCTACAAACAAATTCCCTAGTACAATGAATACTGAACTCACTACGAAGCTAAGGGAAATTATCAAAGAAATTCTGAAGAGTATATCAGACAGAGATGAGATCCATTTCTAGGTTGCTGCCAAACAAAGAGAGGCTATGCTTGAGATACAGAAAAACCAAGATCGTCAACATCAAATTATGCTGGACAATATTCTCAACCTGAAAGCTTCTGATTATGACTTCCAGAAATCTTATGCCAATCAGGAGAAGCATAATGATACGATTCTTACAGTCCTCCAAAACAAAGAAGCTAGAGCTGAAAAACAGATCAAGGAGAATAGGGAGGACATTGCTCAAACTCAAAGCCAATTCAACGAGCTTGTTCAAGGAGTAAATAGGTTGTCTACCGATATTCGAACCCTTAATGCTGAAATAAAGGGGGAGAATAAGAAAGGGAAAGGAGATCAAGGAAGCCAAGGCAGAGGCAGAGGAGGTCATACAATTCAAGAAAGGGGAAGCCCTCCTTCAAGACCATCACATCATCAGACTCAACGATCTGGTCAGCAGGCAATTGTATCAGTTATTCCTCTGAGTCATCAGGAGCAAACTCCTAGCTCGCAAGACGTGACTACTGTACGCATCTGAATGTCAACTGGAGATCCTGCATTCATGTGCAAACATGAAGAGAATCCAGTTCTAAGTCTAAGTGAGATGGAAGAGTTAACAAGAAATGAGGAAGCTCAAAGGAAAAGAAGGGTTGAGGAGTATGCAAATCCACCTCCACACAAGAGACCAAGAAAATAGAGATAAGTTAAGAGTTTAATGTTTTATTGATGTAATGCTATATTGTAATATCTTCTGATCATCAATAAATTCATACTTATTCTCTAGAAATTTCAGCTGCTCACTGAAATACTAAATCATGTTTAAATTCCTGCAAATGCATCTAGCCAATAATAATCATGACAACAAATCTCCTTGGTTATATCAACATCAAATAGGGGGAGATTGTTGGGAGAATGCATATTATGATTTGATGTTTTAATGCATGTGTTCATGATTATTTGTAAGGTCCTTTAAAAAATATATGTACAAGGACTTACTGATAGATCAAAATTATTAGGTTGATCTAAGCTTTCAACGTGTATCATTCTGTTCTAGAATGTATAGATAGAAAGATCAAAACTGTTAGGTTGATCTTGAGATGTAATAGATTAGTCTTGAAGAAATTGTAGCGCATCAATCTAATCAACACTGCAGAAGTCAAGGCAGAAAACGTAGAGCCTGAAGATCGTAGTGTGCCTGCCTTGAAAGGGGACTCTTCGGAAATCATAGAGTGGTCCCAACGTTCATCAAGCTAACTCCACGATCATAGTGTGTTGAAGGAAACGTGAAGTTTATAAGTCAACGATCGTAGTGTGCTCTCGGGAACGTAGAGTTAACAATACGAGCAAGAGAATATCGTAGTGCATGAAAGTTTAAGAGAAATCATAGTGTTCTCGACTGATAGCATCGTAGTATGCAAGTCAAAGCCACTACGATCTTAACCGTAGAACATCACGATCCAATCGTAGAGCAGCATCTGTTTCATGTAAGAAAACGTCAAGCCTCATGAGTTGTTAATTCAATATACGAGGAATGGATCCCAGATGCTGCAGTGCTCATCAGTCCCAGAATATATGAAATATCCTTAGTATGCAACAAAGAAGCGTATTGAAGAATATAAGGATAGTACTATGGATAAGAGGGACAAAACACCTTTTTAGGTGGTAGGTGAGAAAGCAGCCTGCAGTGTCAGTGAGCCAGAATGCAGAATTCATATATGTGTAGAAATGTCTCCATCGCAGCACAAAAAGTTCAGAAGCATTTAATGCCACAACTGATGGATCCAACGGATAGTTTTCAAGCAAGCAATACTTGAAGAATTCTCTAAGGATAAACTCTACGATCTGAGATATTGAAAAGCTTGCTCAGATACTCAATACTTAACGAACCAGTGATTACACAGCAAACTGAGTAGCAACCTTCAGAACGCGACAACAACAACCATCAATCAACAGAAGAAGAGTACCAAGTCTGCTGGACTTGAAGAGTTCGTAGTGAACTGTAAGAAAGCCAAGTCTGCTGAACTTGAAGAGTTCAAGAGTGAACTAGAGAAGTTCTTAGACTGCTGGTCTAAAAGGAATCTGTGTGATTCAGAAGATTGTAAAAGACATCCTTAGTGGATATCCTACTCGTTGAGTAGAAGAGTGGACTAGGAGCTTTGAGTGCTCTGAACCACTTAAAAACAACTGTGTCATCTATATCTGCTATAACTGCTATATCTGCTATAACTGCCTTACTCGCTCATAACTCCATTGCTTGGTTAAGAAGATTAAAACAAATACTAATTCCGCTAAGTTTTAATCACTATCTAAGAACAAGTTTAAAATAGAAAAGATTTTCAAATATCTATTCAACCCCCCTTCTAGATAACTTGTGTCTACTAAGAACTAACAAGAAATATTATGACTAAGATAATGCAGAATAAATTATCATTAGTCTTCAACAATGTTAAACTGATAAAATATAATAGACATCAAGTTTAACTGCAGTGGAACAAGCAATCCATTAAAAGAGTCAAGTAAAAAATAAAATCTACTATCTTTTATGATTAAAAAGATTTTTCATCACTGTTATCGCTGAGACTCAGCTTAATAAATATTCCACATCATCGAATCACCCCTGCACTACGGCCAAGGATATTCTTTAGTATCACGACCACAATTATCCATGCACTACGGGCCAAGAATATTTGTGTATTCATTAATGGTCATGATCATGCCAACAACTGTCCATCAATGCACTACGGGCCAATGAGAACTTTTATCACATCATTTGTAACATCACGATTATGATTACACCGAATAATCCCTGGTCATAATCATACCAAGTCCATCTATGCACTACAGGCCACAGATGACTTTCAACAAAATATAAACATGAGGATGATGACAATGATATAAGAATTCAATAAAACAATGTCAAGAATTATTTTATCCAGGAATTATTAATGTCCAAATTGTCAACATGATACTGTTTTGTAGAGTAAAATTCAAGAATGATCAGAAGAATATTTCCATGAAAAGATACTGGATGAAGCGCAAATATAAAGGATATTCTACTAATTTCATGGAGTATAGAAGTCAAAACTTTAACCAACTGAGTATAATAAAGAATGGAATAACAAAAGAAATCACCATGCATGCGGTACTTTGCATAGACAGGTTATTCCAACAGAATAATAATAACAGAACCAGGTCAGGCAAAATTTGCACCAGCAGGATGTTCCAACAAAATAATAAAGACAAAACCAGGTCCGGTGTAAAACACACAGACATGATGTTCCAACAGAATAATAATAAGACGGAACCAGGTCCGGTGTAAAACACACAGACATGATGTTCCAACAGAATAATAATAAAGACGGAACCAGGTCCGGTGTAAAACACACAAACAGGATGTTCTAACAGAATAATAGAAGAATGTCACCAAGTATGGGGTAGACCGCGTATACAGGTTATTCCAACAGAATAATAAAAAATGGAATAACAACAGTTCTCTTCATGAATAAGAAAGAATAACACCCCTTACGAGTACAACAAATAATATTCCCTACCTTAAGAAGAAGAGTACTGGATATATAAGTAGTGAAGTAGCAGAATACTTTCTTCTTTCTCTCTATAGTTTATCTCTCTGAGTTTCAATGAATTCGTAAGAAAATAATGAATGAATGAGCTTCTATTTATAGAAAAATGGAATGCATAGTAACTAACTCATGAACAGTCGAGATTGATTTACTTTAATCTGACGGTCCATATTTAAAGCAAAATCTTTTAAATAAAATATAATATATACTATTTATAATCTAATAAAACGAATAACTTTATAAAAAATTTTACTATACAAATACTATGCAGGCACTATGCAAATACTATGCATAATAAAATATAATATATTCTAATTATTGTCTAATAAAACAGATAACTTTATAAAAGTATTATGTTTTATATAAAAAGATTTTACTATGCAAAATACTATGCAGACACTATGCAACACTATGCATAATAGAATATAATATATTTTATTTATAGAATAACTTTATAAAAGTATTCTATTTTGTATAAAAGATTTTTCGTATTATTACATTAATAATACCAACAAAACTGAGTGACTTATCACTTAAGCATCAATAATTAATATTGTGTGCTACTATGCAACCACACGCATTACTATACTTTTAACACCGGGTGTTTCAACAGTTAACAGTAAAACTTCCGCCGTTATTTTCATAAAGTATTTTTGTCGTTTTCTCAATCCGATAATAATTCCGTTGTGGGTTCCACCAATGATTGTGCCGTTGTACGAATATTCCCTGTTAAAATGAATATTCCCCGACTAATCGAATATTATATAACAACTTGCGTACTTTGCAAAATTTATAAATATTACCCACAACTATTATATCAATTTCACTTCATAATATTCAAAAATAATATTTATAGAAAATTCATCTTTATTCAAAAAGTTAGGGTTTTATAGTTACCGCTAAATAGTTCAAGGAGCTAGGACCACCGGAGTTTATTGGAGAGCCAAAACCACTTAAGGCTGAAGCATGAATAAAGCAGATCACCAAGATATTTGATGTCTTAGGATGCTCCAAGGAGCAAAAGATTCCCTTCGCCACCTTCATGTTGCGTGAAGAGGAAGATTACTGGTGAGAATCTGTAAAATGTACCCAGCCTGATGCACTCAAGATGTCTTGGGAGAAGTTCCAAGAGCTATTTAACGACAAGTACTTTCCCGAAAGTATTCGTCACATGAAAAAGGTGGAGTTTATCAAGTTGGAGCAAAACAATATGACCGTGTCGCAATACGAGACTAAATTTTCGGAGTTATCCCGGTTTGCATCCCATTTGGTCAATAATGAGGAGCGAATGACACGAATATTTTTAAGAGATTTAAAACCGAAGATACGTCAATATCTTATTTCTCATAAACTGTGTTTGTATTCATATGTTGTAAATAGGGCTCAATTATTCGAGTGCGATAACGAGTCAACACAACCAAGAGAAAACAGCCGACAGAATAAAAATACAAGTGGTAACAGTCATCGAAACGGTGACAACAAGCATGGAGGGAATCAACATGCCAGAAATGGTAACCACTTCGGTGGTAATCATAGCCAAGACAATAAAAATGGACATTTCAAGAAAATGAAATTCAACAATGATGGAAAGACGTCAGCACCAGCACCCGTTGTTAAGGAAGGAGAACGACCACCTATCATATGCTTCAAATACGGAGGGGAGGGACACATCAGTCCAAAATGCGTGATGACGTCCAAAGCATGTTATAATTGTGGAAGGGAAGGTCACTTAGCTCGATTTTGTCTTTCACCGAAGACAAATTCAGCTAGGATGGAGGCACCAAAGGCCGTCCCAGAAAAGTCAAAACCGGTAGTGCAAGGGAGAGCGTTTGTTGTGACCTCCCAGAAAGTAAGGAACCCGAACGAGGTTATCACGGGTAAGCTTATCATAAACTCTAGTGAAGTCTATACCTTATTTGATACCGGTTCTACCCATTCTTTTATTTCTCCTACTTACGCTCAACGTTTAAATTTGACTCCAGAGAAATTAGACTTTGACTTATCTGTTGAAACTCTATTAGGAAAAACCTTCATTAAATCCACTGCTTATATGTCTTGTTTGATTCAAATCGGTAACCGCACATTACCTGTCGATCTTATCTCCTTAAAAATACTTGGATTTGACGTGATTCTAGGGATTGATTGGTTAACTACTCATAATGCTAAAATTAATTATTTTCGTAAGGTTGTTAGCTTTCATATTCCTAATAAACCAATTATGCGAATTCAAGCGACCAAACCATTAAAATCAATCACGGTCATCTCAAGACATAAATCTATTTGTTTTTTGAAAAATGGATGTCAAGCTTTCTTAACTCATGTCACAGATTTAAACAAAAATACATCAGATTTGAAGGATATTTCTATTGTTAATAAATTTCCTGACGTATTCCATGAAGAACTTCCTGGCCTACCCCCAAAGCGTGAAGTTGAATTTTGTATCGACCATGAACCCGGTACAAAACCCATTTCCAAAGTCCCATATCGAATGGCTCCTATTGAACTTCAGGAGTTAAAGACCCAATTGCAGGAATTGTTAGACATTGGTTTCATTTGTCCTAATACGTCCCCTTGGGGTGCTCCTGCTCTATTCGTGAAGAAGAAAGATGGGAGTATGCGACTTTGTATTGATTATCGGGAGTTGAATCATGTCACCATAAAAAATAGGTACCCATTGCCACGTATTGATGACCTGTTTGATCAGTTACAAGGAGCACAATATTTTTCAAAGATCGATCTTCGTTCTGGATATCATCAGCTGAAGGTTAAAACTGAGGATATTCCAAAGACTGCTTTCAGAACTCGGTACGGGCATTATGAATTCCTAGTCATATCCTTTGGATTGACTAATGCTCCTGCTGCCTTCATGGATATGATGAACCGAGTATTCAAGGAATATTTGGATCATTTTGTGGTCGTCTTTATTGATGACATCCTCATATATTCCAAAAGCCGTGAAGATCATGAGCAACACATGAGGCTGATACTCCAAAAGCTTAGTGAAAATAAGCTATATGCCAAGTTGAAGAAATGCGAGTTCTGGCTTGAGGAAGTTGCATTCCTTGGGCACGTGATATCAAATCATGGAATATCTGTTGACCCAGCAAAGATTGAAGCAATTCAAAGCTGGGAACAACTTAAATCAGTGACCGAAGTACGTAGCTTTCTCGGCTTAGCTGGTTATTATCGGAGATTCGTAGAAAGGTTTTCTCGAATCGCTACTCCATTAACTCAGCTGACTCGAAAAGATACAAAATTTGGTTGGAGCGTGGAATGTGAGAAGAGTTTTCAAGAACTCAAGAGGAGACTCATTTCAGCACCTGTTCTGACAATACCATCTGGCTCGGAGAGATTTGTCATCTACAGTGATGCTTCGGGCAAAGGGTTAAGATGTGTTCTCATGCAACATGGGAAAGTCATAGCCTATGCCTCACGGCAACTCAAAGAATATGAGAGGAATTATCCTACTCATGATCTAGAGTTGGCAGTTGTCATTTTTGTGCTTAAGATTTGGAGGCATTTCCTGTATGGAGAGAAGGTGGAGATCTACACGGATCATAAAAGCCTCAAATATTTCTTCACCCAAAAGGAACTCAACATGCGACAATGATGTTGGCTTGAATTATTGAAAGATTATGATCATACCATCCAATACCATCCTGGAAAAGCGAACGTGTTAGCTGACGCACTGAGTAAAAGATCATATGCGGGTACGAGTGCAATATTGTCAACGCAAAGGCCCATTTTGTATGACTTGCACAGGATGGAGTTAGAGATAAAGACTCCAGGAACCCATGTGATGATGGCGAATATACGAGTAGAACCGACTTTAATTGATAAAATTAAAGTTGCTCAAGTTACAGATCCAGAGTTGATGCGTATAAGGAAGAAAGTGCAAGAAGGTGTGATATCGGAAGTAAGAATCGATGATGAAGGAATACTTCGAGTTAACTCCAGACTTTGTGTTCCTAACGATCCTGAGTTAAAGTATAAAATCATGATGGAGGCGCACAATACACCGTTTATAATCCATCCTAGAAGTACCAAAATGTATCGTGATCTTCGTCATACATTTTGGTGGAGCAATATGAAGAGAGAGATATCGTTGTTTATCTCAAGGTTTCTAACTTGTCAACGAGTCAAGGAGGAGCATCAAGTACCAAAAGGTCCATTGCAACCAATTGAAATTCCAGAATGGAAGTAGGAGCACATTACCATGGATTTCGTTATTTGTCTTCCCAAAGTTTTTCAAGGCATAGATGCGATTTGGGTCATTGTTGATAGATTGACCAAGTATGCTCATTTCTTACCGATACGAGAAACTTATACACTTGAACGTCTTGCTCGTATATACATAAACGAGATTGTAAGACTTCATGGTATACCAGTATCCATTGTTTCTGATCGAGACCCAAGATTCACTTCAAGATTTTGGGTTAGTTTGCAAAAAGCTATGGGCAAGGATTTACGATTTAGCTCGGCATATCATCCTCAGACGGACGAGCAGTCGGAGAGGACCATTCAAACTCTTGAAGATCTATTAAGACTCTGTGTCCTTGACTTCAAGGGAAGTTGGGATAAGTTCCTACCATTGGTGGAGTTTTCCTACAACAACAGTTATCAAGCAAGTATTGGCATAGCTCCATTTGAGGCGTTGTATGGAAGAAAGTGTTGTTCTCCAGTATGCTGGGATGAGGTGGGTGAAGCAACATTGTTGGGACCGGAGTTGGTACGTATGACTATGGAAAAGATTCAAACGATCCGACAATGTATAAAAACCTCACAAGATCGACAAAAGAGTTATGTTGATCTTCATCGAAAGAACGTGGAATTCGATATTGGAGATCATGTGCAATTACGTGTTGCTCCATGGAAGGGAGTTACGAGATTTGGAAAGAGAGGAAAGCTCAACCCTCAATTCATTGGCCCATTTTTAATCCTCAATCGAGTAGGAACTGTGGCGTATAGACTCGCTTTACCACCATGTATGTCTCGTGTTCATAACGTTTTTCACATATCTATGTTACGTAAATATGTGAAAGACCCGAACCACATTATTGAATTAGAACCAGACGAGATAGAGGAAGATTTAACGTATGAAGAGTTACATGTTAAAATCTTGGATAAAAAGGAGCATACTCTACGCTCCAAGGTTATACCTCAAGTCAAAGTTTTATGGAGAAACCACGATGTGGAAGAAATGACCTGGGAGTTAGAATCTGAGATGAAATCAAGATAACCTTACCTCTTCGACATACCAGGTACGCACCCTAATTTCGAGGAAAAAATTTCATAAGAAGGGGAGGTTGTAAGACCCCAACTTTTTGAATAAAAATTAAATTTTTTCAAAATATATTTTTGAATATTATGGTGTGGATTTGATATAATGTTATAGTTGTGGGTAATATTTATAAATTTTGCAAAGTAAGTAAGTTGTTATATAATATTTGATTGGTCGGGGAATATTTGTTTTAACACGGAATATTCATACAATGACACAATCATTGGTGGACCCCCCACAACGGAATTATTGTCGGATTGAGAAAACGACAAAAATATATTATGAAAATAACGGCGGAAGTTTTACCGTTAACTGTTGAACTACCCGGTTATAAAAGTACAGTAATACACGTGGTTGCATAGTAGCACACGGTATTGATTATTGATACTTACGTGTGAAGTCACTCAGTTATACTCAATTATTGCTATAGTAATTGCTGCATCATATCTCTCATATTATTGATTCGATTATTGTCATAGTATCATCTACATAATATGTTATTTTATTAAATCAATAATTGAGACGAAAAAATTATTCATATTATTAAATTTCAATATTTACAATGTCTAGAAGTTCTGTCAAGGAGAGGTTTGGTCACTTAATTGCACGCCAATAGGGAGAAATCCTTATTGGAAAGTCCACTCTTTCCTGGGAACGACCTAATTGATAAATATTATGAGTTATAATATTAATGATGAATGTTATTAAAATTGAAGTTGTGTTCAGAGTTGAATTTGGAGACGCGGAGGTGATATTTTAGTCCGGAACGATGAAATTAGTAAAAATAGTCTATAAACACAAAATTTTCCAGAATTCACTATTTGGTCAAAAAGTCAACAGTTGACTTTTTTGGGAAAAGTCAAACTTCAAAATTTCAAAATTTATATTTTTGATAAAAATGGTTTCATTGTGTTGGAATTATTTGTGTTAGTTAAAATTTACAATTATTTCGATAATAATTGATGTCTGGAGGTTATATTGACCAATCGGGTATTTAACCGGATAAATGAGCAATTGATTGCTATTATTTCACATGATTATAACTATTTGTTCACATGTGTATACTATTGTTTCACATTCTTGTTACTATTAGGGGAGTTGGTGCAAGATTGATAATACTTGCATGACTAAGTTAAAAATGGAGGTATAGATAGAGGTACTATACTGTAATTCATATTTTCACATGTCTAGAACTATTGATTCACATAATTTACTATTGAATCACATTATTTACTATTAGGGGAGGTGGTGCAAGTTTGATAATACTTCCATGACTAAATTAAAAAGAAAGGAAAAGTTGAAGGTATTGTACTGTAATTTTTCGAGCCCCAAAACTTGTAATTATCAAAAATATATTTTTTTATAAATAGAAGCTCATTCTTCCTTCATTTATCACCAATTCACAAAAGCTTTAGAGCGATTATTATAGAGAGAAATTATAGAAAGAAGAAGAGAAGCATGCTACCTCACTATTCCATTATTCAGTTTTTCTAAGGTAGGGAGTATTATTTCTTTCTTATCCATGAAGAGAACTTCTGTTATTCCATTTTTTATTATTCTGTTGGAATAACCTGTATACGCAGGCTACCCTATACTTGGTGAAATTCTTCTATTGTTTCATTCTTTATCATTCTTTTAGAACATCCTGTCTGTGCGTTTTACGCCGGACCTGGTTCCGTCTTTATTATTCTGTTGGAATATCCTGTCTGTGCATTTTACGCCAGACCTGATTCCGTTATCTATTATTCTGTTGGAATAACCTGCATGTGCGGTCTATCGCATGCTTGGTGATTTCTTTTGTTATTTCATTCCTTGTTATACTCAGTTGGTTAAAGTTTTGACTTCTATACTCCATGAAATTAGTAGAATATCCTTGATATTTGCGCTTCATCTAGTATCTTTTCGTTGAAATATTCTTCTGAGCATTCTTGAATTTTACTACACAAAGCAATATCATGTTGACAATTTGGACGTTATTGATTCCTGGATAAAATAATTCTTGAACTTGTTTTATTGAATTCTTATATCATTGTCATCATCCTCATGTTTATATTTCTTTGAAAGTCATCTGTGGCCTGTAGTGCATAGATGGACTTGGTATGATTATGACCAGGGATTATTCGGTGTAATCATGACCGTAATGTTACAAATGATGTAGAAAAAGTCTTCATTGGCCCGTAGAGCATTGATGGACAGTTGTTGGCATGATCATGACCATTATTGAATACACAAATATTCTTGGCCCGTAGTGCATGAATAATTGTGGTCGTGATACTAAAGAATATCCTTGGCCGTAGTGCAGGGGTGATTCGATGATGTGGATTATTTATTAAGCTGAGTCCCAGCGATAAAAGTGATGAAAAACCTTCTAAATCATAAAAGATAGTAGATTTTATTCTCTACTTGACTCTTTTAATGGATTGCTTGTTCCGCTGCAGTTAAACTTGATGGTTGTTATATTGTATCAGTTTAACACTGTTGAAGGCTAACGATAATATATTCTGCATTATCTTAGTCATAATATTTCCTACTGGGCTAGTTGAGCTCACCCTTTTACTTTTATTGTTCTCATTAGGAAATGAGAACGTAGCAGGGACTAGTCGGGGAACGGAGTGACGGACCAGATGATAGCATTAGTACTCCTCACTATTCAGTGAAATAGTGGAAAATAAATGTAATAATATTGAATTTGAGTTTGTATATTGTCTAGACGACATTATTTGTATTAAAACTCACAGCTTATGTTTTGTCGTACTTTACACGACAATTGTATAATTAAGTTGTATTTGTATTCTGTACCATGTATTTGACGACTCAGAATAGGTGATGTATAGCTATTCTAGGGGCGTCACAGTTATCTTTGTATGAATGATTGGCTACCAACTGCATCTGTGAGATCCCAGATTTTATGAATAAAGATTTAATTTTTTCGAAATAATTTTTTGAATATTATGGTGTGGATTTGATATAATGTTATAATTGTGGGTAGTATTTATAAATTTTGCAAAGTGTGTAAGTTGTATAATATTCGATTGGTCGGGGAATATTCTTTTTGTCAGGAAATATCGGTATGACGGTACAATCATTGGTGGACCCCACAACGAAATTATTATCGGATTAAGAAAAGGACAAAAATACTTTATAAAAATAACGGCAGAAGTTTTACCGTTAATAATGTTGAACTACTCGGTAGTAAAAGTACAGTAATATGCGTGGTTGGATAGTAGCACACGGTATTGATTATTGATACTTACGTGATAAGTCACTCATTTTTGTGTTATTGGTATTATTAATGTAATAAAACAGAATACTTTTATAAAGTTATTTTATAAATAGAATATATTATATTCTATTATGCATAGTGTTGCATAGTGTCTGCATAGTATTTTGCATAGTAAAATCTTTTTATATAAAACAAAATACTTTTATAAAGTTATCTGTTTTATTAGACAATAATTAGAATATATTATATTTTATTATGTATAGTGTTTGCATAGTGCCTGTATAGTGTCTGCATAGTAAAATCTTTTATAAAATTATTCATTTTATTAGATTATAAATAGAATATATTATATTTTATTTAAAAGATTTTGCTTTAAATATGGGCCGTCAGATTAAAGTAAATCAATCTGGACCGTTCATGAGTTAGTTACTATGCAGTCCATTTTTCTATAAATAGAAGCTCATTCATTCATTATTTCTTACGAATTCACTGAAACTCTAGAGAGAGAAACTATAGAGAGAAAGAAAAAAAGTGTTCTGCTACTTCACTACTTTTATATCCAGTACTCTTCTTCTTAAGGTAGGGAGTATTATTTCTTTTGTATTCATGAAGAGAACTTCTGTTATTCCATTCTTTGTTATTCTGTTGGAATAACCTGTATACGAGGGCTACCCTATACTTGGTGACATTCTTCTATTATTCCGTATTTATTATTCTGTTGGAATATCCTGTCTGTGAGTTTTACGCCGAACCTGATTCCGTCTTTATTATTCTGTTGGAATATCATGTCTATGTGTTTTACGCCGGACCTGGTTCCGTCTTTATTATTATTCTGTTGGAATATCCTGTCTGTGCATTTTACGCCGGACCTGATTCCGTCCTTATTAGTATTCTGTTGTAATAACCTGTCTATGCGAAGTACCGCATGTATGGTAATTTTTGTTGTTATTCCATTCTTTATTATTCTGTTGGAACATCATGTCGGTGCAAATTTTGCCTGACCTGGTTCCGTTATTTAGTATTCTGTTGGAATAACATGTCTATGTGAAGTACCGCATGCATGGTGATTTCTTTTGTTATTCCATTCTTTATTATACTCTGTTAGTTAAAGTTTTAACTTCTATTCTCCATTAAATTTGTGGAATATCCTTGATATTTGTGCTTCATCCAGTATCTTTTTATGGAAATATTCTTCTGAGCATTCTTGAATTTTACTCCACAAATAAGTATCATGTTGACAATTTGGACGTTATTAGTTTCTGGATAATTTAATTCTTGAACTTGTTTTATTGAATTCTTATATCATTGTCAGCATCCTCATGTTTATATTATGTTGAAAGTCATCTGTGGCCTGTAGTGCATAGATGTACTTGGTATGATTATGACCTGGGGATTATTCGGTATAATCATGACCGTAATGTTACAAATGATATGGAAAAAGTCCTCATTGGCCCGTAATGCATTGATGAACAGTTTTTGGTATGATTATGGCTATGGATTCTCTTCGGCCAAGGGTGCAAAGATGAATTATTTTATGGCATGATCAGGACCGTTGATGAAAACACAATTATCTTTGGCCCGTAGTGCATGGATAATTGTGGTTGTGATACTAAAGAATATCCTTGGCCGTAGTGCATGAGTGATTCGATGATTTGGATTATTTATTAAGCTGAGTCCTAGCGATAAAAATGATGAAAAAACTTTTAAATCATAAAAAATAGTAGATTTTATTCTCTACTTGACTCTTTTAATGGATTGTTTGTTCCGCTGCAGTTAAAATTGGTGTTTGTTATGTTGTATTAGTTTAACACTGTTTAAGGCTAATGATAATTTATTCTACATTATCTTAGTCATAATATTTCCTACTGGGCTAGTTGAGCTCACCCTTTCTTTCACTGTTCTCTTTAGGAAATGAGAACGTAGCGGGGACTAGTCGGGGAACAGAGTGATGGTCCTAGATGGTGCATTAGTAGTCCTCACTATTCTATGAAATAGTGTGATAATAAATGTAATGAGGTCTCCATTGAGTTTGTATACTCTCTAGTAGACAATATTTGTATTCAAACTCACAGTTTATATTTTATCGTATTGTGCATGACAGTTGTATTATTAAGTTATATTTGAATTCTGTACCATGTATCTGGCGACTCAAGATGGGTGATGTATACCTAATTTTGGGGGCGTCACAGCATCTCATTCAATTATTCAAATAAAATTGATAACTTAATAAAATTAAATTGGTTACCTTGGTTCTAAGGTTTGACTACCAATTGCACTATGAAAAAACTGCAAGTGTGGATGTGAATTAGTTACTTTGGTATGAAGGTTTTGTTACCTTGGTACGAAGGTTTGCTTACCTTGATCAGAAGATTTGGTAACCAATTGTACTAAGAAAAAAATTTAAAGTGTGAAGGTTGATTGGTTACTTTGATATGACAGTTTAGTTACCATGTTATGAAGGTTTGGTTACCATCATCCAATATTCATATCCATCGCCACCACCGCCTGAATCTTCATACCCACCTCCATTTTGACCCTTCATTTTGAGAAGCTACTGGAGATATACAGTTGGTTGACTCATATATATATATATATATATATATATATATATATATATATATATATATATATATATATATATAAAGAAAGAATACGTGACCCTTTTGCGCACCGATCTTCCCAGCCGAACTTCTTCCAATTTCTATCTCTTCAATATCTCTGCTCCCCCTAATTCCGATGACTCTCTCTTATCTTCTTTCGCCGTCTACACGACCCTTTTGCGCACCGCATTGTTCGGGCCGAACTTGGGCTTCTCTCCTCCCGTCACCCCCGAAAATACGACCCCAGGAATTTACCGAGTAGTCCGCCCACCCAGAATATTTTCAGGTTTATGTCCGAAAATGATTAATGAAGAAAACGATTTATGAGAAGCATGTACGACTAACTAATACTAACTAATATATATATATAGAAAGAATACGTTGAATGAAGAAGAATGTTGATGACTAACTGCAGTTGTTATAGATGAGGAGAGAGAGAAAAAGTCATGTGTATAACTAATCCTTAAATTAAGAAATTCTAATTGAATACTAATTCTCTAAATTAAGGAATCCTAATTGCACTACCATTGTAAATAAATATGGAAGTGTATTAATTGTGTAAAGATTTTATGAGTGCACTATTGTTGTAATTATTTTTAAAAATGTAATAGAATATGTAATTCATCCTAACTAATAAGGACATTGTGGGTCTTGAATCCCAAAGGGATGAATGGGGAAATTTTATAAAACCCATGGTGTCCAAGATGGATGCGAGAGTATGGAGGAACGGAACGGGCGGGCGGGCCAAGTTTGGAGGAAAAATACTCGATGACGTGGTAAAAATAAAAAAAAGGTCCCTCGAATTATATTAGCGCCAGAATAACAATGTGTGTGTGTATATATATATATACACACACACAGCGGATCAGGTCCGGACTCTCTGGTCTGATCAATTCCGGACTATTTTTATTTTATTTTTTTGTTTTTTTTAAATAACTAAAAAAAGTTTAATATTTTATAGAACTAGAATTTTTTCATAATACAATGTTTTGGCGCATGATTTGGATACACATAACAAAATATGTATGTACAGTCTATACAAACATGTTTTGTTATACATATCCAAATCACACCCAAAACACTGTATTATATAAAAATTTCAGTTCCATAAAATATTAAAAAAAAAATTAGCTGTTTTAAAAAAAAGCAAAAAAAAAATCCATATTTTAAGAAAATTCGGGAGTCCGGATAGGAACAAGACTATATATATATATATATATATATATATATGTATATATATATATATATATACGGAAAAAATGTGTGTACACAACTGTGTATTACACAGTAGGCTATAGCGACGATTTTTTGGGCTATAGAGACGGTTTCACCCGTCGTCATAGCTATTCTGGGCTATGGCGACAGTTTACCGTCGCTATAACCCAAAAAATCTGTCGTCCTAGATCTACTATGTAATACACAGCTGTGTATATACATATAGTCCTATATATATATATATATATATATATTTCATTTGTGTTTGTTAGGATATAAACTCAAGTGCATAGGCTGAGTCAATTTCAGTAAAGTCCAGACCTAATTGACACCGAGATATAACAAGCGTAAGGCGTGCTGAGGAGTCGAGGGACACTTTGATCAAGGGATCCACACAGTCGCTCCTCGAGCAGCGTGGGCGTCAGGCGATGAGATAACTCTAAAAGTTTCCACCAAAGTATTTGTCTATGTGCTTGATTGAATAAACTACTCCCTCCGTCCCAAATTAATTGCTCAGTTTTGACTTTTTAAAGTCAAATTGACCATTTTTAAAACTAATCTTTTTACTATTTTTGCTAAAATATAGGTGAAGAGATTATAACCAAAACAAAGTATATACAATTTATTACTAATCCTATTTTTTATAATTTCAGAAATATATTTATATATGTTTAATTATTAATTCTAAAAATAGTCAATTTGACTAAAAAAGGTCAAAATTGAGCAGTTAATTTGGGACGGAGGGAGTAATATATTCTCGCTCCACCATGTCAATGCAGTGTTTTAGTTAGTATCAAACCCAAACCGGTGCTAATATATTTTAATTTTTTTGAAAAAGAATTAAGTAGTAGTATAAAACTATGTGTCCAAAGGTTAAAACTTAAAATGGAGAAGGAAAAGTTTAAATTCTACCACAATCTAATTCAAAATTTGGCGCCATAACTGAAAATAAAACAAATTGACAGTTCCGAAACATATTGAAGCGGAGAGATGAGTTCTTCAAAACATCCGACTACAAGGGTTTTGGGACAGCGCTCTCTCCTCTTTCGCTCTTCAAATAGGTATACTAACACTAACCCTAATTTTCACTTTCTAATGGTTCTTTGTTTGATATTTACTCAAATTGGATATGGGGTTTGCTTAATTTCTTTCAGGCTTATTGATGGTAACGAAAATGGACAGACCAAAACACCTGGCAAAGATTTGCATGTATCGCTGTCCGATTTCCTTAATCGTAAGCTGCAAAAAGGGTCTATTCTGCTCAAATCTGTTCAGGTACCTTGCCATGGCCCAATAAAGGAAAAAAATGATTTAATTTTGTTATAGAGAAAACACAGGAAATGTAACAGAAATTGAAAATTTAAATTTGTCAGTTGTATGTTTTTTGGTACTTTTTTTACCAATTTTAATTTAGCAAAATTGTTTGATTAGGGAATTCGATACTGGAGTTAAGGATTTAAACACTACCTTTGCAACCAATAAATGCAAGAATTTCTCTTTTTATTGTGAAAAGTAGCCAAAGTTGTATGTCATTTGAGTTTCTTTTGACGAAAATGAATGGCTGAACGAAGTTGAATTTGGGTTAACTTGAGAGATATTTCAGAAATTTAAGCAATATCTCAGCAGCCAAACGTAAAGTAAGGAGTAATATGTTTTCTGGTACTAATTATGTTAATTTTATATAGTAGATATGGGTTTTTGAATGTCTGGATTAAAGATGAAGAATATAATTATTGGCAGGGGAAGCAGAAGCCATTTTCATCACCTGGGAGTGGTGGGGGTGTTAGTGGATCTAGTAAAGGAGAGAATTTTGGAAATAAAATAGGAGAATCAGAGGTTAGATGTGGACTTGATGTAGCTTTTGAACAGCTTAAGAATACTAGAAAAGAAAATGTTGACTGTATGGATTTGCCTGCTGATGGAGAGGTTCAAAGTTCTAGCATAAAAGATACGCAAGGATCAAGAAAAAGACAAAACCCATTTGAAGGTCTGTCATTGCATCTTAATCTTTTTGGTGCAAATGGTTTTTATGATTCAGTAAGTTTTGATGTATTATTGGTGTTGATGTTTGAATCAGTTCACATCTATTGCTCTTTTGTTTAACTAACTAGTAGTGAGCATATTCAAATGGAATGAAACTTTTCATGCTAGTTCAGCATATCATTTTTTTATTTTTTGAATTACTCTTCTATTGCTAATTCAGTTCAAAACTTGTTTATGGAATTCTGGATTTGTAGAACTTGGAAGTACTGTAAAAGTTGATGCATTCTTTAGGTTTCTAACAAAAATATGTATCTGTTCAGAATGCCTAGTCTCAGTTGCTTACTGGAGTCATTTCTTGAGATTTTGTTGTGTGTTACTTATTATTATTAGAAGAAAACTAACGGTTTACCTACGAATCATTATATTGGAAAACACTCTATTGTTGGGGGTGAGAAATTTGCAAGAATTAATCTCTGTTTTTTTTAAATGTCCAAGATAAAACGAAGATATCCAACATTTTTTAGATTATTCATTGCTTCAAAGCATATAGTAGCTTAGGACAATCACTCATCAACTGTATTCTGGTATGGTAAATTTCCATTTTCTATGTTCTCAATAACTCATGCTGTCTTATAGGACAACAGTGTGCTTTTGTTCTTGATTTTTGGTAGTGTTTTGTGCATTTACTGCAAAATATTTTTTGATACATGTCACAGCACTATTGCTACAGTCCATGCATCATGATCATATGCTACTTTTCTTTGTTATAATTTACTTTTCATGCCCAAAACCCTGACAATTTTCATGTGAATACAAGTTGGGAATGAGACACAATCCACTCGAAAGGTTTTGGTCACTCTTGGAGATAATCCAAAACTTGGGCGAAAAGCAAGAAAGAAGAGCTTTATTAGCAACGAGAAACCAACACCTCTGTATAATCATTGTAAGTACTGGTGTCTCCTTAGTCCTTAGAAGCAGAAAACCTAAAGTCTACCTTGAAATCCATTAACAATTTGATTCATCTTTCTCATCCTTAAATGCTGCATAAACTTTCACTATTTTCTTCCATTTGAAGAAAAAGTAATTTGTTATCTGCTCAACAGATGCAAATGGTAGTGGCTGGTGGGACAGCAGTATGGAAGGTGTTGATAATGATGAAGTTGGCTGCCATGAAGTGTGGGAAGGGGTCGGTTCTACCACATTGGGGGGACTGGAGTGGCATTAGTTAAGAGTATCTTTAGCAACTATGCTAGGTCATAGGCTAGCAGCTCTTCCAAACATGTAATATAAACCCCCCAAAAGTTGGAGGCATTTGACGAATGATCTCTGCATTCAGGTAATTAGTTATCGGAATGTTTTGAATATTATGATCAATCTAACCCTCTTTGGGTAATTCTTGAATTTCTTGTTCCAACAAAGACAAATTTCATTAATGTTGCTGGCTTCCCTGGTTTCTAATAAGCAATGTTGGCTGTAAAGATATTTATCATTACTCTATATGTTGAGCACCAACTGTCAATGTTCATCAGTGTATGCTAAGAGTTTTGAAGGCATACTTGTAAAGTATTGTGTGGCCTCAAATTTCACAAGTTTCTTCATATTCAGCATTTGCAATACATTTTAGGGAGAGAAAAAAACAGTGAAAAAAATGTTTGCAATGTGCAAGTAGTTTATATCTACCTTTTTAAAATTACAAAGGAAGGTCAACTTGCTTATTTTTTTTCTCGCATTGCGTTGCTCAGATTTGTTTATAAAATTTGTTGAGTATAAAATTAAGTTTTATTGAGGTTCATTTAGCTATTGAGTTGAGTACGATTTCGAATTGAGTCAGACTAATTTGAACTTTTCGAATGAATATGATTCGAGTATCAATAAAAAATTGTATTTTGAGGAGGTTCAAATAATTTATCGAACTTTAAAATTTGTGAATCATTTATATATCGAGTCGAGTTCAAATTAGACTAAAGTCGATCGAGTATGAATTGAGCCATAACTATTTGCTTATTTTACAACCCTTTAAAATATTGATAGCCTATGGGCATTGCTTTGTTGTTTTCTCAACAAGATGGTTTTTTTTATAAAAAAAATAAAAAAATTGTGGGTTGAGAGAGGCTCGAATTCAGGATTACTCAACAAGTTATGAGTGAGACCTACGCGCTAGCCAACTGCGCCATCACCCCTCTGTTGAATTGTTGATCTATGGCCACCAGGAAGTAATTTAACCAGACACAATTATATAAATCTCCCAAAATTTGTTAAATTACTAATAGTATAATATAAATCACACTCTTGTTTTATTTTATGGAAAATATTTCTTGAAAAATAATCTAAACATAAAGTTACTTTAAATTGATTTTATGGGTTGATGGAAAATAATAATTGATCTTCTTAAGAATTTGATTTGTGAGTTTGGTCTTGAGAGTTTATATTTCAAAAATACACAAATGTATCTGTTAACGCCAAGTTTCGCCGGCGCGTCCAATCACAGAATCCACGCGCTAGAACCTGCACAGTAACAGATCACACAGAAGCTTGACGGCTTGTGCCGCCGGGGGATAGCTCCGGTGTGAGAATGAGTACAGGCCGTTACAAGGGTAAACAATGGAGGCAAAGTATTTAGTGCTCAAAAGTAGGTATTACCTCATAGTGTTAACCTAGGCCTTGTATTTATAGAGCTCAGCACCTTAGAATCCTTCTCCCAGACGGATTGGGACTCCTAGTGTATGGTAGTTACCATAACTTGGGTCCAACACAATCTCCTTAAAAGGTGCAAGTAGAACCCAATCCCACCACTACCTTTGGAGTTACCGTGTATGAATAGGCCCCCGGACTCTGCACGCAGGAGAGCCCACTGTGCAGGCCCAAACGGTCCTATTATCTGGTCTGGGCTTCGGCCCAAAGGACTCGAAGGCCCGACCACTCATCATCACCAGAATGGGTTCGGCCCCGACACCGAAGGACTCATATGTCGACCCGAACACCTATAACGCCTTCATGGGCTTCATCCCATCGGTCTATCAAGCCCTTCTGCCAGAAAGCCTTCGGCCCCGATGGAGGTCGGTAAAACGCTCCCGAACATTGCCCCCCAGTCTCTGGTTATAACATATTTATGACTAGAGACTTGAAAGGTCACGACAACTAATGATGAGTCATCTTGGGAAATCCAACGGTCTGTCATAGATATTTTAAACGTTGCACGCCTTTTAACGCCTGGACCCACCTCATCATTTATTAGCCACCCTAGGGCTCCGTGCCGTACAACCTATAAAAACCCCTCACCCCCATCATTATCACCTTTACTGACTTTTTCTTCCTCAAGCCCTCTAATTTCAAATTTTTTCTGGCAAGGCGATTTCCGGCGAAATACTCCTCCATATTCATCATTTTCCACTGTTTAATCAGCATTTCGTGTGCTATTTTTGCTTGTTGTTCTTCACCTAGACGCATCATTTCCACCCTTTCTCACTAAATATGGCCGATTCCAGCCTCGTCCCCATTTCTGAGCCTACCAGCGTCACCGCCGGCGACCTCCTGGAGGTCATAATGCCGGATTCCCCTTCTGACACCGCTCCTCTGAGCCTTCCTAGTTCAGGGGATGCTGAATTTAAGATCCGAGACGCCTACCGCTCCTCTGAGGAATTCTCTCACCTCCATACCCGCTCTACTCTCACACCCTCCCAAATTTCCGACATCAGAACTCTCTTCAAAATTCCCAATGAATATCAACTGAGGATCCCCCGACCCGGAGAGAAAAATGTTCTGGAGGCCCGAGGGTGAATGGGTGGCCGTTCCCCTATACGTTTTGAAGTACGGGGTTCGATTCCCTCTGCACGACTTCATCTCCTCTTTTCTGAACTTTGTGGGGATCGGGTTCGCACAACTCGTGCCGAACTCGTATATCCAGTTGATTTCTTTCATCGCCGTCTGTCAAGAGGTGGGTCTCACTCCCGGGCTCGACCTCTTCTTTGCACTCTTCACCCTCGGCGGATCAAAAGAGCCCGGGCTCCGCCAACTCACCAAGCGCCCCAACCGAACGGTCCCCATCAAAACCCCTTCAAGCAACAAGGGATGGCATGAACAATGGTTCTATGCCAAGGGGTCCGACCTCCAACTCCTTCCCTCCTGGGCCCATCCTGCCGACCAGGCGGCCAAGATCTCCAAGTTCCCATCGGGTCGGGCAGAGGCGTTCAAGACGTTCTACGCCCGATGGAAGAAAACCGAGTGGAACGTGGGGATTCTAATGGACGAATCCTGGCTGTACAAACATGGCCGTGAGTACCTTCCGTCTCTCTATATTTTACTTTATTTCCTGTCAAGCACTACATGTCCTAACCCTTTATTTTCTGTGCAGTGACTATTTTCAGGCCCGAGGACGTCGCCGACTCCTTTGTACCAGCTACCATTACTTCGGGGTTCATCCGACCCCCCGTGACCGACGAGGCTGTTGAGGAGGATACAGTCCCGATCAACGAGCTGTCACTTGGATCCACGTCGGGGCCCGAACCCCCGAAGGCAAATAAAGGGGCGCTGAAGATGAGCCGCGCGGAGAAGGCGGCTTTAATGAAGAAATCTAAGAAGCCCTCCAAACCGGCCATCAAGGCGCCTGCAAAAGTTCCTCCTCCTGTGCCGAGGCTGTCACTACCACCTCCTCCTCCGACCGAGGTCATCTCCGATTCGGGGGAAGCTGAGGATGCTTCTACCGAACCTCATCCAAAGAGGCCTCGGGTGTCGGAAGATCTTGGTCGTCCGGCCGATCAGATGGTGGCGTCAGGCCCGGCACATGTCGCCACTCCTCCCTCCGGGCCCAGCTCTTCTGAAGGCTCGCCGACAACCTGCTGGCCTAAGAGCCCGTCGGAAGTATTCCCTTTTTCCCTCTTCGAGCACTTCAAGCTTCCCGGTGACGACGAGCGGTTTAAGGGGTATTCCTCGGAGCAGTTCTTAGTGGCTTTCATTCGAGCTCAGACTCAGGTATTTCTTTTCTTTGGTGCTACAATCACTATTAGTAATTATAACGCTTATCTCTTGTATTGACGTTCATGCTTGTTGTAGGCCAACGCCATTTTAGCCAGAGCCATTCCCTCCCTTGGCAAATCTACAAAGCAAGAGATTCATCTGGGGACGGAGATTGAGCTGCTTGAGGCTGATGTGTCGGGGCTGCGGTCTGAGCTGAAGAAAGAGCAGGAGGCCCTCGTCGAAACCCAAATTCGGGCGGTCTTGGCCGAGGAGAGGGTCAAGGAGTTGGAACAGGAGAAGGGCTCGTTTCTGGCCGAAAAGGATCAGATGCTTCAGAAGATCAAGGATCGGGAGAATGCTATCGACCAGATAACCGACAAGTATTCTGAGATGAACAGCAAGATGATGTTCCTGATTAAGGAGAATAACACCTTGACTGCTTCTGTCGATGCATTTCCTGAGGAGATCTCCGAGGCCCGACGGCAGGCGATAGCCGAGTATGAAGAGTCTGAAGCCCTGAACGATAAGGTCCTTGCCCAATTCGGAGAAGGATATGAAGCTTATCGGGAGGAGGCTAAGGCGAAGTTGGTGGCTGCCGGGCTCGACGCCTCCATTCTTGATTCTTCTGAATCTGAAGCCGAAGACGAAGACGACCCCCCTTCCACATAGATACTTAGATTTTTTTTTTTTTTGTATTGTTGCCCGACTCGTAAGCGATCGGGTTGTAAAAATTGTATAAGTATAAATGAAATATACTCTTTTGGCCCATGAATGTTTGTTATCAGTTTTACTTTGAACTAATCTCGATCAGTTATGTTCATCTGAACCTTCTAATCGGATTGCCCTTAGAGTTTATCTGATATTGAAGGGTCCGACAGTTATACTCGGGACTTATCTCGATCAGTGGCATCTTTTTGAACCTCGTGATCGGATAGTAGCCGGGATCTGTTCTTTGAGGATGTATTGAACTCTCGGTCAGTTATGTTCGGGATTTATATCGATCAGTGGTGTCTTCCCGAACCTCGTGATCAGATATTGCCCGAAGCATGTCCGTTCGAGTAGTAATGAAACATATGAACATAGATGAAGTTAAACATTGCCAAGAATAAAAACTTTCATTTATATTATTTAAATTGAATCGGTTGCATAAACAAAAGTAAGAATAACACAACTATTACTGGTAAAATTTTCTAAGTCTTCCAGCATGCCATGTATTCGTTACCTCCGAACCGTTCATTGCTCGAAGCCGGTATGTTCCGGGCTTCGGCACTCCTATCACTTCATAAGGTCCCTCCCAGTTAGGCATTAACTTGCCAGTGTTCTGGGGGGTTGAAGCCTCCGACTCCCGGAGGACTAGATCTCCTACTGCAAACCTCCTAGACTTCACCTTCTGATTATAGTGTCTGGCTGTCCGCTGCTGATAGATTGCCAACCTCATCACAGCCGAATCCCGAACTTCATCCAGTAAATCTAGATTTGTTCTCAAGCCATCGTCATTGTATAATTCTTTATATTGGCTAACCCGAAGGGTAGGTGATCCGACCTCGACAGGAATTAGAGCATCGGTCCCATATGCCAATCTGAATGGAGAATCCCCCGTTGTAGTTCGTGGGGTAGTTCGGTATGACCATAAAACAGATAATAGCTCTTCGGGCCACCGACCCTTTAATGCATCCAGCCTACAGTTTTATCCCGTTGAGTAGGGTTCGATTGGTTACTTCCACTTGACCGTTTGATTGAGGATGGGCAACCGAAGTCTTTCGGTGTTGGATCCCTAGATCTTTCAGAAAGCCCTCGAATTTTGATCCGACGAACTGTCTGCCATTGTCTGAGACTATTGCCTTCGGGATGCCGAACCGGTAGACTATTCCTTCCTTGGTAAACTTTAGACACTCCTGCTCGGTTATCCTTTGCAATGGTTTGGCCTCGACCCACTTGGTCATATAATCGATGGCCACGATCACAAAACTGACCTGTCCCTTAGCTTTTGGTAGGGGACCTAAGATGTCGATCCCCCACACAGCAAAGGGAATTGGGGATAGAACCGAGTATAACTCTTCTGGAGGTTGATGTGGAATGTTGCTGTTCAGCTGACATTTGGGGCACCTTCTGACGAATTCCTTAGCCTCTGTGTAGACAGTCGGCCAATAATACCCCTGCCTCAGAATTTTATGTGCCAGTGACTTTGCTCCCATGTGATCCCCACAGATCCCTTCGTAAACCTCTCGAAGTGTGTAGTCTGCTTCTGAAGGAGTCAAGCATTTGAGCAGTGGAGAGCTAAAGGCTCTTCGGTAGAGATCTCCATCAATGAGGACGAAGTTCGAGCTTCGATGTTTGACTTGCCTGGCTAGAATTCGGTCCGAAGGTAGGGTCCCGTCGGCCAAATATGAGATATAAGGAGTGAGCCAGCAATCGAGTCGGTCCAAAGTTAGGATGTCTGTCTTCGGGACACTGGGTTTTTCCAGAACCTCTAAATATACTGATCCTTCGAAGGAGCTTGCTTCAGTAGTTGCCAATCGTGCCAGGGCATCTGCTATGGTATTTTCTGATCGATCCACCCCTAAGCAGCTGTGCGATGCGAAGTATGTGAGTTTATCTCTTAATTCGGCCAGATACTTAGTCATCCTGGCCCCCCGAGCTTCATATTCGCCCGATAACTGCTTGACCACTAGCTGTGAATCACTGTAAATGATTAACCTTTGCACCTCTAGACTTCGGGCCAATCGGATCCCTGCTAAGATGGCCTCGTACTCTGCTTCGTTGTTCGTGGCCTTGAATCCGAATCGAATGGCTTGTTGGACTTTGAACCCTTCTGGACTTGTCAAAATGACCCCTGCTCCACTGACGTCTGAAGTTGATGATCCATCCACGTATAATGTCCACGAGGTCTGCCCCGGTCGTGCTTCGGCCACTATGTTCGTTTCTGGCTCTGTGAAAGAGCATTCTACTACAAAATCTGCCAACGCCTGTCCTTTGATTGCCGTTCGGGGATGGTACTCTATAGCAAACTGTGTCAATTCCATTGCCCATGCGGCCAACCGACCTGACACATCGGGTTTATGTAGAACTTTTTTCAAAGGCTGATCCGTGTAGACCACCACCACTCGACCCTGGAAATAGTGCCTAAGTTTCCTGCTAGCAATTATGAGGGCGTAGGCAAACTTTTCCAGGTTCGGGTACCTCATCTCTGCGTCCCTGAGAACATGGCTGACGTAATACACAGAAAATTGCTTGCCTCCTTTATCCCTTACCAGTGCCGCCCCAACTGCCATCGGGCTGGCAGCTAAGTATAAGTATAAAGGTTCAGAGGCAACCGGTTTCATCAGCAACGGTGCCGAACCCAAATACCTTTTGATCTCTTGGAACGCATCTTCGCATTCTGAAGTCCGAAAGTCATTTTCCGATACGCGTATATTGCCCGATGAGTGATGAAGCTAGTCTTCGGGATATCCTCCTTATGCATCGAGATTTGGTGATATCCCGAGAAAGCGTCCATGAAACTTAGCATCTCATACCCTGAAGTGGCATCAATCAGCTGGTCTATGTTGGGTAAGGGATAGAAGTCTTTAGGGCATGCCTTGTTCAGGTCAGTGTAGTCGATGCACATCCTCCATTTCCCATTTTGCTTTTGAACCAATACCACATTCGCCAGCCATTCGGGATAGTCTATCTCGAAGATGAACCCTACCTCTAGCAATTTGGCAACCTCGTCGTCTATGATGCTTTGTCTTTCCGGGGCAAAAATCCTTCTTTTCTGTATCACCGGCTTCTTTTTAGGATCGGTATGAAGCCTATGCAGTGCTACTGATCTGCTTACCCCGGGCATGTCACTGGGTTCCCAAGCAAAGATGTCGGCGTATACCCTGAGCAATTCAACCAGACCTGTTCGCAGCTGTTCGGTTAACCCGACCCCGATCTTGATCAGTTTGTCTGGATTCCCCGGTATTAACTCTACATCCTCCGTCTCTTCGGCTGGTAGAGCCATGGGTTCTGTACTTCCCTCTGTGAATGGTTCTAACTCAATGGTCATCGCCTGTTTATGTTTACTGACCCCGATTCCTGAGGATATCAAAGTGTTCCGATAACACCTTCGGGCGATATCAAGATCTCCTTTTGCCTCCCCTATCCCGTTCGGTGTTGGAAACTTTAGTTTGAAGTGGGGGATCGATGTTACCGCCTGTAATGCTGCTAGGGTAGGCCTTCCCAGGATGGCGTTGTAAGCCGAATCCACTTGTACCACGAAGAATTTTACCATGATTTCTGTCTGTTGTGGGGCCGTGCCAAATCGGACTGGCAGTTCTATCGTGCCCGACACGTGAACCGGGTCTCCACTGAAGCCGTATAGGGGGCCTTCGCCCCCCAATTCCATCTTCTTTCCTCCCAAATCCATCCTCTGGTAGGCATGTGTATAGAGTATGTCGACTGAGGATCCGTTATCAATCATCATTCGCTTCATGTCGACCGGCCCGACCTGAGCTGTTATGACCAGAGCCCCGTCATGCGGTTCAATGTGATCGGTCGGGTAATCCTCGTCTGAAAAAGATATAGTCGTGCCTGAGTACGGCCTGTCCTTCCGGGGCGAGGAGCCGGCTAATGATAGTACTGCCTCGAGATGTCCATTCCTTTTCCGACCTGTTACACGCCCTACCGACCCACCCGATATCACATCTATAACTCCTAGGGGCTGGGTGTTCGGTTGCGGCTGTGCTTCCCGGGGGGGTTCTCTGATGTTCTCTTGGGGTGTCTCCGATCCTTCTCTGCCGACTACATAGCGCACCAGCTGTCCATTCTGCACGTTCTTTTCTATCAGGCTCTTTCAAGTTGATGCATTCGTCCGTTGTGTGCCCTCGACTCTGGTGGTACGCACAGTACTTGTCCCGACCTCTCTTCCCCGGTCTGGTGACTGTTTGGCAGGGTTCGAAAAAGGGCTTGTTCCGTATCTCCTCCAGTATCTTGGCCCGATCTGTGGTGAGTGCGGTGTACACTTTGTTGACATTTTTGTTCGGGAAGGGCGGCCTTCCACTGCCCGACCCTCCTCCACTATAATTCCTCTTACTATAGTTGTCCGACCTGCCTTGGGTGTCGGGCTTCTGATGATTCTGTTTGTCCCGATCTTTGGATTTATCGTATGATTGGGATTATGGTTTGAAGTTCCCCATCGCTTCCTCAACTGCTATATGACCTTCGGCCCTGTGAAATGCCTCTGTTAAGTCCGTCGGAGGGTTGATCACCAGGTCCTTCATCAGCTTTTTGGATTTCCCGATGTCAAGCCCGGTTGTGAAAAATCCCAAGGCCTGTGGGGAGTTCAATTCTGCCACCGACCCCACAGCCTCTCGGAACCTTTTAACATACTGCCCCAGACTCTCATCGGGTCTCTGCCTGACTTGCATGAGGGATGCTGTGATCTTTCCCCGTCTCTTGTTACTCCCAAACCGAGCGTGAAACTTTTCTCGAAGGTCCCTCCACGAGCTTATTGACCCTGATGCCAAGGTTCCCATCCATTCTCGGGCACTCTTCTTCAGGGTGGTTGCGAACATGTGACACTTGGCCGCGTCAGAATGGTCGTAGTATGTCATTAACCTATCATACCCATCGGAGTGGTCATAAGGGTCTCCCAGCCCGTCGTAGGTCTCCATTGGGGGCATCTTCCTTTTGGGGTCGGCGATCTCCCGATTAATCTCTTTGGAAAAGGGGGACCCTATACAGGTCGAAGGTTCCCCCGTCGAACCTTTTGCCAATAGAAGTTTCTCCAGCTCAGCCACTCTTCGGGCGAGGGGGTCGGACTCTCCTTCATGAGGGGACGATCGGGGTCTGTCCCTCTCACGTTCGGGTGTCTCGTCTCCCTTCTTTCCCGAGTGGCCTTGGTGTTCTGATCGGCGTCCCGCTGAACGGCTCCTCCTCCGGCTCCGGGCGTCCCTTGAACGGCTCCGGTATCTGCTCCTTTCCCTACCAGCCTCTCGTCTTCGGGGAGATCGAGACCGGCTGTGGGGCCTACGCCTCTTGGAGGATGCCTCCTGTTCCCCGGCCATGTTGGCAATTTGTAGTTCGAGTTCCTCCTGTTGGAGACGTAGGGCCGTCATGGCATCTTTATTTTGCTGCATCTTTTTCTGCAGGAGGAATTCTCTTTGGTCTCGACTACCCAGTGTACGACTCTTCTCACGCACCTCCAACGCCTGTGGGTTAGCTTCGCCCATCCGACTAGCCTGGTTGGGGGTGCGTTGGCTTTCATGAAAAAGCCGCCTCCGAGGGGAGCCAGCTGAATCCCTGTGATCTTCCTGGATTCTGGAACCCAGTCTGTCCTTCACCGACCCTCTCACCTGAGTGGTCTGGTGGGACTTGGCCTTTTCCCGGTCGGAAACTGCATATTCCACACTCGCCATCGTTTCTCGCCGGAAAGGAATCTGATTGTGATTGTTTAAGCACTAAACCCTTCCTTCTAGCGCCAATGTTAACGCCAAGTTTCGCCGGCGTGTCCAATCACAGAATCCACGCGCTAGAACCTGCACAGTAACAGATCACACAGAAGCTTGACGGCTTGTGCCGCCGGGGGATAGCTCCGGTGTGAGAATGAGTACAGGCCGTTACAAGGGTAAACAATGGAGGCAAAGTATTTAGTGCTCAAAAGTAGGTATTACCTCATAGTGTTAACCTAGGCCTTGTATTTATAGAGCTCAGCACCTTAGAATCCTTCTCCCAGACGGATTGGGACTCCTAGTGTATGGTAGTTACCATAACTTGGGTCCAACACAATCTCCTTAAAAGGTGCAAGTAGAACCCAATCCCACCACTACCTTTGGAGTTACCGTGTATGAATAGGCCCCCGGACTCTGCACGCAGGAGAGCCCACTGTGCAGGCCCAAACAGTCCTATTATCTGGTCTGGGCTTCGGCCCAAAGGACTCGAAGGCCCGACCACTCATCATCACCAGAATGGGTTCGGCCCCGACACCGAAGGACTCATATGTCGACCCGAACACCTATAACGCCTTCATGGGCTTCATCCCATCGGTCTATCAAGCCCTTCTGCCAGAAAGCCTTCGGCCCCGATGGAGGTCGGTAAAACGCTCCCGAACTGTATCTATCTCTCTATGTCTCACCCTTATATCTAGTTGATTGGTCATTTATATAGCAATAGTGATGATTATTATTGTACCCACCAAAATGGAAATTTAAAAAAGAAAAAGACAAATTTCATTCAAATACCTTATCTATAATAATATATAACAATGTAACTACACACACATTTTAGTTAGTTTGGAATCAACTGAGTAGTCCAAAAGGTTTTTTATTTTGTGTGTTGATTTTCATATCTTTTAATTGGATATTAATTTTGATATTTTCAAAAGTCAACTCAAAAGTTAATTAATATAATGAATTGCAAATATTTTAATATTTATTAATAGATTGTCAAAATGAGCTAATGTAATTTAAATAATGAGTTCCAATTTTTTGTTGTAGTTTATTAATTTTCATTTTTTATTTGGTTGCCCGAAATTAGACTAGATGTAAAACCCCAACTTTTAACAAATAAAACTTCTTTTATCTTTATATATTCTAAATAGCAAGACTTAAATTGATAAAAAAAATTAAAGTTAAAGATGATATGTGTGACGCCCCCAAAATTAGGTATACATCACTCATCTTGAGTCGCCAGATACATGGTACAGAATTCAAATACAACTTACTAATACAACTGTCGTGTACAATACGACAAAACATAACTGTGAGTTTGAATACAATTATTGTCTACTAGAGATCATACAAACTCAAAAGGAGTCCTCAATACAATTATTGTCACACTATTTAACAGAATAGTGAGGACTACTAATACTATTCTCTGGTCCATCACTCCGTTCCCCGACTCGTCCCAGCTATATTCTCATTTCCTGAAGAGAACATTGAAAGAAAGGGTGAGCTCAACTAGCCCAGTAAGAAATATTATGGCTAAGATAATGCAGAATAAATTATCATTAGCCTTCAACAGTGTTAAACTGATAAAATACAATAACCATCAAGTTTAACTGCAGCGGAACCAGCAATCCATTAAAAGAGTCAAGTAGAAAATAAAAACTACTATCTTTTATGATTTAAAAGGTTTTTCATCATCGTTATAGCTGAGACTCAGCTTAATAAATATTCCACATCATTGAATCACCCCCGCACTACGGCCAAGGATATTCTTTAGTATCACGACCACAATTATTCATGCAGTACGGCCAAGAATATTTTTGTATTCATTAATGGTCATGATCATGCCAACAACTGTCCATCAATGCACTACGGCCAATGAGGATTTTTAATTTTTACATCATTTGTAATATTACGGTCATGATTACACCGAATAATCCCTGGTCATAATCATACCAAGTCCATCTATGCACTACATGCCACAGATGACTTTCAAAAATATAAATAAGAGGATGATGACAATGATATAAGAATTCAATAAAACAAGTTCAAGAATTATTTTATCCAGAAATTATTAACGTCCAAATTGTCAACACGATACTGTTTTGTGGTGTAAAATTCAAGAATGTTCAGAAGAATATTTCTATGAAAAGATACTGGATGAAGCGCAAATATCAAGGATATTCCACTAATTTCATGGAGTATAGAAGTCAAAGTTTTATCCAACTGAGTATAATAAAGAATGGAATAACAAAAGAAATCACCATGCATGCGATAGACCGCACAGGCAGGTTATTCCAACAGAATAATAAATAACGGAACCAGGTATGGCGTAAAAAGCACAGACAGGATATTCCAACAGAATAATAAAAATGGAACCATGTCCGGTGTAAAACACACAGACAAGATATTCCAACAAAATAATAAAGAATGAAACCAGGTCCGGTGTAAAATACACAGACAGGATATTCCAACAGAATAATAAAAATGGAACCAGGTCCGATGTAAAACACACAGACAGGATGTTCCAACAGAGTAATAGAAGAATGTCACCAAGTATAGGGTAAACCGCGTATACAGGTTATTCCAACGGAATAATAATGAATGGAATAACATAAGGATTTCACCAAGTATAGGGTATACCGCGTATACAGGTCATGTATAGGGTATGTCACTTTTACAGGTTATTCCAACAGAATAACAAAGAATGGAATAACATAAGTTCTCTTCAAGAAGAAAGAATAACACCCTTTACTTTATTTAGGAGATTGAATACTGCAGTAGTGTAGTAACCGAATACTCTTCTTCTTTCTCTCTTATTCTCTCTATACTTTCTCTCTCTATAGCTTGAGCGAATTCGTGAAAAATAATGAAGCCCTAGGCCTCTATTTATAGAAGATTTATTACTATTTACGAAATTATTTACTATTTACGAAGGTAATTACTATTGACGAAGGTAATTACTATTTACGAAGGTAATTACTATTTATGAAAAAGACTCTTAGATGATGACATATGGCCCCCCATAAATAATTAAACTTACCACAAACGTCTAATAATAGACTCTTTATATACATCAAGGATTGAATAAAAATTACCAAAAATCATTTTATTTTTTAATCAACACATAATTAATCTTTCAACAATTATTAATCATTTTTATAACTTGTCGTCTCAATTATTGTTTAAATAATATAACATATTATACAGATGATACTGTGACAATAATTGAATCAATAATATAAGAGATATGATGCAGCAATTACTGTAGCAATAATTGAGTATAGCTGAGTGACTTCTCACGTAAGCATCAATAATCAATACCGTGTGCTACTATGCAACAACGCGTATTACTGTACTTTTACTACCGAGTAGTTCAACAGTTTTAACGGTAACACTTCCGCCGTTATTTTATAGAAAGATAATTTTGTCGTTTTTCTAACTACAACAATACTTCCGTTGTGGGGTCCACCAATGATTGTGCCGTCGTACGAATATTCCCCGACAAAAAGAATATTCCCCGACCAAATGAATATTTTATAACAACTTGCGTACTTTGCAAAATTTATAAATATTACCCACAACTATATATTTTATCAAATTTATTCCATAATATTTAAAAATAATAATTATGAAAATTCATCTTTATTTATAAAAACTGGGGTCTTACAACCTCCACTTCTTATGAAATTTCGCCCTCGAAATTAGGGTACGTACCTGGTATGTCAAAGAGGTAAGGATACCTTGATTTCATTTCAGATTCTAACTCCCAAGTCATTTTCTCAACATCGTGGTTTCTCCACAAAACTTTGACTTGAGGTATAACCTTGGAGCGTAGAATATGTTCTTTCTTATCCAAGATTTGAACAGGAATCTCTTCATACGTCAAATCTTCCGCTATTTCGTCCAGTTCTAACTCAATAATGTGGTTCGGGTCTTTCACATATTTTCGTAACATGGATATGTGAAAAACATTATGAACACGAGACATACTTGGCGGTAAAGCGAGTCTATAGGCCACAGTTCCTATTCGATCGAGGATTAAAAATGGAACGATGAATCGAGGATTGAGTTTTCCTCTCTTTCCAAATCTTGTAACTCCTTTCCATGGATTAACACGTAACAACACATGATCTCTTATATTTAATTCCACGTCCTTTCGATGAAGATCAACATAACTCTTTTGTCGACTTTGTGAGGTTTTTATACGTTGTCGAATCGTTTGAATCTTTTCCGTAGTCATACGTACCAACTCCGGTCCCAACAACGTTGCTTCACCCACCTCATCCCAGCATACTGGAGAACGACACTTTCTTCCATACAACGCTTCGAATGGAGCCATGCCAATACTTGCTTGATAACTGTTGTTATAGGAAAACTCCACCAATGGTAAGAACTTGTCCCAACTTCCCTTGAAATCAAGGACACAGAGTCTTAATAGATCTTCAAGAGTTTGAATAGTCCTCTCCGACTGTCCGTCCGTCTGAGGATGATATGCCGAGCTAAATCGTAAGTCTGTGCCCATAGCTTTTTGCAAACTAACCCAAAATCGTGAAGTAAATCTTGGGTCTCGATCAGAAACTATGGATACCGGCATACCATGCAGTCTTACAATCTCGTTTATGTACATACGAGCAAGACGTTCAAGTGTATAAGTTTCTCGTATCGGTAAGAAATGAGCAGACTTGGTCAATCTATCAACAATAACCCAAATCGCATCTATGTCTTGAGAAACCTTAGGAAGACCGGTAACGAAATCCATGGTAATGTGCTCCCACTTCCATTCTGGAATTTCAAGTGGTTGCAATGGACCTTTTGGTACTTGATGCTCCGCTTTAACTCGTTGACAAGTTAGACACCTTGAGATAAACAACGCTATCTCTCTCTTTATATTGCTCCACCAAAATGTATGACGAATATCATGATACATTTTGGTACTCCTGGGATGGATTGCAAACGGTGTACTGTGCGCCTCCATCATGATTTTATACTTTAAATCAGGGTCATTAGGAACACAAAGTCTGGAGTTGACTCGAAGTATTCCTTCTTCATCGATTCTTGCTTTCGGCATAGCACCTTCTTGCACTTTCTTCCTCATACGCATCAGCTCAAGGTCTGTAGCTTGAGCAGCTTTAACTTTATCGATTAAAGTCGGTTCTACTCGTATATTCGCCATCGTCACATGCGTCCCTGGAGTCTTTAACTCTATTTCCATCCTTTGCAAGTCACACAAAATGGGCCCTTGCGTTGACAATATCGCACTCGTACTTGCATGTGATCTTCTACTCAATGCGTCAGCTACCACGTTTGCTTTTCCAGGATGGTATTGGATGGTATGATCATAATCTTTCAACAGTTCAAGCCAACGTCGTTGTCGCGTGTTGAGTTCCTTTTGAGTGAAGAAATATTTGAGGCTTTTATGATCCGTAAAGATCTCCACTTTCTCCCCATACAAGTAATGCCTCCAAATTTTAAGTGCAAAGACAACAGCTGCCAACTCTAGATCATGAGTAGGATAATTCTTCTCATATTCTTTGAGTTGTCGCGAGGCATAGGCTATAACTTTTCCATGTTGCATGAGAACACATCCCAGCCCTTTGCCCGAAGCATCATTGTAGATGACAAATCCCTCCGAGCCAGATGGTATTGTCAGAACAGGTGCTGAAATGAGTCTCCTTTTGAGTTCTTGAAAACTCTTCTCACATTCTTCGCTCCAACCGAACTTTGTATCTTTCCGAGTCAGCTGAGTCAATGGAGTAGCGATTCGAGAAAATCCTTCCACGAATCTCCGATAATAACCAGCTAAACCGAGAAAGCTACGTACTTCGGTCACTGATTTAGGTTGCTCCCAACTTTGAATAGCTTCAATCTTTGCCGGGTCAACAGATATTCCATGACTTGATACCACGTGCCCAAGGAATGCTACTTCTTCAAGCCAGAATTCGCATTTCTTTAACTTGGCATAAAGCTTATATTCAAGAAGCTTTTGGAGTGTCAGCCTCAAGTGTTGTTCATGATCTTCACGGCTTTTGGAATAAATAAGGATGTCATCAATAAAGACGACCACAAAGTGATCCAAATATTCCTTGAATACTCGGTTCATCATATCCATGAAGGCAGCAAGAGCATTAGTCAATCCAAAGGACATGACTAGGAATTCATAATGCTCGTACCGAGTTCTGAAAGCCGTCTTTGGAATGTCATCAGTTCTAATCTTCAATTGGTGATACCCGGAACGAAGATCGATCTTTGAAAAGAATTTGGCTCCTTGCAACTGGTCAAATAAATCATCAATTCGTGGCAATGGATACCTATTTTTGATGGTGACATGATTCAACTCCCGATAATCAATACAAAGTCGCATACTCCCATCTTTCTTCTTCACGAATAGAACAGGAGCACCCCAAGGAGAAGTACTAGGACTAATAAAGCCAATGTCTAACAATTCCTGCAGCTGGATTTTTAACTCCTGAAGTTCAATAGGAGCCATTCGATATGGGGCTTTAGAAATGGGTTTTGTACCGGGTTCAAGGTTGATACAAAATTCAATCTCACGCTCTGGGGGTAAACCAGGAAGTTCTTCGGGGAATACATCAGGAAATTCATTAACAATAGAAATATCGTTCAAAACTGACGTATTTTTGTTTAAATCTGTGACATGAGCTAAGAAAGCTTGACTGTAAGACCCCAGTTTTTATAAATAAAGATGAATTTTCATAATTATTATTTTTGAATATTATGGAATAAATTTGATAAAATATATAGTTGTGGGTAATATTTATAAATTTTGCAAAGTACGCAAGTTGTTATAAAATATTCGTTTGATCGGGGAATATTCTTTTTATCGGGGAATATTCGTACGACGGCACAATCATTGGTGGACCCCACAACAAAAGTATTGTTGTAGTTAGAAAACGACAAAATTATCTTTCTATAAAATAACGGCGGGGGTGATACCGTTAAAACTGTTGAACTACTCGGTAGTAAAAGTACAGTAATACGCGTTGTTGCATAGTAGCACACGGTATTGATTATTGATGCTTACGTGAGAAGTCACTCAGCTATACTCAATTATTGCTACAGTAATTGCTGCATCATATCTCTTATATTATTGATTCAATTATTGTCACAGTATCATCTGTATAATATGTTATATTATTTAAATAATAATTGAGACGACAAGTTATAAATGATTAATAATTGTTGAAAGATTAAATATGTGTTGATTAAAAAAATAAAAAGATTTCTGGTAATTTTTATTCAATCCTTGATGTATATAAAGAGTCTATTATTAGACGTTTGTGGTGAGTTTAATTATTTATGGGGGGGCCATATGTCATCATCTAAGAGTCTCTTTCGTAAATAGTAAATAGTAATTACCTTCGTAAATAGTAATTACCTTCGTAAATAGTAAATACTTTCGTAAATAGTAATAAAGTAAGGGGTGTTATTCTTTCTTCTTGAAGAGAACTTATGTTATTCCATTCTTTGTTATTCTGTTGAAATAACCTGTAAAAGTGGCATACCCTATATACATGACCTGTATACGCGGTATGTCCTATACTTGGTGAAATCCTTATGTTATTCCATTCATTATTATTCTGTTGGAATAACCTGTATACGCGGTTTACCCTATACTTGGTGACATTCTTCTATTACTCTGTTGGAACATCCTGTCTGTGTGTTTTACACCGGACCTGGTTCCATTCTTTATTCTTCTATTACTCTTTATTTATTACTATTTACGAAAGTATTTACTATTTACGAAGGTAATTACTATTGACGAAGGTAATTACTATTTACGAAGGTAATTATTATTTACGAAGGTAATTACTATTTATGAAAAAGACTCTTAGATGATGACATATGCCCCCCCTATAAATAATTAAACTTACCACAAACGTCTAATAATAGACTCTTTATATACATCAAGGATTGAATAAAAATTACCAAAAATCATTTTATTTTTTAATCAACACATATTTAATCTTTCAACAATTATTAATCATTTATAACTTGTCGTCTCAATTATTGTTTAAATAATATAACATATTATACAGATGATACTGTGACAATAATTGAATCAATAATATAAGAGATATGATGCAGCAATTACTGTAGCAATAATTGAGTATAGTTGAGTGACTTCTCACGTAAGCATCAATAATCAATACCGTGTGCTACTATGCAACAACGCGTATTACTGTACTTTTACTACCGAGTAGTTCAACAGTTTTAACGGTAACACTTCCGCCGTTATTTTATAGAAAGATAATTTTGTCGTTTTTTTAACTACAACAATACTTTCGTTGTGGGTCCACCAATGATTGTGCCGTCGTACGAATATTCCCCGACAAAAAGAATATTCCCCGACCAAACGAATATTTTATAATAACTTGCGTACTTTGCAAAATTTATAAATATTACCCACAATTATATATTTTATCAAATTTATTCCATAATATTCAAAAATAATAATTATGAAAATTCATCTTTATTTATAAAAACTGGGGTCTTACAATATGCGCAAATTATAATAAACAAAAAAAAATTGTCGGCATAGACGTCAAAGAATATTGGTAGTTTGGTACCGTACGATGGCATCGTAACAATTAATCATTGATGAATCTCATAACAAAATAATTATCAAATATGGAAAATGACAAAATAACCATTAATAAAAGTTATTTGCGGAACTGTTACATTTAACTGTTCAAATACCCAACAATGAAGGAACAGTAACGCACAGTGTTACTACAATGTTCTACCGTATTAAACCAATAATTGTCATAGTAGTAAGGTTAATAATAGAAAGTTATGTATTTAAAAGTCGCAGGTATTGAAAAGTTATGATTTCTAGTAGTTTCTAAATCTATAATTTAATCACTGTTGAATGTTAAGGATAATTTTATTTTTCGTTATCTTTGTCATGATATTATTTACTGGGTTATTCGAGCTCACTCTTTTGTTTCTTAATTTCTTTTAAGAAATAAAAATGTAGTCGGGGATAGCAGGGAGAACAGAGGAATGAAGTGGTGGTCTGAATTAACTGCTGTATAGTCCTCACCAAATTGTAAAATAGTGTACCAATAAATATAGTGATAACTTAGTGTATGTATTACCGTGTTATACACGGTATTATAATAATTATGATTATGTGAGCTAATGTAGTGTTTTTGTATTTCGACGACTTGAATTGAATTATGTAAGCCCAAATGTAGGGACTTCACACCCGAAACTCATGATCTCATATGGACTGAACTTGAATAATGTATTATAAATTCAAATGAGCTGAATCCGAACCTAAAATCATAAATATTTAAATGCGTTTAATTTTAACTATTTTAAGGTTGTGTTTGATAAATCTGGGAATTAAGATCTGAATGATTATGATGTCTTAATAAATTAGATCATCTGAATTGTTACGAGGTCTGAATCTAAAAAAATTGTTTGATAACTAAATAGTAAGTTGTCTCTTAATGACACTATTTTACCATTTTAAAGGGTAAAATTTTATTTAATAATTTTAAATATTCAATTTAATAAAATGTGTGCATAATATTGTTGAATATATTTATATATAAAAAAATTATCAAAAAAATTTCATTAAGAGGTACCTCTTAATTATTAAAATTTTATTTTATGTCTTACTAATTAAGAGGCATTCAATGGTAATAAAAAAAATAAATAGCATCATGTCTCTTAACGAATAAGAGACAGTCCATTAAGAAACAATCAAATATAAACAAACAACACCTAAGTATGACTCACTTAACTCAATTGTAAGTGAGGATAGAGCCGCATAAGTATAACAAAATAATAATATCAAAATACAAAATTCGAATTACGTTAGCTCACTTTATAAACGCTGCACTTTTTTGAGAGTGAAATTAAAGTATATTTTATTCCTAAAACAAGTACAATTATGCGAGAATAAAACAACTTTATCAATTCTCTTTTGAAAATATGTACGTATTAATAGCCGTGCAACTCGGGTAAAATATATTCTATTCCTTTGGCCTCATTTTGTTCAAGGTTCTCAAAATCAGACCGTTTATCGAATTCGGAAAAGATATCAAGTGGAAGGCTCACTGATCCAATTAGTGGTCGAACCGTTATTGATCAAGTGACGTCATTGATATATAAAAATATATATTATTAGTAATAAATAGATTTTTTAAAAATCTCATTTTTATGAACTAAAACATAATAAAGATGAGTTATAATATTAATAAAAATAATTAATTTTTTCAGATGGGTAAAATAATAAAAATTATTAACGAAATACTTGACATTCTGTGTTTAATAATTGAATAAATAATGAATTGTTATTTTAAACATATATATTACAAATTTTAACACGATTTACTAAGTAATACTCCCTCCGTCCCAGGATAAAAGTCCTTATTATTATTTTGGGTTGTCTCATGTTAAATGTCCTCTTTCTTTTAATAACCAAACTTTTACACATTTTTTTCTATTATGCCCGTACCATTAAATATCTCATATTTTTCTTATTCTAATTCTCTCTCCATATTTAATGACATTATTATGGATAATTTTGTCATTTTATTCTTTTTCTTAATATGCGTGAAAAGTCCACCAGGACTTTTATCTTGGGACGGGGGGAGTAATCAGCACCGGCCCTGGACTAAAGCCCAAGGTGCCTAGGCTTTAGGCCCAAAATTTTTTAGGGCCCCTTTTTCTTATATCAGTGCATGGCTAGTTTTATTCCAATGGATGAGTATAATTGATTATGTAGAATCATTCTCTAAAATATTTAAAATTTTGACAAATAAAATTATTACATAAGTAAAACTAGATCCAACACTATTAAGAATTCTAATATGTACATTTAAAAAAATACCAACCAGTTCACATAAATTAAAAAATAATTACTTCAATATGTCTCAATTAATTTCAATATTTGTTAGTCTATGCATTGTCCATCATAATTATATCTTTACTCATTCTTGTGTTTCTTTGCAAATATGTATAATCCCATTTTTTCTCTTAATCTGGCTAGTGCAGACTTTACGATTATCTTTATTAATAGACTATGGGTCATGCGTACTTTACTTATTGGTATTAAAATTTGACAGTTAAAGACTGAGGTCATAATATAGCCAATATAATACAAAAGAAAATAGGTAAACTCTTGCGGGAAAGATTTTGAGTTTTACACTATCTACCATGGGTACTAATTGAAGAATAACCAAACAGGTTAACTCTTGTCATAGCTTGGATATGTCACCCCCTAATTGATCTCTGTGAAACTATTTAAAATTCAGTAAGGTTACATTCCATTACCTGAACTATAAAATTTTATGTTTATTTATTTATAATTTACCATTTATAAGTGAGTGTTATTCAAGAGGAGCTGTTGATGATATCATCCACCCATCTGTTGATGATATTATGTCTTTGAACTGATTACTTTTTTGAATTAGTGATAATGTGATATCTGAATGATGCTTTGAAAATATTAAAATAGTCGGTTATTATATTTGGTATTCTTTTGTATTTATGCTCTTTTGTTCAAAGAAAGTTTTTAATTTTTTTTTATACATATCTTAATAGCAATTCGCAAAGGTTCCAATTTTTTTTTTCCCGCTTTAGGTCCTGAAAAACTCAGGGCCGGCCCTGGGAGTAATAAATTAATAGTACTTTGATGATTGTTGATTACATTCGATAATAATCATGAATTATTCAACTAAAATTAATACAAGGATATTTTAGTAAAAGATCAACATTAGAACAAAATAAATATGCCAAATAATTTTGAATTTATACCAAACACTCATAATAGCAATTACGGTAATCACATCTTTTACCAAATAAAAATGACAGAATATAATAATTTTTTATTATCAATAATCAAATACCCAATAATCTATATTTAGGCTAGTATCCATATGATCAGTAACAAACAGATTAAATTGTACATTTCTGATTTCTCCATGTATCAAGGGTATTTTAGATCAATGTTACTACTGTTTCCCCCTTATATTAGAGCTAAGGATGTAAATGAGCTGAACCGAAGCGAACAGAAAATTACTCGAATTCGACTCAAAAAAATAAACTCGTACTCGAATTCGGCTCGAATTCGAATTATATTTGAAAAATCCTACTCAGATTCGACTCGACTCGAATATTTATTACTCGAATTCGATCCGACTCGACTCGAATATTTATTCAAACTACTCGCGAGCTTCAAATTCAAGCTCGAATTCGAGTCTCCACATAATAACTAGTTTTATAATAAATATAATTATAAATTGAATTTATTATTTTACTTAAAATTGAGAAAATATATTTATTATTACACTTTACAAATATAAAATCACAATTAAAATTAAAAACAAAACAAAACAATAACTAATTATCCTAATTTGATTTAAATTTGTATATATTATAAGAGAATGTATCGAACATTTAATCGAATATGTATTAACCGAGTATGTATCGAATCACAATCAATAATTCAAATAGTTTGAATCTTAAACGAGTCGAGTATAACCTTGCTCAGATTCTACTCATATTTTTATTCGAACTATTTTTAATGCTCAGATTTGGATCATATTATTAACGAATTCGAGTCTCATTCGTATTTTTTCGAGTCGAGCCTGAATCGAGTCCGAACTGTGTTGACTCGTTTACAGGGTTAATTATAGCCGCTTATATTTTCCACAGAAGAAGAAAGGGGGAAAAAGTGTTTGTATACCCAAAACTTGGTCAAATCTCTAGCCCATACAAGCTTTTGTATACCAAAAACTTGGTCAAATCTAGCCGACACCAATAAATTTTATTTATTTTTTTTGGCAAAAGTGGGAGTCTTTGATTCTTAGGCTTGTTTGAAAATCAAGAATCAAAGGTCAATAATCTTGAAATACTAGGAGGAGGCTTGGTTGATTTTTATTTTAATAATTGTGTGAAGCTTCTTTTGGTGCCGACCTTTGGATTATATAATACTTATTCCGTTTCCGTTCCAAAATTAGATGTAACATCCCAGTCCCACATCGAAAGATAGGGGAAAAATTTGTCTGTATATGAGGAAATAAGTTACTACCAATAGTACCTTCAAGTCATGACCTTTTGGGAGCCTGTGGTGGGCTAGATGACCCAAGAAGATACTATTGGGCCAGTGGTTTGAGGCCTTGTTTGGATGAATTTGATTCGATTCGGACTTGGGATTTGACCCAAGATTTGTAAAATACTAATAGAATAATTAAGTAAGCTTTAAAATATTTATTTGGGCTTTCCTTATGTTTGGGTCAAATTGTAATTAATTAATTTGGGCTTTTAAATTAATTGAGTCTAAATTATATTTGTCTAATTTTTAAATCCTATTTAAATTAGGAGTATTGATAAAACATATTAATTAATAATAAATGAGTAAAACCTAGCTTTACCTTATTACGCCTGATAAGTTGTGGGAATATAGCGAGAACAAAAGAAAGAGGCGGAAGAAGAACGAGAGAACGTGACTGGGATTGCAAAAGGGTTTGAGAACAAGATCTTTAAACTTTATTCATCATATTCTTCATCTCAAAGGTAATTGTAGGACTATTTTTGAATACAAAATAATTATTTTTCTACTGTAATTACAATCTATTTTAAAATTTTATTATGCCGTTTGATTAGTTGAATTTGTTAAAAAAATAATAATTTACAATTGAGATATATGATATAAATATTTATATATATATATATATCAAATTCCTTATATATATATATATAGGGTCCGGATCCTGTCCGGACTCCCGGACAGGTGTAAAATCCGGACCTTTTTTTTTTTTTTTTTTTTTTTGCTTTTTTTTTTTTGAAACAACTAAAAAAAAAAAAAAAAAATTTATGGAATTGGAATTTTTACATTATACAGTGTTTTGGGCGTGATTTAGATGCCTATAACAAAACATGTCTGTACAGTCTGGGCAGACTGTACATACATTGGTTGGTGTGGGTGTTAAAAACACACCCAAAACACTTTATTTTGGAAAAATTTCACTTCCATAATTTTTTTTTTTTTTTTTTTAGTTGTTCTAAAAAAAAAAAAAAAAAAAAAAAAATTTTTTTCAGGTCCGGATTTTCTCCCGTCCGGGAGTCCGGACCTGATCTTTATTCTATATATATATATATTCCTGTAACTTATATATATATAACCTGATTCGTTTTATATCTATATATATATATATATATATATATATATGTTACCTGCTTCCTATTTTATTATATATATATATAGTTACTACAGGATAATTATTTATATATATAGTCTGCGAAAATTTGTTGCAGGTTAGCTAGTTGATTTCGAATATATATAAGATATGTAGAAATTTTTTAAAAAAGGGGATAGTAATAAATAATATTATAATTTTATTATTATAATTAAAATGTACCTTTTGATTACAAACTGAATATAGTATATTAAAATTATTGAATTTATGAAAATATAATTTGTATGAGTTTATAATTTAATTATGTGTATTATATTTTATTTTGATAATTAGATCGGATTGAGGGAGTTTAGCGGGTGATATTTGGATTCAGCAAATTATTTTGGTACTATATTAAGGTACGGATTCCGTACTTTTTCAGCGATATTCCTTTAAATTTAATTCGTTCGTTTTGTACTCGTTTAGTAATTTGGTTTTGCTTTTTAGGATTATTCCTTGTTGTCCAATTTATTGTGATAGTTTCGTTTTGGTGTTGATATTAAAATTCGTATTTGTACTCCTTGAACTAGTTAGTCGTGTCAATATATTTTGGAGACTTTATTCGTTTGTACAATTGTTCGTATATTTTCGTTCACATTCGGGAGTCATTTTGATCATTGACATATTGTGATAATCAATATTATTTGTATTTGATAATTCAATCTCATTTGAATATGGTCATGTAAGCCTTGTGATTTGAACCCCCTTTGGCTTACATTTTGTAGTTTGATCCTTAGGGTATACTTGAGCTAACCACCTGTGGGGGTACCACAGGCATGTCCTCTTGACACAAGGGCATGACACCTTCCGTGGCGGTGTGATTAGTCCACGGCGTATCCTTTTGTATGCTCTGGGTATGAGCTTTGGCCATTTGATATATTTATTCAGGATACGTATGGGTCGACCCAGTATTTGATTTGATTCGATTTGTTTGGCGGATTTGTGACGTATGTGTCGTGCGTACTATCCGATTTGATTTGTATACATCATGGTACCGATGTATTTTGTTAGCCTTTGGCTATTTGCATTTGAGCTCAGTATGAAATTGTTATCTTACAACCATTTGATTCAGCCTTATTTATTTGGAATTCTTTTGGCTATAATTATTCGATTGACAGTGTTGGTCATTTGTTAATGGGCTCTCAAATTTTGATCTATTCGTAATTCGTTTGTAAATCACATATGTTCATTCGTTCAATTCTTTTAGATTCATTATTTATTGTGATATATTTATTCATCTTCATATCCGTACTGGGCAATTGGCTCACGCTGTGTTCTTTTTCCGGCAGGTAATCAGGGGTGATCAGGATATGTGGGATGAGAGCTACCTTTGATCCAAATGAGTAGATTAGTTTTGAGAATTATTATTAGACTTGGTGTTCATAATATTTTGTTAATGGATGTTTGGGCCATTTTAACATTTATTTCTTATTAGTAGAGACTATGTAAATGTGGAGTTACTACTATTTAAATTGGAGTATGTGACTTTTGGTATTAAATTTTATTGGAGATATTTTGAGGTTTATTAGAGGTTTGTATTCATTATGTTTGTGCGTGACATCCTTTTTTTCCTTTTGGGAAAGGGGGTGTTACAGAGTTGGTATCAAAGCTTAGGTTATGATCTTGTAGATTGCCTTTTAGGCTTGACCTGTGAGTTATGGGTAGACCACTGGGTAGTTATAAGATTTGTATTACGTTTGATTTTCGTTCTGCACAAATTTGGCCTTGGTTATTTGTTTTGATCTGTTTGTTCTCGTCTGTTTGATTTTGTATCGTAGATGGCTCGTAAGTCTTCGAGAATTGCTGGGAGGCAGGCCGGTAATAACGGTAGGAGAGGTCAGAGGCAGCCCCAAGTTGAGGCTGTTAACCAGGGTGGAAACGATGGAAATCAGGGTAATGCAATAATAACCCCGGCTATGGTTGCAACAATGGTGAATGAGGCAGTTACGCAGGCTGTGGCACAGGCTATGCAGGGTATTCCGCAGATGCAAGGAAATCAGCGTGCAAATGGCATGGGGGATGATGCAGAGATACCACAGCATGAGCAGAATGATCCTCCCGAGGATCAAGTGGGTCAGCAAGTGCAACCATTGTATGTGTTATTGGAGAGATTCATTAAGCAGAAGCCTAACTCTTTTCGTTTTGCTCCAACTCCAATTGATGCGGAAAACTGGATCGCCCACTTGGAGAAGATTTTTGATGTTATTGGGTGTTCAGAAAATCAGAAGGTGAGATTAGCAGTATATAAGCTTGAGGATGATGCTCAGCGATGGTGGAAATCGTTGAAGGCTACACAGGGAGATGGATTTATGGATGGACTCATATGGAGCGGTTTTTGTGACCTTTTCTATCAGCAGTATTTCCCAAACGCTGATAGGGATGCATACATCAGGGAATTTGTGTCCATTCGGCAGAAGGATGATGAGACTATTAATGATTTCATAGCGAGGTTTACGAGATTGGCTGGTTTTGCGGGTTCGATAGCTGGGACAGCTGCACATCAGGCAGAAAAGTTTAAATGGGCTTTGAAGTATGAGTATAGGAGATCGATCATCCACACCATTTTTACAGATGTATCACAAGTGGCCAATGCAGCTAAGAGTGTGGAGATGGAGCACAAGGACTTTCGAGCTTCAAGATCAGATGGGAGTCGAAAGAGAGATAGAGATGATCAGCAAGGGCAAGGGATGGGACAGTTTAGCAGGAATCAGAATAGAAGGCAAAATAATTGGAATGAGTCTCCATCGGGTCAGCGATTTAATCCAAGAAGGGATTTTGCTTACCCATTGCAGCAGGGTGGTCGTGGAGGTCCGCAGCAGGGTCAATGGCAAGCTGGAGGGCAGTATCAAAATAGGGGATTTCAACAGAACAGGGGCTTCCAGCAAAATCAGAATCAGGGTCAGCATCGCCAACAGGGTCAAATTCAGGGGCGGTATCCGGGACCGGCAGGTGGAGGCAATCCGAACCATTTGCCACTTCCACCTGCTCCATGTGCTACTTGTGGTGGATATCATGCTGGTAGGGCGTGCTATAGAAATACAGGGGCTTGTTTCTTATGTGGACAGATGGGACATAGAGCAAGGGATTGCGCAGTTCAGCGTGGTAATGGGGGAGGCGGTAATGCTGGTAATGGCGGTCAGCGCAACACCGGTGGGAGAGTATTTGCATTGACAGCTAATCAGGCGGCCCAAGCACCAGGTACTATTTCAGGCATCCTTCTTGTAGGAAATCGTGAGGCATCAGTTTTGTTTGACACTGGATCTACACACTCTATTGTCGCACTTTCATTTATTCGTCATCTTGGGTTGTTTCATATGGTATCGGGTGGCTTTGCCTCCACAATTATCTCATGTGCATAATATCTTTCATGTTTCGGTGTTAAGGAAATATAATTATCATCCGCTACACGTTGTGCACTACCCGTTACATAAGATTCAGGAAGATCTTACTTGTGAGGAAGAAGCTGAGGCGATTCTAGATCGTCAAGAACGGATTATGAGGAGGAAGACAATTCCTTTTGTTAAAGTCTTGTGGAAAAACCATTCGGAGCGGGAAGCTACTTGGGAGATAGAGGAGTCTATTCGGGCGGAATATCCACATCTTTTTGAAAATTAGGTACGTTCTGTTCTTTTGATTCCGAGGACGGAATCCTTTTTTAAGGGGAATGTGATGTAATACCCAATAAAATAATAATAGAATATTTAAGTGAGCTTTAAAATATTTAATTGGGCTTTCCTTGTGTTTGGGTCAAATTCTATATATTTAATTTATTTGGGCCATAATAAGCTATATTACATTAATTGGGTCAGATTTATAATTGTGTTATTTTAAATCCTAATCAAATTAGAAGTATTAATACACAAGTAAAACCTAGCTTACCTAATTACGTATGAGGAGTTGTGAGAATATAACGAAAGAAAAAGGAGGCGCAAGAAGAAGGAACGAGAGAACGTAACGGGGATTGCAAAAAGAGTTTGAGAGCAAAATCTTAGAATTTTATTCACCATATTCTTTTTCTCAAAGGTAATTGTTGGACTATTTTTGAATACAAAACAAATATTTTGCTACTGTAATTACAATCTATTTTAAAATTTTATTATGCCGTTTGATTAGTTAAATTTGTTAATGAAATTTTGATTTACAACTGGAGTAAAATATATACGATTTACGTTTATATATATAATCGTATAACATGCTGCTAAATTTGTTAATTTATATATATGTGTATATGTTAACCGCTTCTACTGCTTTATATAAATATGTTAACTTGATGCTTCTCATGCTTTACTTATATATATATACAAGTTAACGTGATTGATTTTTTGTTATATATATATAGTTGATTCAATACATGTTATATTATATATATATATTTAACGTTCAGATTCGGTATATATATAATATATATAAGTTACAGAATTTCAAAACGGGTTAGTAATAATTTATATTATAATATTGTTATTACAATTAAAATATATCTTTTGGGTACAAATTGAATATAATATATTAAAATTATTAAATTCGTGAAAATATAATTTGTATGAGTTCGTAATTTAATTATATGCTTTATATTTTATTTTGATAATTAGATCGGATTGAGGGAGTTTAGCAGGCGATATTTAGATTCGGCGAATTATTTTGGTATTGTATTAAGGTACGGATTCCGTACTTTTTCAGCGAGACTCTTTTAAATATAATTCGTTCGTTTTGTTATTCGTTTAGAAATTTGGTATTACCTCTCGGGATTATTCTTTGTTGTCAAAATTATTGAGATAGTTTCGTTTTGGCGTTGATAATTGAATTCGTATTTGTACTCTTTGAACTAGTTAATCGTGTCAATATGTTTTGGAGACTTTATTCGTTTGTACCATTGATCGTATATTTTCGTTCACACTCGGAGTTGTTTGATCATTGATATCTTGTAATAATTAGGTATGTTTGTATTGGATAATTCGATTTCATTTGAATATGGTCATGTAAGCCTTGTGATTTGAACCCCTTTTGGCTTACATTTTGTAGTTTGATCCTTAGGGTATACTTGAGCTAACCACCTGTGGGGGTACCACAGGCATGTCCTCTTGACACAAGGGCATGACACCTTCCGTGGCGGTGTGATTAGTCCACGGCGTATCCTTTTGTATGCTCTGGGTATGAGCTTTGGCCATTTGATATATTTGTTCAGGATACGTATGGGTCGACCCAGTATTTGATTTGATTTGATTCGTTTGGCGGATTAGTGACGTATGTGTCGTGCGTACTATCCGATTTGATTTGTATACATCATGGTACCGATGTATTTTGTTAGCCTTGGCTATTTGTATTTGAGCTCAGTATGAAATTGTTACCTTACAACCATTTGATTCAGCCTTATTTGTTTGGGATTCTTTTGGCTATAATTATTCGATTGACAGTGTTAGTCATTTGTAAATGGACTCTCAAATTTTGATCTATTCGTAATTCGTTTGTAAATCACATATGTTTATTCGTTCAATTCTTTTAGATTCATTATTTATTGTGATATATTTATTCATCTTCATATCCGTACTGGGCAATTGGCTCACGCTGTGTTCTTTTTCCGGCAGGTAATCAGGGGTGATCAGGATTTGTGGGATGAGAGCTACCTTCGATCCAAATGAGTAGATTAGCTTTTGAGATTATTATTAGACTTGGCTTTCCTAAGATTTTGTAACTGGATGTTTTGGGAACTATTTTGATATTTATTTATTCTTAGTAGAGACTATGTAAATGTGGAGCTCATTCTATTTAAATTGGAGTATGTGACATTTGGTATTAAATTTTATTGGAGATATTTTGAGGTTTATTAGAGATTTGTATTTATTATGTTTATGCGTGACATCCCTTTTTCCTTTTGGGAAAGGGGGTGTTACAGAGTTGGTATCAGAGCCGACTCTCGAAAGCTCGGGTCGGGTTATCCGATCGGGTTGCCGGAGGTGGGGACACGAAGGCTGGTGGTATTATCCCACAATGGAGAGATGAAGGTCCGGAGGTGGGGACACGAAGCCAGCCGGTATTATCCCACAATGGCTAGAGAGGCAAAGATCTTTGGGCCGTGTGTGTGATCGATTCTGACGGGGACGTCAGAAATTTAAGTGGGGGAGTTTGTAACACCCCAGTCCCACATCGAAAGATAGGAGGAAAATTTGTCTGTATATGAGGAAATAAGTTACTACCAATAGTACCTTCAAGTCATGACCTTTTGGGAGCCTGTGGTGGGCTAGATGACCCAAGAAGATACTATTGGGCCAGTGGTTTGATGCCTTATTTGGATGGATTTGATTCGATTCGGACTTGGGATTTGACCCAAGATTTGTTCCGGACTCGGGATTTGACCCGGGTTGTTTCATTAGAGATGTGATTTGATTTTTGAGATCAAATGACAACATATTAAACTTTAAAATTGGTATGATTCGTAAATATTTAGAATGAAATAAATTTTGTGATTAATAAGAATTTTGTGATTAATTATATCAACTAAAATTAAATAAATTCACATCAATTTGAAATTTAATGTGTTGTCGTTTGTCCTTAAAAATCAAATTGTATCTCCAATTTTAAAACAGAGGGAGTAATATAATATGCAATGTTTTATAGAAGCCAGCCTATGGGTGGAAAATTGGCCGGATCAGGCTAAAGGGACGATAATTATCTTTTAAAAAATAAAGAGGGTGTTAATTGTTGAATCCCAAACATGTGGGTTTAAATCGAAAAAGTTACCAACTTTGGGGTCAGTTTTGTCATTACCCCTTTTAAAATTGTTTTTTTGGGTACATTGTTACGGACGCACAGTTCTCAAGCCATCATCACCAGTCATCACTTACAAAATCCACAAGAAACGACTTTATATATTTGTTTTTAAATAACATTTTTATATATATAGAAAAAACTTTATGTTTTTCAATTCAATAGTGCTAGTAACTATCTATAACGTTTAATTATTAGGAATAGAGGGAGTGTTATAACTAATTATAATTGAAATGTCTAAATTAGCCCCCAATGTAACATCTTTTTCCCATCGAAATATATGCACACTTTAATATTTATAGGAAATCGATATTTTCACATAGTTTTTTTATATTTCCACATGAAAAATATCGTTATAGTTGTATAGCGACGATAAAAACCGTCGCTATAGGATCTATAGCGACATCCATAGCGACATTTTCATGTGAAAATATCAGTTTGTTTCTTATTTATATAAGAACTCAATCTTCTGTTAATAATACTTCCAGTCATGACATTTTAGGTGGGTTTGTAAAGGATTAAAATGACCTTAAAAAATATTATTCATTCATTTGGATAGAGGTGATACGAAGGTTGCTAATATTATCTCACAATAACTAGAACTCAAAATTCTTATTGTGTATAATTATGAGTTCGATACAAAAAACTTAAGCTACTATTAGTAATATATACTTTCTATCATGATATTTTAGATGAGCTTGGTGGGCTAAAATTACTACTCCCTCCATTTTATAATATATGACGTTTTAAATATTTTTTTTTAGAAAAAATTATTTAACGTTTTATGTGATTTAGGAGAATTAGTCATAATTTTTTTAAAATTACCCCTTATGAGAAAATATTATAAATAAAAGAAATAATATGAGATAAGTATATATTAATAATATTATAGATAATTAATACTATTTTTAATATTATACAATTATTTTTTTAATTTTTGTGCCCAACTCTAAAACCCGATATATATAAAGGTAGTATGGTAACTTCATGGTAGATCAGTGCTGATAAGTGCTGATACGCACCGTATTGTATTAATTAAGGGTTGGGGGGACGTCCAGTACAAATGTACCGGACTAACGTCCAGTGCAGTATTAAATTTTTTAATTTTTTTTTTGGATTTTTACCACAATTATGAGAAAAAAATTAAAAAATAATAGAGCAAGTTTGAACAAAAAACTGTAAAAGAAAGTATATTTTTTATTGAAAAAACACTGTAAACATTACAATGTTTTTTCAATAAAAAATGTACTTCCTTTTACAGTTTTTTTGTGACAACCCCAAAATAGGTCCATTCCATCCAACCCATTCTGAGTTGCCAAATACATGGTACAGAAAATAACTACAACTTTATTACAACAATTGTCGTGCAAAATATAACAACTCATGTGTTGTGAGTTTTGATACAAATATATATATCAACTGTGACTCTTGACACCAACTTGGGTAGCACGTCACCATGACATCTTACATAAAGGTATAGTCAAAAACTGTTTTAGAAATTAAAATCTTTAGGAAGTGCTCAAGGAAACTTTCGTACATGGGAGACCATGCGTCTAGGTTATTATAGATATCATATGGCCACAGAATTATCCTTGGTTGACCCAATAGACCCCAAAGAAAAACGAGAAGATTACTATCATATTCTTTCCAATGGTGAGTCTTCTCTTGACATATAAATATATCTGTTGTCTCCAATTGAGAATTATACTTCAAACAAACACCAAGATCATATAGGTAGTGCGCGTAGATATACTCAGTAAGTGGATGTGCACAACCCTGTCTTATGATGACACGAGGTTGTATGTCTTTAGACATCTTATATGATAGTGGCAAAACACCCTTCCAACGTTGGGTTCACCTCACCCTATTTGATTCACCAAATATAACTACTAAATGATGACCTCCGTTCTATTCCCCTGTTATCCCCGCTCGACCTAACTACACTCTTATTACATGAAAGGAATTATGAAGCAAAAGGGTGAGCACAACTAGCTCAGTAAAGAATATCATGACTAAAGATAATTAAATTATCAATAGCCTTCATCAATAATAAATCAGAGATTTAGAACATATGGTAGATGATAAAAATTTCAACCATAGTTGCAGCGAAATGAGCAATCCATTAGAAAAGTCAAATAGACCATAAAGTCTATTATCTTCTCCACATTAAAAGTCCACCAACAATGTTTTATCCCTGTAATATTAATCAACAGTTCTTTTCCACAATTATATGAATAACTCATAATCATAATTGTAATTCTAAATTTCTCTTCGCATCCAGGACGAAGATAATTTTCATCACATGTCTTTACCTGAAATATCAAAGATCATGGTTATACAAAATCAAAGCTCCTGTTTATAATCATACTAACAATTTCATCTTTGCACTACGGGCCAAAGATATTCATCAACAGACCATCTTTGCACTACAGGCCAAAGATATTCAACAACAGGTCATCTTTGCACTATGGGCCAAAGATATTTATCAATAATTCATCTTTGCACTATAGGCCAAATATATTCCTCAACAGTTCATATTTGCACTATAGGCCAAATATATTCATCAAAAGTTCATATTTGCACTACATGCCAAATATATTAATATCTCAAAGAAATATATAATCATTTCAGAATTTATATAAACAATAATTATAACCATGTTGATCAATTCACCTTTGTACTTAAGCTAAAGATATTCAGTTATAAATTCAATAGTCATGATCATACCAGTCAACAATCCAACTTTGCACTACTTGCCAAAGGGAACCCATAGTCATGATTATACCAATAATCTATCCATCTTTACACTCAAGTGAAAGAGAATTTCAACATCAGAGTTATAAAATGATATATATGATAATAAAAACAATATGATCAACAAATGCATTTAATTTCAAGAGAAATATTCATAAATCAACGATAATTTGGTCAGAAAAAGAAACCAATTTTTGTCGTGAATAGTACTCGTGAATAGTAACTCATGGATAGTAACTCATGAATAGTACTCCGTATTCGTACATAGTACCGTATACGTAAATAATATCATATACGTAAATAGTGCCATATACATGAATAGTGTCGTATACGTGAATAGTGTCGTATACGTGAATAGTAACCCCAACTCAAAAAAGATAGAAATTCCATAATAAAATCTATACCAATATTTCAGTATAATGATATTGAAAGAATCATTATGAAGAAAATAACATCCCTTAATATCCCTTACAATCCCCTACCTCAAAAGAGCAGCACTTCTGACTGGATATCGGATATGACGCTGAAGGAAACTTGCACTGATGAATAGCAACTCACCAAGTATCTAAATACTCACAAAATACACTCGATAATCTAGAGAGAAAAAGAGAGAAAACTTATGAATTCTGGTGTGATTTTCAATTCTAACTTAGCCCTCTATTTATAGAAAAATGTTAGCACGCCGAAGCAGACTTGACCTGCTACTTGATGGCTTTACCTGCTACTATTCCACCCACTAAAAATCAGCCATTTTCCCCAACAACCAAAAGTGGGGCCCACCCATTTCTAGAATTTTCTACCAAAATCATTTATAAACCTAATTTCTGAATCAGTCGCCTCTCAAAATTCATAACAAATTATTCGTTCATTTTTAACGGTTCAAAATTTGTGGACATATACTTAACTTATATATGTATAACATATCCAAAAATCACAACGATCCAACGGTCAGATTAAAAATTATAACTCACACAATAAAGCTGTAAGAACACTGATTTGATCTTTTAATACCTCCAATTCGACAAAATACTGATAAAATACCTCAACATTAATTCTTCATTTTAACCACATTAAATAAATATTTTCCTTATCATATAAATCAATAATTAATTATTCACAGATAATATTACAGAATCACAATAATGACAACCAGACAGTTCCCAGAAAAGAGGGGACCTTCCGATAAGGATTTCTCCTTATTGGCGCGCAATTAGGTGACTAAACCTCTCCTTGACAGAACTTTCTAGACATTGTCAATAATGATATCTCATAATATTATTTAAATAATATGAATTATTGATCTGATAATGGGAAATACTGTGCAATGATAATTATTAAAACCACAATAATATAAAATATCAACGCAATAATTATTGAATCAATAAAATAAAATATTGAACAGTAACTACTGTAACAATTATTGAGTAGTGCCTTCTTACGTAAGAATCAATAATTAAAAAAAATATTGTGCAATATCGCGTGCTACTGTGCAACTACGCGTATTACTGTATTTTAACCACCAGGTATTCTAACAGTGTTAACGGTAACAACTACGCCGTTATTTATAAAAACTCAATTTTGTCGCTTTCTTCATCCGACAGTTATTCTGTTATGTGGCCCACAAATGGTTGCGTCGTCGTACGAATATTCTCCGACAGAAAGAATATTCCACCACCAAATGAATATTCTCCGACAAAAATGAATATTTTATAACCACTTGCGTATTTTGAAAAAATTTCATATATCACCCTTAACTTTAAATTTTATTAATATAACCATTTACTGAATAGAAAAATTGAATACTTTTATTTCATAAAATTTGGGGTCTTACATTTTTGTTCAAACTTGTTCTATTATTTTTTATTTTTTTTCTCATAATTGTGGTAAAAAAAAATAAAAAATTAACACATGCACCGGACGGTACCGGTCATTAAGATGCACTAGACCGCCCCCCAATTAATTAATTAATTGTAGGGTTAAGTTCAGATGACCACCTGGAGTTTGACCGGTTTCTCACTTAACCACCTGTAGTACGTAAACCTACATTTAAACTCTCGACCTTTTGAGGTGAAGTGAAAAAGTTATATTTTCCATCTAAATTAATTGTGTGTGTATGTCAGACGCCTAAAACGCGTGAGTAGGGGCTGTATCGGTCAAGAACAAAGGTAAAATGTCTTAAATACCCATTCTTCTTCCTGTTTGTTGGCTTGTAAGAGCAGATCGAAGCATTTATGGTATTCCCATTTCAGCTATTTGAGCTCCATCGCATACTAAATTGAAAGCTACTTCTTAAGCTCCAACCATTATTTGCAATTTCTGAAAGTAAGTTTTCCATTTCCCTTCCATTCCTTTTTCATTCCATCCTTGTTAAGAAAAGGACTTTCATAGCCGAATGGCTCGATCTGAACTTGAAGGACTGTTTGTCCTTTTAGTTACTATTATTGCTATTGTCATAGCCGAATGCTACTGTTATGCATGAAAATTAGGTTCAAGGAGATAAGTATGGATGTGGAGTAATAAGGATGCTGTTATGGGTTGTTATTGTAAACAATGGCTATGAAATTAGTAACCTAAAACTATGCCTATCAACTGTTTGATAAAAGTTCTAAAAGAACTATTTTGACTGAAAACTATATATTAGATTATAGCAAAAAACAAATTAACTATGAAAGTAATATATATACATTTATGGTCTGATATTTGATATTACTCTTCGTGTTGTTTATGTTAATCAGGAGTCATGTCTTCGTCAAGCAATGATGTAGGAAGGATGAATGGTGAGTTGCGCTACATACCTAAGCGATGTAAATGTGAGAAAAAAGCAAGTGTAAGAATTGTTGACTCGAACAAACCATCGAATGGGAGATTATATTTTGTATGCGATGAATGTGAGTTTTGGGCATGGTGTTTGCCTTCTACTACAAACTCAAGTGGAATAGTTAGTGGCCCCAATGAAGACAATGACAGAATGGGGACATTGGTGAGTGGAACAAAATGCAAGTGTTGAATAACATACCAAGTAGGATGATAGTTGTTGAAAGTAATGTGAAGATGATAATTGTTGTTGGACTTGTGTTGTATTGCATGTCAGTTATGATGTATTTTATTAGTAACAAATGAATGTATAAATTAATGGTAGTTTAGGAGACCTACCAACTATGATGTAATGTTTAATGGTAATGTGCAATGTTTAATGTTTAATGTTCAATGTTCAATGTTTAATGGAATGTATAAACTGTCAATGTTTAAACTGTTGGACAAGGTGTGAAATATTGCAAAGTTGATTCAAACAGTTAACTGACAAAAAATTATGCCCAAAAACTACTCATTCAAACATTAAAGAGTTACATTCTAAGTCTGTTACATAATATCCAACTATAAAACATAGTCCAAAAACTTGTCATTCAAACATTGTCCAAAAACTATCTGTTTGACAAAGTATACACAATCACACTTGTCAAAAATAGTTAACTGACAAAAATTATGCATTCAAACATTAAAGCCTTAATCCCCCCAATCCCTTTTTTTGGTGATTTTCCTTTCTTGCTCTTTATGACTCCCATATTTATGTTCTTCCTCGTAGGCTGTGAGCTTGAAACACGATGATTACTCTACATAGTTGACAAAGTTGGTGTGGGATTAGGTTGTGAACTTGATTTGGGTTGGTGTGGTATTTCTGAAGTAGTTGTAGTATTAGCAGTCCCTTGACTTGACTGTCCTTTAGTCTGGAAATTTTGTGGCATGGGATTTGGCTAAAAAGGAATGCACAAGTTTAGTAGTCCAATACAAATAAATAATCAAAAATAGTTTACAGTTGACAACCATTAAAATGTACCTTAACAGGATGTCTTGTAGGAATGTCTGACTGTGTTGACTGTGCAGTTGACTCCTTGTTATTTGTCTGAAAATCAAAACATGTTAAACTGTTATAAATAAGAGTTGAAAATACAGTTGGAATGTATAAAAAACATAAAGAATATACCTTGTTCATTCTTAATTTAGGATGAAAAGGCAAAGTACATGCCCTGCTGTTATGCCCTAGTGTTAAACACCTTGCACATGTCACAGTGCCACATTTTCTTGTTTGTTTATGTTGGTTTTTTGGTTTAACTGCAGCATTTCTTCTGAGTTTCCTTGGTCTGCCACAGGGCTTATGATAGAGAGGAGGCTGAATCTTAGCAAAATTGGAGTGAACCCATTCATGGTGACTTGGCACAGGCTTTATGATAAAGTTGTATGTTTTTAAGTATACATCCTTGCTATAGCACTGATGGCAATAAGCCTCTGACTGCTCCCTATTTGCCCATATTGCAGACACAGTATGTCTGCATGGAATCCCACTAAGCTGCCACATTTTACAACCACAAGTCCAATCATTCAAATTCACAACCCATGTTCTGTTATCAACTTCTACTTTAAATTCCCCAGGCCCAAACTTCAAAGAAGTGCATCCCCTACAAACTTTCTTAATCATTTCCAATTTTTTCTGAATTATGGGCCCAAGTGACCCCACATATTTGTTCATGCCTTCCCTTTTTACTTGAAACCTAACCATTAATTTCTTTCTTATCCACTCTAGCATGTTTATTATACCTTTATCCCTTGCCTCCAGGATGTAATTATTCCATGACTCATTCATGTTGTTCACTACTACATCACACTTACAGTGGTGGGAAAAATGAGACCTGGCCCAAAATTTTGGGCCAACAGCCATTAACCACTTAGCTGCTTCTGCATCAACTTTGTGCACCTCCTTCATGGCTGCTTCAAATGAGAACATGTCACCACAACTAGCTGCATTCCAGAACAAATCCCTAAGCAGCTTCCCCCTAAACTTAATTTTAAAGTTGTTGTACAAATGCTTTAAACAAAATCCGTGTTCATTGTTGGGTAACATTGTATTGAACACCTCTACTAGCCCCTTCTGCCTATCAGAAATGAAAACATAACATCTTATTTCATTTTCACCTATGTCATCTAGAAGCTGAGTAAGAAACCACTGCAAACTATCTTTACATTCACATTCAACAACAACTGCAATGGGAAATATGTTGTCATTAACATCTCTTCCTATAGCACTCAGTAGCTGCCCTCCAAAACCCCCCCTTAAAAAAACACCCATCTAGGCCTATAATAGGTCTACACCCAACTAGAAACCCATGTTTGGAAGTAGCAAGCCTCATATATAGCCTCTGAAAAACAGGTAGTAAACCAGGCCTGTCAACTAGACCCTCACTACAAAATTTGAAGACTGTTCCAGGGTTAAATTGTTTGACTGTCTTCACATAATCCATCAACCTGTTATACTGCTCTCCTACATCACCTTGCATATGTATTAAAACCTTTCTTTTTGCTCTATATAGGGATGATTTACTTAGAGTAGAGTTACATTCTTTTTGTGCCTTCTTTTTCCATGCCTGCAAATCCCACTTAGGATTATCTCTCAAGTCATGCATATATTTTTTGGCCAAGTATCTACTGTCAACAAGATGATTCTTATCCTGTCCAGCACATGTATGGTCCCCCCCCCCAAAGATTTTATCTTCAAAGTTTGTTCACCCTGTTTGACTGATGCATGAATCCTCCATTTACAGTTTTCAGCTTTACATTTGGCAGTTATTCTTTTTCTGTCATTTTGAATATACTTTATATCAAACCCCCCTTTAACAGAAAATTCAACTAATGTTTGTCTAAAAATTTCATGATTTGCAAATTCCATTCTAATCTCAAATTCTATTTTACCCATATCAGTTGCCTCATTAAACTCCATACATCCATCCCCTTCTAAATTGTCCTCATCATTTGACAGAACAAACTTCCTCCTTAATGCATCTTTCCCTTCTCCATCATCATCATCATCATCACTCCACCAATCCTCTACAAATACATCATTCATGTTCACCTTTGGTTCATCTATTTTTTTGTGCCTTCTTCGAATATATCATCATCCCCAGGCCCCTCTAGATCCTCATCCATCCATGGTGGATGCTCTGCTTCTTCCCCATTATCATTATCAGCTTGTTTTTTTTACTGTTTTTCTTTGTATGTTTTGTTTGTTTTTTAGGCTTTCCAGTTTGTTTACCTTTTCCCTTGTCTGTTTCTTTGTGCTGCCCTTTATCTGTTTCTTTTTGCTTCCCTTTATCAGTAGTACCACTTTGAAGTCCAAAGTCTTTTTCATTTTCACTTTGGTTCATGTTATCAGTTGTCAAACCACATATATACCTTGTATGGGACCCTTCATTTTCAACTTCTTCTGGCCTGACAACTTGTATGGGACCCATCATTTCTTGTCCATACATATGCACCTCCTCATTCTCAGCATTAACTAAGAAATCAACCATATCAATGACATCTTTGTCATTTTGCATCAATAATGCCCCACCCTCCCAAATTTCATATCCAGGTACAAGATAATAAATATTCATATTTGAAACTGGGCATAAAGTAGAGTAGTATTCATGTATACTAAGCAAAGAAAGGTAATCCAACCCAACAGTCTCTACTATTTCTTCACCACCCCCAACATACTTATGTACTGGATCTTTAATAAACTTCCCACCATAATGAAAAACAATTCTAACAGACATTCTGCATTAAAGTAATGAAGGAGAAATGTTTGAATAACATACAATACTTTATAACAAGTATCACAAAAAGGGGACCAATGTCAGTGGCAGACAAAGGGCAGACACAGGGGGACAAAAATAGAATTAAAGAAAGGGGGACCATAGTAGTGAGCATACTTTATCCATCACCAAATATACTAACTAATTCATCCACAAAACATGCATGCATATACAACAAACAACTCACAATTAAAAACAAAGAACATATCATATCTATCAGACAAGGAGAAGTTTACCTAAATCGGCACCAAATTAAGTATCACAGACCAAGCGAAGGTGGGAACCCAGTCAATTACGAAGATCCACCACGAACACACTAAACTCACACCCTATTTCTCTCGCCTCTCTAGCCCTAGATATCACCACGATCGATCGTTCTCTAGCCCTAAAAATCGATCTGAAATGAAATGAGAGAAAACCCCCTTCGCATCTATCGTTTTCAATTATATATATGAAGGGTAATTAAGTCTTTAGCCAAATAAAGTAACTGAGTTAATACGAAAAACATTTTTTTTACTTCACCTCAAAAGGTCGAGAGTTTAAATATATATTTACGTACCACAGGTGGTTAAGTGAGAAATCGGTCAAACTACAAGTGGTCATGTGAACTTAATCCTTAATTGTATCATTGCTGACGATATATCTGGGCTGCGGGAATACGGTTTTTTTTCTCTCTCTCTATACGTACAGAAATATAAAGAGAGAGAGAAGGAATTGTAGAGATACAGCTGGCTACTGTTGAGGTCGAGTTGCAGTCTCATTTTTCCAGGTGTTGAATTCCCCTCTCTCCTTCAACGCCATTTCATCGCCAACAATTCACAAGCCACCCCAAAAATAATCCATTTCTTCTCCCCAATTAGAATCCTGAATCCCGAGGTATCTTCCCCCATCAATTCACCGCTTTCGGCGGAATCTGTGCACTTTAATTCAGCTGATACTTTCTCTCTCTGTCAAACCACAAAACCACCCTAGCTCCTGAGGTTTTAGCAGTGAATCCATGTGTAATTCTACGCAGTTTTGAAATAATTTTTATTTAGTTTTATAGAGATTGAGAAACAGTTGATGAATTAGCTTCAAAGTTTTGGTTTTTGGAGGATTGATGTTTAAGATCGTTGAGGAGAGGACAATTTTATCTTGGCTTTTTCGTACACTTTGATTTAGTCTTATCTTTGTTTGGAGCTGAAGGGAGTAGGTGTATTTATGTTTATATAAGTGGATAGATAGATAGATATAGATATAAACAAAGGTTCAATTTGAGGATAACAAGTTATAATTAGGCGACATGGTTAGTGGCACATATATTTCGTTGTAGAAAGGATTCATGGCCTCCTGAAGAGTATATAAGCCGGGCAACTTTGCAACTGGTTAGTATTTTTTGGGTCAATTTTTTAGCTCCTGTTTAAAGATTTTTGATACTACCTCTGCTCGAAATTATACTATAAAATGATTTTTCAAATTTAAAATTGAGATGATATATTTGAATTTATGAAAAATGTTATGACAAACTATGCCAAACATAATAAAAAGATAAAGACAATAACATAAGGTTTTACGTGAAAACCCAAATTGTGAAAAAAATTAATGAAAGGCAGAAGAAATTCACTAAATAAATATTTAAAGAATATAAGATAAAGAGAAGGCAGAAGAAATTCATCACTAAATAAATATTTGAAGAGTACAAGAGAAGGCAGAAGAAATTCACTGAATAAATATCTGAATACAAGATAAAGAAGATAGTGAACTATGAGAATTCTTAGAATAAATAAATATCTGAAGAGTACAAGATAAAGAAGAGAATGAATTATGAGAATTCTTAGAATATTTCTGAATCTCTTTTAATGTATCTGAATGTCTCTGAAATTTGAAATTTGAATGTATCTAAATGTTTCTGAATATATGTGAATATCTCTGAATATATTTATGTGAATATCTCTGAATGTTTCTGAATATATGTGAATGTTTCTGAATATCTAAATATATTTGAATGTATCTTCTCCAAAATCCTAGCACCTATATTTATAGGCCATAGGCAAATCCATAACCAAATAGGATTAAAAATACTAAATTGAGTATAGTTAGAAAAGATAACTTTGTTGAACCAAAACAAACAAATTCTAGGTAATACATAAATCCAAATCTAATAAGGATTCATGTTATACCCAACAAATCTTTACCTGTCCTCCAAATATTGCACAAACAATGAACTTTCTTCTCTTCTCAAAATGCACAAATTAAGTCTGATTTTTCTGAAGAGATTTCATCTCTTTTATAGCAAACAACCACTTTTCATTCATAGTTTTCCATTCTGACTTAGACATCTCTCGCTAGCTTTTTTCGTCTCCCACTTCCCTACAATGGCTTTCTTCAAGCCTTGTTAAGTAAGAATAACCTTCATATGAACCTGCCAAAGACTGGGGCTAATATTCCCATCGAATTTGTCAATATCAAATTTCTTTGATGAAGTCGAACTCAATGCTATAGTATGGATCGATAATAACCAAGCTCTGATACCAATTTATTATATCAAATTATGGCAAACAGAATAAATCAACGCAGAAAGATAAAGACAATAACACAAGATTTTACGTGGAAACCCAATTCGAGAAAAAAACTACGGAGAGAAGACAGAAGAAATTCACTAAATAAATATCTGAAGAGTACAAGATAAAGAGAGAGAACTAAGAGAATTTTTATAATGTTTCTGAATCTCTCTGAATGTAACTGAATATTTCTGAATATATTTGAATGTTTCTGAATATCTCTAAATGTTTTTGAATATATCTAAATGTATCTTCTCCAAAATCCTAGCACCTATATTTATAGGCCATAGGCAAATCCATAACAAAATAGGATTATAAATACTAAATTGAATATAGTTAGAAAAGATAATTTTCCTTAATTTCAGATTCTAGGTAATACCTAAATCCAAATCCAACAAGGATTCATGTTATACCCAACAAAACATAATATTACTGTTTAGATAGTTTACGATATTCACTAAAATTAAAGGAATTCGCGTTAATTTTGAGTTTGAAAATGTTGACTTCAAAAATTTAACATTGATCTAACGGAGGGAGCATAAGTTTATCTTTATGTTACTGAAATATTGCCTATTTATGTTATCCCCCTGGAGAAATTGATCAACTGTGTTATACTTTTAAATAAACATCCAACTATTACATTGGGGTGAAAGAGTAAATGACCCAAATTCTCTTTGTGTGGAATGCATTTTGATGAGAAATGGAGTAGTTTTCCAATAACAATATTGGTACATAATTTGTGTGCTTTGGTGTGCTCATACCAGTTGTTCTTTTTACTCTTTGTTTTAGCTTGATTTTGATAGCGCTGCCCCACCAAAACAAGCATGGAGAAGGAAATTAAACAGCCATGCTAGTATTCTTAAAGAATTCAGTATTACATTTGTGGAAGCAATAAAAATGGTAGTAATCTCTGTCGAGAAAGCTATGTATTTTCTCAAAGAATTCATAGATTCTGTACATCCTAATAAAAATTCCACATATAGTACCTTATTGGTTCTCAGTTGGTATCTGATACTTTGACTATTGACTTCAGGTTCGACTTGGTATACGTCTGTGGTCATATGTAAGGGAAGAGGCCTCCTATGGAAGGGTAACTCTCTCAATTCTGTTATGCTATGCACTTGTCCATAAATACTGAAGCGAAAAAGGAAAGAATTACCTCAATTTTGTTTATATTCCAGCCATACCCTAAAAAAATGAAAATTGAGAGGAAGAAACTAACAAAGTCGTTTTCCGCTCTTAAGAAATACTACACGACAAGAGTTTGATTGAGTTGCTACTTGAAATTATATTTGCTTGATATGTTTGCAGAAAGCACCTATTGATCCTTTCACACGTGAAAGTTGCAAGCCGTCAGCATCGCAAGGGGTTCCCCTCGGAGGGATGGGGTAAGAGTTGGTTCTAAAGGGGAGACTTTTAATATATTTTAATATAATATGCTATGCATCTGATGAAGTTCATTCTTTTCAATGTCACAGAAGTGGTAGCATAACTAGAGGTTTTAGAGGCGAGTTCAGAAACTTTCAAATTGTTCCTGGTACTTGTGATGCTTCTCCTATCATGGCCAATCAGTTCTCTGTAAAACTCTTCCCTTCCCTTTGTCACTTGTTGTTCATACCTGTATGGGAAACCTAATATATGTCATTCATATATAGGTGATATTTCTTCCTACGATTTTGGGTTACTGTAATGTTGATATATTGTTGAGGCTTTGGTATGTAGTGGTGAAAAATGGATGTAGAAGTTGATAACTAATGGTTGCAATTTTACATATCCAACAAAATATAAATAAAAATAACTAATCCAATTGGCATATCCAATTACCGTTTGCCCCTCTAGAAGTCAATAACTAATAGAGATTGCCCAAGTTACCATGTAAAAGTTTCACCAAAATAATTCGATGTATGGGTTGTTGGTGTTCACATGATACAGCTTGGTGCTAGCTTTTTGAAATACATTACATACAGTATTATGATATTTTCTATAATTAAAAATATGTAAGCACAAGTATATGTTCAACTTACATTACTTGGCCACAGTATTTGTTAATTTTAGTAATTTCATAATATGAAGTGATATCTGCAAACAGGCAACTGCTACCCTATGCTGTTGGAGTAGCCAGTTGTTAACAAGGTACTAAAGCAGGATGACCATGTACCTCTAACTAGTCATTATCACCTACAAGTTTTGATTATTCACGGGGATGGCTGATTCAGGAGAGACCACACTTGCTGTGAAGTTTCAGTATTTTGTTTTCTCATTTCTTGACCTGCTTAGCTTCACTAGACTTAAAGAAGTTTTTTATATTGTTACAAGTGCATGTGTGGACAATTGTGTGTTCAAAGAAGTTTGTTATATTGTTAAAGAAGTTTTTTATATTGTAGACAGTAGTTGTGCTTTCTGATATATGATTTGGTACTACAGATTTTTATATCTCGAGATGGTGGAAGTAAAAAATATGCATCTGTGTTATCCCCAGGCCAACACGAAGGGTTGGGGTAAGGGAGCAACTCATGGAATCCTTTTTTATCTTCGTTTTCTTTCCTTAGACCTCTTACTGCTTTTGAACTTTTGATGCTCAGTGCATAATTGTTGCTTTTCTTGAAATTTGATGGACAATGGACACATAACTCGAGTGTAAAATAAAATTCAACACCAAAATTTGAAAAGGAAATTGGTCATCAAAAGAAAACTTAAATCGGAGTACTAATAGTATAGAGAAACAGTGCAACTAACAGTTTATTTGACTATGACATAGTTCTTTGGTATATATGTGCTAAAAGTTGATTTATTTAGCTTCCTAGCTTAGTTGCAGTACATACTCAATCATTGACGGAAACGTATCGTTTTGGTGTTGTGATGCCACACACTCTACCTGCATATCACAACATGTGGATGCTTCCTGCAATATATCGCTACATCAGAGAACATATTTATTATCAGAAAACTGTAATTCCATTAAGTAAATATTTTCTTAAAGAACATTTTACATGTAAAAAATGAGTGTGGAAATGTGGATATTTGAAGCACATTCTATCAATGGAACTTGATCCTGATCATTACAGGAAATCTTCCGATCAAGGTATATCATCATGGGGCTGGAATTTAAGTGGTCAACATTCAACATATCACGCATTATTTCCAAGGGCTTGGACTGTATATGACGGTATCACTCTACTTCTATTCTTCTTGATGCCACGCCTCCCTCTAATGTTTTCTTTTTCGATAATATTTTTCTCTTACCTCCAGGTGAGCCAGATCCAGAATTAAAAGTATCTTGTCGCCAAATATCGCCGTTTATACCACATAATTATCGAGATAGCAGTCTTCCTACTACTGTTTTTGTTTACACGGTAAGCACGTTGAAATTGTACCTGGAAAACTTGATTGTCGAATAAGTAGTTCTAATATCTGTTATGAGAAGAAAGATGATAGAACTAAATTCAGATGGATTATCAGCATTGTGAGGTAGATTAACTGAAAAAGGTGCTAGGGGCCTCACTTAGATCCATTGTTACACATGGTTGATGTTTTGCATGTAACGTAAATCCAATGTGGAAATCCAAGCCCTTTCACTAAAACATTAAGGAAGTACACTAATTTGGGGTAATTACTGGATGGACTTGAATAAAATAATGATCAGGTACCACGTGTGTAGGTAGCATGTGATATATTACCTTCGTTAATATAGTGCAACATATGGGGCCTAGTTGAGATATAAAACAAATATTTCGTATTCTTTTCTTAATCGACTGCTATCTGTTTATGTTTTAGTTGGTGAATACTGGGAAGGAAAGGGCAAAAGTCAGCCTTCTCTTTACATGGGCGGTAAGCTTGGATTGCTACTACAGCTTGTTACACTGCAAATATAATGTAGTTTTATCATGACATCAACGTTTATTTTTTACAGAATTCAATTGGAGGAATCTCCCACCTATCTGGAGATCATGTAAACGAGCCTTTCATGTTAGTTTGCATGAATTATTCTTTGTTTATATGAAACCCCATTTTGGTTTATTATGATTTTTGACTTATTTTGCTTTACAATTGCTCACCTTTTGTAGCGAGGACGATGGAGTCTCTGGTGTACTTCTTCATCACAAGTAAGTTATCAAACCTTTATACTAGTTAGCATGGGCGGAACCAGGGGAGGGGCGAGGGGGGTCATATGACCCCCACCAAAATTCTGCACAGGCTATATATATTAATACATATATTAATAGTCAATATATATATATATATATATGTATATATATACACATGTATATAGGTATAATAATAATGAGTCCGGATCCAGTCCGGGATCCCGGACTCTACTAAAATACGGACCTTTTTTTTTTTTTTTTTTTTGCTTTTTTTTTTTGAAACAACTAAAAAAAAAAAAAAATTTATGGAATTGAAATTTTTTCATAATACAGTGTTTTGGGCGTGATTTGGATGCCTATAACGAAATATGTCTGTACAGTCTGGGCAGACTGTACATACATTGGTTGGGGTAGGTGTTAAAAACACGCCCAAAACACTGTATTATGGAAAAATTTCAGTTCCATAATTTTTTTTTTTTTTTTAGTTCTACAAAAAAAAAAAAAAAAAATATAGGGTCCGGATTTGATCAGGTCCGGGAGTCCGGACCTGATCCGTTGTGTAATAATAATAGTTTATAATAGCAGTCCAAAATTTTCTACATGCGTTCCATAAATTAAAAAATAGAATAAATTTTATTTTACAATGAAAGAACTTAAAAGACGATCAAATCTAGGTCGCTACTTGAGATCGAAGAATGATCACAAAAACCAAGTTTTTTATTTACTAAATTATTTTCTACAAACATTTTATATTTTTAAATATCATGAATTTAGTTCAGAGACTCCCCTTTATTGATTTCTTTCTGGATTAATTTTTTTTGTTCTATATAGAAAATTGATTGATATTTTCATATAAAAAAATAATAGTTCTACATGAATTCCTCTCACGTATTTCTACATGAAATAAAAAAAAATATTTCTACATAAATTTTGATATTGATCAAAATTTTGAGACGTTTTCAAACTATGCAGAGTCGCAGGATACAGTTGTCTCCTCTCAATCGTACAACCGAAAGAAGTACTCCAAGTGTTAATAAATAATTTTTTTTACTGATGTATCTTGACCCCCCCTATAATTCCGCAACTGCTAGTTAGGACATTCAGTTTTTAGATTTTCCTTGAGTTCCTTCAGTGTTTGTTAGATGAAACTGAAGGCAAGTATCCAATAATCTAAACTCCTCATTCCTAAAGGATCGAGGAAGTAACTTATCAGAAGAAAGCTTAAGAGAAAGTAAAGTTGAATATAAGGAATTATATATAATAGAAGAACAATAGTTGGCTATATTTGCCAACAAAGTGAATTTTTTTCCAAATGGTTAACTCTATAATGAATGGTTTTACATGGGCTCTAAAAAGCCATTCTACTTTCTGCTTTTGGTTATTCAAGGGTACTGGATGGGATCAACCTGCACATACTTAACTTTGAATTGTGTGAAAGTGAGTATGCAGCTGTAAAAATGAAATCAAATCCCAAATCACCACCGAAAAAATTAAAAAAAATGAAAAAAGAAACCAAATGTAAGAAGTGTAGACAAGCTTTTGGAGCCAAGAAAAGTAATTTGCTTAAATCTTGACATTGGGTGTGGTGTACCTGGCAGTAGGGCTGAGCAAGTAACCAAATTGAAACCGCACAAAAAACCGCACGAACCACACCAATTAAAACCGCACTAACGGTTTCGGTGTATGTGGCGGTTTTAGGTGGGTTAATAATCAAATTTATGGTTCTAGTTTGGTTACTAGCCAAAACCGCACGCATAAAACCGAAACCGCACCATGTGTGTGTATGTATGTATTATCTCTAATAAATTCTAAAGTTACTTTTCACTTGAACACACTCAGAGAAAATCCCAGTCTTGCATTGTTATTTTTTCACCGATTGAAAGAAGATGGTTAGAGGTTATAGAGTCAAAAATTAAGCATTTGGGTTTTGGAATTTCGGATTTGTTTGATGCGTTACTGGAAGGGCTTATAGCTGAAGGGTCAAATTCATTGGTTCGAGCACTTGATGCATTGGTTAAGGTCTATGCTATAGTAGTAATAATTTAATAGATTATTTTTCAAATTAGGATACAGTTAAAATTATATTTTATAAGTTCTCCCTGCAATATACAAGATATAATTTCATTCTATCTCCAATATATACTTTTAATTTTTGGGGAACTAGATAAACCTTCTTGCTTGTTATTGAATATATGTTCTCCGTTATTTTATATAGCGTATGTTTTAGTTTTTAAGCATCATTCATTTATTATAAACTAAAACTATTTTATGTCTCACTGTATGATTTGATGGTGAATTTGACATGTTTGGCAGAAGGAATTTTGGTTCTATGCTTGATATAATTCATATTGCCGACTCTGTCACTAAGTTAATTGCTTCGATGTGAGCTCTGTGTTAAATTCTATTGAAGGCTTAGAAGTTAGACCTTTTTGTTGTTTCAATTGGTTTTGGAACCGAAACTGCACCAATTGAAACCGCACCGCACAGTTTAAAACCGCATCGCACCAATCACAATCGGTTTCGTGTGCGGTTTGGACTTAAAACCGCATCATGCTCACCCTACCTGGCAGTTTTACATCCAATCTTGCATACAATCTTTTCCTTTATCAAATTGGTGAGCTGTGAGCATATAGTATGCCATTTATATCCTGTAGGAAAATTTTCATTGTTCTAAGAACAGTTGTATGCTGTGGCTGATAGGGGAGTTTTACTATTTCTGATGGTAATGTATGGGTGCTTGGCTGCTTGCAGGACCGCAAAAGGGAACCATCCTGTTACTTTTGCTGTAGCTGCATGTGAAACTCAGAACGTTAGTGTTTCTGTTTTACCGTCGTTTGGCCTGTCCGAGGAAAGCTTTCCTACAGCTAAAGCCATGTGGGGTAAAATGGCACAGGTAATGATTTGATTGCAGTGTTGCTATATCATCCTTTCTGAAGTTGCTACTTAAATCAGAAATTTGTCAGTTTTTGTAGGACTATATCGGATTGTAATAAATTTTATTTTGCCTGGAACTCGTACTTGTTCGATAACAAATTGCTATGGTTTCTATTGCATTTAATTAATCATGTTATCAAGCACAGTACCTGAAAATAGAATGCTTCTTTAAGTAATTTTTTATGTTCTTTCAATACTTATAATGTCCTTTTTTGTTTATAAATTAATCACCTGTAATGCCTTTCTCATCATTGACTTGTGTTTGTGTCATAAGGATGGGAACTTTGATAGGGATAACTTCAATGCTGGACCAAGCATGCCTTCATCACCTGGAGAGACGCGTTGTGCTGCAGTTTCTGCTTCAGCATGGGTTGAACCTCATGGAAAGTGCACTGTTGCATTTGCTCTTGCATGGTCATCCCCCAAAGTTAAATTTTGCAAAGGAAAATCTTACCATAGGTAATTTTCTACTGCATAATTTTTTGGTTTCGTTTGTTCTTTACTGAATTTTTTCAGCGGGGTGTGTAATTTTGCACTATTTAATTGCTACTCTGTCAATATCCTGTTTGTAGAATCATGTTTACTTAAGTGGGAAGTTTTTATCCCCCATTCAGTTATTATTTGAATTGGATGAAATTTTTATCTTGAGCTAGTACATAAAATTACACCCATGTCTCATTTGCTCTCAAATATTGGTGTTACAACATAGAACGTTACATTTTTGGGTACCACACTATTTTTGCATCCATTAGAACTCTTAACACGGTCATTTATGCAATCTTTTGTTTTTATATCTGATGCCTACTTGCGTCATTAATACACAAGATAACATTCCTTAAAAGTACAATGGTTTTAACCATATTCTGCAACTTGATGCACATTAATGTCGTTGATTGAGAAATTGTTGGGCGTTTTATCTGTTGCAGGAGGTACACTAAATACTATGGCACTTCTGAAAGGGCTGCGTCGAAATTGGTCCATGATGCTCTAACAAGTACGTACATACTTATGGTCTGCATCTGCTTGATATCAATTAAGTCAGCTGTTCATTGCATATGGTTTAATGGCATCAAGATTTGAAAATTTATGGTTTACTATATGACCTGCCGCTATTATTTTAACCTTTGATCAGATTATAAGCGATGGGAAGAAGACATTGAAAGATGGCAAAGTCCTATCCTTAGAGATGACAGACTACCAGAATGGTAAAGCAATGGTTGAACTGTTTGATTTGTAGTCAACACATGTTGTGTTGGCTATCATTTCGTCGTGGTCATTGTTACCCATGTCTGTTCATTGACTATAAATTCCATTTCATTGAGCTCTCCATGCAACACCTGTATTTTGCTATTTAGTTTTTCCACACTTCAGTGAATCCTAAAGACTGCAATTTAATTTGAGCCTTTTCTTTGTTTCTTATTGATCATTGTTACTTTGATCTTGCTTATATGGGAAAGCAATTTGCCACATTTATACTCGCTATGTGAGAAGAAGTTTATAGAGATTATATACCTCTCGATAACAATCTGTCTGTTCTTTTTCAGGTACAAATTTACATTGTTTAATGAACTATACTTTTTGGTTTCTGGTGGGACAGTTTGGATTGGTATGCATCTTATTAAAATAATTAGTTACTGTACATTCATAAATTGCAGATAACTGTCTACTTCATATAGCATCTTAATAAAAGTTAAAAACTGGTTCTTCCTCTTGTCTTGCCCTAGTTATGACACAAGTACTTGCCAAAAAGAAATGTTTAGATTTATGAACACAAGTATTTGTGAATTTTGTATTATTGATGCATTACTATCCTGCATTATTGCATGTCACAAGGAGAAAATTTAGCAGTGTAGATATAAATGTTTTATATTCAAACTTCTTACTTGAACACGTAGATAATTGTTTCGCATGTTCCTTGTTCCTCATCTTCTTCTTGCTATTACATTTGTGCCGGATAGTATAGCATTAAAGCATTACTCCCTGTCTTTTCCATCAGACTCTACAATTCCAGCTGCAAACTTTGGGTGCAATCATCCTCCTACAAAGATGGCAGAGAACACTGATATTACTGTAACCCAAGTGAAAGTGAAGTGCAGACAAGATGCAGTTGTTGAAAATACTAAAATTTGTGGTTATGATAGTACTACTGAGAATGGTTCAACAGGTGATGCTGATAGCACTCATACAGGATGTTCAGATGAAGATGATTCAGTGATTTCTCAGGAAGGAGACAAAGACTACTTTGAATACCCCTCTAAGTTTTCAGATCCTAAGGATGATATTAATGACGTGGGTAGGTTCTTGTATTTAGAAGGTGTGGAGTATATTATGTGGTGTACGTATGATGTTCATTTTTATGCATCTTTTGCCCTTCTTGAGCTGTTCCCCAAAATTGAACTCAGTATTCAGCGGGATTTTGCAAAAGCTGTCTTATGTGAAGATGGAAGAAAAGTGAAATTTCTGACCGAGGGAAACTGGGGAATCCGCAAGGTTAAGGGAGCAATTCCTCATGATCTTGGAACTCATGACCCATGGCTTGAAATGAATGCATACAATATACATGATACCAGTAACTGGAAGGATCTGAACCCAAAGTTTGTGCTTCAGGTGTATAGAGATTTTGCTGTAACAGGGGATTTGTCATTTGGGGCTGATGTATGGCCTGCTGTTTGTGCTGCAATGGAGTACATGGAACAATTTGATCGGGATAACGATTGTCTTATTGAAAATGATGGATTTCCAGATCAAACATATGATACTTGGACAGTTCATGGTGTAAGTGCTTACTGTGGTTGCTTATGGGTTGCTGCACTTCAAGCTACAGCAGCAATGGCCATGCAACTGGGTGACAGGTCTACTGCGGAGAGATACAAAGGCAAATTTGTGAAGGCCAAATCAGTATTGGAAGCAAAACTGTGGAATGGATCGTATTTTAACTATGATAGTGGGTCAAGCAGTAATAGTAAATCCATCCAAGCTGATCAATTGGCTGGGCAATGGTATACAGTGTCCTCTGGTTTGCCAAATCTTTTTGATGAATTGAAGATCCGAAGCTCTCTCCAAAAAATTTATGATTTCAACGTTATGAAAGTCAAAGGAGGAAGGATGGGTGCTGTGAATGGGATGCGTCCTAATGGAAAGGTAGATGACTGCTGCATGCAGTCCCGTGAAGTGTGGACAGGGGTCACTTATGGTGTGGCAGCCACCATGATTCATGCTGGTATGGAAGAACAGGCTTTCACTACAGCAGAAGGTATATTCCTCGCAGGCTGGTCAGAGGATGGATTCGGGTAAGTCTATTGCTCTAATAAAGCAAAACGAATTGCTCTTCTCAGTCGTTCTTGCAATATTTTTTCTGTTTTACTGAACACTTTATTGAACTGCCCTGAATACCAAAATAGTGAAACATGCACAATGAAACAAGCAACTGGTTCTGTTCGATTATACAAATTAAGCTTTTCACGGGTGATGTTAATATTAGCTTTTTTAAGCCTTATGATTGTTTTCAAAAATTTCCTCATGGAGTGCTACTTCATTGTTTCATTCTCTTGTAAATGCTATTGGAATTTAATTTGTGAAGTCAGAAATAATAAGTTGGTAAATCTGCTTACATGCTTCATTTTAATGCCATTTGTCCTAATCACTAGTCTGTTAGATCCCACTTCCATTATATCAGGACTGAACTATTAAAGAACAATTTAGCATGATGTTTTTAAGCCCCCAAATTTTAATTTTTAAAATAAACAAATAAATCTTATTCAGGATAGGCTCGTTTTGTCCCTTGGTTATCACTTTTGGAGAGGTTCTTTTAAATCATGTATTGCAGTAATGTGGAAAGAGAACAGTGTAGTAGGCTATTTCTAGAAATACTATTAGTGCAGCATGAATACTGAAACTGATTTGTACTTGGACAATGCACAAGATATTATTTGTCCTGGAGTCTCAACACGTTGCAGCTAGCTAGATATATTTATGTGCATGTATTGAGTTTTGACCTTGATTTGGGTGTCTTCATAGTAAATTTCTTGCATATGCAGATATTCTTTTCAGACTCCAGAAGGATGGACAATGGATGGGCACTTTCGATCTCTGGTATACATGAGGCCTCTCGCCATATGGGGCATGCAGCGGGCTTTATCCTCACCTAAAGCAGTTCTTGACGCCCCTCAGATTAACATAATGGACAGAATCCGCTCATCTCCTCGCACCGAGAGTGGGGTGGTTAAAAAGATTGCAAACAAAGCAAAGTGCTTTGGCGATTCAGTGTTTCACTGTTCGTGCTGATTATCACATTTAAGATGTAGTTTCTGTAAAGATGTTCATTAAATCTTTTCTTTTGCTTCCCTGAACCCTCCTTTAGGCGGGAAGAGTCTGAAAGGTTTCTAGAGAAGTCTTCTCTCCAGTAGCAGGCAATAAGGATCTGTGCTTGTAGCTTTGTTCTGGGTAGATTTTGCCAATGGTAGTTTCACACGAAAGTGATAGCGATGCTGTAGATGCGAAGTGTAATCTTAATGTAATATAAATGTAAATGTTGGGATTTCATTTTGGTACCCTAACATTGGTTCATTACTTGCTGCTGATTTACTAAAAGTAACTAGAGTTTTGATATCAGAAAGCTTTTTATGAAGTGATTTACGAGTTGGAGACCAATCTGTTTCCCTTGCCTATTATGTCTGTAAAAAAATTTAGCATTTGAATATTATGGGTAACTTTCATCTCAACATTTAGAGAGAGAGAAAATCTGCAATTTATGAATGTACAGTAAATTTTAAGATCAAATTATTAATTTTCTAAAAGAAAATAACATAATGTCTGTAAATTTGAATGTATGGGGACCCCTTATCATTTGAAAAAAAAGGAAGAAAAAAATATCTATGCATGAATTAGTGCAAAAGGAGAACCTGCAAGACAGGGTAATTAGACAAAACACAGCTACAAATAGAATTTTAAGAGGTAATGGAAGCAATAATAGCTTACATCCCATAACAGTAATTTCACATTAGCAACTAATATATGGAGGAAAAAATTAAAAGCAAATCTAGTACGATAAACTGTAGATTTGACAACATGCATCAGCCAAAAAGAGAATTGTTCAATCATTCCTTCAATTCTATTCCAAATGCTAGGGCTCAACCAGCAGACTCGCTTCAGACGAACATAGTCAACTCAGGCCTACTGTATACGTTGTTTTCCTCATCATCCAGGGTAGGATAAGCAGCAACGAGTGCATCTTGAGCACCGATATAAAGTGAATTGTAAATTTTCCAGTACACTTCTCTGACCTTCCTTGCTGGATGGAACAGTCCTTGAAGACAGTAGTTAAGTACTACGGCTGCGCCCAATGCTACCCTCATCCCTTCAATGGCTTCCATGACAGCATTTATAACGTGTGGCGAAGTCTCAAAAATGTTTGGCCAAACATAGTTCATCAAGTGAACCAACGCATCCTCACATCCCAACCCAGCCACTCCCAAAGCCATATGCTTGACAGCAGAAGCAGCGGTCTGCCTGTGAACCAAATCTCTGTCCATGAGAGCATCCTCAAGTAATGGAGTCACGGCATATATATAGTCTTTACCCATTTCACCAATGTACTCAAAAAGAAAGGACAAGGATTTCAGAACACCATTCTGCACGTTAAGCTCTGGCACCCGATATTCATTCATCAAGGCAGGTAAAACTGTAAAAGGAGAACAAGTTTCTGCAACTATTGCAATTGCCACGGTTGTGCAGACACGATTCTGACGCTCCTGAACCTTGAGATTGTTCAGCAAAGTTGCCAGAACATCTTGCGGTCCAATAGCTTTAGCAATATATCCAAAAGTGTTCACTGTTGCCCGACGAATGCCCTTCTTGTGGGCTTTAAGCATCTCAAGAAGCTCAAAACAAATCCTCATCCACTCCCTTGCAGGAACAAACTCAGCCCCACGATCTGCAATTCGACCAACAAGATCGATACAGTTCTCCTGGACCTTCTCATGACGATTCTTCAAAATTGGGGTCAATCGGGGAAGCAAATCCTTAATTGGAGGAGTCATTTTAGTCATACCAATAACATTCACAATTGCTTTTAGTGCTCCCAGTATTGATCCCAAGACTTCAGGGTATTCCTCTCCCAAATACTCGTATAACACAACCCCAAGATGGCCCATAAGTTGTTCTTCCTGACACTGTTTCATGACCACTGCAATTCTGGAAATGAGATCCGCTGACTGCTGTCGCACCTTTGCACTCTTGTTATTCAGACGCCACTTAATCGTACCACATATCTGGGGAAGGTACGGTTTCACCCTCTGCCCTAGAGAATTCACAACTGCACCAAACCCGTTAAGCATCACATTTGCATCATCACTGGTCTGCTCTTGGAACGCATACAGAATACCATCAATTAGAAGCTCTTCCAAGCGAGCATCAATATCAGATGCACCCAGATCGGCTACCACCTTCTCAATTGTCTCCATAACCATTCGCCTATATGGTTCACTTTCATCTTTAAGGTCCTCAACTATCCTCCCAACAATATCTGCAACCCCAACTTTGTTCGCTATCTCCACAGTCGTCTCAACAAGTTGCCTATAATTTCGACGATCCAAAGCCATTCTTCGAACCCAAAAGTTGCGGAAAAATTCAGGCAGGATATCGCTTCTAATGTAGTCAGCCTCCACACCTTCTGTGCTCACACATTGCTTCACCACCTTCAGCACAATCTTCTTCATCTCTTCATCAGGCGACTGAAACTCGCGTATCAAAATAATCATAACCTCCTTAGTATAGTAGCTTGCATATATTGCATCCATAAGAGGTATGATGAAACCAATTGCCTTCAAGAAGGCAGCTAAGACCTTTCCACGGTGTGACCTAATACCCTTCCACAAAGGCTTTAAAACCGAGTCAAAGCTTTCAATACCATATGGAGCAGAAGCCTCAGCAAGGGCAGCCAAAGACAGCGCGGTAATAGTTCTAACCTTCTGATTCTCATCATTCAGACCATGTTCTATAATTTCTACAAGAGACCTCAAGTGTGGAAGAACTGCACACCCTATCAGTATAGCAATTTGCTGAACAATTTTGATACCTGTGTGACGAGCTTGCCACGACTTCTTACTTTGACACACAGCTTTCAGGAAAGGCAACAGGGCAGGTATTCCAAGTGCTGATGCAACAACACTGAAGGCTCTTGCAGTGGTGTTCCTCACATACTCATCAATGTTATCAATATCTGGACGCATAGCAGCAATCATAGTGGCCAAACCAGCTGCCTTGCTGAGATTGGATATAATTTCTCTTCCCTCTACACGGGCATAATAGTCCTCATCAATCAAGAGAGGCTCAATCACAACAAGAATTTTGTGTACATAAGGACGTACCAACTCATCCAATTTATATAGCACTCTATCAATGACCTTCACCAGAAGATGTCTCTCCTGATCTTCCAAGGTGGGTTGCATGAGCAGCGGTAGAATGCGATTAAACAACGGGCCAGCACCAAACTCTCGAGCTTTATCAGTAAGCTGTCTCAAAGCTGTTTTCCGCTGCGGAGGTGTCCCATTCTTAACCTTGAGCAACAGTTTCATAATTTTTCGCTCTTTCTGTTCATCGGGAGATAGGTCTTGCTCCTCTTCCTCATTCAACAATGCGCCAAAATACTGGTAATCTTCGGGCTTCATGAATGGCAAACCACCTGGCAATTCTTTTGGAACATCAAACTGCTGGCCCCGATTCTCTTCAGGAATAGCATACAAAGGAGTCCCCATTGGAGTTGGGGTAGCAAGCAACTTCCTAGCAGGAGTTCTGATAGGAACATAGGAAGCTGGGGGATCTAAAATCTTATATCCCTCCAGTGGGAACATTGAATCAAGTTCTTCATCTGTCAGTGGACGATTTCTCTCTTCAATATCCTTCTCCCACCTCATCAAATTATACTGTTCGGGGGTGATAGCACCTCGCAAATTAATAGCTCCAGGGGTTGGTGTAGCAAGTTCGACCCCTCCAACAGGAGTCACACCCGGTGTATAAGCTGCAGCTGGCGTAGCACCAGCCATCGGAGTGGCACTCCCCATGGTTGCTGGAGTCTCATCCCACCTTGACCTCTGACGTTTGGGTGTAGGAGTAGCAAGCCCAGCCAGCTTCGGCGTAGCATCCCAAGTCATTCCAGCCGGGGTGGCACCAGGAGTAACCCCACCAGCAGCTGGGGTAGCATCTGAATCAGCCAATCGACCTGGAGTGGGAGTTTCATCCCACCTGTTTTTCCTAGACAATGAGGGGGTTGCATCACCCACTCTTCCTGGTGTAGGAGTCGCATCCCACCTTCCAATCCCGGGTGTAGAATCCGGCAAATCCCAATCAGAAGCAGTTTTTGCTTTCTTCGCATTGTTATCCTCCTGAGACTGATCCCACCTGTTCCTCCTCTTCTGGGTTGGTTGTGCAGCAGCAGGTTCTCTCTCCTTCTCTGCCCCCTTATTCTCTTCCTCCTCTTTCTTCTTCTTAGCAATTAACCTCAAAGTCTCCTCTTTCTCTCTCTTCAGAGCCTCCTCTCTCATAACATCAGCATAGGTCCTCACAGAAATATCTGGAGTCTTATCCCCATTTGCAAAAGCATCGTGTCTTTCTGGTGAAATCACCCGATTCAATCTTTTACGACGATAATCATCCTCTCTATCAATAATCCTCTGTGGCTTCTTGAAACCCAAGGCCTCATCATCTTCCCCGCCTCTGGGCATATCTTTCATAATTGACTTTGGGGCCGTGTACGAAGCAAATTTTCTAGGGACTTCCGAGTCCATGGATTCAAAATTCTCCTCCTCATCGTTAACAGGGATAGACCTCTCATAACCGTCAAACGGGTTGCTGCCGCCATAGAGATCGGTATCAAATGTAACAGAAGTGAGAGATGCAAGTTGTTGCTCCAACTTTTTCCTCTCTTCCTGGATCTTTGCGATCTCCTGATCCGTATTTTGATCCATTTTTGTGATGTGGCTAATTTGACAAAGAAAATTTCAAATTTCTCACCAAATCGGTATTGCCAAATGTTTTCACACCTTCAATGTTTCCTATCAATCAATCAGATTCCAAAATAAATACTGAATCTCAAATTGTCACGTCCAAATCCTGCAGGAATAATAAAACCATCAAAGTATTAGAGAATGAAAAAACCACAAACAGTGAACCTAATAAAAAGCAGAACAAAAATTAACATATCAAATCCTCATCAAGCCAAAACTCAATACATAATCACCTCAAAGTCATTAACATTCGTATCCAATAATTTCAAAACCCAAACCCACATTTCCCAAAGTTTTCACGCAACAAATAGAACTCAAAATAATCAAAACCTGAAAAAGTGGAAACCCAAATCCAAAAAAGATAAAAGTAACAAAATTTGAAGAGGAATCAACTAATATTAATCCCCCGATCCATTGATAACAGAAGAAAGGGAACACCACAAAAATAAATCAAACAATTAATTGGTTATACGCAAAAGGTGAACCCAACTAAAAGGAACAAATTACATCAAAATTAAAACACATACCACGATTTTGAATCGAATCAATAAACAGATAATCGAATATGTAAACCTAGGGTTTAAAAGAGTGAAGAGAAAAGTGACCTGTTTTAGGTATTTGATTTTGTTTTTGCGTTGCTTCAGCTAAAGGCCGACGAGAGACGCACAAACGCTTGTTTGTGGTTTATGTGATGGTTTAATACCGATAAAATGATTTCATTTGTCTTTAGTGTTTATATTCATTTTTTTTTATGTTTGGAGATTTGCAATTAGGACCTCAGAGTTTGCATATTTAATATCAGTTTCCAATAAATTATTTTGTTGAATCTTGCACATTATTGTAAGTGATGTTTTTTTCTGAAATAAATAGAGTCTTACTTTTTATATATCTTATTATCAATATAAAGATTTATATTTCATTCCTTCCAAATTATTTGATCGTTATTAATTTTTGAAAATTAATTTGAGACTTTTTTTTTCTTTTTTTATAATCGGGAGTTTCCCAACCGCAGTTAGACTAATCTTCACAAACTCGGGTCAGCCTTTTCATACGGACTTACGCCCGCGTCCCTGTGGCCCCATGAACTATTTTTGACTTTCACAAATTGTTGTTGGTGTGAATCGAACCTAAAATGTCTTAAGTTCATTTTAAAAGTCAATCGTAATTAAATAATGGCTTAAATATGAATTAGTACCCTGAATTATAGGTCATATTCTACTTCGGTGATCCACCTTTTAATTTTGTTAATTAGATAATTGAACTATTAATTTTTTTCAATTGTAACAAATTGAGCTCACTACGTTAGAAATTACTGACGTGACTATTTGTGTGGGGCCATAGGAAGCTGGTGTGGCTAACAAAATAGTTTTTTAATTATTGATTAAATAAATATGATATAATGGAGGGTAAAATGGTCTAGCAACAATTCAGACAAAATTAAACATGAACTTAAAATCTTCAAAACATATACAATCGATCTAAACCTCCACCACAGTCGATCTAAAGCAAGCCTCAACTCGGTTGAAAAAAACCCTAGCTTAAGAACGGCAAATCAACGATTCCGACGAAGAATAAAAATGTTTGACACCATTTTTGACCTATAAGTCGGTAATTAAGTTAAAATAAAATATAAAAATATTTGGCTAAAATAATTGATAAGTTAAAATACATATATGTAAGTTACATAATATACTATTTAATTATATATTTAACCATACTTATTAACACTAAATATGTAAGTTACATACTAGCTAATATTAATATAGTGGTTAATTAGAATTTAAATAGCACTCAATATTTTTCTTTTGTTCCAAAGTAAAATAGACTTCTATTAAATGGAACTAAGAAAAAATATTTTTTATCAAACAATTTTGCACCTTATTAAATGTCTGACTATAGACACAAATCAAATAATTTATACACAAATCAAATGAAATTCTCTCTTATTCTTCACGCAAAGTACATTAAGTTATACTTTTTATACTTACTTAAATTATGTCCACATATAAGTTTTATCAAACTCAAATATGACATATAATAAGTTAAAAAATAAAAAATATACTTTTTTTATAATTTTTTGTTCAAATTTGCTCTATTATTTTTTATTTATTTTTCACATAATTGTGGTTAAAAAACAAAAAAAAGGGCACCGGTCATTAAGGCCACCGAACCCCCCCCCCCCCCATTCCTTAATTCATGACTGGGATGTAGACACTTCGGGAACCTCCTGGTTTCCATTTCCCAATGTATCAGTACCATAAGTTCAGGTGTAATATTTCCATAAATATTTTTCAAGATAAATTATATTGTCTTCGTTTTTTAATATAAGTCGTTTTAGAGTTATGCATACGTATTAAAGAAATGACTATATAACATTAAATATAATATCAGTTGTCTATATTGCCCTTGTATTGGAAAAAGATAATGTTATTTATTGAATAAAAAATAGTGAGAGAACCAAAGTTATATTTATTGCTTGAGGTAATATCGGAAAATAAGCAATTAATACTTATTTGAAATTCTCAAACGACTTATATTAAGGAACAAAAATAATTCTCTAAAACGACTTATATTAAGGAACGGTGTAAGACCCCAGTTTTTATAAATAAAGATGAATTTTTTATAATTATTATTTTTGAATATTATGGAAGAAAATTGATATAATGTTATAGTTGTGGGTAATATTTATAAATTTTGCAAAGTACGCAAGTTGTTATAAAATATTCGTTTGGTCGGGGAATATTCTTTTTGTCGGGAAATATTCGTACGACGGCAAAATTATTGGTGGACCCCACAACAGAATTATTGTCGGATTGAGAAAACGACAAAAATATTTTATTAAAAATAACGGCGGAAGTTTTACCGTTGATACTGTTGAACTACTGGGTAGTAAAAGTACAGTAATACGCGTTGTTGCATAGTAGCACACGGTATTGATTATTGATATTTATGTGAGAAGTCGCTCAGTTTGATTCAATTATTGTCGATTAATAATATGAATTATTATAGCGATAATGACGTTTTGTTTTATTCGTATTATTAACGTAATAAAACGGAAACATCTTTTTATATAAAACAGAATACTTTATTAAAGTTATTTTATAAATAGAATATATTATATTTTATTTAAAAGATTTTTCTTTAAATATGGACCGTCAGATTAAAGTAAATTAATCTGGACCGTTCATGGATTAGTTACTATGCATTCTATTTTCCTATAAATAGAAGCTCATTCCTTCATTATTTTCTTACGAATTCACTGAACTCTAGAGAGAGAAACTATAGAGAGATAGAAGAAAAGCTTTCTGCTACTTAACTTTTCTTTTCCCATATCCAGTTTCTGTTACGGTAAGGGGTGTTATTCTTTCTTATTCATGAAGAGAACTGTTGTTATTCCATTTCTTATTATTCTGTTGGAATAACCTGTATACGCGGTCTATCCTATACTTGGTGACATTCTTCTATCATTCTGTTGGAACATACTGTCTGTGTGTTTTACACCGGACCTGGTTCCGTCTTTATTATTATTCCGTTGGAACATCCTGTCTGTGTGTTTTACACCGGACCTGGTTCCGTCTTTATTATTCTGTTGGAACATCCTGTCGGTGTGAATTTCACCTGACCTGGTTCCATTATTATTATTCTGTTGGAATAACCTGTCTGTGCGGTCTATCGCATGCATGGTGATTTCTTTTGTTATTCCATTCTTTATTATACTCAGTTGGATAAAACTTTGATTTCTATACTCCATGAAATTAGTGGAATATCCTTGACATTTGCGCTTCATCCAGTATCCTTTCATGGAAATATTCTTCTGATCATTCTTGAATTTTACACCACAAAATAGTATCGTGTTGACAATTTGGACGTTAATAATTCCTGGATAAAATAATTCTTGAACTTGTTTTATTGAATTCTTATATCATTGTCATCATCCTCTTATTTATATTTTTGAAAGTCATCTGTGGCCTGTAGAGCATGGATGGACTTGGTATGATTATGACCAGGGATTATTCGGTGTAATCATGACCGTAATGTTACAAATGATGTGGTAAAAGTCTCATTTGCCGTAGTGCATTGATGGACAGTTGTTGGCATGATCATGACCATTGATGAATACACAAATATCCTTGGCCCGTAGTGCATGGAATTTGTGGTCGTGACCCTAATGAGTATCCTTGGCCGTAGTGCAGGGATGATGTGGATTATTTATTAAGCTGAGTCTCAGCGATAAAAGTGATTAAAAACTTTTTAAATCATAAAAGATAGTAGATTCTATTCTCTACTTGACTCTTTTAATGGATTGCTTGATCCGCTGCTGTTAAACTTGATGTTGTTATATTTGATCAGTTTAATACTGTTGAAGGCTAACGATAATTTATTCTGCATTATCTTAGTCATAATATTTCTTACTGGGCTAGTTGAGCTCACCCTTTCTTTCACTGTTCTCTTCAGGAAATGAGAATATAGCAGGGACGAGTCGGGGAACGGAGTAATGGTCCAGAGGATAGCATTAGTAGTACTCACTATTCTGTGAAATAGTGTGACAATAATTGTATTGAGGACTCCTTTTGAGTTTGTATGATCTCTAGTAGACAATTATTGTATTCAAACTCACAGTTGTATTTTGTCGTATTATACACGACAGTGGTATTAGTAAGTTGTATTTGAATTCTGTACCATGTATCTGGCGACCCAAGATGGGTGATGTATACCTAATTTTGGGGGCGTCACAAACGGAGACAGTATTATGCTCAAAATATTACATAAGTATGAGACTCACACTACTATGTTTACCTTTTCACGTTAATATTCGGTGCGTTTGTGAGATAAATATATAATGCTTGAAATAAATTATTTGTATATGACCAAAATTTCAATTGCATTTGGAATCTTGAAATGCTTCAAAGATCGCTAGACGAATAAGTACTATACTTTTCCTTTGATATATTTCATTTGGTAAAATACATGTTGAAATATTACCAAAATATGTCATTTTAATTTTAAACGAGTCTCAAATGATGTAGTATTGAATATTTTAATACTCATATTCTAGAAAAATTATATATTTTGTTGGCTAAGTATTAGCAATAACTATTTAATCAAATATGTAATATGGTGCGTCAACCTTAAAATTATATTCAATCTCACATATTAATCATGTACGGCACAATTATAAATCGACATAAATTTTTAGCAATACATAGTCAAACTGGAGTACTTCATTTTTCTTTGTTGAAAACCTCATTTTTTGGGGAATACAATATAATTCGGGAGTGGCTAGCATGAAATTAACTTTGATCAATTGATCAATACAATGTGGACACGCAGACCCGGAGGTTTAACTTTATGTTAACCGGATCTATATAATTCATAATCAAATACATAATCACTATTGCAATATGAAAAAACCAATCAAATATCATTGAATGAGAAATAAATAAATTCACAAACAAATCTCACATAAAGAGGAAACAAGTTTTTCATAATGGAATAAATAAACTCACCTAAGTGAAAATCAAACACGAGACCTAAATGTCTCATTACACCCGTCTTACCATGAGACTAAGGTGGTGTTTGATAAAATTGAGTAATTAAAATCTGAATGGTTAATACATTTTAATATATTAAATCATCTGAAAGAATTAACATATGAATCAAAAAAACTATCTGATAACTAAAAAGCATAAAACATCTGAATAACACTATTTTTTTTACCATTTTAACCATTTGAATTATTTAAAAGTTTTATTTGAAATATCTTAAAATTTGAAATTGAATGAGTACACTATTTATTGAGACCTTTTATTCATAAATTTTAAATAAACTATTAAGAGACAACTCTTTATAGTAAATATTTGAGTTTCTGTCTTAACGATTAATATGGATTATGAGATATTTTTTTTACCAAACAAGATTTACATCTGACCGAATTAAAATTAGATGAATTAAGAGGCATTCAGACACAAACAAACATCACCTAAGACTTTATCTACAAACTCAATACTTCACCATATAACCAATCAAAAAAATTTATACAATCAATATATGTCATTATTATTTTAAACAATACATGTTTGATAACATAAATATTATTTTAAACAATAATATTAACAATGTACTAATTATTATGTCATTAATATATATATAGAGAGGAAATGATCCATAACATGTATTTGCTATTGATGAAAAATAAAAATTAAATGCTGAGATTTAAAATGCAATTACATCGTCCGCTATTTGAACTAGCAGACAGAAAAAAAACTATTCGGACCAAATTGGCCCCATATATCATTAACGCCTTGCTTCAAAGATCGCTAGACGAATAAGTACTATACTTTTCCTTTGATATATTTCATTTGGTAAGATACATGTTGAAATATTACCAAAATATGTCATTTTAATTTTAAATAAGTCTCAGTTGATGTAGTATTGAATATTTTAATACTTATATTCTAGAAAAATTATATATTTTGTTGTTGACTAATTATTAGCGGTAACTATTTAATTAAAAATGTAATATAGTGAGTTATTCAATAATCTCACGCATTAATCACGTACGACACAATTATAAGTCAACATAAATTTTTAGCAATACATAGTCAAACTGGAGTACTTCATTTTTCTTTGTTGAAAACCTCATTTTTTGGGGAATACAATATAATTCGGGAGTGGCTAGCATGAAATTAATTTTGGTCAATTGATCAATACAATGTGGACACGCAGACCCGGAGGTTTAACTTCATGTTAACCGGATCTATATAATTCATAATCAAATACATAATCACTATTGCAATATGAAAAAAACAATCAAATCTCATTGAATGAAAAATAAATAAACTCACAAACAAGCCTCACATAAAGAGGAAACAAGTTTTTCATAATGGAATAAATAAACTCACCTAAGTGAAAATCAAACCTAAGACCTAAATGTCTCATTACACCCGTCTTACCACGAGACTAAGATGGTGTTTGATAAAACTGAGTAATTAAAATCTGAATGGTTAATACATCTTAATAAATTAGATCATCTGAATGAAATAACATATGAATAAAAAATACTATTTGATAACTAAAAAGCATAAAACATCTGAATAACACTATTTTTTTTACCATTTTAACCCTTTGAATTATTTAAAAGTTTTATTTGAATGATCTTAAAATTTGAAATTGAAGGAGTATACTATTTATTGAGACTTTTTATCCATAAATTTTAAGTAAACTATTAAGAGACAGCTCTTTATAGTAAATATTTGAGTTTCTGTCTTAACGATTAATAGGCATTAAGAGACATTTTTTACCAAACAAGATTTACATCTGACCTAATTAAAATTAGATGAATTAAGAGGTATTCAGACACAAACAAACATCACCCAAGACTTTATCGACAAACTCAATACTTCACCATATAACCAATCAAAAAAATTATACAATCAATATATGGATAACATCATTTGAAATAGTTTATAAGTATAAAATTTGAGACTCGTGATATTATCCAAATAATTATAGTTTTTGTTTGTTGTTTAACCAGAGTAGTAATTAATTACAATTGTTGTTCTTGGTTGATCTTGTAGTAAGCTATTGAGTCTTTTAACATTTCATTTCCCCAATTCCTCTTGAATAAAAAATAAATTAACCGTCGGGTAGGATAGTAAAGAAAATTACAAATTGCTAAAAATTAAATTGATTGCAAATAAATGGGTTGGTACGCCTAATCCCGAATAAGGATCATCTCCATTCTATCTTTTATTTAATTTTTTATAATACATGTTTGATAACATAAATATTATTTTAAACAATAATACTAACAATGTACTAATTATTATGTCATTAATATATATATATATATATAGGAAATGATGCATAGCATGTATTTGCTATGGATGAAAAATGAGTAAATAACATTTTCACAATACATTACATAAATTAAAGACTGAGATTTAAAATGCAATTACTTCATCCGCTATTCAAAGGATTAAAATGGTAAAAACCCGTTGTTTTCCGTCCTACAGTTATGCTTTATGGTTTTGTAAGATGATTAATGTAATGAAAGGAAGCTTAAATTAATCAAAGTGTACATACCCCAAAAATTTCTTTTAGTTTCTCATCAACAACTTCATGATCTTATGATGTATCTTGATGCATTAAATATATTTGTTTCAGACCATCCGTTAGTTGAACTAGCGGAATTCTAAAAGTACAAAAACCAAATTTCATACTATAAAATTGTCAAAACCCACACGCGATCTGATCTCGAATATTACAAATATCAGATCTGTAATATCAAGCAACAAATATTAGATCTGCCCATGCTATCCCAAATATTACGCTAGCAAATACTATCCCAAATATTTTAGATATATCTATTCGCTAGTTATGAAACCCTAATTAAAATTGCAAGAAGTTTTGACGATTTGACAGAGGAATCGATCTAAATATCACAGAGGAATCGCACAGAGTATTCGCTTGAAATTGCAGCAGGAGGGTTCGCAACAAGAGGGTTTGGTTTACGGAATTGAGGAGCAGCAGGAGGGTTTGACATAGGAATTGAGGGTTTAACAAAACCAAGGCGTTAATGATATATGGGGGCAATTTGGTCCGAATAGTTTTTTTTATGTGTCTGCTAATTCAATTAGCGGATGACGTAATTGTATTTTAAATCTCAGTCCTTAATTTATGTAATGTATAGTGGAGATATTATTTGCCTATTTTTTATCCATAACAAATACATGCCTTCTTTTTCCGGACGCAAAACTCAATTTGGTGACAAGATCTAATCAAAAAAATTATTGAATGGACGAGTAATTTGTTCAATAAGTGTTTTAAGTGTTATTCAACGGATCACGTCATAAATATCTAAAAATATATTATTATTAATGAAATTTTTTAAAAAAATCTCATTTTTTATAAACGAATATATAATAAAATTGAGTTACAATATTACTAAAAGTGATTAATTTTAATATTAATTTTTTTTGCTACAAAAAAAATAAATTGTTTTAACGGATCAATTTAACTGATTTTACCAGTTGAATCACCCGTTTGACCGGTGATGAACATGTTCAATCTGGGTTTTGACCAAATTAATTCAACCAATTCAATTCGGACCGAACATAGAACTGGTTTCCGATTCAACAGATTAAATCCGCCGGTCCGAAAGCCTAAGATTGAGTCGTTGGTTGAATGTATGAACAGAATTGACTGTTATCGGCAAGAAGTTATAATAAGTTAGTACTCCTATTATATTTATTAATGAAATTATCTTTTTAGGTCAAATATGGGTTCAAAACTCACTAAAAATTAATACTAATTCATTTGGAGATTGTAAAATATAACACGTGTGTAATTGAATAGTAGTAGTACTACTTGAGAATCTCGACCACAACAGTTGTGCTAACTTAACACCTCGTGATTGGTCGTTGTTTCCACAATGTTTTGATAATTACTATTATAATTTATATATAAAACAATAAATTTTTAGAGCTTTTCCGGCGTGAAAATTGAATACGGGTATATTTAAGTTTTTATTTTTATTAAAAATTAAAATATAAATAGATAAAATTTAAATACATTAATGTTTAATTTTTATTTTTACAAAGAGTTTTTGAAAATTTTATAATAATATAAAAGAATTGATTTAAATAGTATGACATAAATTTATTTAGTTTCAATTAATACAATTCTAAATATAGTAAATTATTCATAACGTATTATTATTTTATAATTTTTATTGAATGATTTCAACTTTGAGTTTAAAATTATATCAAATTGACTTTAATATTGAGCTTATAATTTAGATTGAAAGGAGTATTAGTTAATTTAGTTATCTTCTTTTTACGTATATTCTTTCTTTTTTTTTTTGCAAAATATATTTTTTGCCTATATTCTTGCTTTCATGTTTTATCATTGAGTGGATATTTTTGTGAAGGGAAATTTGCTTTGATGGATTTTGAAAGGTCTAAATTAGTAGCGCTGCAATTCCATCCTTAATAAAAAATAATTGCAAAAAGAGTTCTCATAAAAATAAAATTTAAATTATAATGTTTGATTACATTTTTATAATCCATTGTATGACCGAAACTGTCGCCTAAATTAGGTAAACACGAGTGAGTAAGATAAAAGGTATGCACTTGATCCTTGCTCTATATATATAATAATATATATAAAATTACAAAAAAAGTTCTCATAAAAATAAATTTTAAATTATAATATTTGATTGTATCTTTATAATCCACCTATATATATAATAATTTTGAATTTTCTGATTATTCTAATAAATTATTTGAACCGTCTAAAATTTAAAATCACATTCTAATAAATTCAAAGTGTGGGATAGTCCACAGCTAGTATATATATATACATATAACCGATAAGCTTTGTTTTCAATACTTTTCAGTCTTTAACAAATCTATCTCCAAAACCCTAGACTTTCACACGTATAAGAGAGAAAAATATTGAACTAGTGTAAAATAAAATTTTCATTCGATTTTGATCAAAATTTGCAGCAGTAAGCTCTTACTATTCCCATTCAGTTCCATTTTGATTTTTTGATTTTTGATTTTATTTTTTATGTTTACAAAGACTCAGATGGAAATGAGATTGAAAATGATTAGAGATTTTGGATTTTAAGCACAATCATTTGACATTCATTTATATAGATATGACTTTTGTTTACTTGAATTTTTCTGCTAGCTGTTGGGTGATCAAACATGGGGTTGTTATTATTTATGTTTGTTGTAATTTGTATTTAACTAATTAGTTATGGTTTGTACAGAATTTGTTGTGTAATCATGGCAAGGAAGATGCTAATTGATGGAGAAGTTAATAAAGTCAAAGAGGATGATGTGCAGTATGATTTTGATTTGTTTGTCATTGGGGCCGGAAGTGGCGGTGTTAGAGCTTCCAGGTTTTCTGCTCAATATGGAGCTAAGGTATTGAATCTAAGTAGTTTATGGTTTTGTTTGTTTGTTGGGAGTATATGGGATTGGATGTAATGAGCTGTTGGCCTATTTTTGGTACCAATTTTTTAGTCCGAAACTGGGAATATAGTCCAATTATTATTGCATAATACCCTAGTTATTATTATCAAATGCCAAGTCCCCCTGATATTACATATTACATCATTATGATCCATGGAACTGTTATCCTTACAGTGGTCTCTGCAAACAATCAAAACATTTATGTTCTAAAAGAAATAATAATAATACATACCTATTCAGCTATTCTTATGATGCCTTTTGATGTTTGGTACTCAATAGAAGAGCACCATTGTCTGATTTAAATTAATTAATTTATTTTTTTTCTCGCTTCAAGTCAATGATAAGTGGGTAGCAATAATGACTATTGATATGAATTGGTGATCATTGTCGTGATTTTCATGAAGTACATGGTGGTATATGCAACTATTTTGAAAGTGGAAGTTATTATGTGTATGCTTAGCACACGTGTCAATCTCACTTGGTAGATTATGTTTGCAGAGACTTACCAAATGATAATTAGTAAATTATTTTTCGGTCTTCATTTTGCAATTTTAGTGGTTTGCTTGAGCCAAGTAAAGAAATGACTTGTGTCAGTATTATTCCTGACATACTCTTCTCATGCAAGCCATGGGATGAGTACATGGAGTTAAATTATTGATTTTTGTCCAGTAAAAAATCTGTAGATTTGGTTTTGTTATATCCAAGAGGTCAGACCAGTGTTAATAATTTTGGGGAAATAGAATAACACTCTCGGAAGTTAGAACTTACAAGAGTTTATTTTCTTTTAAATTTGAGCAAGTATTGACGATTTCACGTTTATGTTGTATTCGGGATACAGTCAAGTTATTTTTAAGATATTATTTATTTTCTTTATAAGTTAGCAACTTGTGTTCTAATAATCTTCCTGAACAATTTTAAATTTATGTTTCAGGTTGGGATTTGTGAGCTTCCATTTCATCCGATCAGCTCAGAAGTCATTGGGGGAGTCGGTGGAACGTAAGTCTATATGTCACTTTAATGGTATTATGCGTCACTGTTTCCATTTTATCCCATATGTTTACCTCTGTTGGATTCAGTTTTGATGTTAGTTGGCTACATCTCATCATATAAAATGGATGCTGTAACACCATTATACCCATGTGATCGAACAAAATATTCAAAGTCAACTGTAGTTTGAGATGATAACTATGAAGAACCTGTGTTAATTTTTAACCAAATGCCTTTGACTTGTTTTGGAGTAAAATTATAATTAATTTGATTTTTTTTGATAAAAAAATGTATTATCGTTATATGTTAATTATTGATCACATGGTTATTTCTATCCGTAAGCTGAATGCTACAGTGATGGAGGCTCTGTTTTTGATTTTAACATATTACTGTACATAACAAAGCATCGTACTCCTTCCGTTTCAAAATATAAGAGCATTTCCTTTTGCATTTTGCATATCATTTGCTCTTATATTTTGGAATGTAAGGAGTATTTGTTTCTTTCGATAAGTAACAATCATCAAAGGTAGATCAAATATATTTCACAGTCAGAAAACATGAAATAGAAAACACAATGAGATAATAAATATTGTGATTTAACTCGCTATACTGAGTTTGAAGAGTAGATGGGATTCAATTATTAATATACTAGGTTGCGTTGTCATATTATAGCAGTTGATCTTTAATCATGAGTTCAGTGTTGCATAAAATATTTACCTCTTGTTTTTATATTTTTTTCTCATTAATTATTCCTTGTTTGCGCAAGTAGTAATGGCATATTGGGAAAATTTGGTGGAGGTTGAAAGCAATGTTCTAAAAGGCGCTAAGCGGGAGGCGGCCGGGGGGCCTAGCGCCTAGGGGGCGTGGCCTAGGAGGAGATTTTTTATTTTAAATCAATTTTAATATTTTATTTTATATTTATCCAAACAAAACAATAATATGAAGCAAAATAATATATAATAAAGATAATAAAGGCCTTTACTTAAAGTTCAAACACATATACATATTGCTAATGTCAAAGTTTAATACAAGCATGCAATTGTTCAAAGGTCAAACATATTTTTAACGTATTAGTTTTATTCATAAACAAGATTGCTATTAAATAATAAAATTTAAAATTTTAAGAATTTAATTCAATATTAAAACTTAAGAAACTAAACATAAATTTAAGAATTATATTGAATTAAACTAAATATTACAAATATATCATCATTCATATAATTTGAAGTTGGTGCAAGTTCTAAAAATTACAACTATACTAAAATTATTCATTTTGATTTGATATTGTCACTTCTTGTTGTGATTTGATATGCTACAACTTGTATTATGAATATGGTAAATCATTAGAAAAATAAATATATTATGATCTGGTTTGGGTAGTTATTAAATAAAAAAAACCTCTCCGCCTAAACCTTGCCTAATTTCCTGGAGGGATTTTTTGCCGCCTAGGAGAGGTGCCAGGTGGGCCTAGCGCCTAGACGGGGAGCCAAGGCGGGGCCTAAGCAGATTAAAGAGAGGACCAACTAAGTTGTAGTTTGAACTTATATTCTTAGCTCCAAATAATTGGTGCTTTCAATGGTTAAGGGCTGCTTTAGCTGGAATATATGTAATAGATTGTAGCAACAGTTGACAAGATCTTCGTTGTTAGGGATCTTAGCATTGGCTGAATAGGATAAGGAAAAAAGCAAGTAATCCTTGGTCTTAAATCCCTACCAAGTTAACCTAAATCCCTCACCTTTGATTATTACCCATATTCCATGATTGTGTTATTATTGTTAATGTAACAGGAAGTTAAGTGGTGTGGCATTTTTTCCCTTCTTCAGGAGTGATCTTATTAAGTAGATGTTAAGTTAATGATGATTTTATTATTTATCTACATTCTACAAGGAACTATTAGTGATGAATATCACATATTATCATGATATTTCTTATGCGGTGCAGTTGTGTCATTCGTGGTTGCGTTCCCAAAAAGATTCTTGTTTATGGAGCATCCTTTGGGCCTGAAATTGAGGTGAGGGTTATGATTTATATCAGAGATCTTGTTTCTGATTTCTGTAATGTCTTAGTCAACATGTGTAATGTTATTTTTATTTGTACATTTATTAGTTTTTGGTATTCAAATAGAATTATAAAATACATTTCTGGAAATTCTTAGTTCTCCATGGTTTACAGTTAGTTTGAAGCGCATACATCCTTTTGAGCTATTAAGAAAGGATGTGAGGAACAAACAAGTTATGTCTATGGATAATTTTTAATACCTTCTTTGGTATTCAAATTCAAAAAATGCTCTTGTTGCTTTATTTATCTTTATTTCTTCAATCATCTTTTAGAGATGCGAGATAGAATGTGATATATTATTAGAGTATTTTACTTGCATGAAAACGGTGTGGCTTATTAATCTTTTGGTGTTGTAGGATGCCAGGAATTATGGATGGGAAATAAATGAGAAGGTTAATTTCAATTGGAAAAAACTTTTGCATTAGAAGGTAAGTGTTAAATATTACGATTTGTTTCGATGCATGTAATTGACTGCATGATGACCTTTTTCCAATGAGATCCCATGCTAAAATCAACAATTCACAATTACTTGCCTTGCCAGTATTATGGTGAAATTTAATCTGAAATTTTCAACAAACCCAGAAATGACTGATATTAGTGCCAAAATGGTGATTTAGTAATCCCTCTGTTAATTTATAAAAGGTTTAAGTAGTGCAGAACTTGTTACATTTGCTTTTGATGGAAAAATAAGAGATCCAATTTTTGTGCAAAAGGTTCAATCAGACCAGGGAGTAAAATAATAATGTGAAAGTTTGTACGCATTCTCTCTCTCTCTCTCTCTCTCTATATATATATATATATATATATATATATATATATATATATATGGAAAAGAGAGGTAAGTGATCACTTACCTTGTTCTGTAAGGAAGCTGCCAAAATTACATCATTTTGGCGCTCTACTTGATAATCTAACCCTGCATATTCAAGTAGCGTGCAAAAAATATGCAAAAAATTTACTTACTCTCATTTTTTGCATGCTTGTTTTGTCTGTATAATTGACTGTTAAAGTGAAGGTAGAAAATGGTACAATTTGTGACCACTTCCTTACGGAGTAAGGTAAGTGATCTCTTACCTCCTGTACACCCTATATGTACTGTAACACCCCAGTCCCACATCGAAAGATAGGGGGAAAATTTGTCAGCATATAAGGAATTAAGTAACTACCAATAGTACCTTCAAGTCATGACCTTTTGGGAGCCTGTGGTGGGCTAGATGACCCAAGAAGATACTATTGGGCCAGTGGTTTGAGGCCTTATTTGGATGGATTTGATTCGATTCGGACTTGGGATTTGACCCAAGATTTGTTCCGGACTCGGGATTTGACCCGAGTTGTTTCATATGGTATCAGAGCCGACTCTCGAAAGCTCGGGTCGGGTCATCCGATCGGGTTGCCGGAGGTGGGGACACGAAAGCTGGTGGTATTATCCCACAATGGAGAGATGAAGGTCCGGAGGTGGGGACACGAAGCCAGCCGGTATTATCCCACAATGGCTAGAGAGGCAAAAGATCTTTGGGCCGTGTGTGTGATCTGTTCTGACGGGGACGTCAGAAATTTAAGTGGGGGAGTTTGTAACACCCCAGTCCCACATCGAAAGATAGGGGGAAAATTTGTCTGCATATAAGGAATTAAGTAACTACCAATAGTACCTTCAAGTCATGACCTTTTGGGAGCCTGTGGTGGGCTAGATGACCCAAGAAGATACTATTTGGCCAGTGGTTTGAGGCCTTATTTGGATGGATTTGATTCGATTCGGACTTGGGATTTGACCCAAGATTTGTTCCGGACTCGGGATTTGACCCGGGTTGTTTCATGTACGTTTGTAAGATGGCTGTCGATCTCTTGTTTGTCTGGCTCTCTATCATCACTATGTTGTAGTCATGATTAGTTTCTGAATAGTGACATGGTTGTCTATATGTTTATTTATTTGTTAAATTCTCTATATACTTCTTTCCTTTGTGTTGGTATCTGCTGTTCCTTTTTTTATAATTGGACGAGTATGTTAAACATAAATAGGAAGAGCAGCTAGGAGTAAAATTGTCCTTATAATAATATCCCTGGAAAGACAAGAAAATAATGTTGCAAAACATTGTTAACATTTTTCAGCTAAAAGAAGTCTCTAGACACCGAACTTGTGAGGATGCAGAAATAAGATGTAGTATGCTCTAGGGCAGTTCCCTCAAAAGCCCAAATGACACTTTTGAAACATGCAAGAAAGAAGCATAGTAGCAAGTATGTAGCTATGAGTGTTTTAAAAAAAAATTGTTTTCCAATGTTAATTGGCCCACCATTTAGGTATTTATGGATAACATGTGCCAGATACATATATCAGATTCTCTTTTCCATACACGGTCAAGACCATCTTAGATTTTCCTCACTATGGTAGTTTCTAACACATTCAGATTTGAATTTTTAAGAATCTAGGGGGTTCTGGACATACTTGTCTTAATTTTCCAATTGGAGTTTGATATCGAAGAAACTCAAGCTAATTGTTTAAGTGGTAGGACCATGTACTTTTGTTCGGTTCATTAATAGTTGGAGCTCTTGACATTAGTTTGTAGCTCTTAAATCTTAATAGTTTTCCATGGAGGTTCTCTCCACAGTGAATATTTCAAATTGTGTTCTTTCTATGAATGACCGTTCTATTCAAGGTCCTTAACTGTTTTTGCTGCAAATGAATATTATTATCATCTACTTGGGCTTCAATAATTTCTGCTGATGAATTATGCTCGCTTGTATTGACATTTTCAATAATCATAGTTTTTTTGGATGAGTTGAACATTGTCAGTTATCATTAATTTTATTAAGTGTAATTTCTTGTTTTCTCCTGTTTTTTCTGATTCTTTTCCAAAATTGTAGACTGAGGAAATAGTCAGGTTAAATGGAGTCTATAAGCGCTTACTTTCAAATGCGGGGGTTAAACTTTTCGAAGGAGAGGGAAAAGTAATAGGTCCCAATGAAGTAGAAGTAACACAACTAGATGGCACTAAACTGAGCTATTCAACAAAGCATATATTGATTGCAACTGGTAGTAGAGCTCAGCGTCCAGCTATTCCTGGGAAGGTAAATATTTCTATTTTTCAATAATGTTACATTTAAATACCAGAGAAAACATTTTCTGAGTATTTGGATCTTTGTAGTCTATCCTTTTAGCCTCATGTTGTCCTCTTACTGAACTTCTTTTAGTGGAGCTGCAGCTCCCATTTATCGATTATAATTTTGATTTTTAATTGGATATGTATAACTTGGATTTGATGACTACATATGGGATAACTTTTGTGATGCAATATGTCCACATTAGGATATGTTCCATGTTTCAATCTGACTTTATTGTATTTTGAGTTTGTTCGCTGGTGTATATAATCTTTTTCTCAGTTGTACAATTTCACTCCTGTTTCAGTTGTTGTTGTTCTTTAAATATTTATTTTTTAATTTTATTGGATGGACATTTTAGGAGTTGGCTATAACATCTGACGAGGCTTTGAGCTTGGAGGAGTTACCTAAGAGCGTTGTTATACTTGGCGGAGGGTGCGCTTATGTCTTCATCTCTAATCTCTATTAGTTCTCTGTAGCATATTCAGAACTCCAGGGAACTTATGCTTTTTATTGTTGTTAGGTATATTGCTGTTGAGTTTGCTTCAATATGGCGTGGTATGGGGGCTAATGTAAATCTATATTTCAGAAAGGAACTTCCGCTAAGGTTATAAAGAATTCTGATGATAATTATGCTTTTCACTGTTTCATCTGTAGTGATTATTGTCTTATAATTGTTGTATCATTTCAAAGCATTTTTATTTTATGTTTCAAACTTGATTTAAGTTTAAGTTCATTTCTTTGCTGGTACAACACTGGTTGATTGTGATGGAATGGTGTAACTGGAATCATAGACAATTCAAATTCAAAGTAGACCTTTAGATTGGTGAAATACCAAAACCTTTCATTGTAGGATTCTGTGATTGCTCTTTTTTCGGGTACGTAATTTTTGTATTCTCCTCTCCCTTCCCCCATTCTTTAGAATGTTAAAAATAATAAACTCAAGCCATCCTATGGACATTAATTAAAGAATTTTGTTATTAAATAATAGACACAATGATAATCTTAGAAAATTCTTATGTTTTAATTAGGGAAAGAGCCTCCCAGGTGGTTAGCTTGCAAATGAGAATTTGATGGTATATGCTGTTTTAACATCTTTCTTCGTAGAGCTCTTTTGAATTGTTTGCTGCTAGAGTTCTAAAACTTGCAAAAATGCAGCTCCAGGCTAGTGCTTTATGAGCCTTCAGTACCTTTCTGGTGCCAGCTGGAAGCTGGAGATTAATTTGCTGTGTTTTAGATATTAGTCGAATGTTCTAATAGGTTCAAACATGATTGCTAAAAAAAGTTCTTTATAAACATTCCTCGGTTTTTACTTGACATTGAGCTGCTTTATTCATTAATCTCATTTCCAACTGCACCCCTATTTCAAATGCTAGTGTTTTATAAGTTATTATATTGCAGAGGTTTTGATGATGAAATGAGAGCTGTGGTTGCAAGAAATTTGGAAGGAAGGGGGATTAATTTACATGCACAGACAACCTTGACAGAGGTACTTTGTTATCTGTTCAAATCATGTTATATTCAAGTTTGGTAATCATTTATCAAACTGGAATTTCTTTTTTCTGCTCCCCCCTTTTTTCTTTTGTGGCTTGTGATTTATTCTTTCCACAATTATAACTTTACTAATGTACAACAACTTTATTTTTCAGCTGGTTAAGACGGATGATGGCATAAAAGTTCGTACAGACCATGGTGAAGAATTACTGGCAGATGTTGTACTCTTTGCTACTGGTAATTCCAAGCTCTGCACATGGTATTGAGTGCAGGTGTTTAGTCTATAGGCTTGCATGAAAGCAATTGTTTATTGTCTTGCATTGGAAATAATATGATATGATGATGTTTCACTGAATTATGTTACTGCTTATAGTTAGCGGACTGTTTTTTGTTTATTAAAACAATTTCCTTCTACTTTATCTATATGGTTATATACTATGTGGTGTGATTGTTTGCAAGATGTCCTCCACCTTGTTTTTAGTATAGGCAGCATTTTCTCAGCTGTTTTTGTGTTTCCTATGAGCCATGGAGCCCAGATAGTTGGTACTTTCAACTTGTTGGTAATGAGTAATGACAGGAAATCTTCTGATTATTTCACTTTTTGCTTCCTTAGCATTGCTGTCTGAATATTTGCCCCTGTCTTGCATGCTGTAAAGTTTCTTGATTCGACAGATTCTTTCTGATTTAGTAACTTGGCTTTTCCTTTTCCTACTTCAGTTTCATCAATAAAAATGTGTATCAATTACCTGAAATAATTAATGTCTATCTTTATGGAGTGCATATTATTTGGATATGATCAAAAAGACAGACTTACTGTTGCATTCTGACACTAGTCCAATTATTTCAAATTCAGATCTGTGGAGGGCATTGCATTGCATTGTGATGAATTGGAAAATCCAGCAGTTGCTGCTATTGTTTTGATATATTATCTGTTTCTACTTTCTGTAGCTCATGTGAACGTTTCTGTATTTGGTTCGTCATGCATGCTATTCCATTGAAAGTGAACGAACATTTCTCGTTTTAAGATCTCTGTTGAGATCCATGCTCAGAAATGTGATGTTTCTTTTCTAATTATTTGTTATATGTTTATAGCATAAAGGATGTAATCTCTCTCAATCTCTTCCTCCATCCCACCCTGACCTATTTTTTCAACATAACAGTCTTCTTCCATCAAATGCAGGTCGATCCCCTAACTCAAAGAGGTTGAATTTGGATGCTGTCGGTGTTGAGCTTGATGGAACAGGAGCTATCAAGGTCACTAAATTAGCTTTGCTTGTATAATTTTTGGTTAAATGGTATAATGATGTTTAGGACACTTGCAGAATGTGAAGAAATATATAGTAGTGAAATTTGGTGAAAGTGCTCCAAGTGTCCCACTCTATACCAGATTTATTTACTCGAGTTAGGTTTGTCATATGGATGCCGTCTGGTCTGGTTTACTTTGGGCCTGATATTTGTCTTCCCTCTCCTCCCCCGCACTGAACTTTTCCAAATTTTCAAACTCAGAAATAGATATCTGAAGTTGCCTTACTTTTTCGGTTAACATCCGGTACTTTTAGAGACTCGGACTGGTTGAGGGTCCAGTTCCCAGTTGAACCAACCAAGCCCGTTCAGGTGGACTGACCAGTTCTGATGACCATGGTTTGACATATCTACCAATCTAAGTTTCATATTGTCTGTCTGTCTGATCTGCCTTCCTGCAAACGTTTATTTTTCCAGTTATGATTCCTTTATTTCATATTAGTAGCAAATATTGTTGTTTATGTAGCTTAATTTTTTGTGTTCACCATTCTGACTTGTAATTTCATGTTGTATTGCTGTTAGTTAACGGAGTATACTTGATTGTCATGTGTAAGAACTTGTGTTCGAGTCATAGTATTAGAGCAGCTATACTTGGAGAAATATTCAAAACATTAGGTTTGTTATGTTTGTAGTTGGTCTTTTCCTCCTATACCCGCATAGGCAGTCCCAGTACTGGGTAAAGGATTCCGGTGTTGGCTAGTGTTTCGTTTATCTAGCTTTTTGTTGACTTTGAAGGAGTCACAATCCATAGACGGCTACCGAAGCAGATGATGTTGGTTTCATTCAGTTTTTGCAAAGCTCAATGTGTTCTGTGTGTGTGGGTTTTGTTGGGAGGAGGGGAGAGGGTTGGTTAGGGGCGCCTGGGATGCACTTTCAAAGTGCGATGTGGTCTAATGTGGGGTGTTTGAACAGTGAACACACGATTAAAGCGAAATCATTTAAGGCATTCTTTAATGTACATAATGGCAGTTGTTTACATATTCCATCTCTAATACAATACAAGATAGTAAAGTTACATTATTTCTAAAGTAGTCTACAAGTTTTGGTGTTTGTGGGATCAATGACTTCCAAGGCCAGTGGGATGCAGCTGAAGTTATGAATTATTTAAGATACAATTGATCTTTTTATTCACCCTTATTAGCTTGATGGATATGTCAGGGATGATGCAATATACTGGTTTGTTGATAAATGTTATATGGATTTAGTAGTTAATAGAGCTGAATGATCTGTACATTTTAACGACCAAGTTTGGGTAGTATCCAAGTTTATTTGTGATTTCTTTTACTAATATAATATGTTTTTTTATAAAATTCTTTTTACTAAAGAATATAAATTGTTTATGTTAGTCTCTTTAGACGGATTTTGTTTTATTAATCTCTTTAGATGGATTTCTTGCTACTTTGTTTTCTTACCATACTTATTATTTTTCTTATTTGTGTTTTTCTTGTTAAAGAAATGTTTGAGCCATCACTTGTTAATGCATCTTTGAGGGCCATTGTTTGTTTTCATCTTGTCTTCGCAGGTAGATGAGTATTCCCGCACCAACATACCTAGCATATGGGCCATTGGTGATGTTACAAATCGAATGAATCTCACTCCTGTGGCCTTGATGGAAGGAACCCTTTTTGCAGTATGTGTTTCAGACCTTTGTTAACTATCAATACTAGGTTAACCATTCTTTTACCATCGAAGGATCTACTCCGTGTATATGGTAGTATCTATTTATAGTAAGATTCTTTGTTTTGCATTCTGTACAGAAAACTGTTTTTGGCGGTGAACCTAGCAAACCTGACTACAGCAATATACCTTATGCTGTGTTCTGGTATCAGGTTCTATCCTTCAAAATTCTTTTAAGTTATCCTTTTCATTTGTAGTGGAGATACTTCTTTATTATGGTAATTACCTTCTTGATCAGGTGTTTTATCCTAGGCAGCCCCCCCACACTGAAAAATCCCTAATCACCATACCCGTATTACAAAAATATTCCCAACTTACTGTCTATATTACTAGATGCTTTTATTGACCAAGTAAATTGCCCCTCTATCACAAATATATTCTCGAGTTGCTGTCTAATTCCCCGAAACTCTTATTGATCAAGTACATTGCTTTTTGGTACTTCCACTCTAAACATGACACTGACGTTCTGGTGCTACAACTGGAACTCTTTTTGGTACTTCCACTCTAAACACTGCACATTAACGTTCCGGTGCTACAACTGGAACTCTAAATTTAGCGAGCGTAATATCTTTGTTCTCTACCTGTATTTGAACAAATATCAAAATTATAACCTAGTATTGGATTCTCAAACATCACGTTTGTACTAAATTATTTGTGGAACAATCAACGAGTTGTTGTAACCTGTGTTACTCGGATTCGCCATTTTTGGTGGAGTACCCGTGTCGACACGATACGGGTACCGCGAGAAGAGGAAAAAGAAGAGTCGTCTGTCGAGGAGGAATAAGAAGAGCAGTCGAGGAGGAAGAGAAGAGATGAGTGAGATCAGGGTTTTTGGGAAGAAGAAGAAGAGACGCGAGAGGAGGAAGAAGAAGAGCCATCTGTCGAGAAGGAAGAAGAAGAGCAGGCGAGGAGGAAGAGGAAGAGAGGCGTGATAAGATCAGATTTGGATATAAAATATCCCCTGGAATATTACAATTAAGTACCCCATAGTTTTTAAAGTTTTTTAATTTAGTCCCCTAGGTGTTTTGAAAGTTCAAAATAGCCCCTGTAAAATTACATATCAATCCCTGTAGTTTTGTTTTTTTTCATTTCTGCCCCCGTTTCTTTATATTTTTGCACTTCAGTCTCTGGAGCAAAAAACATGGTGATATAATTAGAAACATCGTTGTTAAAAAATTATAACATACCGTATTCCCGCACCCGTGTCCAAATTCGGATCCATATCCGCGTATCCTCTATTTTTTGACTTCACGTGTCCGACACCTAGATTCGTACCCGCACCCGACATCCGCACACGAGTCCGAGTAACATAGGTTGTAACTTGAATTTAGATTTTAAGAAAATTTCTAACTACAAGTATCCATTTCAAAGTACTCCTAGTGTACCACGATTTAGCCTATGTAGCATACCGCGTGCTCATATCTCATCCACGAACCGAACAATCAGTGTTCCAGGTAACACTGGTCTACAAACTGAAAACCCTACCAGCGGTCCCTAATCAACACCTAATTAATGATCCATTCTTGGCTTTAATATACTATTATAACCCTTTCTTGCTATCAATAAATTCCGGCACTTTTTATCATGAAAATTTTGCATTCAAATATTTCTAAAATCAAGACCCCACCTCCTCCATCCACTAAGGATATACCTTTGTTTATTTTACAAGCTTTTCTAATCATAACCCAAGAAGAAATCAATTGCAGGCGGCTCAACCCTAAGCCTCTTAAATTCTATTCTACGCCATCAGGTTTTGATTGATTTCAAAAGGTTTTTCTTACTGCTGTGGAAATCTTTTTGATTAAACGCTGAAGATGTCTTAACTTGCACACTATTTCAATTCAGCTCAGTTACATGCCATTATAATATTTAATCAATAAATCTCGATTAAGATTCGATCAATGAGTATCGTGTTGTTATTGTAAAGGTGAAATTGCATCCATATTGTTATCTGAGATTTTGAACTTTCGATTTGTTACAATGCTGGAATTAATTTGTAGTTTGTGTAAACTGGAAGGCTTGCTCTTTTGCAGTTGTCATGTTATAATCTTCTCCACTTGCCTTGCATCTTGTATAGCTTCTTGTATGTTAGAGACGAATACATCAAGACTGAATTCAACCAATTTTCTCCCTTCCTCTCTCACTCTCTCTCAATCTTTCTCTGTGTCTCAGTCTCTTTCTGTGTGTATGTGTGATTCCCTCTCGCCATCCCTAGTCCCTCCCCCTCTTCATGTTCTCCATTATTACTTGAGGAAGAAGTTTCCATCATCGTTTTTCTTAATCTCACTAGTGTATGATGGAATTTGGAAGTAGCAAAAAATTTCTGCTGTTTTTCAGCTTATCTGATTGGTTTGGTATTTTATTTGATATAATTAACTTGAATTTTCTGTTGTTTTACAGCATACCACCTCTTTCTGTAGTTGGACTCAGTGAAGAACTGGCTATAGAGCAAGAAAAGGGTGATATTTTTGTTTTCACATCAACATTTAATCCAATGAAGAACTCAATCTCTGGGTACGTGAGTAGACATTTAAGTTTACAATACAATATCTAAGTTTTGAAACAGATAACCTTTGCAAGTGTTGGAACTAGATCTAATTCAATCTTTGTTGATACTAGTGATAAGAAATCTCCTCTTGATCTGAAGTATTGATGGTTCAGCACTTATAAAGTTGTTGAATTTTCTAGTCTCATTTTAGGTCAGCATGGTTGTGATCAATTCTTCATTTGGTTACCAGAAAAAGAATTCCAGAAAGTAAACTAATGCTTGAGTTATGTCAGTTTACACTAGATTGATATTTAATCCAAACAAAAAGCCTGTGACCGATGGGAGTGCTCAACCAGTAATGATGAAAGAATAAATAAATTGCTACTTATATATCCGCATTCTTGTATAATTAATTTTACTTTTGTAGATGATCTCTGAACATAACATTGCTAACTTTTGTTAAATATGTTAATCATGTGGTCTCATTAAGTACATATGCAATTGTACAATTGGTTTTTAACTCTTACCACTTATCAAGGCGTTCTGTACATAAATTATGGTTATGTTTATATTATGCCAACAGACGACAAGAGAAGACAATTATGAAGCTTGTTGTCGATGCTGCGACGGATAAAGTTCTTGGAGCATCTATGTGTGGTCCTGACGCACCTGAGATTATGCAGGTATTTTTCTTCCACTATTTAAAAATTTTAAATGCAGCTTGATGTGATTAGGTAGTTAAGGGTTTATTTATTCACATCAATGCTGGTACATTTATGGTGAAATAGTTGATATTGCCACAGAAAAGAATGGGCTGATATGATTCAATTTGTTTATTTATTCATTGTTTTTCCACCGTTGCCTAATGTTTTCGTGGAATTAACCATTTTAATATTTTTATTGTCAGTTGTAGGGATCTTATTTATTTTTGTCAAATATCATTTATGTAATCAATTATTCAATTACAATTTACCTTTCAGACCCTGCGTCACCACTTACTCTGGTCATCTTGAATATTAGTGGGATATGGCAGAGTAGATGATGGATTTGTCAGTTCTTGATTTTTTTCATGGCAATTTTTTGGGTTTATTATTTTCTTATCCTTTTTTAACATTAAATTTCTAGTGCCCTTTTTTAAGTTACGAGCAAAATGCACTCTAGGTTAAATTGGGTTTCATGTTCTCTAATGTTTGTTCATGACTTTTACATTGATGTCGCTCTTCTTCTTCCTTCTTGTCCCTTCTGACAAATGACTTTGATATGGTATACAAAATTATCTTACTTGGTGTTGATTAGAGGTTGTTTACTATAGTGGAACCATCAATAATGTTTTGAGAATGGAGAGCACCTTAAATGCGGCACATATCTTCCGTGTCTTAATTTATCAGCAATCTTAAGCAGCACTTGAAGGCTGAAGCAATTTTCAGGATTCTCCTAAAATGCTTGTTAATGTTTTTTTTTTGGTTTTCATATACAACTCTTTTAATGTTGTTCTCTCCTCCACAGGGCATTGCTGTTGCACTCAAGTGTGGAGCAACCAAGGCACAGTTTGACAGCACGGTAAACTGATTAACTGAATTTTCCTTTTCAGAACCTTAGATCAGTACTCTGTTTGAGGGCTGCTGATACTCTTTAGAATATAATGCTCACAATTTTTAAAAAATAAAATAAAAAGAAATGCCATTCATACATATGCCAATCTTATTGGTGGAAGTTGGAATACTCTTCACTCTTCTTTGTTTTGGTATCATGGAAGGCTGATTTTTTTGCTTTAGATTTGTTAATAATCAAATCTTGGCTACTTGTTTACTTTTCCATTCAAGGTGAAAAATGTGCCCAACTACACTAGCTTTGGGTCTGTCAGATAATGGCTAAATATTCATCTAACCAAAACGTCTGGTACATTTGACGTGCACTACCAAATGTGGTGGAAGAACATTGTATTAAAGCACATTTTTGAAAATGATCTCGCCATTCTTTAAAACTGGCAGCCTTTTTTAAGCCTCTTTTCTAGTTTACACCACCATAACCGTAAGAGGTGATTATATCTACTGGTTGATTTACCCGTAGGCCGTATCTCTTTGGCTGTATTTTTCTCTATTTTCATCTTTGACTTCACTGCGACAGATTTTGTAGCATTTTGAAAAAAACTTGGCAGTTTAATTACAGTGAATTGCTGCTGTTCTCCTGTTCCTCAATGTTAAGGCTGCATAATATTTATTTGCTATATCCTTTTGGTTATGATTCTCATGGCATCCCTTCACTAATTATATTTTGGAACTTATCTTACAGGTGGGAATACACCCTTCTGCCGCAGAAGAATTTGTCACTATGCGGTCGGTGACGAGGAAGATTGCTGCTCGTAAACCAAAGACAAACCTTTGAACATAGGAAATTAGACCTTTGTTGTGACAAGTCAGGATGGAATATGCTGTTCATGTTTGGCAGAACATAATTTGAGATTATGTTTGGAATTTGTTGTATTGGTAGTGTAATACTGGGATGTGTTTCAAATCTTAGCCAGTCTTTTAGATTTAATGAAGATTTTTGTTATAGAATAAACTGGCCTTTTAACATCTATATTTGTAATTGATAGACAATGGTATAATGACAATATGTTTCAAGAAAATCTAATAAGATGATTATGTTCTCAACAGTATAGCAAGCTGGTCACTATCCTACCTTTTTTTCTCTCTTGTACTTTTATATGATACATGAAGGTTTTAATGTCCATAAAAAAATAAATAAAATGGCACGTTCCTATATTAATAAGATAGAATCAATTTGAATTTGGGCCGGTTCAGATTTATTCTAATTGATTTGAACAGAAAACACTTTGCGGTTCAGATTCATGATTTGACAAGCAGTCTAATTTCCATGATTACTATAGAAAACTGATATTTTCACATGTGTTTTTAATATTTTCACATAGTCATCGAGAAAAAAGCGGATTCCACATTCATGTGAGAGAAGACTGTAAAAATATCAAAAACTCAATGAAAATAATGCTCCCCTACATTAAACTATCAAACCCCTTGTTTTAAACCAAAAAGAGGAGAGGAGATAAAGTTAAAGATTCTAAAATTTCATATTCCGTAAATCTGTTTCCGTATTTAAATTGTAATACCCGGAACAAAATAATATGAAATAATAAAAATTATTTTGTTTTTAAACATACTAATTGGACTTTGTCCATTATTTTGGGTCAAAATAGTTATTTAAATTGTGTGGGCTAATAGATATTAATAAGTGTTAGATAATGTTATGTGGTTAAAATTTGGGCCTTAATATTAATTTAACTCAATTAGAAGTTTATTGAGGCAACCTATTTAATAAATAGCTAAACCTAATTACTTCATTATATCTATACAACCGAAAGAAAGAGAAAGAGAGGAGTCGATGAGATGACCTGGTCGTCAAGACCAACAAGAGATTTGAGGGGGTTTGGGTTATGAGCTCTTCTACACTGATAGAAAAATTGGATCAAATAATTCAAATAGTCTAATTTTCCTGTTTTGTTGGTTTATAGGATATTTATTTATTATATTTGTTTGTTCTTTCCTCTTAGGGCTGGGAGCATTGAGCCGGCACATCACCATACTGTTGGGCATGATTAGTAGTATTAAAAAGGAGCAAAAAGGTCTGAAATTTGAGTAAAGAGGAAAAATATGACTTGGGTGTTGGGGATTAATTATTTACTCCAGCTGGGGATGTGCATAAAGTGAAGTATTTGAGGATGCCAAAAAAAAAAATTTATTAAGTGGAATGGGCAGTGGGATATTTTCCTGGATGAAGATCTTGCTACTGTCATTGCTGCAATAGAAAATGATATTTAATTATAATTGCTGGGTGGATCATATGTGGAATCTATGGGAGAGGGTTTTGACGCAGCGAGAAACGAAAAAGAGGCGGAAGAGAAGGTTGTGAAATAAAAAGAAAATTTGGGAAGAAGATTATGGGATGATATTCAGCATAAATTGTATATATAAAAAAAGATCGAATTGAGGAGGTCTAGCAGTGTGATATTTGTGTTCGGTGAATTATTTCGGTATTATATTCAGGTACGAATTCCGTACTCTTTCTGCGATACTCTTGTTAAATTTGATTTGTTCATTTTGTCGTTTGTTCGAATTTCGTTATTATTTCACATAATTGTTTCCTGTGAAATAAACATATTAGTTTCATTTTAGAGTTGATACATATGACTCGTATTTGTACTCTTGGAATTAGGTTATCATGTTTAATATTTATTTTTGATAATTATAGAGCGGTACATGTTATTACCTTCTTTTGAGACCTTGCGACCATAATTTGATTTGGTTCAACATGTAAATATAGAACCCTTTTGTTAGTATTATGTTGCATGTGTTGTGACATGGTATCCTTGTTAGAATATACCGTAGGGTATACTTGAGCTATAACCACCTGTGGGGGTACCACAGGCATGTCGTCTTGGCACGAGAGACAAGACACTTTCCGTGGCGGTGTGATTAGTCCACGGCGTCTCCGTTTTGGGCTCCGGAAGAAGTGGGCCGTTTGGTGTTTTGTTGTGGGAGGCGTATGGGTTAACCCTAGTTTTCTTTTCTGCGGATTGGTGATGTTGTGCCAAACACACCTATCCGATTTGTATACATTTGGATTCGCGGTCCAATGTGTGATTTGCCTGTGTGACATTATTTTGGTTGCCTGTGTGGCATCATTTGATTTGCCTGTGTGGCATTATTTTGACTTGCCTGTGTGGCAAGATATACTTTTGAGCTCATTCGGTATGAAATAACTCCAGCCGTTTGTTTCAGCCTATTATTTTATTTGATTAGTTTTGTTGGTTTCTGTTCAGTTCAAGTCATTAAGTTAGTCACTTCAGTTCGTTATTTCTTTATTCTTTTATTTGTTCCGTCAATTACATTGATTCAGATATATTCATTACGTTGATTCAGATATATTCTATTCAGATCTTCGGATATTATACTTTCGTTCATATTTGCACTTGAGGCTTTGTTCAATATTTTGTCTCAGTTATTTTCGTATATCAGTTGTATATCTTTTGTATATCTGTATCCGTACTGGGCAATTGGCTCATGTTGTGTTTTTCTTCCGGCAGGTTTGCAGGGGTGATTCAGGGCTAGCTAGTGTGATGAGAGAGTTGCCCTTGACCATCTAGGTTGTTTCGAATTTTAAGTTTTGATTATTTTGACTCAGTTTAGAGAATTGTACTTATTACTTTATTGTTGGATCACCACTATTAATATTTTGAGGTTGTTAGTGCTTTGTTTATTTATTTTGAGCTTTGTTGTGCTTTGCACGTGACCTCCCTTTCCTTTTCGGGAAGGGGGTGTTACAGAGATGGTATCAGAGCTTAGGTTCTTTCTTGTAGAAAACCTATTTAGGTTTGACCTGTGAGTTGTGGGTAAATCATGGGGTAGACGTAGGAGTTTGATTTGATTTTGTTCTCTGTTTGGTTGGTCTTGATTTTGACCAAGTGTTTTTTCTCCTTAGCTCCTTAAATTGTAATTGATTTGAGAAAGGCGAGTTAACTTGTTAAGATTATTATTGTTATATTCGTTGGAGCAATAATGTTAGTTAAGGATGGTGATTTGATCATTAAGGAGAATAATGTCATACCTTGTCCAGTTAAGAAATGATTATACGATTATGATATGAGCAATTGTATCAATGAGTTTTGATATTGGAGAATTATTTGTTAGAGTTATTTCAGGTAATTACAAATTATTATGATTTTGGAATTGAGGATTTTATGTGGGTTTGATTCTGATTTTTTGTTAAGTTGTGAATAATTTGAGGTATGTGAATCGGTGGGATAATATGATAAAGTGAAAACTATTAAGTACAAAGGATCTCTTGTAATTTTGAGTTGTTGTAAAGATTCGAGGTAATTAGATTAATTTTTTGGAGTAAATGAATTTTGCGATTATTTTCTAGTAGAATATTGGAGTTATCTTATATGAAATTTTGAGTGATAGTATGAGGAGATTTTGAAATTTATTGGGTTAAGGTTTGCACTAAGAGAATGATTGATTTATTAAATGATTAGATATTAAGTGATGAATCTTTAAGAGATTTTGAAAGCTATCGTTTGTTATTCAGATAGTAGGATATATGATTTGGAGTTTGGTATGGTGATGGAGAGATCTTAGTAGTAGTATACTTTTGGTGTAATAATATTTGAGAACTAATTTGATTGGAGGTTATGATATTTTGAAACTCTTAAGGACTTAGGAGAGTTGGTGATAAAGAGATATTAATAGTATATTCTTTGGTGTAATATTATTTGGTGAATAGTTCAAATTAAGGATGAGATATTTTGAAGCTCTTGAGGACTTGGGGAGAGCTGGTAATATAGTTTGCATAGTTGTTTTGTTTATCTGATGTCTTTAGAGTTTTGTATGAATTTATGTAAAATAAAACAAAAATAATTTGTTAGATCTTTGTCATGTGTGGAATATAAACGTTTTACTAATTAAAAATAATTTCAAATATTTTGGGTGTTCGAATCGTATTTAGATGAAGAGAAATTTTGTGCTTTCGAATTATGTCCTGAAGAGTACGTTTACAAGAATGAAACTTAAAGAAATTGACGGTGGTCGCACCAGCTATGGAGCATGTGGTTTAATTCGATGCAAAGCGAAGAATCTTAACGGGGGTTTGACACGGTAGCTGACGAATCTTTTACGAGTACATGGATAATTGTGTGGACCTATGGACTAACCAGGCTTGATCGTTACAAATGGCGGCGCTACGTCTTAACTAAATTATTTTAATTTGCATCTTATTTGAATTCCGAGGACGGAATTATTTTTAAGGGGTGAAAAATGTAATAACCTATATTTTTTGATTAAATATTAATTAATTTTATTGTATACAATTGTATTTAAATTGGAAAAAGGTAAATGATTTTCGTTTCTCTCTTTTCTTCCTTGTTTTGTTTGGAAAATTAAATTCGTTTAGTAGATAATTAAATAACTGATTAAATTAAAATTGAGAAAGATATTTTTTTTTGTTAAAGTCTTGTGGTAAAATCATTCGAAGCGGGAAGCTACTTGGGAGATAGAGGAGTCTATTCGAGCGGAGTATCTGCATCTTTTTGATAATTAGATACGTTTTATTCTTTAGATTTCGGGGACGGAATTCTTTTTAAGGGGTAGGTGATGTAATACCCGGAACAAAATAATATGAAATAATAAAAATTATTTTGTTTTTAAACATACTAATTGGACTTTGTCCATTATTTTGGGTCAAAATAGTTATTTAAATTGTGTGGACTAATAGATATTAATAAGTGTTAGATAATGTTATGTGGTTAAAATTTGGGCCTTAATATTAATTTAACCCAATTAGAAGTTTATTGAGGCAACCTATTTAATAAATAGCTAAACCTAATTACTTCATTATATCTATACAACCGAAAGAAAGAGAAAGAGAGGAGTCGATGAGATGACCTGGTCGTCAAGACCAACAAGAGATTTGAGGGGGTTTGGGTTATGAGCTCTTCTACACTGATAGAAAAATTGGATCAAATAATTCAAATAGTCTAATTTTCCTGTTTTGTTGGTTTATAGGATATTTATTTATTATATTTGTTTGTTCTTTCCTCTTAGGGCTGGGAGCATTGAGCCGGCACATCACCATACTGTTGGGCATGATTAGTAGTATTAAAAAGGAGCAAAAAGGTTTGAAATTTGAGTAAAGAGGAAAAATATGACTTGGGTGTTGGGGATTAATTATTTACTCCAGCTGGGGATGTGCATAAAGTGAAGTATTTGAGGATGCCAAAATTTTTTTTTATTAAGTGGAATGGGCAGTGGGATATTTTCCTGGATGAAGATCTTGCTACTGTCGTTGCTGCAATAGAAAAGGATATTTAATTATAATTGCTGGGTGGATCATATGTGGAATCTATGGGAGAGGGTTTTGACGCAGCGAGAAACGAAAAAGAGGCGGAAGAGAAGGTTGTGAAATAAAAAGAAAATTTGGGAAGAAGATTATGGGATGATATTCAACAGAAATTTTATATAAAAAAAAAGATCGAATTGAGGATGTCTAGCAGTGTGATATTTGTGTTTGGTGAATTATTTCGGTATTATATTCATGTACGGATTCCGTACTCTTTCTGCGATACTCTTGTTAAATTTGATTTGTTCGTTTTGTCGCTTGTTCGAATTTCGTTATTATTTCACATAATTGTTTCATGTGAAATAAACATATTAGTTTCATTTTAGAGTTGATACATATGACTCGTATTTGTACTCTTGGAATTAGGTTATCATGTTTAATATTTATTTTTGATAATTATAGAGCGGTACATGTTATTACCTTCTTTTGAGACCTTGCGACCATAATTTGATTTGGTTCAACATGTACATATAGAACCCTTTTGTTAGTATTATGTTGCATGTGTTGTGACATGGTATCCTTGTTAGAATATACCGTAGGGTATACTTGAGATATAACCACCTGTGGGGGTACCACAGGCATGTCGTCTTGGCACGAGAGACATGACACTTTCCGTGGCGGTGTGATTAGTCCACGGCGTCTCCGTTTTGGGCTCCGGAGGAAGTGGGCCGTTTGGTGTTTTGTTGTGGGAGGCGTATGGGTTAACCTTAGTTTTCTGTTCTGCGGATTGGTGATGTTGTGTCAAACACACCTATCCGATTTGTATACATTTGGATTCGCGGTCCAATGTGTGATTTGCCTGTGTGGCATTATTTTGGTTGCCTGTGTGACATCATTTGATTTGCCTGTGTGGCATTAGTTTGACTTGCCTGTGTGGCAAGATATACTTTTGAGCTCATTCGGTATGAAATAACTCCAGCCGTTTGTTTCAACCTATTATTTTATTTGATTAGTTTTGTTGATTTCTGTTCAGTTCAAGTCATTAAGTTAGTCACTTCAGTTCGTTATTTCTTTATTCTTTTATTTGTTCCGTCAATTACATTGATTCAGATATATTCATTACGTTGATTCAGATATATTCCATTCAGATCTGTGGATATTATACTTTCGTTCGTATTTGCACTTGAGGCTTTGTTCAATATTTTGTCTCAGTTATTTTCGTATATCAGTTGTATATCTTTTGTATATCTGTATCCGTACTGGGCAATTGGCTCATGCTGTGTTTTTCTTCCTGCAGGTTTGCAGAGGTGATTCAGGACTAGCTAGTGTGATGAGAGAGTTGCCCTTGACCATCTAGGTTGTTTCGAATTTTAAGTTTTGATTATTTTGACTCAGGTTAGAGAGTTGTGCTTATTACTTTATTGTTGGATCACCACTATTAATATTTTGAGGTTGTTAGTGCTTTGTTTATTTATTTTGAGGTTTGTTGTGCTTTGCACGTGTCCTCCCTTTCCTTTTCGGGAAGGGGGTGTTACATAAATAATATGGTAGAACCATAAATATTAAATGCGAGTGATGAACTTACGAGGATCAAATGGTAACAATTATTGCTATTGAGCAATAACCTGCAATGAGATCATTTCAGTTGTAAAACCTAGTACAAGTATCCTAGCTGATGACAGATCAAATCCCTATGTAAGAATAATGCAAGGCCAAAAGTTGAGGCAGATCCTTATTATTCCCATGATTACAAAGATACCAGAGATTTGTTGCAGCATACAAAACTGAGCAAGTTTATTCATACGCTGTTAAATAACAAGAGAATATTCTTTCATACATGGCAAAAACAAAATTTGTTTGTTGGTACTTAATAGGAAATGGTATTTCATTTCATTTCTAACTATATAAGAGGGGGGAGAGGAAGGATAATGATGAGGTTTTAGCCCTGACCAAATAATCAAGTGACTGACGCCCATACCACTTGGATATATCCACATAATAAACTGTAGTTATCCTCGATCATGTGATGTGATGATAGAGACGACCACGATCAAGCTCAGCTGATTAACATATTATCAAACTACAAATACTTAATTTTGTTGATGCAAATCACTTGAATGAAATTTGTTACTCTACAAGTTGCATAATGTAACTTTTTGAACTTAGAATTTTGCTAAATTAAGAGACAAAACGTTGGTAAGAGTTCATGTTAACATAAAGTATGTTATAATCTTCCTGTACCATTAATCTGAGCTTACCTTGTGAGTTCACAATCTCGAGTCGAGTTGTGGTAGTACATGTTCATGTTTGTATAGATATAATACCTAACTCACTTTTTTTCCATCACATACATCGCATATTGAGTAACCAAGGCCTTCACAGTATGGACACTTTCCTCCTTCATCTACCCATTCCATAAACTGCACCACAATGGAAAATAATATATAAGATAAAAAACTGTCCAAATGAAGAGGATAAATAATACTACTTCCGTTCTTAAAAGATTGTCGTTTAAAGTTTTGGCACATGGATTAAGAAAGTAACATTTACCAAGTAAAATTTGTTTGAAATTTCATCACTACCCCTCTATGGGAAATTGAAAACTAATAATACAAAGAAGAGAATTTCTTGGGACAATGAGAGAAGCTAGGGGTAATATAGGAAAGTAAATAATTTATTCTCCTCGAAAGTTGTAAACGACAAACATTTTGGAACAAATTTTTTCTTCTAAAACGACAATCTTTTAGGAACGGAGGGAGTATTTCAATAAAATGGCAGACGTCCTCAACCTGTTCCTCAATGTTAGGCTCACCAGTCCCATCGCATTCTGAGAGAGAGAGAACTAAATGTTAGTTGCGTATGATTGTTATAATAGATGATTAATGTAAGTTAAAGTTATAGTAATCTTAAAAAAGCCATTTATATTTGAAAACATGATCAAACTCCCTAATATTCGCGTATATCTTGATACTCCGTTTAGTTCAAACTGTTAACTACAACATTTTCGAACGCCGAGAAGCAGTTGAAAGACCAAGTAAATGGTTAACAACAATTTTCAAGCAACATACACTTACAGCAGGGATGGAATATTTGAATTTCAAAACAAGGCACTGTGGTTTAGCAATTAGTTACAACTTGGATTTTGCTCAGAAATGTTACAAGCAAGACTAACCCCAAGTAGTGTGTAATGATCAACTAGGAAGGCTACAATCAGGAGCAAAAACTACATATATAAAGTTATCTGGTCATAAGTTTAAGCACATATTTACAATTTACTCAAGAGTTGTTTCAATCCACTTGATCATGTCAGCTCTTGAGTGATATATGTCCTGTAAATAGCTTACGCATTGAATATATGAATCTATTATGCTCATCATATTATTTTCAATTTTCATCTTCAGACGTCTACTGAGCCTTACATGCAGCACTGATAAACTTTGAGGCTGCTTCAGAAACTTGATTTTTTTTCAACATTTGCTTTGAGAAAAAGAAATAATAATGACGAAGTCCATTGGTGCTAATATAAAATAGACTAAATCTAGGATCTACTTCCATGTGATATAATATAATTCAAGTTACTAAACTTCACTATTCCTTTTTCCTATGGTTTTTGCTTACTAAATGAAGAGGGATAGGCCATCCTGATACAACCTAAATTTGAAGGTCACTCCATTTTCTCACTCTATATGTGTGTGTCCAACAATCTTCTCCAATGCTGGAGTCAGAGCAATAGCACAAATTTCCATATAAGCAACATTATAATAATACCTGATAACAGCATACCTATCATACATAGGAGTTAGGATATCCATAATTTTACCATAAAACATATATTGTCAGAAAAGAAAAGAGAAAATGAAAAAAGGAATGAACAACAGGAATACAAGAACTACAATAAAAAGCATATACATTATTACATCTTTAAGATACTTGTTAGCTCCACAAGTTAGCATAGAGAATGAAAGAGAATATGCACCTGTGCATAATAAGCGCCCCTCCCCTCGACAGGATATGCATCTTGTTGTAGCATCCGTGTTAGTACCTCCACCAACCTGCTTGTTTCTACCAACAAGCCTAGAGGGATCTTCCCACCGGTTTTCTCCAAGAAGAAAGACTCGATTGCGAGTTACATCAACTTCTGCAACATCTTTTCCTTTCACAACTCTCTGCTGAATTTCTGAGATTTCAGTCACAGAAGTAACTGCTGCTCCATTTAAAAACTCCTACATAAGAACCAAATATTATGAAATTTAGACCACTTATTCACGATAGTCAACAATTTGCATTTTAAATTGACATGATTTATGTTATCTACCAAACATAAACTAAATTTTGTCCTCACATTATTTTACAATGCAATCTTGGAGACAAACCAGAAACTTCTGAGGCAAGCAATATACACACAAACACACACCCATTGTCATCAAAATACCCTATAGTTATACAGACATACTTCTAGTCTTCTACCTATTGTTAATGCCAAGGACCCCTGTTGATGTATGTATATCTACTGTAATAAAAAAATTAAGTATCAGTGCTCCAAGTTTATATTTGCCACGTCATCAAAGTTTCAAGATACGAAAGGCTAAAAGTTGCCCCTTTCACAAATTGCAAGCGCTGCCTTCAAGGGGATATTGTTTACAATAGTTAGCTCAGATATGATATTTTTCTTCTACTGCTTCATCACCTGTACCTTCCTTTGTCTGTTTGCAAGCCATTTAAATATACCCTATGTTTTTGCTGAACAAGCTTTGTATTGAAAAATGAACAAGCCACACAGTAGTTGTATAGATATTAAAAGACCCAGTATCTCCCTCATTGAACTTTGGTGCTCTCCACATTGGATAGGAATGAAATGAACAGGACGAAGAATAAATCTCACCACCCCATCCACTTTCTATGGAGCTTCACTAGCCAAACCCACGTATACAAATACAGGCCACATCATATGTTTCCAATGTATAATTCTGACTACATATAATCTTCAACGTCAAAGGTCTTTTCAGTTCATACTAAGAGCGGATTAGATGAAGACCGAGTACGAATAGATTGATGTGTGTTATTCCAAATTTTTAACTCCTTCACCATTCACCAAACCATGTGTGTGCATACGCATACGCCCATTGTCATTGTATGCATCATTTTGGTAAGAAGTGATTGACAAATATTGGAGGCAGAGGCGGAACTAGGGGGGGGGAGGGGGGGAGGGGGGGGAGGGGGGCGGGCGGGGGCATCTGACCCCGGTAGGGAGGCGAATCAGGCGGACTAGGGGAGGGGGCGGGGGGCGGTGGGGGGCAGCCGCGGTGCAGCCGCGGTGCAGCAGGTGCTCCGGTCCGGTCGTCTTCTCCGACTGCAGAGTCTGCAACAGGTTTGTAACTTCAATCTCTCTCTCTTCCCTGTTTGTGGATCAATGGATGGGGGAAGAGGAAATGGTAAGCAATGTCAAGAATACTGAAACTAAGACAAACCCAAAATTAACTTTGCTATCTCTAATTGCACAAATTTTCTACGAGGTATCTGGGGGTCCATTTGGTGTGGAAGATTCAGTGAAGGCAGGAGGTGGCCCGCTTCTTTCCTTGCTTGGTTTCTTGATATTTCCCTTGTTTTGGAGCTGAGCAAGAAACCCAAATAAAAGGTAATGATATATTTATTCAATTATTCTCAGTTCAATTTTGATAATTATATACATAAACAAATTGGTGTGATACTTTGTGTTAATTGTTATTTGGAATTTTGGATGTTGTAATTATATGGAGGATTAACTGATTAATGAACTCTGAACATTTTTGAAAGTAATTTGCGCCTCTCTTATGTTTGCTAAAATGTTTCAATGAAAAGGGTTAATTAAAATAAAAGAATTGGTATATTATATAAAGGAAATATGATATATATAATTGAATTATAATATAATCTCAGTGTATGGATATTTGAGTCATATATGCATATTAGAAAGTGTAAAAGTTCTGCCCGAGTAAAAGTGCTAAGCTCAGGGATATGATTTGATTTGATTTGCTTTACTTTTGGGTTTTTTCCAAAATTGAGTTCTTGGATTTCTGAAATATTTTTCTGTTAGTTTAAGTCGAAGTAATTGTTATTCTATAGCAAGCTCTTTTTTCAAGGCCCAGTTTTTCCTCTTAGTTTGTGAACTTATATTGTCTTTATTATCAAAATTCCGCATCAAGGAATCATGTTGTCAAATTCATCTGTTGTTTCAAACCCTCTGGAACCCAAATCTGATTCAATTGCTCAGAAATTTGACAATTTATTTGGAATCATGTCGTCAAATTTCCATTTTTTTCAATCTGGGTCAAAATCAAACTCAAGGACCTTAACTCCGCTCCCTCGCCGCTGCAACCTACACATCGGTACTTCGGACCTCCGGTAACCGCACTCAAATTTTGACCCCCTCAAATTTTATTCTGGTTCCGCCACTGATTGGAGGTGAAATTTTTATGCATTAACCATAAGGTGCAAACATTGAGATAGCTTTAGAATGGAAATACCACTAGCCTTGGAGGTTATCACTTGAACAATGGCACAATAAAATTAGATTTGAGATTCACAAGTTTGTGTTACCAGTATATGCTCCAACTCTCATGATGAATGACATTAACCAGACATCTGAGAAATGAATGAATCAAAGCCAATATCTCAAGTTTAAGACTGACAAAAGCACAAAGAAACAACAGTAGTAAGTTTTTCTGGAGTATAGAAGAACGGTTGCAAACCTTCTGCAAGATGGCTGTATCATTTCTTTCTATATCTGCTTTCACTGTCGACCCAGGACTTTTCTGATCCATATATAACTTTTCCAGAAGCTCTGCAGTCATAATCCCATCTTCAGGGACGCGTAATGTAGCCTGTCAAGTAAGATCATACGATCAAAATCATACGAAAATTAATGAGATAAGAGGAATGATTTAGGTTATCTACAAAATTGCCTCTATTATTTGGATACCACAAATAAAAGAAAGAACTTACTTGCCAAGTTTTTATGGCTCGTTCTGTCCCACTTGAGAACATGGAATATTCCGTGTCTTCATCTCCACAATAAAATCCCAGTTTCTGCAATGCTTCCTACCAAAGGCACAAAACAGATTAATGAATGAAGTTTAATCACGTAGGAAATGAAGCTCAGTAGTCGATAAAAAATGGGAATTGAGAAAAAACAAACCTGCATAACTCGAACCTCATCTCCTTCCGAACCTTTCCTCAACGTCGCCCTTTTATTCTTCATCTCATCAACCTTTTCCGTTTCTTTCTCCAAAACCTTCACCACCTCCACCTCCTCCTCCATCACTGTCTCCACCACCAGTGGCGCTGCACTCGACCCCCTCTCCGCAATCTGATTCACCTCTTTCTTCAGCACCTGCAGAAGCCCCTGAACATTCAAATTCTGATTCTTCCCCTGTCCAGCCTCTTCAATTTTGAGTTTCAGCGCTTCAATTTCGCTGAGCAGAGATTCTCGCTCGGCTTTCCACCGCGATTCCTCCCGAAGCCACCGCTGCTCCTCCCGGAGCCAGCGTTGCTCTTCGCGGAGCCACCGCGCCTCTTCTCTCTCGTAATTGGATTTGTCGGATGAGGAAAACGCTAAGCAAATGTGAGATTTAGATATAGAGTGGAATGGATTTTTGGGGATATATAATGGAAGTGGATATACATTATTGTTGGGTGAATCTGTTGAAATTATTTGAGTTATGTTAAAGAATAGAGGATTGGAACTCAGAGGTAGAGATGAAGACATATACATGTATATATATATGTGTGTGTTAGTGTGTATGTATATCAGTATATATAGATTGTAGAGAGAGAGAAAGCAGTGGAAGTGAAGCTCTGAGGAGAAATGGTTTGGGTTTTGATATTTGCTGGACTGGTCGTAAAGATTTTTTGTTCGAGTTTAAACCACACACGTTAAGATGTTTTATGTGGTGGGAAACTAACTTGCGCTTGATGGCCTTTGCTAAAATTAACAAGGAGGGTAGTGCTAACTTGCGCATAGACCAATGAAAGTTAAACCAATGTAGTGGATGGCAATTTGAACCAGATCGATCGAACCGGCTAATTTTTATCCAAACCGTTATTCACTCACGCGTATGCAATTTTAGTGTAAAAAAATTTAAACCAGGACCGGTGGGATTATCTTATTTGTCCAAAATATTTGATAATATATTTGGTCGAAATGAATTTTATTTGATATTCAGAAAAATAATATGTACCCATAATATACATCTTTCCCCGCTAATATCTATATTTATTTTTTAAGATGGCCAATATTAAATTTATTTTATATTAATAAGGTTTTTATATCATGATGCATCGAGATCAAATTAAAATTTCAACTTTTCCCCTTTAAAATTGAATTCTCATGAGTATTAAGAAAGAAATAATGATTTTCTTACCTAATCTTGGTACATATTATATTTAAAGTATTTAAAGTATATGGTCAAAACGGATACAATTTGATATCCGATCAAGGTGTGTATCTTATTTAACCTTTACAACTTTAGAGGAGAATAAATTATTTACTTTCTTATATTAACCCTACATTCTCTCATTGTCCCAAAAAAAAGTAGGGATGAAATTTTTGTTTTTACTTGATAAATGACACTTTCTTAATCTATATGCAAAAACCTTAAACGACAATCTTGGTAGTAAATAAGTAGAGCATAGTAAACAAGAAAAATAAAAATTACACATTACACATGATGATACACATGCTTTGTGGTCGAGGATTGATTCCCAGTGAACACCAAAAGAGGAAGGTAGTGTCCAACTTGATTTAAAGGTAGTTGATCTTGAACCAAAATTTTCCTGAAAATTTGAAATATGCCAAAACCACCAACCATCCAGCAGTAAGTAACAAATAAATGATGAGAAAAAAATAAATTACAACGCCCTGAGGTGCTCGTTATTCAGTCTTTTGGATACACAACATAAACAGCGGGAACAAACTCAACCTCAGTTCACCACCCCTTCCTATTGTGCTCATTCAACTACCGATATCCTGAAAGGCTAAATGCCCTATTGACAAGACCAACTCTTTCTACACAACCGACTGACTTGAAACAGCTAAAAGGAATAATTAATTCACAAAAAGAAAATTTGATATTGGGACAAGCTATAATAATGTTCTTGACCTGTTCTGGCTGATCAACATTCCAATGCACAGCTCCAGCTACCTCTTAATCCAGTTTAACATTAGAATACAGAAGAGTGTCCCTTGTGATCGGCATATACAGAAGAAAGTATATCTGCACAGAGAAAAAAACACCAAGAAACACCAATTACAAGGCTTGATCTTCCAGAAGGAGATGTTTATTTAATGGAGATGTAAAATCCATTAAAGTCTAACCATTCAACAAATGCGATAAGAAACTCACCCCTAAGAGAGTGGAAACTATAAGAATGATTCCCGTTAGCCATGCAAGGGTCAGTCTAACCAACAGCACCTCTGCAATAATGAGAGAACTAGGTCCGCCCTTTTTTTCCTCCAGCCAACGTGGGGATGGCCGAGAATGGATCTTCACATCTAATATTGACTCTGATTCTGAATTAGGTGATTCACTAAAGAAGATGACTCCAACGATTTTACCTGGTCAGGTATCACAACGAAATTGGCTCTTTAAGATAGAGAAATGATGAATGGGGTAATGATAGAATATTATACGGATAAATACTGGCATTGGAAGCACACATGTTGTAAGTTGAAGGTAATTACAAACATATAAAGTATCTATTTTGGTTATTTTCTTTTCTTTCCTTTCCCATTTCGTCTTTTTAGAGATTTAGTCAAATGAAATCCATGTTTTATGCACTAGAATTATCATATATAGAAGAACAGGAAATATATAACTTTAGCCATAAGAAATCGTCATATATTAGAAACATAGGGTGTAGGAAAAAGTTCAGGTAAAGCAGCCAAAAATCATAGTAATTGATATGGCCATGAAAGAAACTTGACCTTTGTGCGCTGTCTGCAAGGAATCAAATATTTTGGACATTAAAGTAACAAATAACTCCATTCCTTGCTGAGCAACATCTGTTCCATATTGTTCTAGCAATGCCTGTAATACATCACAAATCCATTAATTAAGTATGGTAACAAAGATACAAACAGACCGACAATAAATTCTAAAAGAATAGGATACTATAGGATACTAACATGTAGATAGCACATCATGAGAAAAAATATTTTTCCTATATATACAAAAAAAAAGTATATGTAACAATAATATTTTATTACAACTTACAAGTAAACCAACGTGAAATTTGCAATTTATGAACCTTAATGATTTGAGTGAGTATTTCTAGGTTAATTACTGATGCATGCATAAGAATGCAGAAGAGACAGTAAACCATATTTGATTTCACTGCAAAGTGGTGGGGAGCTTGTGGTATGTCCTTCCATTATTTGACATGCAGTGGGCTACGACAAGCACACGGTGAGACTTGAGAGTCTAGTTTTGCAGGAAATCTGCTTGTGTCTAGAATGAGGACATAACAATTTGAAACTTGTCCCTTTTGCCTGCTGTGTGGTCAATTTAAAGGAGAGGAACTTTGAGGGAGTGGAATTATCAGTAACATGTTTGGCTTCTTTGGTGCGATCTTCTCTATGTTTGGTATTGGAAGATTTTCCTGAATCTGAGGGTGATTTTGTTGACATTTTGGGTGATTGTATTTGTGCCTGTGATTTATCTATACCTTTTGAAGGCTTTGGGGTAAGGGGGGCATAGTTTTTGAACAGCTTCCTTGTGAAGAATCCATAAGTAATATAACCTTTTATGTATATGGGTTTCTACCCCTTTTTGTAGCATTATCTTTAATTATTGACCAATAATATTTAATGTTGGACTGAAAATAGTCATGCCTCGTGTCTCACGATGGAAATTTATCAGACATGTTCTAAACATTGAAAATTGTACATCTAAATTTCAGACACCTTATTAATAAAAAAAGTAAAAAATCAGACACCTAAAAGAAATGTCAAAGTTGTTTTTGTTAGTGTATGCAAAGTGCAAACTGCTGCCATTGGATACAAGTACAACATGGACGTATTGACATTGAAAAAGCGTCAGTGTTTCCTAGACCAAAATTAAGTAAAGCTTTCTGGAAGTTGTCTAGCGTCTGAACAAGTGTGTGAGCGATAGAGAGAAAGAGACGCAAAAAAAGTGTTGCATTGAGAAAATCAGACTCAGTTTTAGAGCATCATGCCAAATTCAGTTCTCCTTCAAACTGCATATGTACAGACTTCCATTCTTAATTTTGTAAAGTGCTTCTTAACAAGCATCACAATGCTGGTGATTATTTTGGGCACCTATCGTGGATCAGCAAAAGATCAGAACCTAAAAGAACAGAAAGGGGAAAAAAGTAATACTAATAAAATAACATTTTTTTCATCGTCATTGTTGGTCATTCTTTAATATACAGAAAGGAGATTGCTTCACCGTTTCATTAATCGGATTGAAGTTTTGAAGGACCTAGCAAAGACATTCCACTTATATTATATGGATTTTCTTTTACTATTCTATTTTTTCTTCTCTCTTTCTTCTAAAGATGGGAAAGGACTGGGGAGGGATAGATTTTCTTCAAAAACAAATAAGTGCAAAACATTACAAAGGGCAAGTTAAGAAGTTTTACAAGCTTTACAGAAAGAGAACTCCTATTCTTCTAAAATTCCCGAGTTAGGACTCGTATAAATGTATAATTTGATGTTGCTGGCCCTTGCAGAACTTTTATCACCTGGTGATACAGTAACATTATCTTTATTGGCGTCATAAACATTTTATCAAGTAGGGTAATTTTAATATCACTTCTTACCAGAATTTCAACAAACAATTCAAAACCCTCACATTATTTTGTCACATGACCAACATCACTTCTTGAACGGACTCTGTAAGAAGCATCAACTCTAAAATCCACCAGATAGCCCTAAATTTGCAAGAAGTGATTAAAGGTATCTGGAAAAGAATAAAAGAGTAACAGGGTGGCAAAGAGGTAAAGAGATAGATAATAGACACACCAAAAAGTATATAGAGGTTAGAAGAAAATATTTTGGAGAGGAGGGAAAGAAAATAATTTGTAAAAAGAAACACCCAACATTTCGCATCTTCAGCTTGATCTCACAGCTGTATCAAGGTACTGTATTAAATCCTGATCAAGTGAAAATAACCAAATGATCCCAGTATCAACATTTAGATATGAACAACTTATGTAAGTGTAAAGAAAAAATTTAAGACACAATTAATCATACTATAGAAAAACAACAATACGTATTAGGAAAACCTACCATAAGACTAACAACTACTAAACTATATTCAGGCATATCATCTTCTTGTGTGTTCTATGTTGGTAAATCACTACAACATTAGAGTGCATTAAAAGACTATTGTCTTAATTGGCATGTTTCAGGAAATAATTGTTACGACTTATATAAACGTCAGAACAATTTTGTGACATACAATCACATTTTAGTAGTCAGATCATGTGACCAACACCCTCTGTAATTGTTAATCGTGACACAACAGATATGAAACAACAAATGTATCAAAAATTTGACAAACAAAATAGAAATATAGAAATATAATTCATCACCTTAATGCCACTGAAACTTCCTGTCATTAATTCGACTGGTTTGTGCACACTTCCAGATAAATCTTGATGCAACTCAATTTCCCTTTGAATATTGCGGATAAGAGAGAGAAGATTTGTTATGAATTCTCCGTCTGCTTTCTACATATTAGAGGAAAATTTACCCAAAGTTTAGCTAAAGCATAAAGGAACAAGGAGTAATTCTTAATAGGACCCCATTAATAGGTATGTATAGATAGCAAGACAGAAACAATTAAATATTTTAGCGAACACCTTTGACATATGAAGCTTCAATTGAACACCATTCGTCAAGGGGATAGTCAACTCGCCATTTAAGGGTTTCAAGGCATTAGCAACATATGATCCTCCCAACAAAAAAGCCTAAATAGATACATATCAAACGTCACTTAAACAAACAGAACTAAGGCGATAGAAATCAGAAGCATAGAAATGCAATTTGAAAGCATAACAGTTGGGACTAACAAAATCGTTTAGCTCCTTGTCACTGAATTCTGTATTTGAATTGAAACTCAAGGGTTCATTAAGAGAGACCACAGATAACTCATCTTCATCTGCAAATATATATTACACAGTATGAACTTAGATACCAAAGTGCAGTCAGCAAGCTTATATCGTAAATGGCTTCCTTGATGTACAAGCTTATAAAAAGTAAAGTACCTGGAACGTGAATGTCAACTTCATTTTTATCATAAATTACCCTGCTTCTGAGGGAGTTACTGAAAAAATCATTAGCAGAGCCAACCACATGTTGAGAACCTGCATGTATCAAGAAAAAGTTTCTGAATTATATAACTGCATTATGTATAAAGAACAAGTTGGATTACTGTATAGTTCACAGTCAAGTTCAGACACCTTCAGCTCCTTTGACCTCTAGCAGGAAAACAGCACGAGGCCTTTCAAATGGATTAGGCACGAGTACATCATTTAACTGCAAAGACAATAGCACAGTCGATTTATAGTGGAAAGAAAATTTAAAGCTAATTGGTGCACTTGTACACACTGTCTAACCTTAGATGAACTGTCTGCTGAAAGTGATGCTGAAGGTGCATAACCAAGCAACACTGACACAGCAGCACCAACTTCCGGGAGTGACATCAAACCCGTCTGCAAATTAAGATAACCCTTGCATAATGGGAAGAGAATGACGTAGGAATATTCCAAAACGTTTAGTCTTTTAAATTCCAACTTATCAAGTTTTATTAGGTACAAAAAAACACAAGGGTATAAATCAATCTAATCAATCACTGAACAATAATGATGGGTTCCATCAGTTTATATAGGACTAAAAGAAACCCTAAAACTTGACCAAGTAAAACTCTAATACTACTTAGGTAACATAATATAATAAGGAAACAACTCCCTAATTGTTATCTACTATAATTAAAGACGCTAGAATAATCTATCTAATATAATTGAAAGATAATTACTAAATACAATTGCTTTTTCTCTAAATTATAACATAAATATTATAACTCAAATCTATTGAGTTGATCCGCATCAGTCTTCCTTCCGTTGAAAAAACTTGTATTTTAGTTTTTTAAGTATGGGGAATCCATAATCCATGAACTAGACTCCAGACATGCAAAAATATTGAACCTCCTTGTACGCAAATAAAAAACTTGAAAATCATAAGGAAATAGCTTTCATGTATGGCATCTTGTTGAAGCTCTCATTGATGAAGGAATTGATGTCTTAATCATTTATTGCTTTATAGTCCATTTGAACTGGTTTGGGCTCAATTCCAACCAATATCGCACCACTCTTTTGCTCAATTTCAACCAATATCTTATCACCACTCTTATTGAGTTCTCAATCTCAGCTTGGTCTTTATCATTCTTCAATGATTTCTTCTAATTGCTCAACAGCCTCAGCTGCAATATGTGGATCAGAACTCTCAATTTTAGCTTTATCAACCTCTTGAGTATCAACTAGTACAAGTCCTTGTTCGATCATATAAGTTCATATAGTTGCTTTAAGTGCTTTGATGGACTTAATAGTTGCATCAGGGGTCTTCCATTTTCTTGATGTTCTCTCTTTGTTTTTGCATAAAACTCTTTTGAGTTTAATATCCACTTTCCCCTACTCTAATCCTATTTGTTACTATAATTAAAAAGAAAATCTTCTTTAATCCAGACCCCTTTCTTCTTGCAAGGTTTTTTCTTTGCTCTTATTTTAGGTATTTTTTAAAAATAAGGACCTTATTGGAAAAAGTATCTAAACCAGAAGAAAATATGGAAATCACAAAATTCAGGTGCTAATTTCTACTTTGTAGAACATAGAAGTACAAATACTGAGTCGTAATCTAATAAGAGTTTTGGGGTGGATTTAAAATGTTGACCAAACTATGGACAACAATCACCTAACTAAACTTTTGCAAAGTAATATAGGGAAAGAAAAGATATCAATTTCTACCACTTCCACAGACAAAGCACCGACAAAAGACGATGCAGGGTGCAAAGACGAAACAGTTGCCAGAGAGAGAAAATTGAGAAGGCGAAGGCGACGACGAAGGGATACGGAGACGTAACGCTGATCAAACATTTTCTTCTGATTATTATTATTAAATATTATTATTGAGTGATACGCATCAAGTCAAGAGATTTATAACTATTATTAAATATATTATATAATTATTTAGAGATAAAGTGGCTCCAATAACTAATTATCGTTAAATTATATTAGGTAGATTATTCTGGGGTCTATGATTAGTAAATGATAATTAGGTGTTTATTTTACCTATGTAGTATTAAAGTTTACTTGGCGCCAAATTTAAGGCTTCCTTTAGTCCAATATAAACTTATGTAACACATCATTACTATTCAGAGGATATATTATATTGATTTAAGCCTTATTCTTTTGTCACTTTTTAGCCTTATTATATCTTCTTTTATTTCCCTTTATTCCTTCAGTCCACAGTTGACCTGAATCAAATGGTATCAAAAGTAAACATGATATCTTTAATTTAACAAATCCTCTACTTGCGCAATTTTATTGGCCTCCATCATTACCGAAATTCACTAAGACTCAACATCGATGTCCTTGCTTGTCAAAATTCTCTAGAGAATTGACAACCACTCGCTGCCCGCAATTAAAAAAAATAACATCATCCTCTCAGCTCAACACGGGCTTAGCCTAAACACAACCACACACTAATCCTCTAAGCTGACAAAATCACCACCACTCTTCAACCCACCACCTGCCTCACAAGACCTGACCCAAAAAATGACCAACCTCCGTTTTTCACAGCCAATCACACATTGTTCTCTATCAACAAATTCATAATCATTATCTACTAAAATTGAAGACTCTAGAATAATTTACCTACAATAACAAAAGATAATTGCTAGTTACAACTGCTTTTCTCTAATTAATAATATAAAATATTTAATAATAATAAAAAAACTTGGCTCAATCCGTATCAATGGTACAACAGATTATTAAGCTTGCAACCTAGAATGCAAATTTTTTATATGCTCGGTTGTATATAGCCGGTTAATCATATAAAGTTAAAAACTAAAGAGTTAAGCAGGCCCTCAACATTTAAATGCAGTGAAGCTTTAACCTTGAGGACGAGACTGAACAATAAATAGTCATAATCATATAATGTTATTATAAGTTTTATAACCTAATGATGTTACAATTAGTGTAATAACATCATAACAGAGATTTAAATAATTTGGAATTAATCAGCATGCCTTTGGGCTTAGGTTGTGTGGTAGTTGGCACTAACCCTCACCTTATTTATTTAAAGGAATAAGGATTACAAAATGGGAAGTGAATACAAAAGCCTAAATAGACAAAAGAAAACTTAAGATTGGTGAGTCCAAACTCCACAAACGAGCGAATACAAATGCTTACTATCTGAATCTAGTACATAAAAGACTGGACCTGTCAAACACAACCCTAGTAAACATTGAAAATGGACCACCAGTCACCACTCGTCTAAAACAATTGCCTTTTGCAGGACCAATGACCCATTCTAAACAGTAAACGTACCTTTCACTAGCGCTCTCCATTGGTGTAAAAAATAGCAATAAATATCAATAGAATACCTGAATTAAAAAGATTATCTCAGCAACATTTGCTTCAATAATTTTTAATTTATTCTCAGATTCTATGACACTCCTTGATTTACTTCCAGGTAATGAATGCGAATGGGATAAGACATAATCAACCAAACTCAGAATTAGTCCAGAGAAAAATGTCTAGTACGTGACCACCTTGACGGCTTAACCCTGATGTTAGAAAACTGAATAACTTGGATTCAGTAAAACTCCATGGCAAACGTTATGTATTAGATTAATAATAATTATAAAAAAAACAGAAGCAACGAATTAGATGATTAGTCTGACTTCCTACCAATTTATAAATCAATCACGATCACTATTTGTCCGAACAGAAAATAACATTATCCATGCATGATCTAAGCTCGCAAAACAGTAAAAATTGTAATCCAATTCTCTGAACTATTTAACACTAAAGTACATAATCAAATTTGGATCCCTTACAGCACCAAGTTGTGAAATTTCAATAATCAACGCAACTATTATTCTGCACAAAGAAAATCAACCATAACTTACCTCAGGCGTAGAATCGGAAGGACGAGGGCGAATATATTGGTGAGATGGACTATCAAGGAAGAAAACTGAGCCACTGTCATCGGCCTGTATTGAAATTACTCAATTCAATAGCACAAGTTACAGATCCAAATATATACGGTGAACTTTAGAGTTCTAAAATAGAGTTAAATTTGTGGATATTAACATTACATATATATATAGCCAGGTAAAAAGATACAGAGAGAGAAAACGAACCCTAGCGTGCAGGCAGAAAAGTGAAGAGATGATTAGCAGAGGCAAAGTGAAACTGTAAAACCTGTGAGAATCCATTAGAGAGGAGAGAGAGAGAGTTTTAGGTGACTGAGATCGTGTTTGATCTGTTGTATGATTTGAGGAAGACGATGATGGGCAAAAAAGGGAAGTGAGGTCGAGATTGAATCGAATTGCTTAAAGACGACGCCGTATTGAATCCCCTGTACCCCAAGTCCCCAACTGCTTTAACGACGTCGTTTGCACACAAACCGGGTTTCGCTTCAAGTCCATCTTTAACTTGGGCTTGTTCGGTTTAACGGATATTTAGAGCCCGTTTGATGGAGGGCTCATATTTGGATTTCAAAGGTGTTGTAACTATATAGATATTATTATTATTTTATTTTTTTTGTGAAAATGGAAGATATTCCCTATTTAACTAGTATATTCAATAGAATTAATACGTCAATTTTTAATGTTTTTAGATAAATCCAATTTTACAAACATAAAGAAAATACAAAAATATTTGAACTTATGAATTTTCATATGATTTTGTGATGTTTGTTAACGACTTTATATCGACAAAAGTTTAATAAATATAAATCGTCAAAATATACTTAGTTTACAAGTTTATAATAATGGTATTATACAACCTCAAATTAAATAAAAAAAATTACATTCTCATATTTTTTGTATAATCTTTTCATTTGTACGATTAAATTTTGTTAAAATATCAAAATAAAATAATTTTATAAAACTAAGGTATATAATTTAATTATATACCCTCGATGATATCTCGCAAGCTCTTATTTTTATATAATAATTCACATGTACACATCAAACAATAGCCAAACTACTCAAATAATAATCAAGCTCCTCATTAATCAAGCTCATTGTTTGGCTATTCATAACCAAACAATGAGCTAAAAAATAATAGTTTCTCTGTTCCAAATTATATATATATATATATATAAGAAAATTTTCTCCGACGAATAAAAAAACGAACTGAGCTATAGCGATGGTTTTCGGAGAATATAGCGACGATTCAAACCGTCGCCTTAGATATAACCGGCTATAGTGACGGTTTTCTATGCTATAGCAACAGAATAGTTGGTTCATTTTTGAATCGTTCCTTCCGGTTCGCTGGGAAAACGGATTGTATATATATATTAACTGCAAAGCATGAATAACTTTACCGGACTAAATAATAGTCACTTTGTTCCAAATTATAAGATCATTACTGACTTTTGAAAGTCAATTTGATATATTTTCAAACTCAAAATTGAGACAATTCATTAAAGAATATGAGGGAATTTTTTTTTACAATGAGTAGACGTACTTTTGAGATAATTTACGATACTCATCAATGTATTAATTAAAATTAAAAGAATTCATCATCTCAATTTTGAGTTTGAAAATATTTTTAGTTGACTTTAAAAAGTCAATAATAATATTAAATTTTGGAGAGGAAGAAGTAGGAATACTAATTCAAAAGAAAATTAGAATTTTCTACCTCTAATTTGTGAGTAAAAATACTTCTAGTATTTTCTTATATTTCCCCCCTTGAATCTGATCCCTTCCTTTTCTTCTAGCTCTCTCACCACCTTATTGCTTGTGCATAAATAAAGGATCTCAATCTTACAAATTTAATGCCTGCAAGTTGGTGCTAGATGTTAATTAGCTCCTAATTAATTAAGGTGACCTAAGTGTTCGCAAATTTGGCTAGTTATCATGCTCACACAGGACCATAGCTAGCTTGGTCCACTACTAATCGAGGTTAATTAACATTATAATTAACCTACCTTATCTTAAGTAAGCACTCACTAATCTCTCTATGTTGAAACCTTTTTTTTTAATTTAAAAACACTGTTTAAATTTCAGTCAAAAACTACCAGAAATAAAATGAACTGTATTTTTTGTCGGGGCTAGATTAGTATTGGGATCGAGAAATTAAAGGCAAATTATATCTTCTTAAATTTTTGAAACAAGTCGTCATTTTAATAGTCTTAAGTGGAATGATATCATTGGAAGAAATTTTTTTAATACAACTAAATGAAGCACACGTACTAAGATATTTTACAAGGTTTCTGTATGTTTGTGAATTCCAGGATTTTGTAGGAGCAACAGATGGAACTCATATTCGTGTAAAAGTTCCTCACACTGATGTACCAAGATATCGTGGTAGGAAGTACACTACGCAAAATGTCTTAACCGTATGTACATTTGACTTAAAATTTACTTATATTTTGACTGGTTGGAAAGGGACGATGTTCAGAGCATGAAGACATCTTAGCAGCTCAGCACCGACTCCAACAACAACAAACAAACAACTCAACAAAGCCAGGGCTTGAAGGGTCCTTGTCCAGAGGGACTAAACAAAGCAGTGCCAAAGGGTCCTTGTCCAGAGGGACTAAACAAAGTAGGGCCAAAGGGTCCTTATCCAAAGGGACTAAATAAAGTTCCAAGCCTGCTGGGTTTGAAGAGTTCCTAGGGAACTAGAGGAGTCCCAAGGATGCTGGCCATAAAGAGTTCTTAGTGAACTGAAGTCCCAAGGCTGCTGGCCTTGAAGGAATCATAGAGATTCAGGGTGCTACCCTTCCTTAGTGGAAATCCTACTAGTTGAAAGCAGAAGAGTGGATTAGGAGCTTGAGTCTCTGAACCACTTAAAACCCTTTGTGTCATTTACATTATGTCATTTACATTATGTCTATAACTGCTATAACTGCTATGTATGTTCTAACTACTTACAACTAAACTAACCCAACGAACAATGTATGTATAATTATGAATATATCAATGAAGGTAAATCTTTTACTTATTCCGCTGTGATTGAAAAGATTCTTATGTTTGTCATACTTAAATATGAACAATACACATTAACCAGAAAAATATTTGAAATAAAAAGGATCTATTCAACCCCCCTTCTAGATCTATTGTGCCATCTGGGAACTAACAGTTTTATTAGATTATAAATAAAATATATTATATTTTATTTAAAAGATTTTGCTTTAAATATGGACCGTTAGATTAAAGTAAATCAATCTGGACCGTTCATGAGTTAGTTACTATGCAGTCCATTTTTTATAAATAGAAGATCATTCATTCATTATTTCTTACGAATTCACTGAAACTCTAGAGAGAGAAACTATAGAGAGAAAGAAGAAAAATGTTCTGCTACTTCACTACTTCTATATCCAGTACTCTTCTTTCTAAGGTAGGGAATATTATTTGTTGTACTCGTAAGGGGTACTTTTTCTTTCTTATTTATGAAGAGAACTTCTGTTATTCCATTCTTTATTATTCTGTTAGAATAACCTGTAAACGCGGGCTACCCTATATTTGGTGAAATTCTTATGTTATTCTATTTTTTATTATTATGTTGGAATAACCTGTCTATGCAAAGTACTGCATACATGGTGAAATTCTTCTAATATTTTATTCTTTATTATTCTGTTGGAATATCCTGTCTGTGCGTTTTATACTCTCTAGTAGACAATATTTGTATTCAAGCTCACAGATTATGTTTTGTCGTATTGTACACGGCAGTTGTATTATTAAGTTGTATTTGAATTTTGTACCATGTATCTCGCGACTCAAGATGGGTGATGTATGCCTATTTTGGGGGCGTCACAAATAATCTATGTTAGTATTAATAATTAATATAGATTATGTATGATGACTTTTGGATATGGGACAATGACTTTGTAGAAGGTTAATTGCATATTAAACCTTGAAGTATACATCTTTTTACCATTCATACCCCGATGTTTAGGCGTTTTCATCCCGCTATCTCAAGTACCGTTAAGTAAACAAAATTGAACTTTTTGATCAATTTATTCGCCGAAAAATGTCTACGTGTCACAATTTAAATGGCCAAAAATTACAAAAGGGTCAGTTATGTTTACTTAACGGTACTTAGAGTACGTAGCGGGATGAGAGTGTTTAAACATTGGGATACGAATGGTAAAATGGTGTATACTTTGGAGTGTAATATGGAATTAACTTTAACATTTATTTGGATATTTGTATTTGATTATGGAATTTTTTTTCTTTGATTAAATTTATCTTGCATATTTTTATTTATGGTTCAATGGTTATAATTAATAGGAGGGTAAATTTATAAAAATATTTTTTTTTCATTGGAACTCGATCAAAAACGCAAGAAAATAATTTTTTAAAATTTTCTATTAAAACTCATAAACAACCAAAGGAAAAGTTCAAGTTTTTTATTTTTTGTCCTATTTTAAGTTTTTTATTATTATTTTTTGGCCCAAAATTCAGAAACATGAGTGTTAAGAAAATGAGGAAAAGACAGTTTGTGTCTGCTGTTGTAAAAGAAAGATTTAGTTGAAATTAAATGCAGACCAGTGAGAAAGGGTTCTTGTCATGCAAATACATAATCATCCCTCCCACAAACATCCATGCGTTAATTACGCTTGTTAAATACTCCATTTAGGGTTTTCTTTAGTCATTTTCAAACAAAGAAAATATTGTCATGTTTTCGGCTAGTAATAATGATATACTAATTCCTTCTTAATCAAGCAAGGTTTTGAACAGGAGAAAAGAAATACTCTCCAAACATCAATATATGACGTTTTAGATGATTTTATTTTTCTTAAATTATTTGTTGTGAAACCCCAGATTTTATGAGTAAAGAATTAATTTTTTCAAAATAATTTTTTAATATTATGGTGTGAATTTGAGATAATATTATAGTTGTGGGTAGTATTTATAAATTTTGCAAAGTATGCAAGTTGTTATATTATATTCGATTGGTCAGGGAATATTCTTTGTGTCGGAAAATATTCGTACGACGGTACAATTATTGGTGGACCCCACAACGGAATTATTGTCGGATTGAGAAAACGACAAAAATATTTTATTGAAAATAACGGCGGAAGTTTTACCGTTGATACTGTTGAACTACTGGGTAGTAAAAGTACAGTAATACGCGTTGTTGCATAGTAGCACACGGTATTGATTATTGATATTTATGTAAGAAGTCGCTCAGTTTGATTCAATTATTGTCGATTAATAATATGAATTATTATAGCGATGATGACGTTTTGTTTTATTCGTATTATTAACGTAATAAAACAGAAATATCTTTTTATATAAAACAGAATACTTTATTAAAGTTATTTTATAAATAGAATATATTATATTTTATTATGCATAGTGTCGCATAGTATTTTGCATAGTGTTTGCATAGTAAAAATCTTTTTATATAAATAGAATATATTATATTTTATTTAAAAGATTTTTCTTTAAATATGGACCGTCAGATTAAAGTAAATCAATCTGGACCGTTCATGGATTAGTTACTATGCATTCCATTTTCCTATAAATAGAAGCTCATTCCTTCATTATTTTCTTACGAATTCACTGAACTCTAGAGAGAGAAACTATAGAGAGATAGAAGAAAAGCTTTTTCCTACTTAACTTTTCTTTTCCCATATCCAGTTTCTGTTACGGTAAGGGGTGTTATTCTTTCTTATTCATGAAGAGAACTATTGTTATTCCATTTCTTATTATTCTGTTGGAATAACTGGTATACGCGGTCTACCCTATACTTGGTGACATTCTTCTATCATTCTGTTGGAACATCCTGTCTGTGTGTTTTACACCGGACCTGGTTCCGTCTTTATTATTATTCCGTTGGAACATCCTGTCTGTGCTATACGCCGGACCTGGTTCCATTTTTATTATTCCGTCTTTATTATTCTGTCGGAATATCCTGTCTGTGCTATACGCCGGACCTGGTTCCATCATTTATTATTCCGCATTTATTATTCTGTTGGAACATCCTGTCGGTGTGAATTTCACCTGACCTGGTTCCGTTATTTAGTATTCTGTTAGAATAACCTGCCTGTGCGAAGTTCCGCATGCATGGTGATTTCTGTTGTTATTCCATTCTTTATTATACTCAGTTGGTTAAAGTTTTGACTTCTATACTCCATGAAATTAGTAGAATATCCTTGATATTTGCGCTTCATCCAGTATCTTTTCAGAAAAATATTCTTCTGAGCATTCTTGAATTTTACACCACAAAACAGTATCGTGTGGACAATTTGGACGTTATTGGTTCATGGACAAATTAATTCTTGAACTTGTTTTATTAAATTCTTATATCATTGTCATCATTCTCATGTTTATGTTACGTTGAAAGTCATCTGTGGCCTGTAGTGCATAGATGGACTTGGTATGATTATGACCAGGGATTATGCGGTGTAATCATGACCGTAATATTACAAATGATGTAGAAAAAGTCCTCATTGGCCCGTAGTGCATTGATGGACAGTTTTTGGTATGATTATGGCTATGGATTCTCTTCGGCCATAGTGCAAAGATAATTGTTTTATGGCATGATCAGGACCGTTGATGAAAACACGATTATCTTTGGCCCGTAGTGCATGGATAATTCGTGGTCGTGATACTAATGAATATCCTTGGCCTGTAGTGCAGGGATGATTTAATGATGTGGATTATTTATTGAGCTGAGTCTCAGCGATAAAAGTGATGAAAAACTTTTTAAATCATAAAAGATAGTAGATTCAATTCTCTCTACTTGACTCTTTTAATGGATTGCTTATTCCGCTGCAGTTAAACTTCATGCCTATTATATTTTATCAGTTTAACATTGTTGAAGGCTAATGATAATTTATTCTGCATTATCTTAGTCATAATATTTCTTACTGGGCTAGTTGAGCTCACCCTTTCTTTCACTGTTCTCTTCAGGAAATGAGAATATAGCTGGGACGAGTCAGGGAACGGAGTGATGGACCAAAGAATAGTATTAGTAGTCCTCATTATTCTGTTAAATAGTGTAACAATAATTGTATTGAAGACTCCTTTTGAGTTTGTATGATCTCTAGTAGACAATTATTGTATTCAAACTCACAGTTGTATTTTGTCGTATTATACACGACAGTGGTATTAGTAAGTTGTATTTGAATTCTGTACCATGTATCTGACGACTCAAGATGGGTGATGTATACCTAATTTTGGGGGCGTCACAGTTGGTATCAGAGCTTAGGGATATGATCCCTGGCTAAGATGTGAGACTAGAACTAGGAGGGGAGAGACGGGGAATTCCTTCGCTAGTATGACCTACCTAAGTTTATGTGCTATTTAATTGGTCGGTCAAAGTATAGGGATAATATGTGATATGTTAATTAACCCTTATTTTGTGGCAGTGTTTGAAAATGGCATCCGAGAATGTTGAGATTATCAATGGAGCTCAGGAGACCGTTGAGTCCCCACAGATCAATAATCAGGACAATGTGTAACAGGATGGCGATAATCCTCCTGTAAACAACAACACTGATCAATTGACGAACGACGGTACGTTTAGGAACTTTTTAGAATTCATGCAACATCAGGCGAAGGCGACTCCTGTTCATAATACAGGTAAAGACAATGGCAACCCACGGTTGGTCACCGCTAAGCAGTTCAAGGAGCTGGGACCACCGGAGTTTTTGGGAAAGCCAGAACCACTTAAGGCGGAGACGTGGTTAAAGCAGATTACCAAGATATTTGATGTCTTGGGATGCTCCGAGGAGCAAAAGGTTCCTTTTGCCACCTTTATGTTGCGTGAAGAAGCAGATCATTGGTGGGAATCTGTAAAACGTACCCAGACTGACGCACTCAAGATGTCTTGGGAAAAGTTCCAAGAGTTGTTCAACGACAAGTACTTTCCCGAAAGTATTCGTCACATGAAGGAGGTAGAGTTTATCAAGCTGGAGCAAAACAATATGACCGTGTTGCAGTACAAGGCTAAGTTTGCGGAGTTGTCCCGATTTGCATCCCATTTGGTTGATAATGAGGAGCGAATGGCGCGAATGTTTCTGCGAGGTTTGAAACCCGATATACGTCAATACCTTATTTCTCATAAACTTTGTTTATATTCAGATATTGTGAATAGGGCTCAGTTAGTGGAGCGCGATAATGAGTTATCACAACCAAAAGGTAATGACCAGCAGCACGATAATAATCATACCGGTGGCAACGACCATCAGAACAATGATAACCATCGCGGGGGATATTATCATACCAAGAATGGTAACCACTTCGGTGGTAATCATGACCAAAATAATAAGAATGGACATTTCAAGAAGAGAAGGTTCAACAATGACGTAAAGACGTCAGCACCAGCAACCGTTGTTAAGGAAGAAGAACGACCACCGGTCGTATGTTTCAGATGCGGACAGGAGGGACACATCCGTCCAAACTGTACGCAGCAGTCCAAAGCATGCTTTAATTGCGGAAGAGAAGGTCACCTAGCTCGATTTTGTCGTATGATGAAGTCAATTCCAGCTGAGATAATGATACCAAAGGATGTCCCAGACAAGCCAAAGCCGGTAGTTTAAGAGAGAGCGTTTTTTTTCCTCGTGACGAGGAACCTGAATAAAATTATCACAGGTAAGTTAATCATAAGCTCTTACGAAGTCTATACCGTGTTAGATACCGGTTCTACTCACTCTTTTATTTCACCTAGTTGTGTTCAATGTTTGTACTTAACTCCAGAGAAGTTAAACTTTGATTTATCTATTGAAACTCCATTGGGAGAAACCTTCGTTACCTCCACTGTTTATAAATCTTATTTGATTCAAATCGACACTTTCACGTTACGTGTTGATCTTGTCTCTTTGAAAATACTTGTCTTTGATGCGATTTTAGGAATCGATTGGTTAACTACTCATCATGTTTTTCGTAAGGTTGTTAGCTTTCATATTCCTAACCAACCTATTATGCGAATTCAAGCAACCAAACCACTAAATTCAATCATTGTCATACCAAGCCATAAGTAAAGAGCCCCGATCCTTTTGTTGATGACTTCCTTGTGTGGAATGCACCGAAGCCAGACTTTCTGTAGGCGACGTCGTGAATGGCGATAACAAGTTGATAGGTATCATTGTGAGGTGCTATCTAGGTTAAGGGATAGAAGTCACAGTTGGTATCAATGTGATGTGTTATCCAAGTCTTGGATGTGAGTAACAGTTTTGAATGATATTTTTATCATTAATAAATCTCTTGACGTATTCCTGAAGACTTCTTAGCCTACCCAGAGCGTGAAATCGAATTTTGTATTGACACCAGTACTAAACCCATTTCTTAAACCCTCAAATATTTTCTTCACCTAAAACGAACGTATAACGTGCCAAAGATGTTGGCTCGAGCTGTTGAAGATTACGATCGTACTATTCAATATCATCGTGGAAGAGTGAACGTGGTAGCTGACGTGTTGAGTAGAAGATCGTATGCGTTTACAAGTGCGATGTTGTTAACACAAAGACTCATTTCGTATAACTTGTAAATGATGAAGATAGAGTTAAAGACTCTAGGGACCCACATGAAGATAACAAATATACGAGTAAAATTGACTTTAATCGATAAAGTTAAAGACGCTCAAGCTACATACCCGAATCTGATGAATGTGAAGAAGAAGGTTCAAGAGGGTGTTATTTTAGAAGCAAGAGTTGCTGAAGAGAGGAAATCTCAACCCTCGATTTAATTGGCCCATTTGAAATCCTCGATTGAGTAAGAACTGTGGCTTATAGACTCGTTTTACCGCCAAATATATTGCGTGTTCATAACGTTTTTTTTCGTATCGATGTTATGTAAATATGTGGACGACCCGAACCACATTATTAATTTAGAACCGGACGAGATAGCGGATGATTTAACGTTTGAAGAGATACGTGTTACAATCTTAGATAAGAAGAATCGTATTCAACACTCAAAGGTTATATCTCAAGAGTTAGAATTTGAAGTGAAGTCAAGGTATCCTCACCTGTTCGGCATACCAGGTACGTACGTAAATTTCGAGGGCGAAATTCTATAAGGAGGGGAGATTGTGAAACCCCAGATTTTATGAATAAAGAATTAATTTTCTCAAAATAATTTTTTAATATTATGGTGTGAATTTGAGATAATATTATAGTTGTGGGTAGTATTTATAAATTTTGCAAAGTATGCAAGTTGTTATATTATATTCGATTGGTCAGGGAATATTCTTTGTGTCGGAAAATATTCGTACGACGGTACAATTATTGGTGGACCCCACAACGGAATTATTGTCGGATTGAGAAAACGACAAAAATATTTTATTGAAAATAACGGCGGAAGTTTTACCGTTGATACTGTTGAACTACTGGGTAGTAAAAGTACAGTAATACGCGTTGTTGCATAGTAGCACACGGTATTGATTATTGATATTTATGTGAGAAGTCGCTCAGTTTGATTCAATTATTGTCGATTAATAATATGAATTATTATAGCGATGATGACGTTTTGTTTTATTCGTATTATTAACGTAATAAAACAGAAACATCTTTTTATATAAAACAGAATACTTTATTAAAGTTATTTTATAAATAGAATATATTATATTTTATTATGCATAGTGTCGCATAGTATTTTGCATAGTGTTTGCATAGTAAAAATCTTTTTATATAAATAGAATATATTATATTTTATTTAAAAGATTTTTTTTTAAATATGGACCGTCAGATTAAAGTAAATCAATCTGGACCGTTCATGGATTAGTTACTATGCATTCCATTTTCCTATAAATAGAAGCTCATTCCTTCATTATTTTCTTACGAATTCACTGAACTCTAGAGAGAGAAACTATAGAGAGATAGAAGAAAAGCTTTTTCCTACTTAACTTTTCTTTTCCCATATCCAGTTTATGTTACGGTAAGGGGTGTTATTCTTTCTTATTCATGAAGAGAACTATTGTTATTCCATTTCTTATTATTCTGTTGGAATAACTGGTATACGCGGTCTACCCTATACTTGGTGACATTCTTCTATCATTCTGTTGGAACATCCTGTCTGTGTGTTTTACACCGGACCTGGTTCCATCTTTATTATTATTCCGTTGGAACATCCTGTCTGTGCTATACGCCGGACCTGGTTCCATTTTTATTATTCCGTCTTTATTATTCTGTCGGAATATCCTGTCTGTGCTATACGCCGGACCTGGTTCCATCATTTATTATTCCGCATTTATTATTCTGTTGGAACATCCTGTCGGTGTGAATTTCACCTGACCTGGTTCCGTTATTTAGTATTCTGTTAGAATAACCTGCCTGTGCGAAGTTCCGCATGCATGGTGATTTCTGTTGTTATTCCATTCTTTATTATTCTTAGTTGGTTAAAGTTTTGACTTCTATACTCCATGAAATTAGTAGAATATCCTTGATATTTGCGCTTCATCCAGTATCTTTTCAGAAAAATATTCTTCTGAGCATTCTTGAATTTTACACCACAAAACAGTATCGTGTGGACAATTTGGACGTTATTGGTTCATGGACAAATTAATTCTTGAACTTGTTTTATTAAATTCTTATATCATTGTCATCATCCTCATGTTTATGTTACGTTGAAAGTCATCTGTGGCCTGTAGTGCATAGATGGACTTGGTATGATTATGACCAGGGATTATGCGGTGTAATCATGACCGTAATATTACAAATGATGTAGAAAAAGTCCTCATTGGCCCGTAGTGCAATGATGGACAGTTTTTGGTATGATTATGGCTATGGATTCTCTTCGGCCGTAGTGCAAAGATAATTGTTTTATGGCATGATCAGGACCGTTGATGAAAACACGATTATCTTTGGCCCGTAGTGCATGGATAATTCGTGGTCGTGATACTAATGAATATCCTTGGCCTGTAGTGCAGGGATGATTTAATGATGTGGATTATTTATTGAGCTGAGTCTCAGCGATAAAAGTGATGAAAAACTTTTTAAATCATAAAAGATAGTAGATTCAATTCTCTCTACTTGACTCTTTTAATGGATTGCTTATTCCGCTGCAGTTAAACTTCATGCCTATTATATTTTATCAGTTTAACATTGTTGAAGGCTAATGATAATTTATTCTGCATTATCTTAGTCATAATATTTCTTACTGGGCTAGTTGAGCTCACCCTTTCTTTCACTGTTCTCTTCAGGAAATGAGAATATAGCTGGGACGAGTCAGGGAACGGAGTGATGGACCAAAGAATAGTATTAGTAGTCCTCATTATTCTGTTAAATAGTGTAACAATAATTGTATTGAGGACTCCTTTTGAGTTTGTATGATCTCTAGTAGACAATTATTGTATTCAAACTCACAGTTGTATTTTGTCGTATTATACACGACAGTGGTATTAGTAAGTTGTATTTGAATTCTGTACCATGTATCTGACGACTCAAGATGGGTGATGTATACCTAATTTTGGGGGCGTCACATTTGTCGTTTTATATAATCTAAAAAAATTAACTATAATCTTTTCAAAATTATCCCTCATAAGAAAATGTTACAGATTATAGAGAGAGAGTATGAGATAAGTATAATAATTATGAGAATTTAAGGGTACGATAGACAATTAATATTATATTTAATTTTATACAATTATTTTCTTAATTCTTGAACACACAATTTTAAAACGACATATATTATATATTATGGGACGAAGATAGTACCAAATATGTCGATATAAATATATACTACTAGAAGGAATTTATAATTGAGAAAGGGAAAAAAAGGTTCTAGTCTTCATGACATTAAATCCCACAACTTAAATTGAATAATTATCCTTCTTCACTGCAAAATTAATTAGGGATGCCTCTAACTCTTTAAAAATTTAATTTATAAAATTTTAAATATTTTTCTTGTTCCAAATTATATGATTATTATTAACTTTTAAAAGTCAATTTTAGACATTTTTAAATTTAAAATTAAGATGATTCGTTAAAAATTATGAAATAATAAAATTTACAATGATCAGTAATACTTTTAGATAATTTACATTAATGTTCATCATTGTATTGATTAAAGTTAAAAGAATTTATGTCAATTTTGAGTTTAAAAATCTCTTAAGTTGGCTTTAAAAGGTCAACAATGATCAAATAATATGAAACAAAAAGAGTATATTGTAATTAAAGATGATTTATGAATTTTAACAAAAAAGATTTACAATGTTTCTCAATTGTACTTAGTCTAAAAATGTCCAAATTCATTAATATATGGTGATACACTTCATATTATTCATTAATTTCATGGTCAGTACATGAATAGATTAATTAATTAATAATATATATATTACAAATGTTTTAAAATTTACAATGATAATATTTAGATAAATTTTATATTTTAAAATTCAAACAGGATGCTTAGGTAAACCCATGAAAACAATTAAAAGTCAAACGACACTTTTATATTAAAATAAAATGAATATTTTTATATTGTAAGTTGCTTGATGTATAGCTAATTTCAAGTGATAAGTTTCTTAACTAATGACTCAATTATGAAGCCAATTAACTGAGCTTCAATTATCTCACAAATTAATCAATAAAAAAATTTTGAAAAATCATCCTATAACCATAAGTTGAGGTATTTATTATAATTTTATAGATTAAAAATGGACATATACTATCTCTATAGTTCAATATAAGAATCAACGGCCGAGATTAGAACTAAAAAATTTACATCTCCTACTATATATTAGTAGCGGACGACGGATTACGTCTGCTACTAATAGTAGGGAACAACGTTACTATTTTTAGCGGCATCCGCTACTATTAGTAGCGGACGTACGTAACACACCGTTCACTACTAATAGTATCAGGCGTAACAATTTTAATCTCGGGCGTTGGTTCTTGTATTGGATGTTAATGATGGTGTACGTTCATTTTTGATTCATAGTAAATAGTACTTAATTTCTATGAATCATTTCCCCTATTATATATATATATATATATATATATATATATATATATATATATATATATATATATACAGCCCCGTTCAGGAGCACTCTCCTAAACAAGCACTCTGTCCTTAACGAGCACTCTCTTTTAAAAACCCGGTCGTTTATTACTCTCTCCTCGCTAAGTCGATAAAACAAAGACACAAAGGAACTCGCTACAGACTACAAAGGCTGAGCTTCACTGCCAAAATCGTCCACTGCCAAAATCGAAGAGCTAAATCTCAAAATCGCAAGACAGAGAAATCGATTCCTTGAAGCCCTGTTTCTAAGGCTCTCCCAATCTCTGTTTGATGCAAGAGAGAAAGCCAAGCAAATCGATTTTTATCTACTGAATCTAGGTTATTCATTTTAGTCAGCTTGTTCTTAAATGCTTCTACTTTGCCTTGACTATTGGGTATTTATGCTACCAATCAGTTAATACATCTCCATATATATTACTGATTGTTCCCAATCTTGTGGGCTCTTTATCTGCTGGTAGTTGTGTTAAAGCATACCGAAATTTTAATGGTATTATCACAGGGTATTTATTTGGGTCAGGGCTTTTATGGATGAATTTGTACCTTTGCCTCCAAAAGCACAACTCATAGGGCCATATCCAAGTAAAAGTGAATTTCAAAATAATTGTATGCATATTTTTTCTCTGTCGTTAGTATTCCCCCCTTACTTCCCAATCTTGCTATTAGTCGAAGCTACATATAGTATAAGTATTCATCAGGTTGGTGACTATGTTGAAGCACAATAGAGTTTAATTACTTTCCAATTTTGATACGAGTTAAAGTTATAATTGTACTAGTGATTTAACTTGTTGGTTATTAAGTTGAATCATGATACTACATTAGATCTATTATATTCTAATAGTTGGGAATATTTTGTGCATCTTGGTATTATGTTGTGTAAGATAAAGTTGATGATGTGTTTCTCTCAACTGTTTGGATACTTGGTAATATCGTATATATGTTTATTTTGCGTGGCATTTCTTGCCATTTTGTTACTATTTTCATTAGTCTCATACTAGGTGTCTAAAAGAAGGTGACCTCTATTTGGGTGGATAAACCAGATAATTTGGTCAATTCATGATTTTTGTTCCTCCATTTATAACTCTCAGAAACAATCTTCTGTTCTTTTTAAACTTCTACATAGCTGGGAACTAAGTTTATTAAAGATAAACATATCCAACAAAATTTGCCAAAACCTCTTTGGTGAATTGCAGGCATGGAAAATGAAGGGATGAGTAAGTCTTAGGAGTTTGTACCAGGCAAGGATAGTAATTCTTTATTGTAGAATCATGTCGAAGTAATTCTTTGTTAAACATTATTGTAGAATCTGCATTATCTGTTACTTTATTTTATATTTGATACTGATTGAGGGCTCAGTTAAACTAGGAAAGAGTCAACTTAAATGGCCGCAGTTAACCACTGTCATTGTCATCGCCCGGCTATGTTGATAACTTCTTGGACTGATTTAAATCCTGGTCGTCGATTCTATGGATGTCAAACTGCAAAAGTAAGTAATTTATATTCAATTTCCTTTAATATGAAGTTTGTTCTCAAATAAATTCTTTTTTGACAGCCTCATGGTTGCGGGTATTTCATGTGGTATGATCCTCCGATGCAGCCGAGAGCTATTCAAGTGATTCCTGGTTTGTTGAGGAAGTTGAGGGCTCTTGAAGATGAAGCTCAAAATGTTAGACGCAAACATAGGATTTACAAGATAATCATATGGGTTTCCTTGATTTTATTACTTTGGAATTTCTTTGGAACCATCTCTGTGCAAGAAGATGCTTAAATCTGAGAAATTTGTAATGAAGATAGGTTGTGTGAAGTCCATCTTTGAAATGTAATGAATTGATTGCAATGAAGCAAAGTTGGTTACTAATAGTTGATTCCTCTAGTATTTAATCCTCCTGTTTGTTGATTCCTGTAGTATTTAATCTTTATGTGTTGGCTTGACCATGAATGTGGCCCTGATTTACTTTGATGGCACATATCCAAATTTTAGATGATGAAAATGACATGTACATTACACTTAAATAAATTCCTGTACACCAAATTGACATTTACATTACACTTAAAGAAATTCCTGTACACCAAACAAGTTAAACCGAGTCAAACAAGTGACTGCAATTCTGAGATTACTCTGTTTACATTACAAACCATTAAACTGTCAATTACTCTGCTCTATTAAACTATTAAACTACACCAGCAAAAGCTGTTAAACTACTGCTCATTATCTAAGATACAAGTTACATCAAGAAACTGAGAAAAAAAAAACCACAACCGTAGTCACATCATCAGCTGCATAGGCAGTCCACAAAGATGCCACCTGCTGCAACATTCCAGTCAAAACTAGGAGCAGAAGCAGTAGTGCCCAACCAAAACAGCAGTCATCTACAGCAGGAGTAAAACTCAGCTGCAGCAGTAGAAGCAACTCCCTAGCAGTGATTGTAGCCATTTATTGTAGCCATTTATTAGCATTCAACCCACTTTTCTCCATTAACGCTACCCAAGTTGAGTCAAAATCTTCCACATTCTCCGACTTCCAAATGCAATCAGCAAACTCTTTATAATAAGCACTGTATTTTACTGAGTCAATCTTCTCTGAGAATTTGGTCAATATGTGCCAACTACAATACCTATGCAATGTATTAGGAAGCAAATGTGAAATGGCATTTGTCATAGCTGGATCCTGATCGGTGATAATCATGTCAGGTGCATTGCCTGGCATTGCTTCCAAAAAACACTGCAAAAGCCATTCAAAACTAGCTATGGTTTCATCACTTAAGAAAGCACAACCAAATACAATAGTTTGACCATGATTATTAACCCCCATTAGTGGTGCAAATATCATTCCGTAACGATTAGTATTGTATGTGGTGTCAAAAATGACAACATCACCATAAAATCTATAAGCCCGTCTAGACGTTGCATCGGCCCAAAAACATCGAGTGATCCGATTTTCATCGTCTGTGTCAATTGTGAAAGTGAATGAAGGATTCTTTTGTTGTTCTAACTGTAAGTACTCATTCAACATATCCCCATCATGTCCCTTCAAGTCATTGCGCTTGTCTCTTTCAAAGTTATATAAATCTCGTTGCGTGCAACCAATATTTTCAAAACCACCCGCCTGCACTGCAAGAAAATTGTATTGTTGGTATTGTGGTATATTCACTGTGCCAAGTTGCTGAGACAACGATTTTTGGGCAATTGACACATTACGATGCGATCGTAACAAATGCCTCTTATGTGGAGTTGACAATGGATGACAATGACCCTCCTCAATTTTAGTAATTACGTACAAGTCATCTCTCTTTACCACTGTCATTTTTGCACTACAACCTTCTTTTGTAGATCCGCGTTTTCTTTTTACGACCACATCGGCTAATAGTTTACCCTTTCCTTGCTTAGAACACACATACTCCTTCCTATAAATCTCATCGCTACCCGCCCTTTTTTTCTCATTATACTTTCGTACACTAAATCCACCATGCATTGCATATGTATTGTAAAACGTATGAATCTCATCTAATGTTTGAAATTCTTGACCAATCTTAGGTGTAAACTCATCTGCTACTTGAGGATAGTAGACAACAGTATTAGTATTCACATTCAACCCCTCTCCACTTGAGTCATCCCCAGCCATTTCAATTTCCAAATTCATTTCTACATTATCCCCGCAACTCCCTACTTCATTGTACATGTCATTCATTATATTTACACCTGGACAAACAAAAATTTACTTGAAATTGTGAAATCACCAATGATTAGAAGTTATGACTATCTATAATTGACATTTACTTGTGAAATCACCAAACAAGTAAATGGCTGACACTTAAATCACCAAAAATTTCTTTAAGTCAATGTGAAATCACCAACAATGTAGCAGGATTAGAAGTTTAACAAAGCAAGTAACATATTCATAACTTTACTTAAAGATGCAAGGAATTAAATCAAGTATCATATTCATAAAATATGATGCCAACTCTGAGATTCACCCAGTCCACTTTTTGCCAATAATATACTTTGACAAAGCTAACACCTGTTCACAATGAAATTTATTCCTCTTCCACAAATCAATACACTACAATTTTCCCAATTATAAAGAATAAACCCTAGATTTCTTACTTGACAACCCATATGATGAAAACTCATAAAGAACAAACCCTAGATTTCTAATGCGACAAACATAAATTTCAAACCCAAGTTTAACTTTACCTTCCGTCTGATACAGTATCGTGTGAGTAAGAGGTGGAAGGGTTGGAGAGATAAAAATCGATTTGCTTGGCAGCCTTAGAAACAGGGCTTCAAGGAATCGATTTCTCTGTCTTGCGATTTTGAGATTTAGCTCTTCGATTTTGGCAGTGGACGATTTTGGCAGTGAAGCTCAGCCTTTGTAGTCTGTAGCGAGTTCCTTTGTGTCTTTGTTTTATCGACTTAGCGAGGAGAGAGTAATAAACGACCGGGTTTTTAAAAGAGAGTGCTCGTTAAGGACATAGTGCTTGTTTAGGAGAGTGCTCCTGAACGGGGCTGTATATATATATATATATATATATATATATATATATATATATATATATATATATAACACAGTTATGCTTGCAAAAATTACGTTAGCATGATCTAGCAAAATGTTTGTTGAATATAAAAAAACTAAAAAAGATATAAAGGCCAATTGAAATAATAATTCATTAGACAAATCCAAATAGAAGAGGGAGGAGCATGCCATAAGCATATATCTCTTGCGCGAGCAGGTTATCAAGGTCGTGGGGACACATGCAAGCAATCATGGGGACAAGCTAGCCATGGAATTTCACAATCAGAAATTCAGTGACACGTACAGATTGAATGCCAAGCTTTTTGGCTCAATGATCTGTGTATTATTTATCTATGATATATTAATTTAATTTTCAAGGGTTGTCCAAGTCAAAGGAAAGGGATATTTCTTAATATACAAGAAGCCAAACAGGAAAAGTCCACTTCCATTAGAATACCTCTTTTTCCTACGTACTATCTTCTACTTTATCTTTATAGATTCTCTCTCTTTATTTCTCAAATGACCATATTAGCCAATTAAGTAAATATATATTATTGGGGTTTTGTCAATATGACATTCAATTCTTTTTATCTACTGTATACTCAATAATATCAAATATTTAGATGTCCAAAACCAATTGTTTTAAGAGGTCCAAAATTATGGTAGGTTCAAACAATCTACAATGAATTATACATCAAACAATATTTATATAAGGGAAAAATGTATGTACACAGTTGTGTATTACACAGTAGACTATTACGACGGTTTTTTTGGGCTATGGCGACAGTTTACCGTCGCTATAGCCCAAAAAATCTGTCGCCAAAGTCTTACTGTGTAATACACAGCTGTGTATATACATATAACCCTTTATATAATAATTAAAAAAACCTAATTAATATAACATTGGTTCAAATCCATGAGGCCTAAAATAGTAGTAAAATTGATCAATACTGGGTTACTAATAAATCTCCAAGCCCCAATACACATGTCACTTGGCTTCCAAGGGCACTGCCCCCTTGCAACCCTCACTCGCTCTTCGACTATTCTGTCACAGTGGTCATTTGTCGAGCCCACCGAAGTATGAGTCAGTCTCAACATAAAAGAAAACAAATACTCCCTTCGTCCCGGATAAAAGTCCTGGTGGAATTTTCACGCATATTAAGAAGATGAATGAAATGACAAAATTGCTCATAATAATGTCATTAAATATGAAGAGAGAATTAGAATTAATAAGAAAAGTAAGAGATATTTAATGGTACGAGTATAATAAAAAAATATGTGTAAAAGTTTGGTTATTAAAGGAAAATGGAAATTTAACATGAGACTACCCAAAATAGTAATAAAGACTTTTATCATGGGACGGAGGGAGTATATATTTAGAAAATTTTAAATAAACCTAAGTCTAATTAATTATCTGTACTTTTTCTTTAAAGAAAAACTAACATCAAGAACAATGTTGAAATGTGCTTTCTTAATTAATGGATCATGGATGGTTAAGCAAGCTCTTCTTCTTCTTCTTTTCACCTAGTTTTCCATGTTCCAAGCATAAAATTAATCTTTCTTCCTTTTCCTCAACAATATTTCTCTAACCAAGTGGAATGGCATATATATAGTTGATGACATGGGCTATATATTGGTTTCTTCTTCTTAAAAAATGTGTATTTATTTCTTTAAAAAAATACTCCAATAATTTTTCATCTTTTAAATTGCGGAAGAAGCTACGACGTAGTCTGAAAGCGTAGAAAAATTTGAACCTATAAAATCACTAGTCAATTCTAGACGAGGGTATCGTTGTAGTTTAATGATAAAAAAGAGAGGCAAAATTGTAATTAACTTAACACTAGCTAGGTCACAGGATGTTCAAATATACCTACTTCCCTTGCTGGTGATTCACATATCATAATATCAATATCATATATACCAAATATGGTCTAAAATTTAAGTCTCGTTTTTTCTTCTAAGTGTTGCTAAATTAATTAAACTTGATTGCCCAACTGGTTCATGAATTTTAACCTCTTGAGGCTCACTGGGGGGGGGGGGGTGGATTCTTGGTTCCAATTTCATGGCAACAATTTGTGAAATCTCTAAAAAGTCCTCACTAGTTCTCTTGCTCTTTCTTGCCCTAATCTTGATTATACCTCTCTTACGTCGTCCTCTAGACGTGTCGACCATATCAATGGCTTCCTCAAAATCAGCTTCTCGAATCCTTGCAGAGAAATCCACCAGCAATTTTCGTCCGGAAAAAAATGAGATGAGCACCACCACCACCACCAGCAGCAGCAGCAGCAGTACAAGAAATGGACAGTTTCAGGCAGCGGCGCATGAAGTCCCTAGCGGTCCAAATCCCGACTCCAACAAGTAAGGAACAGGCACATTTCCAGTATTATTATATAGGTCAATATGACCATGTATGTGTTATTTGCATGGATGATTATTTATAGGTATAAATTAATCATGCTATATATATATGTGGGGGGGGGGGGATCTTCACATTAGTTGCACTTAAAAAATGTAGTACTTAATAATTTGTCATTGTAATATTGTAGAGTATTCAATGTGAAATAATATGGTACGGACAAATATAAGGATCAATTTGTTTAGTTTAATCACCAGTACGTAGTTTCTCTTTATAGTCTCCGATGGAAGATTGATTCGCCTCCCATTAATAGCAATGATTTGATCATGGGTCATTGTAGATTAACTCATTGTAGTTTGTTCAGCTACCAACATTTGCAATGTTTCCGACAGTTTCATAATTAAATACCGTAACTGTATAGGTAAATATCAGACATATTATTGGATATTCATCAGTAGAGCTAAAGAATGTGAACTATATAAGTTACCAATATATAATATTGATTAAATGAAGTAAAGGTTCCGGTGTTCCAAATTATTTATCTGATTTTTCTCCATCTTCGAAAGTAATTCCAGATCGCCACTCTTCAACAAGCTAGCATTCACTCTTTTTTTCAATACGCTACAAACGCTGAGTAATCAAATCTGTACAAAGTGTCCACTTTGTGTTTTTAAAAATTTCTTTTGATTTTCAGGCTACAAAAATAAAACATGAAATCAAATGTGGTCTTTAATTCAGCTTAATTAGTAGCAATATTATTGGTGTGTGATTATTCCTAGTGATGAGATTTTCAATTAATTATTACTATTAGTTACCAGTACGTAGGCCATGGTTTTCATCTGTGCTGTCAAGTGTCATTGTGTACTGTATAGATGCATGGCCCAAGGAGCATGACACCAAACTATAAAATCATTTGATAATTATAACACTGATTATTCATGTGCAAAAATATATTACGTGCTCTTGTGCTCTTGGCTACTGTGTGCAATGTGTGTTGTTAGGGATGCACAAAAGGCCCGAGGCCTGCGGCCCGGCCTGGTCAAAGCCCGGTCTGGTCAAGGCCTGGTTTGGAAGGCTTGAAAAGGCCACCTTTTTTTGACAAAAATCTGGCCTGGCCTGGCCTGCAAAAAGGTCTGGCCTGGCCTGACCTGGCCTTGGGCCTGGGGTCTGGCCTGGCCTGGCCTGGTATGAGGCCTGGCCTGGCCTGACCTGAGACCTTACAAGATTTTTTATCTAATTATTTGTAATTTTTGAACTTTAAATTTATAATTATTCATCAATAAAGTATAATTTTTTACTTATTCATTGTTGTAATTTATAAATTATAATACATTAGTTTTAATTAATGCATCAATAAAATTTAAAATTTTAATTATTTATTCTTGATTTCTTGTTGATACATTTAATTACTATACGTATTCAATGAATATAACTAGTTAGTATATTTAATATTAATAATAAGTTAGTTACTTAGTTGATTAAATATTAATAATAAGTTAATTTATTGTAAATACTAAAGTACTAATATTTAACAATAAAATTTTAGTAATATTCTTTGTTACTTTAATGTTATATATTAACATTAATTAATACATCAATAAACTAATTTTTAATATTAAATATTAATAATAAGGTTATTTCTTGTAAATACTCAAGTTCTTCATTAATTTGAATATGCTAAATTCTTGGGGGGATTTATGATTTTGGTTATGTTTTAGGTATTCTGTTGTACTAATTTAAATAAAAATTTCATAAAGTAATTTGAAAACTAACTGGAATTAATACTTGAGATATAACCATGTAAGAGTTTAATGATCATAAATGAAAAGATATATGTGTGTTTAAACTTTACAAAATATATGTCCAGCCGATCCTAATACGTACTATAAGAAAATAAAATCGAAACTAACTTTATATTCAAAAAATAAAAGTGTAATCTACAGTATTTAAGTAATCTACAATATTTTCTACGAAGTGCATAGTAGACAATTAGACATATATTTAAGAAATCAATTTGTTTTATATTCAAGTTACATCTAAATTACATTTTTTTTGTAATTTAAGATGGATATATTTATTTTTGTTCTAATCATTCAATTTATATTGGTGTGCAGTAGAATGTTAAAATAAAATAAATCTCAAAAATCTTGCATCATTTTTACAAAATTTATTAATTTATATTATTTATATTTTTAATATTTAATATATAACATTAAAAAAAAGGGACCAGACCAGCCAAGGCCTTGGGCCTGGTCTGGCCTGGCCTGGCCTTGGCCCTGGCCCTGGCCCTGGGTCTGGGTCTGGCCTGGCCTGGACTGACCTGGCCTGCAGGCCTAGCCAGGCCACAGCCCAGAGACCAAGGCTTGGCCTGGCCTGAAGGCCAAAAGTCAACGGCCTAGCCTGGCATGGTCAAAGCCCAAGGCCTGGCAGGCCCAGGCCAGGCCAGATCAGGCCGGCCTGTTGTGCATGCCTATGTGTTGTCAACTTTCTTTCTTCTTCTTTTTATTATTTTTTTAAAAAAAAATGTTTTTTAAATAAGTTTAGTCCAAGTACTATGGGATTAAATGCTTCCTCAGTTTTATAATACTCCATCCGTTTCTTAATATGAGTCGTTTTAAAGAATTATTTTTATTCATTAATATAAGTCGTTTGAGAATTTCAAGAAACATTAATTGTTTAATTTTTAATATTACCCCAAATAATAAATATAACTATGATTCTCTCACGATTTTTTGCCTAATAAATAACACTTTGTTTTTTCAATACAATGACAATATAGACAATTGATATTATATTTAATGTTATACAGTTATTTCCTTATTACTTATGCACAACTCTAAAACGATTTATATTAAGGAATGGAGGGAGTATGAGTCTAATTTATTAATTTTTTATTTCATTAAAGAACTCACTTTTTTTATTAATATCAATATAAAATAATACAATATCTTTAAATTTGTTATCATAGTTTCTTAGTATGTCACACAATTAAATTACAATTTAATATTTATATATAACGATACAAAATATCGATATATGTAATCATATACTCCCTCCATTTTTAAATAAGTGTCGTTTAAGATTTTTGCACATGAATTAAGAAAGCTACTCCCTCCTATTCATATTAAATGTCATTTTAGAGTTAAGCACAGTACTTATTAAGAAATAACACAGAATATCTTTTGTGTCCCTAATTAATTATTTCTCTCTCCACAATTGTCTCTTATCATTCTCCACAATTGTCCCTAATTAATTATTTATCTCTCCACAATTGCATTTACTAAGCATATTAAATAGAGGGGTAAATTAGGAAAAAATAGTGCAATATTGCATAGAGATTCCAAAACGACAGTTATATAGAATAAAATTAAACTCTCTAAAATGTCATTTAATCTGAATAGGAGGGAGTATTAATATTAGTAAAATATTATTGTTATGACTAAAATAACCTTATTTAATAACTATTCTCTCTCTCCCCTAGCCTCTCACATATATATTGTGACGCCCCAAAATAGGTATACATCACCCATTCTGAGTTGTCAATACATGGTACAGAAACAACTATAACTTTATTATTACAATAGTAAAACTGTGAGTTTGAATACAAATATTATCTTCTAAACAATATCTATACCCAAATAAATCTTCATCACATTTATTGATACATTATTTTACAAAAATGGTGAGGACTACTAAACAACTCTCTCTATAACCATCATTCCATACCTCGACTCGTACTCGTTACATTCTCGCCTCCTGAGAAGAAAAATAGAACAAAAAGGAAAAGGGTGAGTTCAACTAGCCCAGTAAAGAATATTATGACTAAGATAATATACAACAAATTATCGTTAGTCTTCAACAGGAAAAAATATAATAGAATACAATAGACAACAAGTTTTAAATCAATATTCGCAGCGAAAATAATAATTCATTAGAAGAGTTAAGTAGAGAATGTAAACTACTATCTTCTATGTATGAATTTAAAAGTTCATTGTCTATCTTTTATCCCTGTAACATCAATCAATATATATCTGGAATCAAATATTCATCTTTGCCTACAGGCCAAAGATATTCATCAGTTGGTCATGTTCATCTAAACACCTGTTCATCTTTGCACTACAGGCCAAAGATATTCAATAATATCATCATTTAAGACTGAGGATGATGAAAAATATTTGTAAAGAAACGAATCCAGTGAAACAAAATGACAAGGATTAAGGATTAATGATTCGTACTTTGTTTTATCCACGTCCAAAAATACCTCAAAAATAATCATAGTGGTGTAAAATTCAAGAATGATCAAAACATGGATACAATCAAAGCTAGTATCCAGAATAGATATTTTGGACGATTTTTTTTTTATTTTTCGATGAATAGTGCCGTATTCGTGAATAGTACCGTATACGTGAATAGTGTCGTATACGTGAATAGTAACCCCGACATCAAAAGTTCCAAATTTGATAAAAACTTCAGATCAATATTTCAGCATAATGATATTGAAGAAATAATATCGTTACGAAAAAAAAATATCCCTTACCTCGGAAAGACAGTACTTCTAACTGGAATACTGGATATAGGCTATAACTTGAACTTGCACCATATAGCAATACTCAAAGTATACTCAAAATACTCACAAGAATATGCTCGATAATATAGAGAGAGAAAACTTCAATTTCTGATGTGATTTTCAATTCTAACCTAAGCACCCTATTTATAGGAAAATGCTTAGAACACCAAAGTAGAAAATTTATTAAAATATTTATTATTATTTTCTAAAACTTCCTACACACATGTTTCTTAATCCAAGATCAGCTACACATGTAGCCCACCTCCCAAAAAGTAATAAAAACGTTTTTCTTATTTAAAATAATTAAAACTTCCAAAAATCAATTATTTCGGAGCTTCGGAACTTCAATAATTCATAATAAATAGCCCTTTTGTCAGAAAAATTCGAAACACGCGACTTTTCATAGGAAATTCCATTATCTACAACTTTGCAGAAGTAAGTTTTTCCAAATTCCAAACAGAAATTAACCGAAATCCGTAAACGGGCGATTTTACAGGCTATAATCAAATTTCGGTCAATCATTGTGTCCACCAACACACAAAATATGTGTTAAATATTTAATGCCACAAAAATACTCTTCCTCCTCATATACTCATATATCTCACATTCATTATAAAAATATCACCGTTAATATATTATTAAAATAATATATATAAATGAATTATTTTATCAAAAAAAGATAAAATATTAATTTTCAACAATTGTCACATTAAAAATTTTCTCCATCTATATCCACATAAAATCAATTTTTTCCTCATCATATGAATCAATAATTAATTATTCACAAATAATATTATAGAATCACAATATTGACAACTAGGCAGTTCCCAGAAAAGAGGGGGCTTTCCAATAAGAATTTCTCCTTACTGGCGCGCAATTAGGTGACCAAACCTCTCCTTAGACAGTAATTACTGTAACCATTATTGAGTAGTGCTTTCTTTCGTAAGAATCAATAATTAGTGCAATATCGTGTGCTACTGTGTTTTAACCACCGAGTATTTTAACAGTATTAACGGTAACAACTACGCCGTTATTTTTAAATAACTTATTTTTGTCGTTTTCTTCATCCAATCGCTTTTCGTTATGGGGCCCACAAAAGACTGCGCCGTCGTACGAATATTCCCCGACAGCAAGAATATTCCACGACCAAACGAATATTCCCCGGCAACAAGAATATTTTATAACCACTTGCTTATTTTGAAATACTTGCGTATTTTACCCATAACTATCCACATTAATCAAATCAACCCTTATTATTTCAAAATAATAAATAGAGAAAATTAAATTTCATTAATAATAAGTTGGGGTCTTACAACCTCCCCTCCTTATGAAATTTCGTCCTCGAAATTGACGTACGTACCTGGTGTTTCGAAAAGGTGAGGATACCTCGCTTTCATTTCTGTTTCCAATTCACAGGTCATCTCCTCTATAGCATGATTCCTCCACAAAACTTTAACTTGTGGTATGACCTTTGTGCGTAGGACATGCTCCTTCCTATCCAAGATCTTGACAGGTACCTCCACATACGTTAAGTCTTCGGCTATCTCGTCCGGTTCTAACTCAACAACGTGGTTCGGGTCTTTCACATATTTACGAAGTACAGATATGTGAAACACATTATGAACACGAGACATACTCGGAGGTAACGCGAGTCTATATGCTACATTTCCTACTCGGTCAAGAATTTGAAATGGACCAATAAATTGTGGATTGAGCTTTCCTCGTTTCCCAAATCTTGTAACTCCCTTCCATGGAGCTACACGCAACAATACGTGATCCCCGATACTAAATTCCACGTCTTTTCGATGAAGATCTGCATAACTCTTTTGTCGATCTTGTGTTATTTGTATACGTTGTCGAATTATTTGGATCTTTTCCGTAGTCATACGTACCAACTCGGGACCCAACAATGTTGCTTCACCCACCTCATCCCAACATACTGGAGAGCGACATTTACGTCCATATAATGCTTCGAATGGAGCCACACCTATACTTGCCTGATAACTGTTGTTGTAGGAGAATTCCACAAATGGTAAATACTTATCCCAACTGCCCTTGAAGTCTAGGACACAGAGTCTTAATAGATCTTCAAGAGTTTGAATAGTCCTCTCTGATTGTCCGTCCGTTTGAGGATGGTATGCCAAATTGAATCGTAAATCCGTGCCCATAGCTTTTTGCAAGCTAACCCAAAATCTTGAAGTGAATCTTGGGTCACGATCCGAAACTATGGATACTGGCATGCCATGCAACCTCACAATCTCATTAACATATATACTAGCAAGATGTTCAAGGGAATAAGTCTCCCGTATCGGCAAGAAATGAGCAGACTTGGTTAATCTATCAACAATAACCCAAATGGCATTGATGCCTTGAGAAACCGTAGGAAGACCCGTAACGAAATCCATAGTAATGTGTTCCCACTTCCATTTCGGAATCTCAAGTGGTTGCAACGGACCCTGAGGTACTAAATGCTCCGCCTTTACACGTTGACAATTTAAACACATCGAGATAAACTTTGCAATCTCTCTCTTCATATTGTTCCACCAAAATGTATGTCGAAGATCACGATACATTTTAGTACTTCCAGGATGGATTGAAAATGGAGTATTGTGTGCCTCCATCATAATCTTGTACTTCAAATCAGAGTCGTTAAAAACACAAAGTCTGGAGTGGACTCGAAGTTTCCTTCTTCATCAATTCTCGCTTCCGGAATAGCACCTTCTTGTACTTTCTTCTTCATACGCATCTGAAAGTAGTATGCACACAAGCCAATCATGTTTGATGATAAAGCATATACTTTGTAACAATCTTATTCATTTATTAATAAAAAGTATTATTTTATTAAAGGCTTTTAATTATCTACATGATGCTATTTTTATTATATGTGATAAACCCATAGTTTTAAGCAATGCTTTTAGAATAATGATGATGATCATTCTAATGAGATCTAAATTCTTAGAAAGCTTAAAACTAAAATTGTTCCCAATCGTTGGATTACTAAATTGGGGATTAGTGAATCCGGATAGATTGGTACATACGTTGCTTGCTCATTAGATGAGGATGATTGATCTCATGATCATTTGTGTGGAGACACTAAAGCAAGTATGTAAGTGCTTATTAGAGAATAAGTTCACTGAACGTGGCTCGCTAAGGAATACCTAATGGAGTTTTACTTACCTGTCAATAGAAATTCCTGTAGTGATAGTAGTACAAGTGATCCTTGGACTTGAGATCATCATAGTATCTCGTGTATGATGAGTTATACTTTGACTTATTCCTTAAGACCCTTAGGGTATATCAAAGGGTATGCTTGGGTATAATAAGTTGTACATGGAGATAATGTATGATTAATAAAGAATCTACCACTTCTAGTAAAAGAAGAGAAATGTCCTATGTAATTCGCTAAATGACAACTCAGTAGTCCTTGGCCAAGGCAGAATGAAATTAGAAAGGAGTTTCTAATTTGCATTATTTGGAGTTGTGCATTTAAGAGTGGAAATACATATAATTAAATAAAATAAGACTTGACAGAAATTCCATGTCTTATATTTAATTGGGACATTGTATGGTGGAAGGATTGAATTGTACGGTAACTATTTACTCAATGGTTCTTTTATGATTAATGTTGAAATCTATATTATCTGGAAAGTCGTTGATCGCTAGGAGGCATATCCCTATTGTAGAATAAATATTATTTATTTAAATAAATTAATAGTTTAATTTATTTATTTAAATAAGATTAGAATTGTTCTAATTGATTTATTCACAACCGGTTTAATATGGAGAACCTAAAGGGTCACACCATAAAAGGAAGAATAATTATTTAAGAAGTTAATGTCATAATCGTAATAATATGTTAAGTATATTTAATTTAATCTATGGTGATAGAGTAAATTAAATAGCTTAATATTTATTATTTAATATTTTAGAAATATTAAATATAAATTAATAAGAGAAGTCTTATTAATATTATTACAATTATTATTATTTTAATTTCTAAAAGAGTTTAAGAATTAATTTAATATAAGTACTCTCATTTATTCCTAATAGGATTAGGAGGAAAAATTAGTTAAAGGAGTTTAATTAATTATCCCTAATAAGATTAGGGAGCCCATTTAATTAAAAGAGTTTAATTAAATAAATAATACCTTATTTTAATAGGGTTACTTGATATCTTTATAAGAGGAGTCTTATATCAGATATCAAATATACGTTATTCCAATTGTTGGAGAGTACGCTACTTTTCTATAGAGATAGAAAAATTAGGGTTTTGCCAAATACCCATATTCTTGAATTCTTCTTCTTCCTTGGTGGATCACCTCTAGAGGCCAAACACTTGGGTGGCTAACGTTGATCAAAGGAAGGAACCAAACCCGGTGGATTCAAGTTGAACGCGAAAAGGATTGGAGGTGAACTTGTACCTGAGGAAGCTAGGATCTTCAAGGGTATGGTTCTTGTTCTTTCTTTTTCGTTTAATTAATAATTGTGCATAAAGGGTGATCCGGGTTTATGGTTTGTAAAAATTTTAAAACTCTGATTTTCCACGCTTCCTTTAATTTTTTGCAATTTGATTGCGTTCATGAATATTACAAACCTAACAGCATCAGCTCCGGGTCGGTGGCTTGAGCAACCTTAACTTTTTCTATTAAAGTTGGCTCTATGTGTATACTTGACATCATCGCACTCATTCCTGCATATGATCTTCTACTCAATGCGTCAGCTACCACGTTCGCTTTTCCAGGATGGTATTGAATAGTGTGGTCGTAATCTTTCAACAACTCAAGTCAACGTCGTTGCCGCATGTTGAGTTCCTTTTGCGTGAAAAAATATTTGAGGCTTTTATGGTCTGAATATATCTCCACTTTCTCCCCATATAGATAGTGCCTCCAGATCTTTAGCGCAAAAACGACTGCTGCCAACTCTAGATCATGAGTAGGATAATTCCTCTCATACTCTTTAAGTTGTCGCGAGGCATAGGCTATGACTTTCCCACGTTGCATGAGAACACATCCTAACCCTTTGCCTGAAGCATCGCTATAGATAACAAATCCATCCGTACCAGATGGTATTGTTAAAACAGGTGCCAAAATGAGTCTCCTCTTAAGCTCTTGGAAACTCTTCTCGCATTCCTCGCTCCATGCGAATTTTATATCTTTCCGAGTCAGCTGAGTTAATGGAGTAGCGATTCGAGAAAATCCTTCCACGAATCTCCGATAATAACCAGCTAAGCCCAGAAAGCTACGTACTTCGGTCACCGACTTCGGTTGCTCCCAACTTTGTATTGCTTCAATCTTCGCCGGGTCCACGGATACTCCATGTTTGACACCACGTGCCCAAGAAATGCTACTTCCTCAAGCCAGAACTCGCATTTCTTCAAATTGGCATATAGTTTGTTTTCATGAAGCCTTTGGAGTACCAGCTTCAAATGGTGCTCATGATCTTCACGACTTTTGGAATATATGAGGATGTCATCAATAAAGACAACAACGAACTGATCCAAATATTCCTTGAATACTCGGTTCATCATATCCATGAAAGCCGTAGTAGCATTAGTTAGTCCGAAAGACATGACTAAGAATTCATAATGCCCGTACCGAGTTCTGAAAGCAGTCTTTGGAATATCCTCAGTTCTAATCTTCAGCTGATGATATCCAGAACGAAGATCGATTTTTGAAAAGAATTGTGCTCCTTGCAACTGGTCAAACAAGTCATCAATACGAGGTAGATGATAACTATTCTTGATGGTGACATGGTTCAATTCCCGATAGTCAATACAAAGTCGCATACTACCGTCTTTCTTCTTTACGAATAAAATAGGAGCACACCAAGGAGATGTACTAGGACGAATGAAACCGATGTCCAACAACTCCTGTAGTTGGACCTTTAACTCCTGAAGTTCAATAGGAGCCATTCAATATGGGATTTTAGAAATGGGCTTTGTACCAGGTTCAAGATCAATAAAGAATTCAACTTCACATTCTGGGGGTAGACCGGGAAGTTCTTCAGGAAATACGTCAGGAAAGTCAATAACAACATGAATATTATTCAAATTTGACGTGTCTTTATTCAAATCCATAACATGGGCTAAGAAAGCTTGACATCCGTTTTTCAATAAATGAATAACTTTATGATTAGATATGACAGTGATTGATTTTAATGGTTTAGTTGCTTGAATTCATACAACAGGTTGGTTAGGAATATGAAAACTAACAACCTTACGAAAACAATCAATTTTGGCATGATGAGTAGTTAACTAATCAATCCCTAAAATCACATCAAAAGTAAGTATCTTTAAAGAGATAAGGTCAATAGGTAAGGTGATGGTGCCAACTTGAATCAAACAAGATTTATAAACAGTGGATGTGATGAAAGTTTCTCCTAACGGAGTTTCCACATATAGGTCAAAGTCTAATTTGTAAGACCCCAGTTTTTTTAAATAAAGATGAATTTTCTATAATTATTATTTTTGAATATTATGGAATAAATTGGATATAATGTTATAGTTGTGGGTAATATTTATAAATTTTGCAAAGTACGCAAGTTGTTATAAAATATTCGTTTGGTCGGGGAATATTCTTTTTGTCGGGGAATATTCGTACGACGGCACAATCATTGGTGGACCCCACAGCGGAAGTATTGTCGTAGTTAGAAAACGACAAAATTATCTTTCTGTAAAATAACGGCGGAGGTGTTACCGTTAAAACTGTTGAACTACTCGGTAGTAAAAGTACAGTAATACGCGTTGTTGCATAGTAGCACACGGTATTGATTATTGATGCTTACGTGAGAAGTCACTCAGCTATACTCAATTATTGCTACAGTAATTGCTGCATCATATCTCTTATATTATTGATTCAATTATTGTCACAGTATCATCTGTATAATATGTTATATTATTTAAACAATAATTGAGACGACAAGTTATAAATGATTAATAATTGTTGAAAGATTAAATATGTGCTGATTAAAAATAAAATAATTTCTGGTAATTTTTATTTAATCCTTGATGTATATAAAGAGTCTATTATTAGACGTTTGTGGTAAGTTGAATTATTTATGGGGGGCCATATGTCATCATCTAAGAGTCTTTTTCATAAATAGTAATTACCTTTGTAAATAGTAATTACCTTCGTAAATAGTAATTACCTTCGTAAATAGTAATTACCTTCGTAAATAGTAATTACCTTCGTCAATAGTAATTACCTTCGTAAATAGTAAATACTTTTGTAAATAGTAATAAATCTTCTATAAATAGAGGCCTAGGGCTTCATTATTTTTCACGAATTCGCTCAAGCTATAGAGAGAGAAAGTATAGAGAGAATAAGAGAGAAAGAAGAAGAGTATTCGGTTACTACACTACTGCAGTATTCAATCTCCTAATAATGTAAGGGGTGTTATTCTTTCTTCTTGAAGAGAACTTATGTTATTCCATTCTTTGTTATTCTGTTGGAATAACCTATAAAAGTGGCATACCCTATACATGACCTGTATACGCGGTATACCCTATACTTGGTGAAATCCTTATGTTATTCCATTCATTATTATTCTGTTGGAATAACCTGTATACGCGGTTTACCCTATACTTGGTGACATTCTTCTATTATTCTGTTGGAACATCCTGTCTGTGTGTTTTACACCGGACCTGGTTCCATTATTTATTATTCTGTTGGAATATCCTGTCTGTGTGTTTTACACCGGACCTGGTTCCATTATTTATTATTCTGTTGGAATATCCTGTCTGTGTGTTTTACACCGGACCTGGTTCCATTCTTTATTATTCTGTTGGAATATCCTGTCTGTGCGTTTTACGCCGGACCTGGTTCCGTTATTTATTATTCTGTTGGAATAATCTGCTTGTGCGGTCTATCGCATGCATGGTGATTTCTTTTGTTATCTCATTCTTTATTATACTCAGTTGGTTAAAACTTTGACTTCTATACTCCATGAAATTAGTGGAATATCCTTGATATTTGCGCTTCATCCAGTATCCTTTCATGGAAATCTTCTTCTGATCATTCTTGAATTTTACACCACAAAACAATATCGTGTTGACAAATTTGGACGTTAATAATTCATGGATAAAATAATTCTTGAACTTATTTTATTGAATTCTTATATCATTGTCATCATCCTCATGTTTATATTTTGTTGAAAGTCATCTGTGGCCTGTAGTGCATAGATGGACTTGGTATGATTATGACCAGGGATTATTCGGTGCAATCCATTAAAAAAGTCAAATAGAGAATAAACTCTACTATCTTTTATGATTTAGAAAGTTTTTGATCACTTTTATTGTTGGGACTCAGCTTAATAAATAATCCACATCATCGAATCACCCCTGCACTACGGCCAATGATATTCTTTAGTATCACGACCACAATTATCCATGCACTACGGGCCAAAAATATTTGTGTATTCAATAATGGTCATGATCATACCAACAACTGTCCATCAATGCACTACGGGCCAATGAGGACTTTTACCACATCATTTGTAACATTACGGTCATGATTACACCGAATAATCCCTGGTCATAATCATACCAAATCCATCTATGCACTATAGGCCACAGATGACTTTCAACAAAATATAAACATGAGGATGATGACAATGATATAAGGATTTAATAAAATAAGTTCAAGAATTATTTTATCCAGGATCTAATAACGTCAAAATTGTCAACATGATACTGCTTTCTATAGTAAAATTCAAGAATGCTCAGAAGAATATTTCCATGAAAAGATACTGGATGAAGCGCAAATATCAAGGATATTCCACTAATTTCATGGAGTATAGAAGTCAAAACTTTAATCAACTGAGTATAATAAGGAATGGAATAACAAAATAAATCACCAGGCATGCGATAGACCACACATGCAGGTTATTCCAACAGAATAATAAATAACGGAATCAGGTCCGGCGTAAAACGCACAGACAGGATATTCCAAAAGAATAATAAAGACGAAATCAGGTCCGGCGTAAAACGCACAGACAGGATATTCCAACAGAATAATAAAGATGGAATCAGGTCCAGCGTAGAACGCACAGACAGGATATTCCAACAGAATAATAAAGACGGAATCAGGTCCGGCGTAAAACGCACAGACAGGATATTCCAACAGAATAATAAAGACGAAACCAGGTCCGGCGTAGAATGAACAGACAGGATGTTCCAACAGAATGATAAAGAATGGAACAACAGAAGAATTTTACCAAGTATAGGGTAGCTCGCGTATACAGGTTATTCCAACAGAATAATAAAGAATGGAATAACAAAAATTCTCTTCAGAGATAAGAAAGAAATAATACTCCCTACCTTGAAAAAAACTGGATACTGGAATAGTAAGGTAGCAGATTTCTCTTCTTCTTTCTCTCTATAATTTCTCTCTATAATAATCGCTCTAAAGCTTTTGTGAATTGGTGAGAAATGAAGAAAGAATGAGCTTCTATTTATAGGAAAATATAGTTTCGATAATTGCACGTTTTGGGGCTCGAAAAATTACAGTACAATACCTCCAACTTTTCTTTTATTTTTAATTTAGTCCTGCAAGTATTATCAATCTTGCACCAACTCCCCTAATAGTAAATAATGTGAATTAATAGTTCAATCATGTGAATCAATAGTATAATCATGTGAAAAATACGAATTTCAGTATAGTACCTCCATTTTTAACTTAGTCATGCAAGTATTATCAATCTTGCACCAATTCCCCTAATAGTAAATAATGTGATTCAATAGTACACATATGTGAACAAATAGTTATATAAGCATGTGAATTAGTAGCAATTAATTGCTCATTTATCCGATAAATTACCCGATTTATCAAGATAACCCCTAGACATCAATTATCAATTGAATAAATGTCGATTTTTACTAACACAAACAATTCCAACATAATGAAACTATTTTTATCAAAAATATAAATTTTGAAATTTTGAAGTTTGACTTTTCCTGAAAAAGTCAACTGTTGACTTTTTGACCAAATAGTGAATCCCGGAAATTTTTTTGTTTATAGACTATTTTTACTAATTTCGTCATTCCGGACTCAAATATCACGTCCGCGTCTCCAAATTCAACTCCGAACAACATTCATCATTAATATTATAACTCACAATATTTATCAACCAGGTCGTTCCCAGGAAAGAGGGGGCTTTCCAATAAGGATTTCTCCTTATTGGCGCGCAATTTGGTGACCAAACCTCTCCTTGACAGAACTTCTAGACATTGTAAATATTGCAATTTATAATATGAATAACTTTGTCGTCTCAAGTATTGATTTAATAAAAAACATTTTATACAGATGATACTGTGACAACAATTGAATCAATAATATGATAGATATGATGTAGCAATTACTGTAGCAATAATTGAGTATAATTGAGTGACTTCTCACATAAGCATCAATAATCAATATCGTGTGCTACTATGCAACCTCGCGTATTACTATACTTTTAACACCGGGTGTTTCAACAGTTAACGGTAAAACTTCCGTCGTTATTTTCATAAAGTATTTTTGTCGTTTTCTCAATCTGACAATAATTCCGTTGTGGGGGTCCACCAATGATTGTGCCATTGTACGAATATTCCCTGTTAAAACGAATATTTCCAGACCAATCGAATATTATATAACAACTTGCGTACTTTGCAAAATTTGTAAATATTACCCACAACTATAACATTATATCAAATCCACACCATAATATTCAAAAGTATATTTTGAGAAAATTTAATCTTTATTCAAAAAGTTGAGATCTTACATTTAGGGTTAGTTGTACCAACTTCTACTTATGACTTGTTTAATGCTAAAATTTATTCTTTGTTTGTGCATATTGAGAAGCATGCTTAATTGGTCTTTCTAGCATAATTAATGATAAAGGGTCAAAAAAAACCTGATGTTTACCCCGATGTCCCACTTGCACCATAAATTAATTTTTTTTCTAAAATTACCCTTAACGTTACATTTTTGGGTTGCTCGTGCCCCTGCCGTTAACAAAAGACAAATGGGGTTTAAATGTGATGACGTGACAGGCTTAAATATAAAATATTTTCTAAATAAAATAATATATATCATTTAATCAAAATAAAAAAAGCATAACATATTTAAATCTTTTAATCAAAATAAAAAAATCCAAATTACTTTGTTAACTAATCAAAACAACTAATTAAATTACTAAAATTATAATACTAAATAATATTTTTAAACTATATAAAAATTTGATGATGTAATAATATATACATAATCTATACATAACTGTATATGTTATAAATAATATAAATAATTTGATGATGTAATAATCTACACACAACAGTATTTGTTATAATTTGATGATGAAATAATATTTTTAAAAAATGTATTCAAAAATTCAAATTACATCAAAATATTTTTAAATTGATATGCTTTTAAAAATTAATATTAAAAATTACTAAAATAATCATAATACTCCACTTTTGAATTTTAAAAATATTATTTAGTATTATGATTTTAGTAATTTAAAATTTTTATATCAGTTAGTATTTAGTATTATAATTTTAGTATTTTAATGATGTAATTTGATTTCTTGTTGTTTTGATTAATTAATAAAATAATTTGAATTTTAGTATTTTTATATGATTTTTTAGTATTTTAGTATTTTTTAATTAGTATTTTAGTATTTTGTTAATTAGCATTTGATGTAAATATGTTATGTTTTGAATTTTAGTATTTTGATTAAATGATGTAAATATGTTTTATAACTTATTTTATTTAATTAGTTGTTTTGATTAGTTAACAAAATAATTTGAATTTTATTATTTTGATTAAATGATGTAAATATGTTATGCCTTTTTTATTTTGAATTTTTGTATTTTTTTTGTTTTGATTAAATGATATATATTATTTTATTTAGAATATATTTTATATTTAAGCCTGCCACATCATCACATTTTAACCCCATTTGTCTTCTGTTAACGGTAAGGGCACGGACGACCCAAAAATTGTAACATTAAGGGTACTTTTGGGGAAAAAAAATTAGTTTAAGGTGCAAGTGGGACATCGGGATAAATATCAATGGCATTTTTGACCCTTTGCCCTATATATAAATGATTGCTCCAAATCGAGTCAATATTCAGGATATGGGTTAATACAGCTTTTAGAGAAAATATCCTTAAAATTAATTGTAAACTTAAAAGTTTAATTCTTCTAAATGAAGTCTGAACCAATGGCAAAAGTTTGAAGTATTAAACAAATATTTTAAAATGATAAACAGTTACTATAAATTTAAAAAATTAAATGATCAAAATCAAGTATTTAATTGTTTATATACAACACACAACATATATATATATATACAGAAAGGATCTGAGGCAGACCATTTGGACGGACCAACAGACGGACTTAAGAAACACGCGAGTCAATCACTAATATCTGAGTCTTAAAAAACAAACTGTATGACAAAGAGATCTCATACTCCCTCACCTCAAACCCTGCCATTTCATGAATTCACAGAGCTGAAGCAAAGGGGCGAATTCCTTCAGAAGACTCAGGCGAATTCACAGAGCTGAAGCCTCCGTCTCACCAGAACTCTCGCGAATTCAAGGAATCTCCGTTTTTCAATCGATAAAACACAACTAATTTTCAACAAAAATATCCGATTCTCTCAAACCCAACCATATGAAAGACCCTTTCGCAAACCCAATCTTTCGATTCTCTCTCCCTATATGAAAACCCCTTTCCCCGATTCTCTCTTAAAGCCCCTTGCAATTGCCGGTTCCAAGCTAGGGTTTGCATCATAGAATCAGCAAATCATCCTGCAATACCTGAAGCAGACGAGGTAACACTGCTTCCATTTTGTAATGAAATTTAAAAATAATGTGGTTTTTAAACTTATGTGTGCCCAAGCTTTTACCCTGCTTTGTGCTTTTGTGTATCAATGAGTCAAAAAAGATAAAATTTACCCTGTTTTGTTGTTTTGCAAGCTGAAAAGGGTTTCATGAAATCCAAGTAGGCATGTTAAAATGAACCAAACGATTAAGAAAATGAAATTTACAGTTTTCAAGGGGTTAAACCAAACAGGGCCAATCTGGTTGTCGTTATTTAATATATTTTGGTTGTGGTTTTCACAAATTTATCATATTCTGAAAAGTTAATTACCAAATTTGATCATTATAGGTTTTAATCAAAATGGATAACGTTGAAGCAGAGTGTGGTATGGGAGAAAATTTAGATCGGGAAGAAGGAGGGAATGTAGACTTTGAATTAGAGAGTGGGCTAAATGAGGAACAATATGTTGAGTTAGATCCTAATTTTTTAGATAATTTGTATAATCCTCAAGTAGCACCAGAGCTGAAACCAAAAATAGGTCAAGAATTTCAAACAATAGATGATGCTTTTAGTTTCTACAATGCATATGCAAAAGAGAGTGGCTTTAGTGTTCGAAATTGGTCTGAAAAAAAGAGACGGGGAAGTAATGAGATCATAAGGAAAGAGTTTATTTGTTGGAAACAAGGGAATGCTACAACAGTAGCGAACATTGAGGCAACAAGGCGCAGGGGATCAATTAAAGAGGGTTGTAAAACAAAACTTGCTATTGTGATGACACCTTCAGACTTATATGTTGTTAGTATATTTGTTGAGGGTCATTGTCACCCATTAACAACTCCACGAAAAATACATTTGTTGCGATCTCACCGCAATATATCAACTGCCCAAAAGGCCCTGACTCAACAGCTTCAGATGGTAAATATACCATCGCATCAACAATTTAATTTGCTTGGAGTGCAATCGGGGGGGGGGGGGGTTTAAGAATATTGGTTGTACGCAAAGAGATTTGTATAATCTCGAAAGAGATAAGCGCAATGAGACGAAAAGGACATGATTGACATATGTTGCACGAGTTTTTAATGGGTGAACAAGGAAAAAAACCATCATTTTATTTCAAAATTGAGTCAAATGATGAAAACATGATTACTCATTGTTTTTGGGCTGATTCAACCTCTAGACGGGCTTACAATTTTTATGGTGATGTAGTGATATTTGATACTACGTACAACACTAATGGGTATGGATTAATTTTTACGCCACTAATGGGGGTTAATAATCATGGTCAAACAATAATATTTGCATGTGCATTCTTGAGTATTGAGACCATAGATTCATTTGTTTGGCTTTTCAAACAATTTTTGGAAGCCATGTCAAGTGATGCCCCTAAGATGATCATTACTGATCAAGATCCTGCCATGTCAAATACAATTTCACAAACTCTACCGACAACATTTCATAGATATTGTAGTTGACACATTTTAACTAAATTTTTTGAGAAGATAGATTTAGTTAAATACAGTGCTTACTATAAGGAGTTTTCAAATTGCATATGGAAATCAGAGATTAAAGAAGAGTTCGATTTGAAATGGATAGAGTTGGTTGAGAAGAGTGGGTTAAATGACAACAATTAAATGGCTACAATCAATGTTTCAAATTCATGTTAAATGGGTGCAGACATATATGAATCATGTTTTCTCGGCTGGAATGTCAAGTAGCCAACGAGCTGAAAGCTCTCACTGATTCTTCAAAAAATATATTTCCAAAAATAATTCATTGGTGGATTTTATGATTCAGTTTGGTATGGGACTTGAGCGTCAACGTCATGAAGAATTATTGGCGGATCACAAAGACATGATTGAGAAGCCTAAAATGAAAATGCTTCACTGACTTTTTGGTGCATATGGTTGATTTCTATACACATAAAATATTTTTTAAGTTTTAGGATAAGATGTGGGAGAGCTTGACTTTTAAATTTGAACTTATAGATGAGGATGAAGATCACTGTGTGTACAACATTGCAAGAAAAAGTGGCGGTAATTATCCATTGCGACAAATTCATTATGACAAGGTTAAGGATTTTGCTTCATGTACTTGCAAAAAATTTGAGAGCATGGGAATTCCTTGTAGACACATGTTGGGATATTTTCACAAAATACATGATTATGAAAGATTGCCAAGTCAATACAATTTGAGTAGATGGACAAAAATAGTTAAATCTGGGGTACGTAGTCGTTGATGGTAGTGGCATTGAGATAACTGATAACATGTCATATCTACTGAAGCGAAGTCAATTAATGCAACTAGCCTTAGATATGGTTGACAAGGCCCTTACTAGCAAAGATGCAACTAAGGTCTATATTGATGCTTTGAGTGGTGCACATGATAAAATTAATCAAAAGATTTGTTTTGGTACAAGTTTTGTTGATGGTGTAGAAAGAAGTCAAATTCCAAGTGTAGTTGCGCGTGGGGGTAGCAACTACTACAACGAACCGAGTCAAGTGCATGCAAAGGGTTGTGGTAAAAGGCTTAAGGGAGGGAAAGAGAAAGCATTAGGGAGACCAACAAAATCTAAAGCTAGACGATGTAATGGGTGTGGTTTGGTTTGCCAAACACACGACAAGAGAAATTGTCCCATGCTTATAAATCGGTAAGAAATTTGTAAATTTTGCATTTGTTTTAATAGTTTCGAAGTTGTATCTAATTAGATTTATTGTATGTCATTTTTGTATCTAATTGGATTTATTATGTTGTTTTTGTTGCAGGTATTCACCTTGTCATGACGGCGTAACTCCCAACCTAAATGTAGATAATGATAGTTATTCATCTCTAGGTGATTCTAAAAATCCTCATCTAAAGGATATTTTCATTATAGATTTTTCAACTTATATTTTTCTTTTTTATTTCAGGATGAGATTTTGTGGTGCTAAACCTGATGCTCTTCACAGTGCCTCTAGCTATGTTGCAAAGTATTAACCTGATGTTGTGTTTCTACTCTCTCATATTTTGGAATGGACTGCATTCTGAATGATTTCAAATGTATGACTGCAGAGCAGTGGAGTACTTTATAAGTTTTTTAAGGTTGAATATTTTATAAGGTGGACTGCATTCTGAATAGTATATAAGTACTTTTTAAGTTTGTAAGGTTGTGCAGGGCAATGGAGTACTTTTTATAAGTTTGTTACTGCCTTTGTGTAAGACCCCAACTTTTATAAATAAAGATAAATTTTCAATAAATATCATTTTTGAATATTATGGAGTAAATTTGATATAATGTTATAATTGTGGGTAATATTTATAAATTTTGCAAAGTAAGCAAGTTGTTATATAATATTCGATAGGTCTGGGAATATTCGTTTTAACAGGGAATATTCGTACAACGACACAATCATTGGGGGACCCCGCAACAGAATTATAGTTGGATTGAGAAAATGACAAAAATACTTTATGAAAATAACGGCGAAAGTTTTACCGTTAACTGTTTAAACACCTGATGTAAAAAGTACAGTAATACGCGTGGTTGCATAGTAGCACACGGTATTGATTATTGATGCTTACGTGAGAAGTCACTCAGTTTTGTTTATTTATGGACCCCCCCATTTACCCATTTTTTAAAAATAATCGGTAGAAAATTGTGGGGCCACATATGGGCCCACGTGTGGAAAAATTAGTCAGAAGGAAACTGGGGAGATGGTTTTGCCGTGTTTGGTAAGGAATTTATATATATATATATATATATATAAAGGTTATGATTATAGGATGGTGGAAGGGAGTACCATTATTATATATTTAGTGTGTGTGAGAAGGAAATTTGATGGATGATGGAAATTTGATGGTGTAGTATTATATATGTATATATATATATATCCCATTCATAAATTTTAATAGAGGACACAGAAAACTGTTTATCTAGATTTCTCTCTTCGAATTGTAGATCCGGAGGAGTTGGTCTAGAGTACCAATTTCTGGTAATACTTGTGTTATTGACAATTAATTTATTTAGCTGTTCATTAAGGTTTGAAATAGATGAATGATTAGAGTGATCAGAAGAACTTTCGTTATCACCATCCGATTTAGCATGATCTATAACAGCAATAGTTCCACTTGGACCGGGTTCTGTTTTAAGTTTTTTAAATAATTTTTCAATAGATTGGACCAATTCACTTTCTTTATTAGGTAAACCTAAATTATATATATATATATATATATATATATATATATATATATATATAACATGTGGGTATGCATGTAAAGTTGACTAATGGGGAGAAGGAAAAGCATTGTGTTCACGGGAAGGGTTTTGGATGGCTAAAAAATGAAGGAGTGCAATTATTATTATTATTATATATTATAATAAGTTTTGTTTTTTATAAAAAAATAGAATATATTATATTTTTTTAAAAGATTTTGCTTTAAATATGGACCGTCAGATTAAAGTAAATAAATTTCGACCGTTCATGAGTTAGTTACTATGCAGTCCATTTTTCTATAAATAGAAGCTTATTCCTTCATTATTTCTTACGAATTCACTGAAACTCTAGAGAGAGAAATTATAGAGAATCTCTAGAAAAGTATTCTGCTCCTTCCCTACTCTTATATTCAGTTTCTTTTACGATAATGGATATTATTTGTTGTACTCGTTGGGGGTATTCCTTCTTTCTTATTGGTGAAATACTTCTGTTATTCCATTCTTTATTATTCTGCTGGAATAACCAGTATACGCGGACTACCCCATACTTGGTGACATTCTTTTAATATTCCGTCTTTATTATTATTCTGTTGGAATATCCTGTCTGTACGTTTATGCCGGACCTGGTTCCATCTTTATTATTATTCTGTTGGAATATCCTGTCTATGCGTTTATGCAAGACCTGGTTCCGTCTTTATTATTATTCTGTTAGAATATCCTGTCTCTGCGTTTACGCCGGACCTGGTTCCATTTTTATTATTATTATGTTGGAACATCTTGTCGGTGCGAATTTCGCCTGACCTGGTTCCGTTACTTATTAATCTGTTGGAATAACCTGTCTATGCGAAGTACCGCATGCATGGTGATTTCATTTGTTATTCCATTCATTATTATACTCAGTTGGTTAAAGTTTTGACTTCTATACTCCATGAAATTAGTGGAATATCCTTGATATTTGCGCTTCATCCAGTATCTTTTCATGGAAATATTCTTCTGAGCATTCTTGAATTTTACTCTACAAAGCAGTATCATGTTGACAATTTGGACGTTATCAGTTCCTGAATAAATTAATTCTTGAACTTTTTTTATTGAATTCTTATATCATTGTCATCATCCTCATGTTTATATTATGTTGAAAGTCATTTGTGGCCTGTAGTACATAGATGGACTTGGTATGATTATGACCAAGGATTATTCGGTGTAATCATGACCATAATGTTACAAATGATTTGGTAAAAGTCCTCATTGGCCCGTAGTGCATTGATGGACAGTTGTTGGCATGATCATGACCATTAATGAATACACGAATGTCCTTGGCTGTAGTGCATAGATAATTTGTGGTCGTGATACTAAAGAATATCCTTGGCCGTAGTGCAGGGGTGATTCGAAGATGTGGATTATTTATTAAGCTGAGTTTCAGCGATAAAAGTCATGAAAAACCTTTTAAACCATAGAAGATAGTTGATTTTATTCTCTACTTGGCTCTTCTAATGGATTGCTTGTTTTGCTGCAGTTAAACTTGATGTTTGTTATATTTTATCAGTTTAACACTGTTGATGGCTAATGATAATTTATTCTTTGTTATCTTAGTCATAATATTTCTTACTGGGCTAGTTGAGCTCACCCTTTCTTTCACTGTTCTCTTCAGGAAATGAGAATATAGCTGGGACGAGTCGGGGAACGGAGTGATGGACCAGATGATAGTATTAGTAGTCCTCACTATTCTGTTAAATAGTGTGATAATAATTGTAATGAGGACTTCTTTTGAGTTTGTATACTCTCTAGTAGACAATATTTGTATTCAAACTCACAGTTTATGTTTTATCGTATTGTACACGACAGTTGTTTTATTAAGTTGTATTTGAATTTTTTACCATGTATCTGGCGACTCAAGATGGGTGATGTATACCTAATTTTGGGGGCGTCACAGTTGGTATCAAAGCTTACGGATATGATCCCTGGCTAAGATGTGAGAATAGAACTAGGAGGGGAGAGACGGGGAATTCCTTCGCTAGTATGACCTACCTAAGTTTTTTGGTATTTAATTGGTCGGTCGAAATATAGGAATAATATGTTACATGTCAATTAACCTTTTGTTTTGTGGTAGTATCTGAAAATGACATCCGAGAATGTTGAGAATAGCAATGGAGCACAGGCGACCGTTGATTCACCACATATCAATAATCAGGATAATGTGCATCAGGAAGGCGACAATCCTCATGCAAACAACAACACTGACCAAATGTTGAATGATGGAATGTTCAGAGGCTTTATGCAATTCATGCAACAACAGGCGAGAGCGGCTCCTGTCCAAAATGTAGGTGGAACCACTGGAAACTCTCGGACGGTCACCGCTAAACAGTTCAAGGAGACCACTGGAGTTTATTGGAGAGCCAAAACCACTTAAGGCGGAAGCATGAATAAACAGATCACCAAGATATTTGATGTATTGGGATGCTCCGAGGAGCAAAAGGTTCCCTTTGCCGCCTTTATGTTGCGAGGAGAGGCAAATTATTGGTGGGAATCGGTAAATCGTACTCAACCTGCCGCACAGAAAATGTCTTGGGAGAAGTTTCAAAAACTATTCAATGACAAGTACTTTCCTGAAAGTATTCTTCATATGAATGAGGTGGAGTTCATCAAGTTGGAACAGAATAATATGACCGTGTCGCAGTACGAAGCAAAGTTTGTCGAGTTGTCCCGGTTTGCGTCCCACTTGGTGGATAATAAAGAGAAAATGACGCGAATGTTTTTAAGAGGTTTAAAGCCGGAGATACGTCAACATCTTATTTCTCATAAACTGTGTTTATATTTAGATGTTGTAAATAGGGCTCAGTTAGTAGAGCGTGATAACGAGTCAACGCAACCAAAAGAGAGCAGCCGACAAAATGATAATACCAATGAGAGCAGTCATCGAAGCGGTGACAACAAGCATGGAGGGAATCAACAAGCCAGAAGTGGCAACCACTTCGGTGGTAATCAGGGCCAAAACAATAAGAATGGACATTTCAAGAAGAGGAGATTCAACAATGATGAAAAGACGTCAGCAACAGCACCCGTTCTTATGGATGGAAAAAGACCACTTATCATATGCTTCAAATGCGGAGGGGAGGGACACATCAGTCCAAACTGCGCGATGTCGTCCAAAGCATGTTATAATTGTGGAAGAGAAGGTCACTTAGCCCGATTTTGTCGTTCACTGAAGACAAGTTCAGCTAGAATGGAGGCACCAAAGGCAGTCCTAGAAAAGTCAAAGTCGATAGTGCAAGGGAGAGTGTTTGTTGTAACCTCCCAGAATGCAAGGAACCCGAATGAAGTCATCACGGGTAAGCTTATCATAAACTCTAGCGAAGTCTATACTTTATTTGATACCGGTTCTACCCATTCTTTTATTTCTTTTACTTGCGCTCAACGATTAAATTTGACTCCGGAGAAATTAGACTTTGACTTATCTGTAGAAACTCCGTTGGGAGAAACTTTCATTACATCCACTGTTTATAAGTCTTATTTGGTTCAAATCGGTACCCTCACATTACCTGTCGATCTTATTTCATTGAAAATACTTGTATTTGACGTGATTATAGGGATTGATTGGTTAACTACTTATCATGTAAAAATTGATTGTTTTCATAAGGTTATTAACTTTCATATTCCTAATCAACCTATTATACGAATTCAAGTGACCAAACCATTAAAATCAATCACGGTCATCTCAAGCCATAAAGCTATTCGTTTATTGAAAAACGGATGTCAAGCTTTCTTAGCTCATGTCACAGATCTAAATAAAAATACGTCAGTTTTGAATGATATTTCTATTGTTAATAAATTTCCTGACGTATTCCCTGAAGAACTTCCTGGCCTACCCCCAGAGCGTGAAATTAAATTTTGTATTGACCTTGAACCCGGTACAAAACCCATTTCCAAAGCCCCATATCTAATGGCTCCTATTGAACTTCAGGAGTTAAAGACCCAACTGCAGGAATTGTTAGACATTGGCTCTATTTGTCCTAGTACTTCTCCTTGGGGTACTCCTATTCTATTCGTGAAGAAGAAAGATGGGAGTATACGACTTTGTATTGATTATCAGGAGTTGAATCATGTCATCATCAAAAATAGGTACCCATTGCCACGTATTAATGACCTGTTTGACCAGTTGCAAGGAGCCAAATTCTTTTCAAAGATTGATCTTCATTTCGGATATCACCAATTGAAGATTAGAACAGATGACATTCCAAAGACGGCTTTCAGAACTCGGTATGGGCATTATGAATTTCTAGTCATGTTCTTTAGATTGACTAATGTTCTTGTTGCCTTCATGGATATGATGAACTGAGTATTCAAGGAATATTTGGATCACTTTGTGGTCGTCTTTATTGATGACATCCTTATTTATTCCAAAAGCCGTGAAGATCATGAGCAACACTTGAGGCTGACACTCCAAAAGCTTCGTGAGTACAAGCTTTATGCCAAGTTGAAGAAATGTGAGTTCTGGCTGGAGTAAGTAGCATTCCTTGGGCACGTGGTATCAAGTCATAGAATATTTATTGACCTGGCAAAGATTGAAGCTATTCAAAGCTGGGAGCAACCTAAATCAGTGACCGAAGTACGTAGCTTTCTCGGTTTAGCTGGTTATTATCGGAGATTCGTGGAAGGATTTTCTAGAATCACTACTCCATTAACTCAGCTGACTCGGAAAGATACAAAGTTCGGTTTGAGCGAAGAATGTGAGAAGAGTTTTCAAGAACTCAAGAGGAGACTCATTTCAGCACCTGTTTTGACGATACCATCTGGCTCGGAGGGATTTATCGTCTACAGTGATGCTTCGAGTAAAGGGTTGGGATGTGTTCTCATGAAACAAGGGAAAGTCATAGCCTATGCCTCAAGACAACTTAAAGAATATGAGAGGAATTATCATACTCATGATTTAGAGTCGACAGCTGTTGTCTTGGAACTTAAAATTTGGAGGCATTACTTGTATGGGGAGAAAGTGGAGATCTTTACGGATCATAAAAACCTCAAATATGTCTTCACTCAAAAGGAACTCAACATGCGACAACGACGTTGGCTTTAACTGCTGAAAGATTATGATCATACCATCCAATAACATCCTGGAAAAGCGAACGTGGTAGCTAATGCATTGAGTAGAAGATCATATGCAAGTATGAGTGCGATATTGTCAACACAAAGGCCCATTTTGTGTGACTTGCAAAGGTTGGAGATAGAGTTAAAGACTCCAGGGACCTATGTAATGATGTCGAATATACGAGTAGAACCGACTTTAATTGATAAAGTTAAAGCTGCTCAAGCTACAGACCTGGAGCTGATGCGTATGAGGAAGAAAGTGCAAGAAGGTGCTATGCCAGAAGCAAGAATCGATGAAGAAGGAATACTTCAAGTTAACTCCAGACTTTGTGTTCCTAACAACCCTGATTTAAAGTATAAAATCATAATGGAGGCGCACAACACACCGTTTGCAATCCATCCTGGGAGTACCAAAATGTATCATGATATTCGTCATACATTTTGGTGGAGCAATATGAAGAGAGAGATATCGCTGTTTATCTCAAGGTGTCTAACTTGTCAACGAGTTAAAACGGAACATCAAGTACCAAAAGGTCTATTGCAACCACTTGAAATTCCAGAATGGAAGTGGGAGCACATTACCATGGATTTCGTTACCGGTCTTCCTAAGGTTTCTAAAGGTATAGATGCGATTTGGGTCATTGTTGATAGATTGACCAAGTCTGCTCATTTCTTACCGATACGAGAAATTTATACACTTGAACGTCTTGCTCGTATGTACATAAACGAGATTGTAAGACTACATGGTATGCCAGTATCCATAGTTTCTAATCGAAACCCAAGATTCACTTCACGATTTTGGGTTAGTTTGCAGAAAGCTATGGGCACAGATTTACGATTTAGCATGGTATATCATCCTCAGACGGACGGGCAGTAGGAGAGGACTATTCAAACTCTTGAAGATTTATTAAAAATCTATGTCCTTAACTTCAAGGGAAGTTGGGATAAGTTCTTACCATTGGTGGAGTTTTTCTACAACAACAGTTATCAAGCAAGTATTGGCATGGCTCCATTTGAGGCGTTGTATGGAAGAAAGTGTTGTTCTCCAGTATGTTGGGATGAGGTGGTAGAAGCAACGTTGTTGGGACCAGAGTTGGTACGTATGACTACAGAAAAGATTCAAACGATCCGACAACGTATAAAAACCTCACAAAATCGACAAAAGAGTTATGCTGATCTTCATCGAAAGGATGTGGAATTCGATATAGGAGATCATGTGTTGTTACGAGTTGCTCCATGGAAAGGAGTTACGAGATTTGGAAAGAGAGAAAAACTCAATCCTCGATTCATCGGCCCATTTTTAGTCCTCGATCGAGTAGGATCTTTATTATTATTGTGACACCCCCAAAATAGGTATACATAACCCAACCTATTCTGAGTCGCCAAATACATGGTACAGAAAACAACTACAACTTTATTACTACAATTGCCGTGCAAAATACAACAACACATATACTGTGAGTTTTATTACCAATTATGACTCATGTCCCAACTATGGACAACACCTCACATTGATACATTACATAAAGTTACAGTCAATAACTATTTTAAAAATTAAAACCTTTGGAAAGTGCTCAAGGAAACCTTCGTACATGGGAGGCCATGCGTCTAGGTTATGATAGATATCATATGCCCACAGAATTATCCTTGTTTGACCCAATAGACCCCAAAGAAAAACAAGAAGATTAATATCATGTTCTTTTCAGTGGTGAGTCTTCTCTTGACATATAATTATCTCTGTCGTCTCCAAGTGAAAATTATATTTCAAATAAACTCCAAGATCATATAGGTAGTGCTCGTAGATATACTCAGCAAGTGGATGTGCACAACCTTGTCTTATGATAACACGAGTTTGTTTGTCATTATACATCTTCTATGATAGTGGTAAAACACCCTTCCAAAGTTGGGTTCACCTCACCCTATTTGATTCACCAAATATAACTATTAAATGACGTATAAAATATAACACACTTATCTAAAGTCCTCAATAAAAAATTTTCCATACTCTTTAGGGAGAACCTCAACAACTATAGACCACCGTTCTATTTTCCTGTTACCCTCGCTCGACCCAACTACACTCTTGCTACCTGAAAGGAATTGTGAAGCAAAATGGTGAGCACAAATAGCCCAGTAAAGAATATCATGACTAAAGATAATTAAATTATCAATAGCATTCGTCAATAATAAATCAGAGATTTAGAACATATGGTAGATGATAAAATTTTTAAACATAGTTGCAGCGGAACGAGCAATCCATTAGAAGAGTCAAATAGACCATAAAATCTATTATCTTCTCCACATTAAAAGTCCACCAACAATGTTTTATCCCTGTAACATCAATCAACAGTTACTTTCCACAACCATATGAATAACTCATAATCATAATTGTGATTCTAAATTCCTCTTCGCATCCAAGACAAAGATAATTTACATTACATGTCTTTACCTGAAACATCAAAGATCATGGTTATACCAAATCAAAGTTCATGTTCATAATTATACTAATAAATTCATTTTTGTACTACGGGCCAAATATATTCATCAACAAGTCATCTTTGCACTACAGGCCAATGATATTCAACAACAGGTCATCTTTGCACTACGGGCCAAAGATTTTCAACAAAAGATTATCTTTGCACTACGGGACAAAGATATTCATCAACAGTTCATCTTTGCACTACATGCCAAAGATATTTAACAACAAGTCATCTTTGCACTACATGCCAAAGATATTCAACAACGGGTCATCTTTACACTATGGATCAAAGATATTCATCAATAATTGATCTTTGCACTACAGGCCAAAGATATTCATATCTCAAAAAAATACATAATCATTTCAGAATTTATATAAACCATAATTATAACCATATATGTTGATCAATTCATCTTTGCACTTAAGTTAAAGATATTTAATTATAAATTCAATAGTCATGATCATACCAGTGAACAATTCAACTTTGCACTACTGGCCAAAGAGAACCTATAGTCACAATCATACCAATAATCTACTCATCTTTACACTCAAGTCAAAGAAAAATATCATCATTAGGGTTATAAGAATGTTATATATGATAATAAAAACAATATATTCAACATATAGATTTAATCTCAAGAGTAAGATTCATAAATCAATGATTTCATAACACCTTAATCCAAATATTATAAATTACTTAATAATATCAAAATCTTAATATTATTAATATTACAATAATATTTTAATCATTTCTTAAACTTATAAACAATAAATTCCGATTGTTTACACTTTACTTATTAATGCATTTAATCATCTTAAAATGTCAAACTCATAAAATTTTATCACCAATAACCAAAACCCTTATAAAAAATCTGCATATACCTCATATATGATTTCAAGCCATAAAATCATATTTTCAAATTTTTTTACTTCACATAATATATTTAATTTATTTACTCATAAATAGAATATTTTCATAAAAAATACCAAATCAGTTCCAAAAATATTTTTTTTTCTGGGATTTAGCATAATGTAGTCCCATATTGAACATATATTTTTCTCGGAATTTTTAAAATTCATTTACTATTTTTCACATGGCCAAAACCACTGAATATTCAGACATTTATCATAAATTGTAATTTTATCTAAAAATTTCGAAATTTATAGAGTATACTGATATTATATAGATGTACTCCCAATAAAAATTTTACCAATTTTAGAGTTAACCACAAGGAGTTATAAGGATTTACTTTTAAAATAGTCTTTTCTCATAAAATCCATAACTCTTAATCTGTACATCCAAAAATCGCCATTTTTGGACACAATCTACAAAACTCATCAAATTATCATTTCAAATATTTCCAGAATTTTTGAAGATTTAGAAAAATTTTGAAATTTAAAAACATAACAACGACAATATCCCTTACCTCAAAAGAGCAGTACTTCTGTCTGGAATAACGTTGAATAAACTTGCACCGTATAGCAACACTCAAGATATCAAAATACTCACAAGAATACACTCGATAATATAGAGAGAGAAATAGAGAGAAAACTTCAGTTTCTGGTGTGATTTTCAATTCTAACCTAAGCACCTATTTATAGGAAATTGCTTAGAACACCAAATCAATAAATTTAATATAATATATATATATATATATATATATATATATATATAATTTTCCTTAGCCCACCTTGACCATCTGAATTCAGCATCTAACATGTGCAAGTGGGTCCCACAACAATGATAAAAACGTTTTTCTTTAAAAAAGATTTAAAACTTCAAAAATCAATTATTCTGAAACTTCAATAATTCATAATAAATAGCCCTTTTATCAGAAAATTCGAATCTCATGACTTGTTATAGGAAATTCAATTCTCTACAACTTTGCAGAAGAAAGTTTTTCCAAATTCCAAATAAAAATTTACCGAAATTCACAAACGGGCGATTTTACAGGCTATAATCAGATTTCAGTCAAAATTTGTGTGCACCATCATGTTTATCATGTGTTAAACATTTTTTGTAACACACAAAACATGTGTTAATCATTTAATGCCATAAAAATACTCTTTCTCCTCATATACTCATATATCCCACATTCATTGTAAAAATATCACCATTAATATATTATTAAAGTAATATATTTAAATAAATTATTTTATCAGAAAAAGATAAAATATTAATTTTCAACAATTGTCACATTAAAAAATTTCTCCATCTATATCCACATAAAATCAATATTTTCCTTATCATATAAATCAATAATTAATTATTCACAAATAATATTACAGAATCACAATACTGACAACCAGGTAGTTCCCAGGAAAGAGGGGGCTTTCCAATAAGGATTTCTCCTTACTGGCGCGAAATTAGATGACCAAACCTCTCCTTGACAAAACTTTCTAGACATTGCCAACAATGCTATCTAATAATATTATCCAAATAATATGAATTATTGATCCGATAATGGGAAATAATTTACCGTGATAATTATTGAAACAACAATAATATAAAATATCAACGTAGCAATTATTGAATCAATAAAATAAAATATTGAACAGTAATTACTGTAACAAAAATCATCATTCTTTATGAATAGTATTTATGAATAGTAACTCGTGAATAGTAATTCATGAATAGTAACTCGTGAATAGTAACTCATGAATAGTAACTCGTGAATAGTAACTCATGAATAGTAATTATAAGAAAAATTGAATACTTTTATTTCATAAAATTTGGGGTCTTACAATTATTCTGTTGGAATATCCTGTCTGTGCGTTTACGCCGGACCTGGTTCCGTTTTTATTATTATTTTGTTAGAACATCCTATCGGTGCGAATTTCGCCTGACCTGGTTCCGTTACTTATTAATCTGTTGGAATAACCTGTCTATGCGAAGTACCGCATGCATGGTGATTTCTTTTGTTATTCCATTCGTTATTATACTCATTTGGTTAAAGTTTTGACTTCTATACTCCATGAAATTAGTGGAATATCCTTGATATTTGCGCTTCATCCAGTATCTTTTCATGAAAATATTATTCTGAGCATTCTTGAATTTTACTCTACAAAGCAGTATCATGTTGACAATTTGGACGTTATCAGTTCCTGAATAAATTAATTCTTGAACTTGTTTTATTGAATTCTTATATCATTGTCATCATCCTCATGTTTATATTATATTGAAAGTCATCTGTGGCCTGTAGTGCATAGATGGACTTGGTATGATTATGACCAGGGATTATTCGATGTAATCATGACCGTAATGTTACAAATGATGTAGTAAAAGTCCTCATTGGCCCGTAGTGCATTGATGGACAGTTGTTGGCATGATCATGACCATTAATGAATACACGAATGTCCTTGGCTGTAGTGCATGTATAATTTGTGGTGCATTAATAATTCTAATTGATTTATTCATAACCGGTTTAATATGGAGAACCTAAAGGGTCACACCATAAAAGGAAGAATAATTATTTAAGAAGTTAACAACTACAACTTTTTTACTACAATTGTCGTGCAAAATACAACAACACATATACTGTGAGTTTTATTACCAATTATGGCTCATGTCCCAACTATGGACAATAACTCACATTGATACATTACATAAAGTTACAGTCAATAACTGTTTTAGAAATTAAAACCTTTAGAAAGTGCTCAAGGAAACCTTCGTACATGGGAGGCCATGCGTCTAGGTTATGATAGATATCATATGCCCACAGAATTATCCTTGGTTGACCCAATAGACCCCAAAGAAAAACAAGAAGATTAATATCATGTTTTTTCCAGTGGTGAGTCTTCTCTTGACATATAATTATCTCTGTCGTCTCCAAGTGAAAATTATATTTCAAATAAACTCCAAGATCATATAGGTAGTGCTCGTAGATATACTCAGCAAGTGGATGTGCACAACCTTGTCTTATGATAACACGAGTTTGTATGTCATTAGACATCTTCTATGATAGTGGTAAAACACCCTTCCAAAGTTGGGTTCACCTCACCCTATTTGATTCACCAAATATAACTATTAAATGACGTATAAAATATAACACACTTATCAAAAGTCCTCAATAAAATTTTTTCCATACTCTTTAGGGAGAACCTCAACAACTATAGACCACCGTTCTATTTTCCTGTTACCCTCGCTCGACCCAACTACACTCTTGCTACCTGAAAGGAATTGTGAAGCAAAATGGTGAGCACAAATAGCCCAATAAAGAATATCATGACTAAAGATAATTAAATTATCAATAGCATTCGTCAATAATAAATCAGAGATTTAGAACATATGGTAGATGATAAAATTTTTAAACATAGTTGCATCGGAACGAGCAATCCATTAGAAGAGTCAAATAGACCATAAAGTCTATTATCTTTTCCACATTAAAAGTCCACCAACAATGTTTTATCCCTGTAACATCAATCAACAGTTCCTTTCCACAACCATATGAATAACTCATAATCATAATTGTGATTCTAAATTCCTCTTCGCATCCAAGACAAAGATAATTTACATTACATGTCTTTACCTGAAATATCAAAGATCATGGTTATACCAAATCAAAGTTCATGTTCATAATTATACTAATAAATTCATTTTTGTACTACGGGCCAAATATATTCATCAACAAGTCATCTTTGCACTACAGGCCAACGATATTCAACAACAGGTCATCTTTGCACTACGGGCCAAAGATTTTCAACAAAAGATTATCTTTGCACTACGGGACAAAGATATTCATCAACAGTTCATCTTTGCACTACATGCCAAAGATATTTAACAACAAGTCATCTTTGCACTACATGCCAAAGATATTCAACAACGGGTCATCTTTACACTATGGATCAAAGATATTCATCAATAATTGATCTTTGCACTACAGGCCAAAGATATTCATATCTCAAAAAAATACATAATCATTTCAGAATTTATATAAACCATAATTATAACCATATATGTTGATCAATTCATCTTTGCACTTAAGTTAAAGATATTTAATTATAAATTCAATAGTCATGATCATACCAGTGAACAATTCAACTTTGCACTACTGGCCAAAGAGAACCTATAGTCACAATCATACCAATAATCTACTCATCTTTACACTCAAGTCAAAGAAAAATATCATCATTAGGGTTATAAGAATGTTATATATGATAATAAAAACAATATATTCAACATATAGATTTAATCTCAAGAGTAAGATTCATAAATCAATGATTTCATAACACCTTAATCCAAATATTATAAATTACTTAATAATATCAAAATCTTAATATTATTAATATTACAATAATATTTTAATCATTTCTTAAACTTATAAACAATAAATTCCGATTGTTTACACTTTACTTATTAATGCATTTAATCATCTTAAAATGTCAAACTCATAAAATTTTATCACCAATAACCAAAACCCTTATAAAAAATCTGCATATACCTCATATATGATTTCAAGCCATAAAATCATATTTTCAAATTTTTTTACTTCACATAATATATTTAATTTATTTACTCATAAATAGAATATTTTCATAAAAAATACCAAATCAGTTCCAAAAATATTTTTTTTTCTGGGATTTAGCATAATGTAGTCCCATATTGAACATATATTTTTCTCGGAATTTTTAAAATTCATTTACTATTTTTCACATGGCCAAAACCACTGAATATTCAGACATTTATCATAAATTGTAATTTTATCTAAAAATTTCGAAATTTATAGAGTATACTGATATTATATAGATGTACTCCCAATAAAAATTTTACCAATTTTAGAGTTAACCACAAGGAGTTATAAGGATTTACTTTTAAAATAGTCTTTTCTCATAAAATCCATAACTCTTAATCTGTACATCCAAAAATCGCCATTTTTGGACACAATCTACAAAACTCATCAAATTATCATTTCAAATTTTTCCAGAATTTTTGAAGATTTAGAAAAATTTTGAAATTTAAAAACATAACAACGACAATATCCCTTACCTCAAAAGAGCAGTACTTCTGTCTGGAATAACGTTGAATAAACTTGCACCGTATAGCAACACTCAAGATATCAAAATACTCACAAGAATACACTCGATAATATAGAGAGAGAAATAGAGAGAAAACTTCAGTTTCTGGTGTGATTTTCAATTCTAACCTAAGCACCTATTTATAGGAAATTGCTTAGAACACCAAATCAATAAATTTAATATAATATATATATATATATATATATATATATATATATATATATATATATATATATATATATATATATAATTTTCCTTAGCCCACCTTGACCATCTGAATTCAGCATCTAACATGTGCAAGTGGGTCCCACAACAATGATAAAAACGTTTTTCTTTAAAAAAGATTTAAAACTTCAAAAATCAATTATTCTGAAACTTCAATAATTCATAATAAATAGCCCTTTTATCAGAAAATTCGAATCTCATGACTTGTTATAGGAAATTCAATTCTCTACAACTTTGCAGAAGAAAGTTTTTCCAAATTCCAAACAAAAATTGACCGAAATCCACAAACGGACGATTTTACAGGCTATAATCAGATTTCGGTCAAAATTTGTGTACACCATCATGTTTATCATGTGTTAAACATTTTTTGTAACACACAAAACATGTGTTAATCATTTAATGCCACAAAAATACTCTTTCTCCTCATATACTCATATATCCCACATTCATTGTAAAAATATCACCATTAATATATTATTAAAATAATATATTTAAATGAATTATTTTATCAGAAAAAGATAAAATATTAATTTTCAACAATTGTCACATTAAAAAATTTCTCCATCTATATCCACATAAAATCAATATTTTCCTTATCATATAAATCAATAATTAATTATTCACAAATAATATTACAGAATCACAATACTGACAACCAGGCAGTTCCCAGGAAAGAGGGGGCTTTCCAATAAGGATTTCTCCTTACTGGCGCGAAATTAGATGACCAAATCTCTCCTTGACAAAACTTTCTAGACATTGCCAACAATGCTATCTAATAATATTATCCAAATAATATGAATTATTGATCCGATAATGGGAAATAATTTGCCGTGACAATTATTGAAACAACAATAATATAAAATATCAACGTAGCAATTATTGAATCAATAAAATAAAATATTTAACAGTAATTACTGTAATAATTATTGAGTAGTGCATTATTTTTGTCGTTTTCTTCATCTAATCGATTTTCGTTATGGGGCCCAGACAAGGCTGCGCCGTCGTACGAATATTCCCCGACAGTAAGAATATTCCACGACCAAACGAATATTCTTTAGTATCACGACCACAAATTATTGATTCTTACGAAAGAATGCACTACTCAATAATTATTACAGTAATTACTGTTTAATATTTTATTTTATTGATTCAATAATTGCTACGTTTATATTTTATGTTACTGTTGTTTCAATAATTGTCACTACACGGTATTTTTCATTATCGGAGCAATAATTCATAGTATCTGAATAATATTATTAGATAACATTATTGACAATGTCTAGAAAGTTCTGTCTAAGAAGAGGTTTGATCACCTAATTGCGGGCCAGTAAGGAGAAATCCTTATTGGAAAGCCCCCTCTTTCCTGGGAACGGCCTGGTTGCCAGTATTGTGATTCTGTAATATTATTTGTGAATAATTAATTATTGATTTATATGATAAGGAAAATATTCATTTTATGTGGATATAGATGGAGAAAATTTTTAATGTGACAATTGTTGAAAATTAATATTTTATCTTTTTCTGATAAAATAATTTATTTAAATATAATATTATATTTTAATAATATAATAATAGGGATATTTTTACAATGAATGTGGGATATATGAGTATATGAGGAGGAAGAGTATTTTTGTTACAAAAGTTATTTAAAACATGTTAAACATGTCTGTGGGCCCATTTCTTGACTGAAATTTGATTATAGCCTGTAGAATCACCCTGTTTGTGGATTTCGATCAATTTCTGTTTGAAATTTGGAAAAACTTTCTTCTACAAAGTTGTAGATAATGAAATTTCCTATGAACAGGACATGAGGTTCGAATTTTTCTGATAAAGGGCTATTTATTATGAATTATTGAAGTTCCGAAGTTTCGAAATAATTGATTTTTAGAAGTTTTAATTATTTTTTTAAGAAAAAAGTTTTTTACATTTTTGTGCCTCATTAATCATGTGTTAAGTTGCTGAATTCATATTCTTGGTGTACGTAGGAATTTATATATAATATATTAATATTATATTAAATTTTTTGCTTTGGTGTTCTAAGCAATTTCCTATAAATAGGATGCTTAGGTTAAAATTAAAAATCATACCAGAAACTAAAATTTTCTCTCTTTCTCTCTTGATATATTGAGCGTATTCTTGTGAGTATTTTTGCTACTTTAAGTGTTGTTATACGGTGCAAGTTCCATTCACCACTATATTCAGTATTCCAGCTAGAAGTACTATTCTTTCGAGGTAAGGGATGTTGTTTTCTTCTTAAATGATATTATTTTTTTAATATCATTATGCCGAAATATTGGTTTGAACTTTTTATCAAATTTGGAACTTTTTGTGTCGGGGTTACTATTCACGTATACGGCATTATTCATGTATACGGCACTATTCACGAATACGACACTATTCACAGAAAAATTAAATTTTCGTTTTTCGTCCAAAATATCTATTATGGATACTATCTTTGATTGTATCCATGTTTTGATCATTCTTGAATTTTACTCCACTATGATTACTTATGAGGTATTTTTGGACATGGATAAACCGAAATATGAATCATTAATATTTGTTATTTTGTTTCACTGGATTCATTTCCTTTAAAATATTTTTCATCATCCTCAGTCCTAAATGATGATATTACTGAATATATTTGGCTTGTAGTGTAAAGATGAATAATTTCTGATGAATATCTTTGGCCCGTAGTGCAAAGATGAACAGGTGTTTAGATGAACATGACCAACTGATGAATATCTTTGGCCTGTAGTGCAAAGATGAATATTTGATTTATGATGTATATTGATTGATGTTGAAGGGATAAAATATTGATGATGAACTTTTAAATTCATAGATAATAATAGATTTTATTCTCTACGTAATTCTTCTATGAATTATTATTTCCGCTGCGAATATTAATCTGAAACTTGTCGTCTATTGTATTTTGTCAGATTTTTCCCTGTTGAAGACTAACGATAATTTGTTCTATGTTATCTTAGTCATAATATTCTTTACTGGGCTAGTTGAGCTCACCCTTTTCCTTTTTGTTCCATTTTTCTTCTCAGGAGGCGAGAATGTAGCGAGTACTAGTCGGGGTATGGAATGAAGGTTCAAGAAAGTCGTTTTAGTAGTCCTCACTATTTTTGTAAAATAATGTATCAATAATTGTAATGAGGACTTATTTGGGTATGAATATTGTCTAGATGGCAATATTTGTATTTAAACTCACAGTTTTTATGTTGTATTAATAAAGTTGTAGTTATTTTTGTACCATGTATTTTGACGACTCAGAATGGGTGTTGTATACCTATTTTGGGGGAGTCACAGTATCACAGACTAGGAATCCAGACGAAGGAAAACTAGAATTAAAGCAGAAATATGTAGCACATTTTTTTGCAATAGCTTCTTAATGAGCATACTTGTTTCAACACAACACACTGCGAAGAGCAGTACGTTGGCCTTAGATGTGTGCAGCCTGCACTCTATCAACTCATAGAAATTTTAGCAACATTACATGCAAAAGTTTCATATAATACAGATTTAGAACATAATAATTTTCATACCATAGATCCACCAATCTCATACATAACGTGTTGGTTAAATAATGAACATTATCAAAATTGCAACTGATTTAATAAAATTAACAACAACCCCGCATACATAACATTAACAATTATGACAAATCATTGAGTTAGTTGCAATTGACGCATTTTAATCTTCATCATCGCTAATTCGTTGGAGTTGTTAGAATTCGTTGGATGAGTTTTTACATTTAAACGCTCGGATGTGTCCATCTGCAACCTCCATTGATTATGCAACACTCGAACATATTCGTCACACCAGCTGATGAAGTTACCACATTGTTGCATGTTTTGGGACACAATAAATTTATTCACTTATGTAAAAGGAGCAAGTATACAAAAATTGCAATACATAAATACATACCATTCTTGGGCAAGAATAATAGTGTCTACCCTAATTATTTTCCGACATGAAAAGTTTTACTATACAAGGATCCGTACCACAACGACATATGAACGGAGGTCATACGGATGTAGCAGTAGACGAATTTGATGACATATTTTCTATCAGCAGACAGTCATAAAAAAGATAAACAATAATTCCAAATTATATATTTGAATGAATAAAATACTTTATTCAAAAGTAAAATCACAATTAAATTATAGTAGTAGTAGAATAGATTTACAATTCACAGGTTCACTCTAATTGCACATGAACAAAAAGCTTTCTAGCCAGCTAATAATCCCACAACAAATGCAACTTCTTCCTCACTTTGGCTTCTCATTCCATTACTATCCAAACACAGAAAGAGAGGCATAATACATTTGAATTTCCAATAAAAAAAATGGCTACTGCAAATGACTTACTCCAGAGTACAAGCATAAATGAAAACATCATCAAAACATCACCAATTAAGCAAAGGATACCTTTTTGATCGAGAGGAAAAAAAAAACCTAGACTTCAAGATCTGTGTTATTCGCGATACCTGTTCGTGAATTCGTGATAGTTTTCGACGGTTTCATATGGATGTAATTGAGAGAATCGCCCCTTTGCTTCAGCTCTGAGAAATTCATTTGCTTCAGATCTGTGTAATTAAGAGAATCGCCCCTTTACTTCAGCTCTGAGAGAATCGCCCCTTCGCGAGAGTTTTCGAGGATTTCATTTGGATACGGTTTATTTTTTAAGACCCGGATATCAATGATTGACCCGCGTGTTTCTTAAGTCCGTCTGTTGGTCCGTCCAAATGGTCCGCCTCAGATACTTTCTGTATATATATATATATATAACACTCCAAATCAACCCTAAATTGAACACTGTATATAGATGAAAGAGATCATATATTGAATACCTGCGTGGGGCAGCAGGCGACGACGGTGACGGCTTACGGTAGGCTACGAGCGGTGAGCGGCGGGCCGGGTGACTTCTCCTTAATTCTTCTCTCTTTCTCTCTTCTTCGTTTTCTTTCTTTCTCTTTCTGGCAGACGATCCAAGAGCTGGTCTATTTTAAAACGATCAGCGACTGTGTTGTGTGACCGCTTGCGGTCGCTGATTTTAATTGACTTGGCGGTCAAAGTGCTAAGAAATTTAAACGATATACAACCGCAATACGCGATCACAGGCGGTCGTAGATGTTTGTTAATTTTACCCGCCAACACTTGCACCAAAATTAAAGGTGACAAATTCAAATTAGCACCATGTAGCGACTGCATTGTGATCGCTAATATCAAATAGTGACTAGTTTGGATACCCGTCGCTAATAGCGATCGCTAATACTATCATTAGCGACCGAATATGGAGGTCGCAAAATTTTTTTGTCGCTGATAGACTATTTTCTTGTAGTGTATAAATTGTATCAAATTAGACACTTGATGTAGGGCTAAATCATTAATATGGTAGTACTTGACGCAGTAAATTGTATTTAGCCCTATATTTAATGTAAATGACAGTGAAAAAGTAATAAATTGCCTAGTTTTGGAATTGAACTAAGGGTGTAAAATGAGCAAATAATTCGGTGTCGATTTATACTTGCTCGACTAAAAGATCGATTCGAACTCGACTCGAAATATAAAATATTCAAATACTGAACAAATTTTAAAGTTTAATAAATTACTCAAACTTTCTCAAATTATAATTAATTTTCTATCGATATTAGGATCATATTCGTTTAAAAAATTCAAACTACTCGGGCTCAATTTGAGATCGTGTTCAACTCGGTAATTAAATGAGCTTCAATCAAATTCTATTTTATAGTCAATAAATTTTGTGAACCAAATTTGAATAACTCAATGCTCGATTCGACTCTCGATTAATTTACACACTTAGTTGACATATAAGTCACTCTCATGAATCTGAAAATGGAAATTAAAAATGATAACACATGCATGTTTAAAATGTGAATAATAAATGTTATTAACTGTGAAAGAGATGTTGCAATGAACTCCACAATAAAACTTTTCATAAACAGGAGAAGAGAGTATAACATATATATATATATATATATATATATATATATATATATATCACAGCGGATCCTGTCCGGGAGTCCGGGCAGGACCTAAAATCCGGACCATTTTTTTTTTTTGCTTTAATTTTTTGAAACTAAAAAATAAAATAAAAATTTATGGAACTGAAATTTTTCCATAATACACTGTTTTGGGTGTGTTTTTAACACCCACACCAACCAATGTATGTACAGTCTGCCCAGACTGTACAGAAATATTTTGGTATAAGCATCCAAATCACGCCCAAAACACTGTATTATGGAAAAATTTCAGTTCCATAAATATTTTTTTTTTAGTTGTTTCAAAAAAAAAAGCAAAAAAGAAAAAAGGTCCGAATTTTGTTAAAATTCGGGAGTCCGGACCTGATCCGGACTCATATATATATATATATATATATATATATATATATATATATATATATATATATATATATTATAAGGTACTAATATATATGTAGCAACAAAGCTTTGATCAATAGAATTTCTTATGAGCCGAGCAATGAGCTTTGGCTAACATAAATAAAATTGACAAATTAAAGGAAAATAGGAAAAAAGTACTAGTAAATAATTAACAACTAGAGCAACACATGATTCTCAAGCTCAATCCATGCATGGCATGGAATATATTATAGAATATTGTAGTTTAACTAATGTCCACCACCTGCTCCAAATCCAGCACCACCACCCGCACCGAATCCACCTCCTCCTCCTCCAAAACCACCTCCACCACCAGCACCGCCTCCAACACCACCACCAGCTCCAAAACCTCCTCCCGCTCCAAACCCTCCTCCTACACCTCCACCCCCACCAACACCACCACCGCCACCTAAACCGCCACCACCACCTAGTCCTCCACCGGCACCAGCTCCACCTCCAAACCCACCTCCAGCGCCTCCACCTACTCCTCCACCACCGCCAGCACCTCCACCTCCTCCGGCTCCACCTCCAAGCCCTCCACCTGCCCCTCCTCCTGCTCCACCCCCAAAACCACCACCTGCTCCAGCACCACCACCTAAGCCTCCACCTCCACCTGCTCCACCGCCAAGTCCACCACCACCACCCGCTCCTCCACCTAGGCCACCACCAGCTCCTCCTCCTAGACCACCACCTGCACCTCCACCAAGACCACCGCCACCTCCAGCACCTCCACCAAGTCCACCGCCACCTCCAGCACCTCCACCAAGTCCACCGCCACCGCTAGCACCCCCACCAAGTCCACCGCCACCTCCAACACCCCCACCAAGTCCACCGCCACCTCCAGCACCTCCACCAAGTCCACCGCCACCACCAGCACCCCCACCAAGTCCACCACCAGCACCCCCACCAAGTCCACCACCCGCACCCCCACCAAGTCCACCACCCGCACCACCTCCAAGGCCACCACCTCCACCTAGTCCACCTCCACCTCCAAGACCACCCCCACCACCAACACCACCTCCTAAACCACCACCGTGCCTAAACCCTTTCTTATAAATCCCATGCCCTAAACCACCACCAATACCTCCTCCAAAGCCATGCCGACGTCCCTAAAAGGTTTTTCCCGTCATCAAAAGATCCCTTAACATGATGACCTCCTAAAACTAACCCATCAACAACAAGAAAAACCACCAAAACAATGAAAAACCTAGTACCCATTAATTATAATATTATACCAAAAAGCTTGAACAAGAAGAAGATGAATAAGCACAAGTACTCGTCACTGAACAAATGCAACTCACTTATGCACCATATATATAGTAGAGCTAGGGGATATAATTATGACTGTTAATTAATAGTATAATAATAATACATATAGTGAATAGTGAATGGTGAAGCGAAGGCAACTAAGAGATCGAGTCTTCTGATCATATATAGCAATGAATGCAAATAAAGCACATGGTAGGTCCTGTAAATGCTACTCAACTACAATCTACTCAGGAATAAATGAATGTTGATCTCTTATTGGACATCTCATTTATATTTTCAACTGCTTCTTCCAAATCACACTCACATTTTCAAAAGAGTGATGATACAGACACAAATTATTTTATAAATATTTTACAAACTACTGATGTGACATATTCCACCACAGTATATTGATCAACAAATTGTTTCAATGTAGTCTTTGGCCCCGCACAATATGCTGAGGTAGAGTATACCACATCAATAATTTGTAAAATATTTATAAAATAATTTATGCATCTAGTATTATTCTTTTCAAAATCATACTGCCAACCAGTAGTAGTACTTAATACTACTACAGTGCTACTACTTCAACTTTTCTGCATTGCATGCATTATAATTATTTGAGACGAATTGACTTAACGTTATGTTTGTGAATTTTATGGTCAACGGAAAGGAAAAGAAAAGAAATAAACGAAAATATTGACAATATTGCAAGCTCATACTCCTATATGCTTATTTAAAATTATATTTTGATTCAAAATGTTAATTAATTCATTAAAGGGCAATTTGGTTGGACGGAATCGTCAGAATGAAATAATTGATACATGGAATTGGTAAGGCTGAAAATGGACATATTTGAATCCAAATACATTGATATTCGTACCGGTATCCAAAAAAATATATTTTATATGTATTTCTTCGATATTTGACGAATTTTTTAAGATATCATTTCGAATGTTTCCGAATAACTATCTGAATTTATTAGTATAATTAATTAAAATTATTAAATAATTAATTTAAAAAATAAAAAAATTACTATTATAATATTAATATAACATAACAGCAATCATTAACCATATGATTAAATTATAAAATTCAACAGAAAAAAAATTAATCACTCTATTTATAAAATATCTTTACGGAAGATATTAAAAAATATTATAATTTTATAATAAGACTCGTTCTTTGCTTGGGATTATGATTCCGCATATCTGATTCGATAAATATGTTGGCGGACGGATGTTAAACAGATACGAATAGACATGTATTTGTATTCGTATTAGTTTATTTGCAAATATTTCTAATCGAATACGAATAATATCTATTTAATTTAAGTCAAATACAAATAATATCCGCTTTAAATTAAACGAATACAAATACAAACTAATATCCTATTTTTCGGTTACGGCCAGTTCTAATTAGGAATTAGAATCTGAACATATTGGAATCGGAATCGAACTTTTGATTCATGCATTTGGTACATTACTTAAAATTAAAATTATATCGGAATAGAATGAAATAGAATATAATAACCAAAATATCCCTAACAAACTAAGTAATATATATATTAATTCAAAATAAGTATAATATATATTAATATTATAAACTATACTAATATATAATATAATAATATTATATATATACATATATAATAATAATTCAAGGTTTACTCTATTTTTTTAATAAACTCGCAAACAACACAAACCAAATCTCCAAAACTTGTAATCTTAGGTTGTGTTTGATAAATTTGGGAATTAAGATCTGAATGATTATAATGTCTTAATAAATTAGATCATCTGAATGGTTATGAGGTCTGAATCTAAAAAATTATTTGATAACTAAAAAGTAAGTTGTCTCTTAATGACACTATTTTACCATTTTAAAGGATAAAATTTTATTTAATAATTTTAAATATTCAATTTAATAAAAATGAGTGCATAATATTGTTTAATATATTTATATAAAAAAAAATTAACAAAAAAAATTCATTAAGAGGTACCTCTTAATTATTAAGATTTCATTTTCTGTCTTACCGATTAAGAGGCATTCAGAGGTAACAAAAAACAAAACAAACAGCATCATACCTCTTAACGAATAAGAGACAGTCCATTAAAAGACAATCAGATGTAAACAAACAGCACCTTAATATCTTATACTCTTCTGTTAGTTTCATTTATTTTTGTCCCAGTTTAAGTTTCAATATTTTTATTAATTTTATATTCCATCAAAACCAAACAAACCCATTCCAAGGAAATAAGTATTAAACTAAGCCCTATCGCCTATCCCTATCCCTATCCCTATCCCTATCCCTCCATTGTTCAACCCGGTGTTCAACTTTATAATCCGCGTGAGCCTGTTGCTTACTCTATCTCCTTAAATGTGCCTTTCTGTACTCATCAATGCTGCGACTAAAAAAATGCCCGCCAACTGACACCTTACTGTTATACGTAGGTGCTGATTGTTTATCTCTTATTCACTCCGTTATTTAATATTCCCTCCGTCCCATAGTTATTGACTGATTTTCTATTTTAAAATGTCCCAATATATAGGCTACTTATTATTTATAAAATTTAGTTTGTTCATTGTTTTATTTTTATGTCCTTATAATAAATATTCAACCATTACTCTTTTTTTGAAGAAACAACGTGTTATGGACTTTAACACGTCAATCAATGAAGTTGAGAGTTCCAATATGATAAGTAAGGAATAATTAATTTATTCATTAATTCCATATTAAGGGGTATATGTAAAAAATTTATGTTAAAAATTGCCACTAAATTGATTTTCTTAAATTATGTGTCAAAAGTAATCAGCCTATAACTATGGGACGGAGGGAGTACAATAAGTCTTGCCGGACAATTTTATTAGACCGAAAAAATGGACAGGTGGTTTTTTTTTTTGCTTGTGACTCCAAAAAATGTATAGTATTTATTTCAACAGGAATTTTTATAAAATAAAGTATTTTAAGTGTAATTTGGATACACGTACAAAAACAGGGTTATACAGTCTCTATAACCCTCTTTTTGTATGTGTATCCAAATTACACCTAAAACATTATATTTTATAAAAATTACTGTTGAAATAAATAATATATATTTTTTGGGAGTCACAAGAAGAAAAAAATACTGAACCTGTCCAGTTTTCCGGTCCAGTATTCCTGTCCGTGTAGCATTACTCTACTTAATATAGATCATTTTAAAGTTTTAAAACATTAAATATACTATTAATTGTCTATATTACCCTTATATTAAAAAAAAGATAATGTAATTTATTGGACAAAAAATATTGAGAAAACCAAAGTTATATTTATTACTTACACTCTGTTTCTGAGTTTTAAACAAAAAAGAAAAGAATAGAAAACTTAAATTAGAACAGAAAAGAAAAGAATAGAAAATTTGAAATTTTTCTTTGTGTTGTTTCTGAGTTTTTAATGGAAAAGGATAGAAACTTTAAAATTGAGGACATGAGTTGTAATTTAAAATTTATTATATTAAAAGTTGAGGATAATATGGGAATTATAAAATATTACTTATTCTAATTTCTTTTCTGTCCAAATCATGCCAATTTTGAACGAAAAACTTTGGCAGAAAAAGTGGCCAAGTTTTCTATCCATTTCTTTTCTTTTCGGTTTATTAAAAAACTTAGAAACATAACAATTGAAAAGAAGACTTAAATTTTTCGTCCATTTCTTTTTTTTTCTGTCCATTTTAAAACTCAGAAACAGAGCGTTAGGGTAATATTGAAAACTAGATAATTAATTCTTACTTGAAATTTTCAAACGACTTATATTTAGGAACAAAAATATTTCTCTAACACGACTTATATTAACAAACGGATGGAATACTATATTTTAATAGTTTTAAGTTTAATTCCGTAAGAAGATAAAGTTATTTGGTAAAATTTTATTTGTATTTTATGATCGTAAAAAGAAGATATAAATTCAAATCATTAAAAATTGTCTCTTAATAAAAAAAATTAAATCTATGGAGTCTTTATAAATATTGTACTCCCTCTATTCCAAATTTTAATATCATTATTAATTTTTGAAAAGTCAATTTGAAATATTTTTAAATTTGATTGTGACGCCCCCAAAATAGGTATACAACACCCATTCTGAGTCGCCAAATACATGGTACAGAAAGCAAACTACAACTTCAATAATACAATTATCGTGCAAAATACGACAACACATACTGTGAGTTTAAATACAAATATTATCTTCAAGACAATATCCACACTCAAATAAGACCTCATTATAATTATTCAAACACTATTTTACAGAAATAGTGAGGACTGCTAAAACATCTTTCTAATACCATCACTCCATACCCCGACTAGATCCTGCTATGTTCTCACCTCCTGAGAAAAAAAATAGAACAAAAAAGAAAATGGTGAAATCAATGATAAGTGCATATTATTCATTTATTTTGATTCCATTATATTTAGTTTTATTACATGTTTCATGTGTATATGAGCTTATTAATGTGTTTAATGATTTCAGGAAGATTTGGAGCTGAAATGAGGAAAAGAGAAAATTGCAGGATTTTTAGCATTAAGTTGGATGCATGTTCTTGGCTTGGGACTTGGATTTTATTGTAAAGCTCTTCCTTAGCTTTCCGGAACATATTGAATCGTCCCAATCGGAGTTCATATGAAAAAGTTATGATATTTTTACTAAACGGACGTTGAACCTCAAAGTTTGGAAATTACAATTTACACAGCAGTCACTTGGAGACAGATTTCGACCTTGATGCAGAGCGATTCTGTCGATTCACAAAGAATGAAAGTTGTAGATCTCGTCGACATCTTCGTTTTGATAGGTAGTAGGCCCCGTAATTCCTCCTGGATCAAAAGTTATGCTCGTTTTACCAAAGGACGTCGCAACAGAAAATGGAAATTCGCTCCAGCGAATTTGAGCACGAAAATTAGAAAATCTTGGATTTTTGGAAAGTTTCTAAATGCAGATTTTGGCAGATTTCAACATGGAATGGGATTATTATTTCTATTAGCTTTAGGATTTACTTTATACTAAGATTTATTTCCAAATTAGATTCTATTTCTTTATGGAAACTAATTATGATTTATAATTCCTTTTAGGATTTGGATTTCTATTTCCTATAGGATTTAGGACTTTGTCTAGCACTATAAATAGAGGATGCTAGTCAGAGTTTTATACATTCAATTATCTACTACATTCTCTCATCTACAACATTGGAGGATTGAAGATATGAGCTAATTTATTTTTATTCAGTTCTAAGGGATGTTGAACCTTATTTATAATTAATGGTTAATTGAGTATTCATTATTTATTCCTTCTCACATGAAATTCATTCTTGCTAATCTGATTTAATTTCTAAATGTTATTTGGCTTAACTAATTTAATTTCTGCAGGATTGAGTTGGTTAACGAATATCATATGCTAGATCAAGGAATAATATTACGTGTAATTGATATTGTTTCTAATCACAAGTAGTAATTAGTAATACTTGATTGTGGACAAGCTTTTGAGTATTGCTATGATTATCAGAAGACAAGTTAAACAATCCGAGCTTATGCGTTTGTTGCTTGGAATAGTCTAATTCCATAGTTCTTAATGCTGCTATTATATTAAATCTAGAGAGCTTGTTCTAGGTTATATAATTGTTAGAATCTTGTGAAGAGCTTGTTTCATTGAGTGACAATCTAAGGGGAGTTTCGGGTAGCAGAGCTTGTTGTTACCTAGGGCTATTAGTTTCATTGAAGGGTAAATAATGTTACACTTGATTAATCTATTATTATAAAAAGGTGATACTGAACTGAAGAACTGAAGCTTTTTATTCATTGTTTATTCTTATTAGTTTATTCTTGTTAATTTAATTAATTAATTCAAAATCCCCTTTTCATTAGAAATCATAGGATAAATATAAAACAAATCACTCTCTGTGGGATCGATCCTTGCTTACTACTGTGCTAATTGTTTAAATTTATAAAGTGAAAGTGAGGTTAATTTAGGAATGTAAACGACAGCTCCCAAATTTTGGCGCCGTTGCCGGGGAGTGTTATTTGTTTTGTTTATTCTTTGTTTTCATTTATTTTTATTATTTATTATTTTGTTTTTGTTTTTATTTTATAACTTAATCCTCTCACTCTATTAACTTAAATTTTGTTCAAGAGATAGAGAAAACTGCAAATATAAAAGAAACTCTTGTTCCATCATTTGAAGTGGAAGAGATGGCAGTGCCACAAAATAACAGAACTTTAAAAGAATTGGCTACTCTTGATCTGACTCAACCATATTTTTGTATTGAGTATCCTACTTTAGATGTTACTTTTGAACTTAACTCTAGACTAATTCATCTTTTGCCTACTTTTCGTGGTCTTACAGGTGAAAATCCATATAAGCATCTAAAGGAGTTCCATGTGGTGTGTTCCACGATGAAAGCACAAGGAGTGGCAGAGGAGCAGATCAAGCTTAGACTTTTTCCATTCTCATTAGCAGATTTGGCTAAAGACTGGTTATACTATCTACCTTCTGGATCAATACGATCATGGACTGATATGCAAAGGTTGTTCTTGGAGAGGTATTTTCCTGCATCAAGAGTTACCGATATAAGAAAGGAGATATGTGGAATCAGGCAGTTCAATGGAGAGAATCTCTATGAGTATTGGGAGAGGTTCAAGAAGTTGTGTTCCAGCTGTCCACCTCATGGAATTGATGAACATTACTTGATCCAGTACTTCTATGAGGGGTTGTTACCAATGGAAAGAAGCATGATTGATGCAGCAAGTGGAGGAGCACTGGTAGACAAGACTCCAGAAGCGGCAAGGAACTTAATTACAAACATGGCAACTAACTCACAGCAGTATGGAACTAAGATGGATCTCACACTACAAAGGGTAAATGGGGTAAGCACGAGAGACCTGGAGCAGCAGATTTCTGATTTAACTGCTTTGGTTCGACAAATGGCTACAAAGAATACGCAAGGTATTCAGCAAGCTCAACCTCAGTACCACACAGAAAATCAAAAAGTACCTGTCAATTCTGGGACATCTATGGAGAATATGTTCAAAGCATTCATGAACCAAACACAACAGTTCATGTGTCAGACACAACAATTCCAGCAGGAGACAAGAACTTCTGTTCAAGATCTGAGGGACCAAGTTGGTCAACTTGCAACCACTGTAGGAAGATCACTTTCTCACACTGTTGAAAATGTAAGTTCTATAACATTGAGATGTGGTGCAGAGGATCAACAACAAGAAAGGTTAATACAAAGAAAGTCTGACAATAGTGAAATAGGCAGCAGTAATGGACTCAAGCACAAATTTCCACCTCTTTCTGCTTATGAACCGAAACTACCTTTTCCCCAAGTTCTAACAAGGAATTGGAAAGTTGGAAAGAATTCAACGTGGTATAGAGAGTCTAATGAAAAATTCCTTGAAGAAATGGCGAATAGGGAACAAGAACTTAAAGATGAGAAGGAGTTCACTAGTGGAAACCATTTGGATGTGCTCGAGACTACTGCTAAATTTGAAGAAATCGGGTATTCAAATTCTGAAAATGATGAACAAGAGGTAGAGATGGAAGAATTAATAATTCCTACAGATTTTTATAAGGAGGACATACATGATGATACTTTCCTTGTACCAGCAACAACACAGAATGATAAACACCATGGGACCTTACACATGGAATTAGACGACGCACATGTCCAGTTCGGCATATATGAAGTTAAGAGGTATCTTGGTAATGTTAATTCTATTTTTACTATTGGTGTTGTTGACTCTACAGTGCAGGAATCTCTTGAGCAAATATATAAGGAGGATTTAAGGGCTGGAATGGAGCAAAATCAGGATCTGAAAGATGCTCCTAATGAAGAATTGAAATTGTTACCAGTCCACTTGAAGTACACAAGTCCAATTACATAGGATGAGAAGGATGATGTCAAGCCAATGACAATAAACAAGGGCAGCTGCTTGGGAGGCAACCCAAGATTCCAGATTAGATTTTTCTAACCCTTTACTTTTTAATTTTTTTATTGCATGTTAGCTAGTAGTATTTTCTTCTTTTCATGATTTTCTTACATTGGGGACAATGTAAGGTTTGAGTGTGGGGGGAAGATTTAGGTTTTTATTTTATTTAGGAATATTGATCCGATTTTGATGGGGAATTTTAAAAAAAATAATGTTTTTGAAAATTTTGATTTCATGATTCTATCTGGCTATGTGTTAAAAGATTAAAGTCAAAGATTGAAAATTAATGCTACATTTCAAAATCTATTTAATGCTTAGTTGGTTAATGAATGATGACAACTATGCCATGATCCATAGTAATTGATTTGAATTGAATTTGTGATACATGAGTACTTGAATATGAGAAGCATGTTTATTTGGCTAAGTTATTTATGGAGTTGTCTATGTACACTGATTTCATGACTTAGAATTGTTTAACTTGCTTATGTTGTTGCAGAACCATGTGAAAAAATGATGAATGAAAAAAAAAGGAAAAAAAAAAAGAAGGAAAAAAACAAAAATTGAAAATCTGCTTCAATGTCCATTGTGCGAAATAACTGGGTATCTAAGCCTCGGGAAGCATCGGTATTCACGCTGAAAAGTGCGATGGATAAAAGCAGCTTGACTAGTCGACTTTTGTGGCCTTTGTTACTTGAATAAGTAAGCCCGTAGGGGTGTCTCTACACCTAGCGCCCTAAGATCATCTGGTTTGGGAGTCGTTGGTGGAAAGTTCGCTAATGGGTAACTCTGAAAAGCCTAAGAAAAGGAGATATTGCACATGTCAAGAAAAAAAAAATACGAAAAAAAAGAAGAAGCATGAAAATACATTCATCTGTGCTAAAAAGAATGTTCTATGAAAAAAATTAAAAAGCAAGAAAAATTTATTCTTGGGTATGAGTCAGTGTGCACGGTTTTTGCTCCATGGTAACTAAGTTGAGTAAGTATGATGATTTTGGGAAAGTTACTTATGTGGCTACAATTTGATTTAATGAAATTCATTGGTGAAATGATAAAGTTGGTAATTGTGAGTTAATTGATAAGGAGTTGATTAGATTTTTGCAAATTTAGTGTTGATAGTCATTATTTGTATCTTGAAATCTTTTGACACTATGGTTGAATAGAATTTTATTGGAAATCAAACTTTTGGTTACACGAGGACGTGTAAAAGGCTAAGTGTGGGGGAATTTGATGAGTGCATATTATTCATTTATTTTGATTCCATTATATTTAGTTTTATTACATGTTTCATGTGTATATGAGCTTATTAATGTGTTTAATGATTTCAGGAAGATTTGGAGCTGAAATGAGGAAAAGAGAAAATTGCAGGATTTTTAGCATTAAGTTGGATGCATGTTCTTGGCTTGGGACTTGGATTTTATTGTAGAGCTCTTCCTTAGCTTTCCGGAACATATTGAATCGTCCCAATCGGAGTTCATATGAAAAAGTTATGATATTTTTACTAAACGGACGTTGAACCTCAAAGTTTGGAAATTACAATTTACACAGCAGTCACTTGGAGACAGATTTCGACCTTGATGCAGAGCGATTCTGTCGATTCACAAAGAATGAAAGTTGTAGATCTCGTCGACATCTTCGTTTTGATAGGTAGTAGGCCCCGTAATTCCTCCTGGATCAAAAGTTATGCTCGTTTTACCAAAGGACGTCGCAACAGAAAATGGAAATTCGCTCCAGCGAATTTGAGCACGAAAATTAGAAAATCTTGGATTTTTGGAAAGTTTCTAAATGCAGATTTTGGCAGATTTCAACATGGAATGGGATTATTATTTCTATTAGCTTTAGGATTTACTTTATACTAAGATTTATTTCCAAATTAGATTCTATTTCTTTATGGAAACTAATTATGATTTATAATTCCTTTTAGGATTTGGATTTCTATTTCCTATAGGATTTAGGACTTTGTCTAGCACTATAAATAGAGGATGCTAGTCAGAGTTTTATACATTCAATCATCTACTACATTCTCTCATCTACAACATTGGAGGATTGAAGATATGAGCTAAGTTATTTTTATTCAGTTCTAAGGGATGTTGAACCTTATTTATAATTAATGGTTAATTGAGTATTCATTATTTATTCCTTCTCACATGAAATTCATTCTTGCTAATCTGATATGAATATGTTAAAAAAAAAAAAGAGTAGGCCGGTACAACTTGTACCGGCCGGAATATTTTTAAATATTTTATTACATCTTGCATAATTATTAATAATATAATTATATATCTTGCATAATTATATATTTATTATATTTATTTTTAATATATTAATATTAAAAATAATATTTATATTTATATATTTATTTATTTATAATATAATTATTTTTATTTTTATATTACTAATATTTATTTTTAACATTATATTTGTAAGTTAAAATAAATTTTGTGCAATATCTTTATATTTGATTAAAAAGTGAGAAAACATGAATGTGTTAAAAAAAAAAAAGAGTAGGCCGGTACAACTTGTACCGGCCGGAATATTTTTAAATATTTTAATATTTTAATATTATGTGCAATCTCTTTGTATTTGATTAAAAACTGATAAAGCATCAATGCGTAAAAAAAAAGAATAGGCCGGTACAACTTGTACCGGTCGAAATATTTTAATATTAAATATTCATTTTGTTTAACTAGACTGACAATGTGTTAAAATGTGGGTCCCTCTTATTTAAATAGAAACCGGCAGAGCTTCTCACGGTTTGGTATTAATATATCCCAATCTTAGCCTTCCAATAAGTTGATCAACGGTACAAAAAGAGGGTGTTGCACAGTACTCACAGCAACCGGTTGCTATGGAAGGGCTCCCTATATATATATATATCAACTGCGTGTCAGACTTTGTTCGATGAGCCTAGACTTCGGTCTGGTGCGTTTACTCGCTTATATATATATATATATATATATATATATATATATATATATATATATACTTATATATATGAACTGTGGTCGAACTCTGTTCGATGAGCCTGGATTTTACATCTGGTGCGTTTATTGCTTATATATATATATACATACATATTTTGTCCCACTTGGAGTTTACTTCGTGGTGGTTGATCGCTTTTACAGCTTTATTTACATTCTGTCCCGTCTGGAGTTTCCTCCGTGGTGGTTGACCATATTTACAGCTTTACTTATATTTTGTCCCACCTGGAGTTTCCTCTGTGGTGGTTGATAGCTTTTAACAGCTTTATTTATATTTTTATCCCCCATGGACGTGCTTCGTGGTTGGTGATCTTGTCTGTATATATATATATATATATATATTTACAGCTTTTATATATATATCTGCTTACTACTTTCATATAAACTGCAGTATCTTGTGAGCCTAGGATTCATGTGGTCACAGATTCATCCCATTGGATCTAGATTCGGTTATCGTGATGGACATTTTCAGCTGTAAGCAGCTTGTAAATTATTCTGCGATGTCTGTATTTCCTCAGATGGTTTCTGTAAGACCCCAAATTATTAATAATATTATTTTAAAATAGTAAGAGTTGATTTGATTAATGTGGTTAGTTATGGGTGAAATGCGCAAATATTTTAAACAAACAGGTGGTTATAAAATATTCATTGTTGTTGGGAAATATTCGTTTGGTCGTGGAATATTCTTGCTGTCGGAGAATATTCGTACGACGGCGCAGTCTTTTATGGGCCCCATAACGGAAAGCGATTAGATGAAGAAAATGACAAGTATAAGTTGTTTATAAATAACGGCGTAGTTGTTACCGTTAATACTGTTGGAATACCCGGTGGTTAAAACACAGTAATACGCATTGTTGCACAGTAGCACACGGTATGGCACCAATTATCGATTCTTACGTAAGAAAGCACTACTCAATAATTGTTACAGTAATTACTGTTCAATATTTTATTTTATTAATTCAATAATTGCTGCGTTGATTTTTATATTACTGTTGTTTCAATAATTGTCACTACACAGTATTTTCTATTATCGAAGCAATAATTCATATTATCTGAATAATATTATTAGAAAACATTATTGGTAATGTCTAGAAAGTTCTGTCTAAGGAGAGGTTTGGTCACCTAATTGCGCGCCGGTAAGGAGAAATTCTTATTGGAAAGCCCTCTCTTTCTTGGGAACAGCCTGGTTGCCAGTACTGTGATTCTGTAATATTATTTGTGAATAATTAATTATTAATTTATATGATGAGGAAAATATTAATTTTGTGTGGATATAGATGGAGAAAATTTTTAAAGTGACAATTGTTGAAAATCGATATTTTATCTTTTCTAATAAAATAATATTTTATTATATTATTATAATATAATAATGATGATATTTTTACAATGAATGTGAGATATATGAGTATATGAGGAGGAAGAGTATTTTTGTTGCAAAAGTTATTTAACACATGTTTTGTGTGTCGGTGGACCCCATTTCTTGACTGAAATTTTATTATAGCCTATAAAATTGTCCGTTTATGAATTTCGGTCAATTTATGTTTAGAATTTGGAAAAACTTTCTTCTGCAAAGTTGTAGAGAATTGAATTTCCTATAAAAACTCATGAGATTCGAATTTTCTGATAAAAGGGCTATTTATTGTGAATTATTGAAGTTCCGGAGTTCTGAAATAATTAAATTTTGGAAGTTTTAAATATTTTTGTTTAGAAAAACATTTTTGTCATTATGGTGGACTATTTTGGTGGCTGAAATCAAATTCAAAGGCATGCGTATGAATTAGTTTTGAAAATATTATTAGTTTATTAAATTTTCTGCTTTGGTGTTCTAAGCATTTTCTTATAAATAGGGTGCTTTCTCTCTCGATATATCGAGCGTATTCTTATGAGTATTTTAATACTTTGAGTGTTGCTATACGGTGTAACTTCAAGTCATAGCTTATATCCGGTGTTTCAACTAGAAGTACTATCTTTACGAGGTAAGGGATGTTATTTTCTTTTCAAATGATATTATTTCTTCAATATCATTATGCTGAAATATTGGTTGGAACTTTTTATCAAATTTGGAACTTTTTCATGTCGGGGTTACTATTCATAAGTTATTATTCACGAGTTACTATTCACAAGTACTATTCACGAAGCATGATGATGTTTTTTTTGTGTGAAATTTCTATCTTTTGGTGTCGGAGTTATTATTCACGTATACGACACTGTTCACAAAAAATTAAATTTTCGTTTTTCGTCCAAGATATCTATTATGGATACTAGGTTTGATTGTATCCATATTTTGATCATTCTTGAATCTTACTCCACTACTGGTTATTTATGAAGTATTTTTGAACTTGGATTGTTTAAAGTACGAATCCTTAATATTTTTTCTTTTATTTCACTGGATTCGTTTTTTTTAAAATATTTTTCATCATCCTCAGTCCTAAATGATGATATAATTTAATATCTTTGGCCTGTAGTGCAAAGATGAATGATTTCTGATGAATATCTTTGGCCCGTAGTGCAAAGATGAACAGGTGTTTAGATGAACATGACCAACTGATGAATATCTTTGGCCTGTAGTGCAAAGATGAATATTTGATTCCAGATTTATATTGATTGATGTTACAGGGATAAAAGATAGACGATGAACTTTTAAATTCATATATAGAAGATAGTAGTTTGCATTCTCTACTTAACTCTTCTAATGAATTATTATATCCGCTGCGAATATTGATTGAAAACTTGTTGTCTATTGTATTCTATTAGATTTTTCCCTGTTGAAGACTAACGATAATTTGTTTTATATTATCTTAGTCATAATGTTCTTTACTAGGCTAGTTGAGCTCACCCTTTTCCTTGTTGTTCCATTTTTCTTCTCAGGAGGTGAGAATGTAGCGAGTACTAGTCGGGGTATGGAATGATGGTTCTAGAAGTCGTTTTAGTAGTCCTCACCATTTTTATAAAATAATATATCAATAATTGTACTGAGGACTTATTTGAGTATGGATATTGTCTAGATAACAATATTTGTATTTAAACTCACAGTTTTTATGTTGTATTAATAAAGTTGTAGTTGTTTCTGTACCATGTATTTTGACGACTCAGAATGGGTGTTGTATACCTATTTTGGGGGCGTCACAGTTTCCATACCCATGAGGAAGTCGACATTATTTTTGGATATATCATTTTTCATACGGATGCCTCGCATCCGTCAAATAAAATCAATTCAGCCGCTCACTTAATAAAAATGGAAGTGTAAAAAGTCTCAATTCCTATTTAGCATCAGGGTTTGAAAAGCCTCTTTTATAAAATATTATTGTCATATCTTGCTAAAAATTGAATTTTTAAATAAATTCAAACCCTGTGTATATAGGTTCGAACGAGGCCTCGCACAACTTTCATATAACATCACATTGAGCCACACACACACACTCAGATAATAGTTTCTTGAAAAGAGGCGGTCACCGTGGTAACACGGATGTGGGGGGTGCCTAACACCTTCCCCCCGCAAAACCAAGTCCCCGGACCCTAAATGAATCTTGGTTTCACCGACCCGTATAACAGTGTCACATCGCTGGGTCAATGTGCAAACCTTTTCTCGGTTGTGTTGGTACAACCATTTAAAAAACCAACTGGCGACTCTTAATAGTCCCATCATCGACATTATACATGTCGGACCTTTTTCACTTATTTTTTCAAACAAATCTCACCTAAAATGAGAACACCAAAGAACAAGTAACGGAAAGGGATACCCAAAAATCCCGACGTCGACAGGTGGCGACTCTGCTGGGGACTCCAGTAAGAGGACTTAAGCCGCTATTACAATCTTTTCAAAATTGTTATTTACTTGTGTGTGGATGTTGCATTTATATTTGATGAATGTGTACGAATGCATTTCCTTATTGCACTTAGTGCTTCGCACCATAACTGCTTGTGATCCTAGTGCTTCGCACCATAACTGCTTGTGATATTAGTGCTTCGCACCATATCTGCTTGTGATATTAGTGCTTCGCACATGTCATCATTTTCATACGGTGAGATGCGATGTATGTGAATGTATGTTGTGTGGTCCCTCCACCAGGAAGCTTTCCCGTCGGTGTTTGATTACTGGACTCGTGAGAAGACTAATTCTCTGAGGCTTAGGAAAGGCACCTCCCAAATTCACTCCAGTTGAAAGACCGGATTAACTTTTCGTCTAGTAGATTGCGATGATTTGGGAACCTTCATGCCAAAAAACCGCGAAAGTAACCTAAGATAGGTCAGCCTCTGATAAACCCAAAACGGAGGAAAGTCTCTTCATGCTCTCATTTCAATTACACAAATTCATGCCATATTTATCTCCATGTAATGAGAAATATAAAGAAATGTGTACACATACATATTTTTTGCATGCTACAAACAGCTGACATCCGTTTTATAGGATAAAAATCCTAAAATGGACACATCACATAGCATGTTATTATACATATTCCCTAAAGACTAAACTGTGCAAGTCTTTCGTAGGGAAACAGTCGGTCCCGTTACCCGGTTAAAGTCCAAGAAGGCATTGAGCCCACCGTCAAACATGGCTACAAATGCCCAGCCTGATCCTACTCCTGTTTCCCGAGAGGAGTTCGAAGGATTAAGGAATCAGATAGCAGACTTGGTTGTCTTTCTAAAAGAACAAAGTAAAAATACGCAGGGCTAGACAATGCCTACTCAACTAGAGTCCTTCACACCAGGGGGCAGTCAGGGCATTGGTAAAAAGATGAAAACACAGATACCTAAACCTCATTCCAATAAAGAAATCACAAATCTCAAGAATGATCGAGAAACTGGGGATATAAGAAAGAAAGTACAACAAATGGAGGATACAATCTGGTCAATTAAAGGGACTGGAAATTATGGGAGTGTCACCTATTCAGATCTCTGTATATTCACAGGGGCTCAATATCCTACCAAATTCAAAGTCCCAGAGTTTGAAAAATACAATGGGGCAGGCGATCCCTATACGCACCTAAAAGTGTACATTGGCGAACTGGGGTCTTATGCTGAAAATGAAAGCCTCAGAATGCAACTTTTTCAAAAGAGTCTCACTGGAGAAACTAAAGCCTGGTATGCCCGACTTGACAATGCCAAAATCCACAACTGGGAAGAATTGGCCCACGCCTTTCTAAATCAGTACAGTTTTCAGTCACAAATGGCAGCAGATCGATATCAAGTGACTAAAGTCAAAAGACAAGGTACTGAATCTTTCCGAGAATTTGCCCAAAGGTGGAGACATCTAGCAGCGCAAGTCATTCCATCAATGATAGAAACTGAGATGGTAATGACATTTATTGATATCCAAGAGGCTCCTTACTATGAGAGGATCCTAGCAGGCATAGGAAAGCCATTTGCGGAAATGATCAAACACTGCGAAATGGCAGAGATGGGCTTGAAGGCAGGCAAGATTAAAGACTTCACTGCCTTGGAAGTAGTCGCCAAACATATACAGACTGGCAAGTATGCGAGTGATCCCAAAGGGGTACCCGATAAAGGCAATGAACATGTATCCCTTGTTGTACAAGGGCAAGCTAGGAGACCAAACTACAGTCCCCCCATTTGGAAAATGCAAGACAATCTTCCATCTCCACAACATGTTGCACTCATCCAATACCCAGACAGGAAAAGAAAATTTGAAAGAACGGAAAATCAGGTATTCACTCCACTATGTGATTCCCTTGAACATGTATTGGCGATATTAATGGATCACAAGAAAATTACCGAACTAGCTCCACCTCTGGAACCAGGGAGCAAAAGATAAAATCCAAGCCAGAGATGTGCTTACCACTCAGGGTCTCCAGGACATGATACACAGGATTGTTGGTCCTTAAAGCATAAGATTCAAAATCTGATCGAAAGTGGCAGTATTGTGGTCGAACAACCTGACCAACAAAATATCAACACCAACCTTCCGTTACGACATGATACGGAAGAAGTAAACATGATTGGGTTAGGAAGCACTGAAATGTATCCAATTCGTAAGTACATACAAAGGATGGAGGAATACCCTCAAAAGTACATAACAAATGTCCTAAGTGGGAAAACTCAGAGAAGGGTATGCCAGTAATGCAAAAATTGGATGCGATCCAGAATCAAGTAAACTTGCTGGCTAAGCTGATAGTGCACCAACATCAAGAAACAAGGTAATTTTTCACTCAACTATCAGAAAGCCAAGAGAAAAAGGACTCAACGATGAGCCTGCTAAATGAAGAAGATCAAAGCAGGCTGAAAATATAAGAAAATGGGGATGATAAAATTGCTAGAAGATCTCGCCAGCGGAAGAATCGATCGAGGGAATGCGAATTCTCAAAGATGAAAGATCAAACAACCTCCAAAAGAGTCCGAAAATTCACCCCTCTAAGCAAATCCAATGAAGAAATGCTACACTTTCTGATAAGCGAAGGAAGGATTACTGAGTTGCTGCCTCCTATAAAGCCCAAGATAAAGAGTTATGATTCCACCAAGATATGTCTCTACCATTCTAACTCACTTGGGCATACGACTGAAGAATGCTGGTCTTTGCGACATAAAATCCAGGATCTCATTGAAAATAGAGAGCTGGATATAGAATTTCCCATGACCAAAAAAGGAAAAAAGGAAATAAAAAGCTTAAGATGTCCATTCGAGACAGGCAGTTCAAATGAGGTGAAGGCTATGAGCGACAATTCTGCCAGAACACAAGGTGGGCTGATCCTAATGCAAGAAATGACAGAAGAGACAAAGGCATCCCCAAAGGAGATTCCCCCGCCAAAATCAAACGTCCTATGGTTCCAAGATATCAACCACGTTCCTGATCTTATCACCTTGGAGGATGCGGAGGAAATACTAATCCTTTCCAAGGAAGAAAAAACCAAAAAGGAAAGTTCTTTGCAAGAAATGCCACAACCGTTCGAGGGAGATTTCATGGTTGAATCCTTTAAAACCCATGAAGAAGGCAAATGAATAGATGAAGGAAAAGGTGGTGAGATTATCGGGGAATCCAACCCATTAGACAATCCAGAGTTCATCCCTTTTTGCGATGCGTCCATTGCAAACGTCCCTGAGGAACGTACTGAATCAGGAAGCAATCAAGTTATGGCCACAAGCGAAGACATTCAGAATCAAGGGGTAACCTCTATCACGAGCCATGAAGGCGACATAACCACTGACAACTGGATTATCAGGCCTCAACTAGCCGAGAAGATGTAGATCCAGGGGATGAAGGTGCGAGTTCCAGAAAGTGTTAAACGATATCACTTTCTTCGTAGTATGCCTTTTATTTTCCATGCATGTAAATAAATAAAAAAGAAAAAAACAACTCTACCCTCTTCTCACCATTTACCCCTTTGAACCTTTTCAAACCAAAGCATGAACTACGAAAGAACTGATCTCCTCTTCAATAGGAGTACGTAAGCAACCATCAATGGTGCGGTCAAACCAAACAAAAACCCAAATAAACACTTCTCAAACACTTACACCTCAGGCGATGATTGCCCAGACGTAATGGTCATCATTCGGGAGAAGGAGGTTGATGATAGCCCCTCCATCACTGCAGTTCACCAAAACTTTGCCCTCGATAATTGAAGCAGCACTCCTTGCATTTGCCGACGAGGGTAAACAGGGAAGAAACTCTTTCTACCTTGTAGATAGCAATAATTGCTTACTTTTTCTGAACAGTATTAACAGTTACTTTTGTCATTATAGGCTAACAGTTTGTGTGATTGAACAGTGTTATATACTAAGTGAAAGCATATTTTGTTTCAGGACTCTAAATTTAGATGTGCATGTACTTGCTGATAAGGTGCTTATTCTCCACAAAGATTGTAACTTTGATGTAAAGTTGGACTCAGACTTGATGGAAATACAAGAGGACTATGAGATACCTCAGGAGATCAAATAATGGGTCGAAGACAAACCCAAGCCAAATCTTGATCAAACCGCCGCTTTCAAACCTCGAAACCTTAAAAATCCCCAAACAAATCCAAATTGGTACAGACCTCACTCAAAACCAAAGGAATGACATGGTTACTCTATTGACCCTATTCCAGGATGTGTTTTCATGGTCTCACGAAGACATGGTCAGTTTATACACGGACATTATCATTCATCGCCTTCCCATCAAAGGGGGATTCAAGACACTCAGGCATAAGCTCAAGTGATTAAAACCTGAGTGGGAGATAAAAGTTAAAGAAGAAATTGTGAAACAATTTCAAGCCAGCATCATCATGGTGTCAACTTAACCTGAATGGCTATCCAACATAGTCCCCATGCCGAAACCGGGAAGGGAGGTGCGAGTTTGTGTGGATTGCAGAGATTTGAATAAAGCTTACCTCAAAGATAGCTTTCACGTGCCGTTCATCCACATACTCATTGAAAATACAGCTCGATACGACATGTACCCCTTTGTTGATTGCTCCACGGGGTACCATCAAATCATGGTTGCTAAAGATGATCATGAGAAAACTTTATTCATCACGCCTTGGGAGCCCTTTGCTATAGACGATTGTCATTCGGCCTCATCAATGCCGGAGCTACCTATCAGTGAGCCGTGTGGCTCTTTTCCACGATCTAATAAAAAAAGAAAAAAAAATAAAAAAGAAAATAATAAGAGAATAAAAAGAAAAAAAGAAAAAAAAAGAAAAAAAAAACCTCTTCAACGGGTTCTACAGTTGCTGCCTTACCATCGGCAGGTTCTACAAATGGCTTCAGAGTTCGAAGAAAAATCCTTCCTCCACATTCCTCGTAATAGGAATGACTTTGCGGACGCATTAGCAAGTTTGGCCTCCTTGATTCGCATATCAGACAAGGAACACTTGTCGAGCGTCGCGATCTCCCTGGACAAGGCCCCAGCCTATGAGAATTATATTGGAAAAGTATCGGATGAGCTACCTCCCATCCAGCACCCTTGATATCAACATATCAATGAGCACTTACAAGATAAATCTACACCCGCTGAGGCAAGCCTGACTAAGAGAAGGCAGATCCATCGACTAGCTATGAAATTCTACTTGAGCGGAGATGAACTTTATGAAAGAGATGAAGAACGATGTCTCATCAGATGTTTGGACGAAGACCAAGTTCAGAGACTATGGATGAAATCCATGGGAAAGTATGTGGCCCACAAATGAGCGGCCTTCTACTTATAAAGAAGATCCTACAACAGAAAAGTCTGACTACAACAGTTCAAAAAACATGACTTGGTTTTGAAAAAAGATCATTGACAACCAAGCTCAGACTAAAGGGAAATTTTCCCTGAACTGGGAAGGCCCGTTTATTGTCAAGGAGGTATTGACAGGAGGCGCTTTCAGATTACAGGAAATGGACGACGATAAATTTCCACAGCTTATCATGTCGGACACCGTGAAACGGTACTATGTCTAAGGTTACCATCAAGTGAACATCCTGGTTTTGGGATCATCAGATCACCAGTCATTCCGGTTCTTTAACCCTTTACCACATACAACTCTTTTCTACGCTTTGCCCCTCAGGGAAACATCCTTTCAAGCCAGCAGCCTAGCTTCACTACGATCATACCAATTAGGTCATCTCATCGCGAATTAAACCTCTCACACTTGCAGTTTGGCTACCCATACCTGGGATCAAACTTCTCATATCTGCCGTTTATCCTCAACCTAGGATTAAACTTTCTCCTCCCCGCACTGTGACCTGCACATGGGATTACGCTTTTTTACTCGCCCTAAGGGGCGAACTACGTCGACCTGATCTCCCCAATACACGGGAGTACGTAGGCAGCCATGTTATATGGTCCGGTCTCACCACAGAAAAACAAAAATAAACATACTCATATCCATAACTACATACAGAAACAAGTCCCAAGACACCAAAGATGGTAAGGAAAACACACATATCGACGATCCATTCTAAAATCCTGAGATATCTCACTGTCCATCTATTAACGAGGAGTTCAGAATACATCCAGATCACAAAGTCCTGGAGAAATAAGCGAATATCAAGCAAGTAGCAAGGCACAACTAAAAGGGAAGTGAATCAACATATATTTCCCTGCCATATATAATGTTGTTTGATATATACAATGTGTACTGTACATGACAAAATGGCTAAGCTAGTCTGTGCAGGAAAATACAAGCCCATCTATAAATCGGTGTGTATGCGGACTATCAAGTCCAACATGGATTCCCTCTCAGAAGAAGGAGGTAACACTGTGATCTCCTACCCTAGGGTTTCTACATGAACCAACAGATCCACTGCCAACTACATGCGATATCTCGGGTGGATATAACGTAATCCCGCTCAGCAACAACGATATCCCTATGAGTTAGAGCATCATCTCTCTAACAAAGCGACAGCTTTACCAGAAAGAGCTGTCAACATCAAAGCCCACATCCACTACCTATTCACCAGATGGTATAGATGTAAAAGCCTCTTGCGATCTCGACATCTTATCAGTTCATCTATCAAAGCAACTATCCCAGACAACAAGCGAGGCTGGGATAATTTCAAAATTAGCGACAACTGGATAGTGGATCCCTTACAACAAGATTGGGGGCAATCTCAGAAAGTAGCGACAACTCAACACTGGGGCATTTATCAATCATCCTAAAATGGAAAATGCACCAGTTAGCGCCATCAGCATGGTCCATCATCATCTTAGTGACGATTCAGGTATTATTCACTCGCGACTTCATTAACAAAGAGAGTTTCTCATATGAACCCTCAGCATCAACATGCGAAAGGACTGGGGCATTTTTCCAATTCCAAGAAATGAAAGGAGCTTAAGACGAGATCAAGCTTCTCATAAAAAAGAAAGGGGTGAACTCCTGAAGAAATCATAACGACATAAGCGTGCCCCTACGAATGTAGGGGAAAATGCTCAAAAAGTGCTTAACTCAGGAGCAGAAGGTCAACGACGAAAGGCCTAGCGAAAGAAATCTACACCATCAACATGCGTTAAGTCCTCACAAGTTGAAGCCTCTACACCGACGTTCAAATATGGGCAGCGAAAGAATGAAATACACCCTCCAAGGATATCAGCGGCATTTAGGCCATCAGTTCAGCCGGGTTGCGAATCAAACGCTTAAGGAAATGGGGCACAAGTACCCAACAGCGAAATGAAACTCCAAATAACCTCAAGAAGGGTGAGACATCTGGTAGTTGTCATCGATCTAACGTAACATCAGGCGAAGTCTAGTGAAGTAATTCGTGGAATATTACTTCAGCAAAGGTATCGGAAGATCTGGTATTCTAAACCATTGCCATCAACACAGCGCGACATCAACACAGTTCAACGATGAAAGCTTCGTATACCACCGTTCGAGTGAGAACCGGAAAAGTTTGGTGATCAGCAGGATAGTCACCGTTGCAACTACTAGCGAATACATCGGGAGGGTCTGGTGATTTCAGAATGTCATCCCCATCAGAGATGTGGAAAACATCTCAACTAATCTTCATCAAACAAGCATCATCGATTAAATGCCAAACCGTTGGAGTCAACACCAGCATAGCCATCAACAATGATCGGTAAAGGTAAAGCGATTTGCGAATACATTTTAACATGCATCATAATATTCATTACATTGCGATTTGCGATATGCGATATGCGGTTTGCGATATGCGAAATACGATATGCGAAATGCGATGTACGAGTTACGAAATGCGATTTGGCTAAATGCAAAAAGCGATGTGCGAAATACGATGTGCGATTTACGAACTGCGATTTGCGAAAACATTGTCACATTCATCATAAACATTCACTACATTGAGATTTATATCATTGAAAATACCTTATCATATTTCAAGTGTCTACTAATCTTTATCATGTCCATTCCATTGCATTGCATGAACATGATAAAGAGAGGCATCTGTAGACACTCAAAATTTTCTTCTACTGTTACTAACATTGCAGGAGGACAGATTCGTCTTTTAAGAGGGAACCCTGAAAGACAATCTAAATTCGTACTGGATACTACCGAAAGTTCATCATCAAACCCTGGATTGCAATCTGGGAGTAACCAAATCCAACCTCGGAGATGACCCCGAGACCTGCAGATACAATACCGGCCACACACCGGAGAAGACCGATTAATCTCGGAGATGACCCCGAGGTATCCAGTCTCAGTCCCAACCATGGGAATAGGTCAAGACAACCTCAGAGATGACCCTGAGGATAGTCAAAGTCAACAGTAAGCCAACCTCAGAGATAAACCTGAGAAACGTCTGCAACAACTGCGCGAAAACCGGAGATAACCCCGGAAGGGGCAAAATGGTCATTTTGCCAACTCAACTTCACTTCAAATCAAATAAACTCATTTCAACTCAAAATACTTCAAAGGAAGTTCCACAAGAGCGATATCTTAACTCCGGAACGCAAACTACACAAAACGGCTCACCGGATTGCCTGACGGAAACCCGGGAATGACATTTCGTTCATGGACCCATCTTCCTAGAATCAAAAAAGGTCAAATCATATATCATTGTGTAGCTCTCGGAAATAGCTTTCTGGAATGGTATGGCACGCTTCCATCGGACTCCCGGATTGAAAGTTATGAGCGACCGAGCGAACAACGCGTACGTACTTCGACACGGCGGGACCCACACTGCCCAGGGCACCCCGGGAAGCCATAGGTACACCTGCTACTAGGTGCTGCAGGTAGACCCGCGGCTCCCACCTCTATAAATATGAGGCTTGGGGTGCTGATTTTCTAAGAGAAAAAGACGAGGAAATCCTGCATAATTCGTTCTGCACTCTCCCTATACAGTGTATTTTTCCACTTTTAAACACCTGTGAGCTCATATATAGCCTCTTTTGTACCCACAAAAGCCTGTGTTTACCCACTCTAAAGATATAGAAGCCTTCTTTATCAGTTAGTTGTAAGTCTTCTCACACAATTTAGAGTCTTTCTCTTCATCTTTGCACACACCCTTCTACACGTTGAGAGTCGTGTTGCTTGCTTTTGCCCAGACTTCGGTCCATGGTTTCATTTCAGCCTGTATATATATATATATATTTACTTATATATTGACTAACATTATCGAGTTATGCCTCGATTGAGCCTAGACTGCGGTCTGGAGCGTTTACTCGCTTATATATATATATACTTATATATATCAACTGTGTGTCGGACTTTATTCGATGAGCCTAGACTTCGATCTGGTGCGTTTACTCACTTTTATATATATATATACTTATATATATGAACTGTGGTCGAACTCTGTTCGATGAGCCTGAATTTTACATCCGGTGCGTTTATTACTTTTATATATATATATATATATATATATATATATATATATATATATATATATATATTTTATCCCACCTGAAGTTTACTTCGTGGTGGTTGATCGCTTTTACAGCTTTATTTACATTCTGTCCCGCCTGGAGTTTCATCCGTGGTGGTTGACTGTATTTACAGCTTTATTTACATTTTTGATCCCCATGGAGGTGCTTCGTGGTTGGTGATCTTGTCTGTGTATATATATATATATATACATGCTTACTGCTTTCATATAAACTGCAGTATCTTGTGAGCCTAGGAATTATGTGATCACATATTCATCCCATTGGATTTAGATTCGGTTCCCATGATGGAAATTTTCAGCTGTACGCAGCTTGTAAATTATTTTGCGATGTCTGTATTTCTTCAGATGGTTTCCATACCCACGAGGAAGTCGACGTTATTTTTGGATATATTATTTTTCATATGGATGCCTCGCATTCGTCAAATAAAATTAATTCAGCCGCTCACTTAATAAAAATAGAAGTGTAAAAGGTCTCAATTCCTATTTAGCATCAGGGTTTGAAAAACCTCTTTTATAAAACATTATTGCCATATCTTGCTAAAAACTGAATTTTTACATAAATTCAAACCCTGTGTATATAGGTTCGAACGAGGCCTCACACAACTTTTATATAACAGCACATTGACCCACACACACACACACACACACATTCAGATAATAGTTTCTTAAAAAGAGGCGGTTATCGTGGAAACACTGGATGTCGGGGGGTGCCTAACACCTTCCCCCCGCATAACCAAGTCCCCGGACCCTAAATGAATCTCGGTTTCACCGAGCCGTATAACAGTGTCACATCGCTGGGTCAATGTACAAACCTTTTCTCGGTTGTGTTGGTACAACCATTTAAAAAACCAACTGGCGACTCTTAATAGTCCTATCGTCGACATTATACATGTCAGACCTTTTTCACTTGTTTTTTCAAATAAATCTCACCTAAAATGAGAACACCAAACAACAAGTAACGGAAAGAGACACCCAAAAATCCCGACGTCGACACTAACCTAGGCGTCTATTTATAGGAAAATGCTAGAACGTCATAGGAGACTAAAATAATAAAATAATATATTTATTATTCAAAATTCTACGTATGCTAACCATCAAAGACCAGCATCACAAAAGTGGGTCCCACCCATAAATTAATAAAAATTATTTTATTTTCCAAAACTTCAGTAATTCATAGAAAATAGCCCATTTATCAAAAAAATTCGAAATTCACGTGTTTTCATAGGAAATTTAATTCTCTACAACTTTATAAAAGAAAGTTTTTTCAAATTCCAATTAGAAAATACCCGAAATTCATAAACGGGTGATTTTTAATACCTCTACACCGATAAAATATTGATAAAACACCTCAGCATTAATTCCTTCATTTTTATCCACATTAAAATAAATATATCCATCATTTATATCCACATAAAATAAATATTTCCTTATCATATAAATCAATAATTAATTATTCACAAATAATATTACATAATCATAATTATGACAACTAGGCCGTTCCCAGGAAAGAGGGGGCTTTTCAATAAGAATTTCTCCTTACTGACGCGCAATTAGGTGACCAAACCTCTCTTTGACAGAACTTTCTAGACATTGTCACTAATGCTATCTAATAATATTATTCAAATAATATGAATTACTGATCTGATAATGGAAATATTGTGCAGTGATAATTATTAAAGCAACAATAATAAAAAATATCAACGCAGCAATTATTAAATCAATAAAATATTGAAAATTAATTACTGTAATAATTATTGAGTAGTGCATTCTTACGTAAGAATAAATATTCAAAAATACTGTGCATCCACGCGTATTACTGTATTTTAACCACCGGGTATTTAATCAGTGTTAACGGTAACAACTACGCCGTTATTTATAAAAACTCAAACTTGTCATTTTCTTCATCCGACAGTTATTCTGTTATATGGCCCACAAATGACTACGCCGTCGTACGAATATTCCCCGACAACAAGAATATTCCACGACCAAACGAATATTCTCCGACAACAATGATTATTTTATAATCACTTGCTTATTTTGCAAAATTTGCACATTTCACCCATAACTAAAATATTATATCAATTTAACACCTTATTATTCACAATAATAATTAGATGAAATTCAATTTTATTTATAATAAGTTGGGGTCTTACAAAAGTCATTCAAATATTTTATACTTTTTAGTTACTAAACAACTTTTTAAGTTCAGATGTTATGTCACTAAGAGGGTGTTTGTTTAGAGCTGAATGGATCTGAATCTGAATGGCTGAATCGGTCAGTGCGTTTGTTTTGGTCTGAATGGCTGAATCGGTAAGATAGACAAGCTGAATGGCTAAGTCAAATTTTTTGAGCTTAATGGCTGAATGAGCAGCTGAATGAAGTAAAAAATTTAAAAAATTTAAAAAAATATTAACTATTATATTAAGTAATATTAAATAAATTTACAATAATTTTGAAATTTTTTAGAGGGGTTAAAATAATAACGTTTTGTCATTCAGACATGTCAATTATCATACAACTTTTTTCATTCAGAATCAGATTTATTCAGTTTTTATCAAACACCCTGTAACACCCCGGTCCCGCATCGAAAGATAAGGGAAAAATTTGTCTGCATATAAGGAAATGTATTACTACCAATAGTACCTTCAAATCATGATCTTTTGGGAGCCTGTGGTGGGCTAAGATGACCCAATAAGATACTATTGGGTCAGTAGTTTGAGGCCTTATTTTGATGGATTTGATTCGATTCGGACTTGGGATTTGACCCGAGATTTAATCCGGACTCGAGATTTGACCCGGGTTGTTTTATATGGTATCATAGCCGACTCTCGAAAGCTCGAGACGGGTCATTCGATCGAGTTGTCGAAGGTGGGGACACGAAGTCAGCCGGTATTATCCCACAATGGCTAGAGAGACAATGATCTTTGTGCCGTGTGTGTGATCGGTTCTGACGGGGACGTCAGAAATTTAAGTGGGGGAGATTGTAACACCCCCGTCCCACATCGAAAGATTAGAGAAAAGTTTGTCTGCATATAAGGAAATAAGTTACTACCAATAGTACCTTCAAGTCATGACCTTTTGGGAGCCTGTGGTGGATTAAGATGACCCAATAATATACTATTGGGCCAGTAGTTTGCGGCCTTATTCTGATGGATTTGATTCAATTCGGACTTGGATTTGACCCGAGATTTATTCCGGACTCGGGATTTGACCCGGGTTGTTTCACACCCCCCCCCCCTAAGATAATCTAATTTATTAAGATATATTAACCATTCAGATCTTAATTACTTAGTTTTATCAAACAACTTCTTTCTGATAAAAACAGCAGACCCAATTATCTATGGACTAAAATCAAAATTTAGAATTTATGTAATTCATGCAAGTTTTAAAAATACTAAATTTGTTAATTTTTAAATTTAGCCTTAATAATATCATGACAATAAGTATTTTATCACAAGGATAAATATTATTGAAAATTCAAAGTATTGTTAAAAGAGTAATGCTACATACACAAACTATTTTATAAATATTTTTTAAATTGCTAATGTGGTATACTCCACATCAACATATTGATCAACAAATTATTTCAATGTAGTCTTCGGCCCCACACAATATACTGAGATAGAATATATCACATCAACAATTTATAAAATATTTATAGAATAATTTATGTCTGTAACATTATTCTTGTTAAAATACGTGTAAAAGTATGGGTAAATAACCACAACATAAATATTAAAGTATGTGAAACTCGATTCAATTTTAAACTTGAGACTTAAAAGGTCAAAATACGACTAAAAAGGGAGTAGCTTAATTAAGAGTAAATCTTGAGGTCAAATAGCTACCGCCTACCCACATAATAATTAAAATTAAAATTAAATAAATTAATATTAATTTAAAATTTATCAAATTGTATCTTTAATTTTATAATGGAGAGGGTATTATATAAAATGAGAAGAGAGAAAACAATTATTTTTGGCATAACTTTTTCACATCTCAAGTTATTTGGTATATTTATTAAAATATACTCCAATAGAATAAAACTTTCTACACCTCTTTTTCCCCTAACTATTTAAAAATTTTGTTTTCAAATAGCTACCGCCTACCCACGTGTATTAGTAAAACATAAGGTAAATAAACATTAGACAATGCTATTCAGCTTTAAACATATTTGGAAAAATTATTAGCCTGAACCGAATTTTATTCTGAATGCACCTTAATTAATATTATTTATAAATTTTAGTAATATATTTTAATTTATTTCATGTTTAATTTCCAATTTATTAAACTTTAGTTTAGTAATAATAGCATAATAATACAATCTTGATGATAATTTTTAAAATATTTTGCTTTTAAAAAAAATGGTAAACAATTTTTTTTGTAGATATTATTACTCCATTGGTACCAAAATATAGAATTAATATTATATATTTAAAGCTAAATTTATAGTATTTTTATATTTAAAATAAATATAAATTCATTTAAATTTAAATAAATAAGCAATACAAAGTACATAAAAAATATTATTAAATAAAAATTTATTATATTAAAAAATTAAATAAATCACATTAATTTTAATTTTTAAAATAAGTTATATATATATCATCTTAAAAACAATATTGATCTTAGAAAAAAAATAATATAAGGGGGTGTATTCAATTAAAATTTTTAAAGATTTTTTTTAAATGACAGATTTTTGTAGAGTTTGTGAATTTTAATGACTTTTAAAGATTTTTTTAAATGACTTTTATAGTCTCCATGAAATAAATGACAGACTTTAATAGACTTTTTACCAATATTTTGATACACTTTTGTATACTTCTAATATATTTTGCAGCTTATATATATGGGTCCTTTACAATAATATACTGTTGGGAGAATGCATATTATGATTTGATGTTTTAATGCATGTGTTCATGATTATTTGTAAGGTCCTTTAAAGAATATATGTACAAGGACTTAGTGATAGATCAAAATTGTTAGGTTGATCTAAGCTTTCAACGTGTATCATTCTGTTCTAGAATGTATAGATAGAAAGATCAAAACTGTTAGGTTGATCTTGAGATGTAATAGATTAGTCTTGAAGAAATCGTAGTGCATCAATCTGATCAACATTGCAGAAGTCAAGGCAGAAAACGTAGAGCCTGAAGTTCGTAGTGTGTCTGCCTTGAAAGGGGACTCTTCAAAAATCGTAGAGTGGTCCCAACGTTCACCAAGCTAACTCCACGATCGTAGTGTGCTGAAGGAAACGTGAAGTTTATAAGTCAACGATCGTAGTGTGCTCTCGAGAACGTAGAGTCAACAACACGAGCACGAGAAGCTCGTAGTGCATGAAAGTTTAAGAGAAATCGTAGTGTTCTCGACTGATAGCATCGTAGTATGCAAGTCAAAGCCACTACGATCTTAACCGTAGAACATCACGATCCAATCGTAGAGCATCATTTGTCTCATGTCAGAAAACGTCAAGCCTCATGAGTTGTTAATTCTACATACGAGGAATGGATCCCAAATGCTGCAGTGCTCATCAGTCCCAGAATATATGAAATATCCTTAGTATGCAACAAAGAAGCGTATTGAAGAAGCTAAGGATAATACTATGGATAAGAGGGACAAAACACCTTTTCAGGTGGTAGGTGAGAAAGCAGCCTGCAGTGTCAGTGAGCCAGAATGCAGAATTCAGAGATATGCAGAAATGTCTCCATCGCAGCACAAAAAATTCAGAAGCATTTAATGCCACAACGGATGGATCCAACGGATAGTTTTCAACACCACATATATACAGATCAAACAGATGAGAGAGGGTGACAAGCAAGCAATCAAACATTCAACATGAAGAATTCTCTAAGGCTCAACTCTACGATCTAAGATATTGAAAAGTTTGCTCAGTTACTCAGTTCTTAACGAACCAGTGCTTACACAGCAAACTGAGTAGCAACCTTCAGAACGCAACAACAACAACCATCAAATAACTGAAGAAGAGTACCAAGTCTGCTGGACTTGAAGAGTTCGTAGTGAACTGTAAGAAAGCCAAGTCTGCTGGACTTGAAGAGTTCAAGAGTGAACTAGAGAAGTTCCTAGACTGCTGGTCTAGAAGGAATCTGTGTGATTCAGAAGATTGTAAAAGACATACTTAGTGGATATCCTACTCGTTGAGTAGAAGAGTGGACTAGGAGCTTTGAGTGCTCTAAACCACTTAAAAACAACTGTGTCATCTATATCTGCTATAACTGATATATCTGCTATAACTACCTTACTCGCTCATAGTTCCATTGCTTGGTTAAGAAGATTAAAACAAATACTAATTCCGCCAAGTTTTAATCACTATCTAAGAACAAGTTTAAAATAGAAAAGATTTTCAAATATCTATTCAACCCCCCTTCTAGATAACTTGTGCCTACTAAGAACTAACATATACAACATTTAGAAAGTATTTACACTATTAGTGTATCAAAAAATAATTACAAAAATAATATTCTTTCCCATATTTGTTTACAATATTAGTGCTATTATGATTCCTTAATTTAGGAAATTAGTATAGGATTCAATTCACAATAATAAGGAAACCTAAAACCAAGGAGAAATAATGTCATAATTAATAATTCTAATTCAAATATCTTGGATCTAACAATAAAAATAAATTAGAATTCAAAAATAATAATTCAAATTCAAATATTCAAAATTTGGCAATGTCATCTTCCTCGTCCCTTTCGTCAGTCATCTTCTTCCTCCCCTTCGCCAGTAAGACCCAATTTCATGTCCAAAAGAAAATAAGAACATTGAATAGCTAGGAAAGAAAATAAGAATACGGAGCCGACGATCAATCTCTTCAGCAGACATCGGTGAGGTGTCCGAATAGGCCATCGGGAGGGAAAACACGTCATCATCGTCGGTCAGGTAGCTCTCTCGGTCACGTGACCACCTCTCTTTCGCACTGACCTAGGTGTATTTTTTATTGCTTGTATTTGCTCTCTTCTCAACTGTCGGGACACCGTCGGAGTCGAAGATGATTCTGTCGCTGCTAGAGGCGTCGGAGACTTTCGTAAAGTTAAACCACCGTCTCAGAAATGAAGGTCCAACCGGAGGGTCGGCGGCACGACAGCGGACGACGGATAAAGAAGGAGAGAGAGCGGGAAGAGTTTGTGTAACAATGAAGACTGAGTTTGAGTTTTACACAGAGAGAGAGAGGAATAGGAGTTTACTTATTAATTACTTAATTTATTAAGTAAATCAATACTAATCCCCTAAATTAAAGAATCTAATTGCATATTAATTCCCTAAATTAAGGAATCATAATTGCACTAATATTGTAAATAAGTATGGGAAGTCTATCACTTTTGTAAATATTTTATGAATGCACTATTGTTATAATTATTTTAAAAAATGTAATAGATTATATAATTGATCCTTATATTAATTGTTAATTAGCTCATGTGTATAGCCTCTCCCACTTTTTTCATGAACTAGAGAAAATCTCATTATTTCATTAAATTATTGTGGCATGAGATTTTATATATGTTGAAAACATTCATATTATTCTACTCATTTTATGATAAATTTGGATACTCGAATACCAATAAAATTTTAGAAGCTACAGATGCAACACAAAAATTAAGTTCACTTTTCATTGAACTATATATACTATATATGCGTACATTTTTTTAGTAGGAGTACCAAACTCTATTTTTCACAAAATAATATGACAATAAAAATCTATATGATCAAAAGTCGCAAAACTTCAAAACGATTACCCTTGTTATCGGCCATTCTTATTATTATGATCGACATCTCTCCACATGTCAGAAGCTATACCAGTCCTCTATTCATTAGCATGCTCTCGTTGTTGTTCTTGAGTTTCAAAAATTTGTTCCAAATTATCTCCTTGATTGACTGGTAACGATGAAGATGGTGAAGACTCGTTATTTAGTTCAATAGGAAATTCATCTGAATGACACTCCTTACGGAGAAAATTGTAGAATCCTACACAAGCCAGTACAAGCTCTGCTTGAGTTTTATAAAGAAATGGAGGTGCAGACTTTAAAAATTGTGAATCTCGATTTAAATATACCAAATATTCTCTCAATTACGTTCCTTAAGGAAGCATAACGAAGTCACTACCCTGGCCAACAAAATCTTGAAGATGATATCGAACACCTAAAAAAGAAGCTAAAATTACCAATACCAGCTTCAACAGGAGCCACTAATGAAGGTGCCCTATTATGTGGTCATAAAGTATAAACTAGTACTATTTCAATCTTTCCTTTAAAGCAAAGTGAATTGATAAATCAATTAAATTCAAAAATCTCCAAATCAAAAATATAATCTATCATCTTTAGCATATGATTCCTCAAAGAATGAATACTACCATCAAAATCCCTATGAGGGTATATAAAATAAATAATAAATAAAAAACATTCGTATAATGAACCTAGATTGTGATGCCCCCAAAATAGGTATACATCACCTATTCTGAGTCGCCAAATACATGGTACAGAATACAAATACAACTTAATTATACAACTGTCGTGTAAAGTACGACAAAACATAAGATGTTAGTTTTAATACAAATATTGTCGTCTAGACAATATACAAACTCAAATTCAATATTATTACATTTATTTTCCACTATTTCACTGAATAGTGAGGACTACTAATGCTATCATCTGGTCCGTCACTCCGTTCTCTGACTAGTCCCTGCTACGTTCTCACTTCCTGAAGAGAACAATAAAAGTAAAAGGGCGAGCTCAACTAGCCCAGTAGGAAATATTATGACTAAGATAATGCATAATATATTATCGTTATCCTTCAACAGTGTTAAACTGATACAATATAACAATTATCAAGTTTAACTGCAGCGGAACAAGTAATCCATTAAAGAGTCAAGTATAGAATAAAATCTACTATCTTTTATAATTTAGAAGGTTTTTCATCACTTTTATCGCTGGGACTCAGCTTAATAAATAATCCACAACATCGAATCACCCCTGCACTACGGCCAAGGATATTCTTTAGTATCATGACCACAATTATCCATGCACTACGGGCCAAGAATATTTGTGTATTCAATAATGGTCATGATCATGCCAACAACTGTCCATCAATGCTCTACGGGCCAATGAGGACTTTTTTCACATCATTTGTAACATTACGGTCATGATTACACAGAATAATCCCTGGTTATAATCATACCAAATCCATCTATGCACTATAGGCCACAGATGACTTTCAACAAAATATAAACATGAGGATGATGACAATGATATAAGAATTCAATAAAACAAGTTCAAGAATTAATTTATCCAGGAACTAATAACGTCCAAATTGTTAACATGATACTGCTTTGTAGAGTAAAATTCAAGAATGCTCAGAAGAATATTTCCATGAAAAGATAATAGATGAAGCGCAAATATCAAGGATATTCCACTAATTTCATGGAGTATAGAAGTCAAAACTTTAACCAACTGAGTATAATAAGGAATGGAATAACAAAAGAAATCACCAGGCATGCGATAGACCGCACATGCAGGTTATTCCAACAGAATAATAAATAACGGAATCAGGTCCGGCGTAAAACGCACAGACATGATATTCCAACAAAATAATAAAGACGGAATCAGGTCCGGCGTAAAACGCACAGACAGGATATTCCAACAAAATAATAAAGACGGAACCAGGTCCGGCGTAAAACGCACAGACAGGATGTTCCAACAGAATGATAAAGAATGGAATAACAGAAGAATTTTACCAAGTATAGGGTAGCCCGCGTATATAGGTTATTCCAACAGAATAATAAAGAATGGAATAACAGAAGTTCTATTCATGGATAAGAAAGAAATAATACTCCCTACCTTAGAAAAACTGGATACTAGAATAGTGAGGTAGCAGACTTCTCTTCTTCTTTCTATAATTTCTCTCTATTACAATCGCTCTAAAGCTTTTGTGAATTGGTGAGAAATGAAGGAAGAATGAGCTTCTATTTATAGAAAAATATAGTTTCGATAATTGCACGTTTTGGGACTCAAAAAATTACAGTACAATACCTCCAACTTTTCCTTTATTTTTAATTTAGTCATGGAAGTATTATCAAACTTGTACCACCTCCCCTAATAGTAAATAATGTGATTCAATAGTAAATTATGTGAATCAATAGTTCTAGACATGTGAAAATATGAATTACAGTATAGTACCTCCATCTATACCTCCATTTTTAACTTAGTCATGCAAGTATTATCAATCTTGCACCAACTTCTCTAATAGTAACAAAAATGTGAAACAATAGTATACACACGTGAACAAATAGTTATAATTATGTGAAATAATAGCTATCAATTGCTCATTTATCCGGTTAAATACATGATTTGTCAATATAACCTCCAGACATCAATTATTATCAAAATAATTATCGATTTTCGCTAACACAAAAAATTCCAACACAATGAAACCATTTTTATCAAAAATATAAATTTTGAAATTTTGAAGTTTGGCTTTTCCCGAAAAAGTCAACTATTGACTTTTTGACCAAATAGTGAATTCTGGAAAATTTTGTGTTTATAGACAATTTTTACTAATTTCATTGTTCCGGACTCAAATATCACATCCGCGTCTCCAAATTCAACTCCGAACACAACTTCAATTTTAATAATATTCATCATTAATATTAGAACTCACAATATTTATCAACGAGATCGTTCCCAGGAAAGAGGGGGCTTTCCAATAAGGATTTCTCCCTATTGGCGCGCAATTAGGTGACCAAACCTCTCCTTGACAGAACTTCTAGACATTGTAAATATTACAATTTAATAATATAAATAACTTTGTCGTCTCAATTATTGATTTAATAAAATAACATATTGTGCATATGATACTTTGATAATAATCGAATCAATAATATGAGAAATATGATGCAGTAATTACTGTAGTAATAATTGAGTATAACTGAGTGACTTCTCAAGTAAGCATCAATAATCAATACCGTGTGCTACTATGCAACCACGCGTATTACTGTACTTTTACTACCGAGTAGTTCAACAGTTAACAGTAAAACTTCCGCCGTTATTTTCATAAAGTATTTTTGTCATTTTCTCAATCCGACAATAATTCTGTTGTGGGGGTCCACCAATGATTGTGCCGTTGTACGAATATTCCCTGTTAAAATGAATATTCCCCGACCAATCGAATATTATATAACAACTTGCGTACTTTGCAAAATTTATAAATATTACCCACAACTATAACATTATATCAAATCCACACCATAATATTCAAAAATATATTTCGAGAAAATTTAATCTTTATTCAAAAAGTTGGGGTCTTACATAGATCCATATAATAATACTTCTATAAAAATCTAATATAAATAATTATGGATTTAAAGTGTAGTGTAATGGATGGTTAGTAAAGGTCTAAGGAATTTTCCCTCTCATTTTCCAAGTTCCAACCGGGAAAACAAAAGGAAAAGAAAAATATATACATTCTACATATTATAGAATATCATACAAAAAACCCCAAAAAAACCCAATCACACCACAGTGAACAAAATTATAGGACAAAATCATGCATAAATTAAAGGGGCAAATTGTATATCTCTACATCCCGAAAATTTTCCAACCTCAATATGTGTGTCAGCTTCAACAAAATCTAAGACTTAATAGAATTACCCCTTTAATTAATTATAATAATTTCCACCATTAATCAATATTCTAATATTGTATTATATTTATGCAAAATAGTATGATGTTGTGCTCCGCGAATTTGTATATACTATATAAAGTGTAAGACCCCAAATAATTAATAAATGAAATTTAATTTCCTCTAATTATTATTTTGAAATAGTAAGGGTTGATGTGATTAATGTGGATAGTTATGGGTAAAATACGCAAATATTTCAAAATAAGCAAGTGATTATAAAATATTCATTGTTGTCGGGGAATATTCGTTTGGTCGTAGAATATTCGTACTGTCGGGGAATATTCGTACGACGGCGCAGCCATGTGTGGGCCCCATAACGGAAAGCGATTGGAGGAAGAAAACGACAAATATAAGTTGTTTAAAAATAACGGCATAGTTGTTACCGTTTACACTATTGGAATACCCGGTGGTTAAAACACGGTAATACGCGTTGTTGCACAGTAGCACGCGTTGTTGCACCAATTATTGACTCTTACGTAAGAAGACACTTCTCAATAATGGTTACAGTAATTATTGTTCAGTATTTTATTTTATTGGTTCAATAACTATTGCGTTGATATTTTATATTGCTGTTGTTTCAATAATTGTCATTACACAGTATTTTTCATTATCGAAGCAATAATTCATATTATCTGAATAATATTATTAGATAACATTATTGGCAATGTCAAGAAAGTTCTGTCTAAGGAGAGGTTTGGTCAACTAATTGCGCGCCAGTAAGAAGAAATTCTTATTGGAAAGCCCCCTCTTTCCTGGGAACGGCCTGGTTGTCAGTATTGTGATTTTGTAATATTATTTGTGAATAATTAAATTATTGATTTATATGATGAGAAAAATATTGATTTTACGTGGATATAGATGGAGAAAATTTTTAATGTGACAATTTTTGAAAATTAATATTTTATCTTTTTATGATAAAATAATTCATTTAAATATATAGTCTTGACTGAAATTTGATTATAGCCTGTAAAATCGCTCGTTTGTGGATTTTGGTCAATTTCTGTTTTGAATTTGGAAAAACTTTATTCTACAAAGTTGTAGAGAATTGAATTTCCTATAAAAAGCCGCGAGATTCGAATTTTCTGGCAAAAAGGGCTATTTATTGTGAATTATTGAAGTTTTGAAGCTCCGAAATAATTGATTTTTGAAAGTTTTAATTGTTTTAATTAACAAAAACATTTTTTGTGTTTGGTTTCCCTCATTTAACATGTGTAGGAGCTGAATTCAGTTGGAAGAAGTGTGCGTAGAGATATTTAGAAAAAATATAATATTAATTTATTAAATTTTCTGCTTTGGTGTTCTAAGCATTTTCCTATAAATAAAATGCTTAGGTTAGAATTGAAAATCACACCAGAAACTGAAGTTTTATTTCTCTATAATATCGAGCGTATTCTTGTGAGTATTTTGAGTATACTTTGAGTATTGCTATACGGTGTAAGTTCAAGTTATAGCCTATATCCGGTGTTTCAACTAGAAGTACTGATCTTCCGAGGTAAGGGATATTATTTTTTTTAAAATGATATTACTTCTTCTAATATCATTATGCCGAAGTATTGATCTGAACTTTTAATCAAATTTGGAACTTTTTGTGTCAAAGTTACTATTCACGTATACGGCACTATTCATGTATACGACACTATTCACGAATACGGCATTATTCATCGAAAAATAAAAAATTTTCTTTTCATCTAAAATATCTATTGTGGATACTAGCTTTGATTGTATCCATGTTTTGATCATTCTTGAATTTTACACCACTATGATGATTTTTGAGGTATTTTTGGACGTGAATAAAATAAAGTACGAATCCTTAATCCTTAATCCTTGTCATTTTGTTTCACTAGATTCGTTTCTTTAAAAATATTTTTCATCATCCTCAGTCTTAAATGATTATATTATTGAATATCTTTGGTCTGTAGTGGAAAGATGAATGATTTCTGATAAATATCTTTGGCCCGTAGTGCAAAGATGAACAGGTGTTTAGATGAACATGATCAACTGATGAATATCCTTGGCCTGTAGTGCAATGATTAATATATGATTCAAGAGGTGTATTGATTGATGTTACAGGGATAAAAATACTGTTGATGGACTGTTAAATTCATAGACATTAGTAGATTTCATCCTCTACGTAACTCTTCAATGAATTAATATTTTCCGCTGCGAATATTGATTTAACATTTGTTGTCTATTGTATTCTATCAGATTTTTCCCTGTTGAAGACTAACGATAATTTGTTGTATTATTATCTTAGTCATAATATTCTTTACTGGGCTAGTTGAGCTCACCCTTTTTCCTTTTTGTTCCATTTTTCTTCTCAGGAGGCGAGAATATAGCGAGTACGAGTCGGGGTATGGAATAAAGGTTCTAGGGAGAGTTGTTTAGTAGTCCTCACCATTTTTGTAAAATAATGTATCAATAAATATGATGGGGATTTATTTGTATGTGGATATTGTCTAGATGGCAATATCTGTATTTAAACTCATAGTTTACATGTTGTAATAATAAAGTTGTAGTTGTTTCTGAACCGTGTATTGATAACTCAGATTGGGTGATGTATACCTATTTTGGGGGTGTCACAGTTGGTATCAGAGCTTAGGGATATGATCTCTGGCGGAGATCGGGGAATAGAACTAGGAGGGGAGAGACGAGTAATTCCTTCGCTAGTGTGTCCTACCTAAGCTTATTTGTTAGTTGGTCAGTATATAGGGATATTATGTGATATATAATTTGCTTAATTAACCCTTGTTTTATGGCAGTATGTAAGAATGGCAACCGAGAATGTTAACAGTGGAGTTAATGAGACCGTGGAGATGCCTGTACTTACCAACGAGGAGAACGTGCAACAGGCTGGCAATGTTCCTCCTGTGAACAACACCACTGATCAGACGATGAACGACGAAATGTTTAGAAGCTTTTTGCAGTTCATGCAAAATCAGATGAGGGAGACTCGTGTTCAAAATACAGGAGGAAATGATAGCAATTCACGAGTTGTCACAGCCAAGCAGTTCAAAGAGTTAGGACCACCAGAATTTAAAGGAAAGCCAGATCCGATCATGGCGGAAATGTGGGTCAAGCAAATTACCAAGATATTCGATGTCTTGGGATGCACAGAAGAACAGAAGGTTCCGTTCGCCACCTTTATGTTCCGTGGCGAGGCAGACTACTGGTGGGAGTCTGTGAGTTGTTCCCATCCAGCTGCACTCAGCATGTCTTGGGAAACGTTTCAGAAACTATTTAATGACAAATACTTTCCTAAAAGTGTTCGTCATATGAAGGAAGTGGAGTTCATCAGATTAGAACAAAATAACATGACGGTGTCTCAGTACGAGGCAAAGTTTGGAGAGTTATCCAGGTTTGCACCTCATTTGGTGGAGAATGAGGAACGTATGACGCAGATGTTTCTGAGTGGTTTGAAACCCGACATACGACAATATCTCATCTCTCATAAATTTTCTCTCTATTCAGATGTTGTTAATAGGGCTCAATTGTTGGAGCGAGATAACGAGTACGGTCAATCGAGGTACCACAATCAGGATCATACCAGAGATAACAGTCAATAAAACAACGATAACCAGTGGAGAAAGAAAAAGACGGACAAAAATGGTAACCACTCTGGTGGTAATTATAGCCACGAAAATAGAAGAAGCGAGTCAGGAGGAGATTTTAAAAAGAGGAGATTCAACAATGACAATGTGAAAATGGCAGCACCAGCAGCAACTGGTTCCAAGGAAGGGGAACGACCACCGGTTGTATGCTACAAATGCGGAAAAGAGGGACATATCAGTCCAAACTGCCCACAACAGTTCAAGGTATGCTATAATTATGGAAAGAAAGGACATATCGCTCGAGATTGTACGGTAGCGAAACCAATTCCAGCGGGGACGATGACTCAAAAGACTGTCCCAGAAAAGTCAAAGTCAACGGTTCCTGGAAGAGCGTTTATTGTGACTGGTCAAAATGCGAGGAACCCAAACGAGGTGATCACGGGTAAGCTATTTATAAATTCTTGCAAAGTTTATACCCTACTTGATACCGGTGCTACCCATTAATTTATCTCTCCTGCTTGCGCTCAACGTTTAAACTTGACTCCGGAGAAATTAGACTTTGACCTATCTGTGGAAACTCCATTAGGAGAAACTTTTATCACATCCACTATTTATAAATCTTGTTTGATTCAAGTTGGCACCATCACCTTACCTGTTGACCTTATCTCTTTAAAGATACTTGCTTTTGATGTGATTTTAGGGATTGATTGGTTAACTACTCATCATGCCAAAATTGATTGTTTTCGTAAGGTTGTTAGTTTTCATATTCCTAATCAACCTGTTGTTCGAATTCAGACAACTAAACCATTAAAATCAATCACTATCATATCTAATCATAAAGCTATTCGTTTATTGAAAAACGGATGTCAAGCTTTCTTAGCCCATGTTATGGATTTAAATAAAGACACGTCAAAATTGAATAATATTCCTGTTGTTATTGACTTTCCTGATGTATTTCCTGAAGAACTTCCTGGTCTACCCCCAGAACGTGAAGTTGAATTCTTTATTGATCTTGAACCTGGTACAAAGCCCATTTCTAAAACCCCATATCGAATGGCTCCTATTGAACTTCGGGAGTTAAAAGTCCAACTACAGGGGTTGTTGGACATCGGTTTCATTCGTCCTAGTACATCTCCTTGGGGTGCTCCTGTTTTATTTGTAAAGAAGAAAGACGGGAGTATGCGACTTTGTATTGACTATCGGGAATTGAACCATGTCACTATCAAGAATAGGTATCCTCTACCTCGTATTGATGACTTGTTTGACCAGTTGCAAGGAGCACAATTCTTTTTAAAAATCGATCTTCGTTATGGATATCATCAGCTGAAAATTAGAATTGAGGATATTCCAAAGACTGCCTTCAGAACTCGGTATGGGCATTATGAATTTTTAGTCATGTCTTTCGGATTGACTAATGCTCCTGCGGCTTTCATGGATATGATGAACCGAGTATTCAAGGATTATTTGGATCAATTCGTTGTTGTCTTTATTAATGACATCCTCATATATTCCAAAAGCCGTGAAGATCATGAGCACCATTTGAAGCTGGTACTCCAAAGGCTTCGTGAAAATAAGTTTTATGCCAAGTTGAAGAAATGCGAGTTCTGGCTTGAGGAAGTAGAATTCCTTGGGCACGTGGTGTCAAAACATGGAGTATCTGTGGACCCGGCGAAGATTGAAGCAATACAAAGTTGGGAGCAACCGAAGACGGTGACTGAAGTACGTAGTTTTTTGGGCTTAGCTGGTTATTATCGGAGATTCGTGGAAGGATTTTCTCGAATCGCTACTCCGTTAACTCATCTAACTCGGAAGGATACAAAATTCATTTGGAGCGAGGAATGCGAGAAGAGTTTCCAAGAGCTTAAAAGAAGACTTATTTCGGCACCTGTTCTAACAATACCATCTGGTTCGGATGGATTTTTTATCTACAACGATGCTTCGGGCAAAGGGTTAGGATGTGTTCTCATGCAACATGGGAAAGTCATAGCCTATGCCTCGCGACAACTTAAAGAATATGAGAGGAATTATCCTACTCATGATCTAGAGTTGGCAGCAGTCGTTTTCGCACTAAAGATCTGGAGGCACTATCTATATGGGGAGAAAGTGGAGATATATTCAGACCATAAAAGCCTTAAATATTTTTTCACTCAAAAAGAACTCAACATGCAGTAGCGACGTTGGCTCGAGCTATTAAAAGACTATGACCACACTATTCAATACCATTCTGAAAAAGCAAACGTGGTAGCTGACGCGTTGAGTAGAAGATCATATGCAGGAACAAGTGTGATGATGTCAAGTATACGCATAGAGCCAACTTTAATAGAAAAAGTTAAGGTTGCTCAAGCCACCGATCCGGAGTTGATGCATATGAAGAAGAAAGTGCAAGAAGGTGCTATTCCAGAAGCGAGAATCGATGAAGAGGGAATACTTCGAGTCCACTCCAGACTTTGTGTTCCTAACGACTCTGATTTAAAGTATAAGATCATGATGGAGGCACACAATACACCATTTTCAATCCATCATGGAAGTACCAAAATGTATCGTGATCTTCGACATACATTTTGGTGGAACAATATGAAGAGAGAGATTGCAAAGTTTATCTCAACATGTTTAACTTGTCAACGTGTAAAGGCGGAGCATCAAGTGCCTAAGGGACCATTGCAACCACTTGAGATTCCGAAATGGAAGTGGGAACACATTACCATGGATTTCGTTACGGGTCTTCCTACGGTTTCTCAAGGCATCAATGCTATTTGGGTTATTATTGATAGATTATCCAAGTCTGCTCATTTCTTGCCGATACGGGAGACTTATTCCCTTAAACGTCTTGCTCAAATGTATGTAAATGAGATTGTGAGGTTGCATGGCATGCCAGTATCCATAGTTTCGGATCGTGACCCAAGATTCACTTCAAGATTTTGGGTTAGCTTGCAAAAAGCTATGGGCACGGATTTACGATTCAGTTCGGCATACCATCCTCAAACGAACGGACAATCAGAGAGGACTATTCAAACTCTTGAAGATCTATTAAGACTCTGTGTCCTAGACTTCAAGGGCAGTTGGGATAAATATTTACCATTGGTGGAATTCTCCTACAATAACAGTTATCAGGCAAGTATAGGTGTGGCTCCATTTAAAGAATTATATGGACGAAAGTGTCGCTCTCCAATATGTTGGGATGAGGTGGGTGAAACAACATTGTTGGGACCCGAGTTAATACGTATAACTACCGAAAAGATCCAAATGATTCGACGACGTATACGAACGGCACAAGATCGACAAAAGAGTTATGCGGATCTTCATCGAAAGGACGTGGAATTTAGTATAGGGGATCATGTATTGTTGCGAGTTGCTCCATGGAAGGGAGTTACAAGATTTGGGAAGAGAGGAAAACTCAATCCACGATTTATTGGCCCATTTCAAATTCTTGACCGAGTAGGAAATGTAGCTTATAGACTCGCGTTACCTCCGAGTATGTCTCGTGTTCATAATGTGTTTCATATATCTGTACTTCGTAAATATGTGAAAGACCCGAACCACGTTATTGAGTTAGAACCAGATGAGATAGCCGAAGACTTAACGTACGAAGAGGTACCTGTCAAGATTTTGGATAGGAAGGAGCATGTCCTACGCACAAAGGTCATACCACAAGTTAAAGTTTTGTAGAGGAATCATACTATAGAGGAAATGACCTGGGAGTTGGAAACGGAAATGAAAGCGAGGTATCCTCGTCTTTTCGAAACACCAGGTACGTATGTCAATTTCGAGGACGAAATTTCATAAGGAGGGGAGGTTGTAAGACCCCAAATAATTAATAAATGAAATTTAATTTCTTCTAATTATTATTTTGAAATAGTAAGGGTTGATGTGATTAATGTGGATAGTTATGGGTAAAATACGCAAATATTTCAAAATAAGCAAGTGGTTATAAAATATTCATTGTTGTCGGGGAATATTCGTTTGGTCGTAGAATATTCGTACTGTCGGGAAATATTCGTACGACGGCGCAGCCATGTGTGAGCCCCATAACGGAAAGCGATTGGAGGAAGAAAACGACAAATATAAGTTGTTTAAAAATAACGGCGTAGTTGTTACCGTTTACACTGTTGAAATACCCGGTGGTTAAAACACGGTAATACGCGTTGTTGTACAGTAGCACACGGTATTGCACCAATTATTGACGCTTACGTAAGAAGGCACTACTCAATAATGGTTACAGTAATTATTGTTCAGTATTTTATTTTATTGGTTCAATAACTATTGCGTTGATATTTTATATTGCTGTTGTTTCAATAATTGTCATTACACAGTATTTTTCATTATCGAAGCAATAATTCATATTATCTGAATAATATTATTAGATAACATTATTGGCAATGTCTAGAAAGTTCTGTCTAAGCAGAGGTTTGGTCACCTAATTGCGCGCCAGTAAGAAGAAATTCTTATTGGAAAGCCCCCTCTTTCCTGGGAACGGCCTGGTTGTCAGTATTGTGATTCTGTAATATTATTTGTGAATAATTAAATTATTGATTTATATGACGAGGAAAATATTGATTTTATGTGGATATAGATGGAGAAAATTTTTAATGTGACAATTGTTAAAAATTAATATTTTATCTTTTTATGATAAAATAATTTATTTAAATATATTATTATATTTTAATAATATAATAATGATGATATTTTTACAATGAATGTGGGATATATGAGTATATGTGGAGGAGGAGTATTTTTGTTACCAAAAATATTTAAAACATGTTAAATATGTCGGTGGACCCCATTTCTTGACTGAAATTTGATTATAGCCTGTAAAATCGCTCGTTTGTGGATTTTGGTCAATTTCTGTTTTGAATTTGGAAAAACTTCATTCTACAAAGTTGTAGAGAATTGAATTTCCTATAAAAAGTCGCGAGATTCGAATTTTCTGGCAAAAAGGCTATTTATTGTGAATTATTGAAGTTTTGAAGCTCCGAAATAATTGATTTTTGAAAGTTTTAATTGTTTTAATTAACAAAAACGTTTTTTGTGTTTGGTTTCCCTCATTTAACATGTGTAGGAGCTGAATTCAGTTGGAAGAAGTGTGCGTAGAGATATTTAGAAAAAATATAATATTAATTTATTAAATTTTCTGCTTTGGTGTTCTAAGCATTTTCCTATAAATAAAATGCTTAGGTTAGAATTGAAAATCACACCAGAAACTGAAGTTTTCTCTCTCTATAATATCAAGCGTATTCTTGTGAGTATTTTGAGTATACTTTGAGTATTGCTATACGGTGTAAGTTCAAGTCATAACCTATATCCGGTGTTTCAACTAGAAGTACTGATCTTCCGAGGTAAGGGATATTATTTTTTTAAAATGATATTACTTCTTCTAATATCATTATGCCGAAGTATTGATCTGAACTTTTAATCAAATTTGGAACTTTTTGTGTCAAAGTTACTATTCACGTATACGACACTATTCACGAATACGGCATTATTCATCGAAAAATGAAAATTTTTCTTTTCATCTAAAATATCTATTGTGGATACTAGCTTTGATTGTATCCATGTTTTGATCATTCTTGAATTTTACACCACTATGATGATTTTTGAGGTATTTTTGGACGTGAATAAAATAAAGTACGAATCCTTAATCCTTAATCCTTGTCATTTTGTTTCACTGGATTCGTTTCTTTAAAAATATTTTTCATCATCTTCAGTCTTAAATGATGATATTATTGAATATCTTTGGCCTGTAGTTCAAAGATGAATGATTTCTGATGAATATTTTTGGCCCGTAGTGCAAAGATGAACATGTGTTTAGATGAACATGACCAACTGATGAATATCCTTGGCCTGTAGTGCAATGATTAATATATGATTCAAGAGGTGTATTGATTGATGTTACAGGGATAAAAATACTGTTGATGGACTGTTAAATTCATAGACATTAGTAGATTTCATCCTCTACGTAACTCTTCAATGAATTAATATTTTCCGCTGCGAATATTGATTTAACATTTGTTGCCTATTGTATTCTATCAGATTTTTCCCTGTTGAAGACTAACGATAATTTGTTGTATATTATCTTAGTCATAATATTCTTTACTGGGCTAGTTGAGCTCACCCTTTTTCTTTTTTATTCCATTTTTCTTCTCAGGAGGCGAGAATATAGCGAGTACGAGTCGGGGTATGGAATAAAGGTTCTAGGGAGAGTTGTTTAGTAGTCCTCACCATTTTTATAAAATAATGTATCAATAATTATGATGGAGATTTATTTGTATGTGGATATTGTCTAGATGGCAATATCTGTATTTAAACTCATAGTTTACATGTTGTAATAATAAAGTTGTAGTTGTTTCTGAACCGTGTATTGACAACTCAGATTGGGTGATGTATACCTATTTTGGGGGTGTCACATAAAGCCCTAGTAAAAACTAACATAATTAATTATGAGCAAAAATCCTTCGAACAGAAAAAAGAAGTCATATATTAGAAGGAAAAAAGGAGTACTGATTACGACAGTAGCAGAGCTTAAAACGACCAGTATATGTAATAGAAGGCAGTGACAGCGAGTGGCGGCATCGGGTTCCCTTTTTTAATTATTGGAATAGTTTGGTTACTGGCGATTTGAATTTCCACCTTTGTGTTTAATACTTAGAAGTTTTTAGAGATGAGTTCAAATTTTGGATATGAGTTAATAGTTATAACTCTTTTTCTAAAGCTGGTCAAACTCTACCATTGAATAAAAATCTGAAAAATCTATAAATTTTTGAATACTAAAATATTTTTATAAACTTTATAAAAATCTCAATTCCATACCTCATAACTTTTAAAAACATTATAAAAGTTATAATTGAATATTAATAAACTTTTATAAATTATTTAAAAGTCTTGATTAAATACAATCAAAATATACGGCCTCTTACACTCTGTTTCTGAGTTTTGAACATAAAAGAAAAGAATAGAAAACTTAAATTAGAACAGAAAAGAAAAGAATAGAAAACTTAAAGTTTTCCTTTGGGTTGTTTCTGAGTTTTTAATGGAAAAAGATAGAAAATTTAAAATTGAGAACATTAGTTGTAATTTAAAATTTATTATATTAAAAGTTGAGGATAATATGAGAATTATAAAAATATTACTTATTCTAATTTCTTTTCCGTCCAAATCATGCCAATTTTAGACAGAAAACTTTGACAGAAAAAGTGACCAAGTTTTCTATCCACTTTTTTTCTTTTGCGTTTATTAAAAAACTCAAAAATATAAGAATTGAAAAGAAAATTTAAATTTTCCGTCTATTTTTTTTTGTGTCCATTTTAAAACTGACAAACATAGCGTAAGTGCTATATAATTATTGCCCTTTCACTTTTTTCAGTTTCCACGCCACCTAGAGCGGGTTATTTCTCTCCAGCTCCTTTTAAATCTCTCTCCTTATCAGTTAGTTGTACGCCTGCATACGAACGCGATCAAATCAATCAATAATTCAACACGCCCCGCCCCCCGCCATTTATATGGAAAATCAGGAAGCTGAAGATGCGAGTGAGGATTTTCCCGAAGAATTTCTGTGCTGTGTGTGCCTGTAAGGAATTTACCCAATCCAATATATACAGACTTCGCTTTTTCATATTGCTTTGATTGTAATTTGAATTTTCTAAATTTTTGAGTATCCTGGCATAAAAACACACAGAGAGAAGTTTTTTTTGTTTAGTTTGTAATTTAAGTTGATGAATCTGTTGAATTATACTGATTAAATGTAAAAGTAGCCCTCTTGGTTGTACCATTTTTTGCAAAACTCACCCTCTTAACTTTTATTTTTGCAAAACTCTACCTCCAAGACAAAACTCAACCTTTATGTAGTTCAACTTCTTGTTAAAATTCCTCGCAATAGTCAAATTGTTTTATCTAATTCGTCTCTAGAATACTCCTTTTATTTCACTCAAACGACTTCCAATTAGTAAAAGAAGATTCTCAAAATACCATCACACTTGGAACCCTAGATTCTCACCCCCTAACGTTGCTATGTGTCAATTGATTATTATTTTATTTTGTTAAATGTCTTGCACACTAGACTCGTATTAAAATATCATTTTTATTATTGGTTTTTAAAATGTGCCATCATCATTAAACATTTCGTTCATTGATTTCCCTTGTTACGTACTAACACTACAAGAAAATGCATCAAAGACAACCCAAAATAAAAAAAATAATTGATTGACATATAGCATAGGTAGAAAGTGAGATATATGAATTTGGCGATGTAATTTTGCAAATATATCTGTTGGTATTGTGAGAAATGTTTTGCTAATTGGAAGTTGTTTGGTCAAATAAAAGGAGTATTCTAAAGCTAAGATTCTTAAGTAATGAATTGGAGTGAAATAATATGAGGATTTTTAACAAAAAAATACATAAAGGGTGAGTTTTGCACAATTCATACATCTTAGAGGGAGAGTTTTACAAAAATTAAAGTTAGAGGGTGAATTTTGCAAAAGAGTTGCAAATAGGAAGGTTAGTTTTGCATTTTAGTCAATTATAGCAATGGTGTATCACTCCAGTCCTACAACGAAATATATTGGAAAAATTTGTCTGTATATAAAGAATTAAGTAACTACCAATAGTACTTTCATTCATGACCTTTTGGGTGAGCCTGTAGTGGATTAAGACGACCCAAGAATATACTATAGGGATGGATTTGATTTGATTTGGACTTGGAATTTGACCCGAGATTTGTTCCAAAGTCGGGATTTGACTCGGGTTATTTCTTATGGTATCAGAGCCAACTCTCAAATGCTCGGGTCGGGTCATTCGACCGGGTTGCCGAATGTGGGGACACGGAAGCTGATGGTATTATCCCACAATGGAGAGAGGTTCGGAGGTGGGGACACGAAACCAGTCACTATTTCCACAATGGCTAGAGATGCAAAGATTTGTGGACCGTGTCTGATCGATTCTGACGGGGACGTCAGAAATTTAAGTGGAGGAGTTTGTAACACCCCAGCACATCGAAAAATATGGGAAAAATTTGTCTGTATATAACTAATTACCAATATTACCTTCAGTCATGACCTTTTGGGTGACCCTGTGGTGGCTAAGATGACTCAAGAATATACTATTGAACCAGTTGTTTAAAGCCTTATTTGGATGAATTTGATTCTACTCGGACTTGGAATTTGACCTTAGATTTGTTCCAAACTCGGGATTTGACCCGGGTTGTTTCAAATGAGCGCCAGAAAATTTATGGAAATGAATCAGAATTAGGCGAACTCCAAAAGTTATAAGAGAGTTTTTATGATGTTTGTTTGTTTATTTGGAATGTATGGAAAATCATAGATGGGTAGCAACTTAATTTTTCAGTAAAGTATCCCAGATTTTATTAGTATAGGCTATATAGAATTCAAATTATTCATTTGAAAGGTTTTGGTAATTTTTCTCAAACACAACAAGGCCTTTTCTTGTTGCCATCCAAGTACCTTTCTAATGCTTGTAATTGTCCTTGTTTTTTGAAGCATAACTACTTCCCTAATATATATATATACAGGAAGGATCAAGAGCATAATTCTTAAATAGCATAATGCCTTAAGTAACATAATTTCATCAAAACGACGTCGTTTTCATGGGACGCGGTGACATTTTTGTAAATACCATGCCGCCGCGTATTTACAAAAATGCCACCGCGTCCCATTAAAACGACGTCGTTTTGATGAAATTATGATACTTAAGGCATTATGCTATTTAAGAATTATGCTCTTGATCCTTTCCGTATATATATATATATATATACGGAAAACTTCAAGAGCATAATTCTTAAATAGCATAATGTCTTAAATAGCATAATTTTATCAAAACGACGTAGTTTTATAAAGACGCGGTGACATTTTTGTAAATACCATGCTACCGCGTATTTACAAAAATGCCACCGCGTCCTTATAAAACTACGTCGTTTTGATAAAATTATGCTATTTAAGAATTATGCTCTTGAAGCTTCCCGTATATATATAATTAGGATCAGGTCTGGGAGTCTGGACTTGATTAAAATACGGACCGATTTTTATTTTTTTTGCTTTTTTTTAAACAACTAAATTTTTTATTTTATTTTATGGAACTGGAATTTTTTCATAATACAATGTTTTAGGCGTGATTTGAATACATACAACAAAATATGTATGTACAGTGTGTACATACATGTTTTGTTATATGTATTCAAATCACACCCCAAACACTGTATTATGTAAAAAATTAAGTTCCATAAAAAAAAATTTAGTTTTAAAAAAAAAACAAAAGAAAAATAAAGGGCCCGGATTTTAAGCCTGTCCAGGAGTCTGGACAGGATCCTATCCCTATATATATATATATGCCTTGACCAAATCATTTATCTCCCTATTGGTAGTTCTGAGATTTTTCTTTTTCACATAATGTAGCCCCCAGCGTGCGAATTATAACGTTTTTATGTTCTCTTGTACTTATTGTTCCACCATCTGCTGCATCCTTCTCTATATATGATATGCTTATATTTTTATTTTTATTTTGCTTAAACTCAGTTACCACCGTAATCCTTTTTGTTTGACTTTAGAAGCAGCTCTTTCTTTTCTCCACGATTGCTATCAATTTATTAACTGATATTGATTCTGTTTGGTTTTCAATTATTTTAGTGTATCTGAACGCAGTTTCTTTACGTTTTGTAGGGATCTCTTCTACAAGCCAGTTGTATTGGGTAAGAAGGCACTGTAAAACCTACATAGTGATTGTTATTTCATCACAAAAATTTAAATGCTTTTGTCTCTGTTTGCAGCCTGTGGCCACATCTCATGCTTCTGGTGTGTCTTTAAAGCTATGGATACATGGCAGGAGTCATACTGTCCTGTGTGTCGGCACCCATATAATTATTTTCCTAGTATTTGTCAAATGCTTCACTTTGTTCTTCTGAAGGTGTACCCTCTAGCCTATAAAAGAAGAGAAAGACAAGTGATAGGTGTGTTTATTGAACACTAATTGATTCCATATCTCAGTACTATTTACTAATTAATTAGTTTCAATGATTGATCTTCCATATATATGCTCATTAGGGAAGGATTTTGACGTTGTTAATGATTTGATAATCCGCAAATTTGCATGTAATTGTCATCTTAGTAATTTCCCTCATCTTTTTTTACTTTAATCCCTTTCTTTTTCCTTTATGGGACTACCTTAGTTTCAGTAACTTCAATTCTTACCATAGAATTCTAGCTGATATGCAATATACTGTTGCACACACATCTCTAAAACTCCGTTCACTTTATAACCTTTTTGGTTCTTGAGACTGGAAGAATTACATGGTAGAGATGCTATACAAGTTGGACGTGCTAATAGTTGTATTTTTATTAATGAAAGAACGTTACTTTTACTTGTGCAACATATATGCAGGTTTTTGAATGTACAAATATGCAAGTTAAGTTAGAAAGAGTTCATTAGTTTATCAATCTACTTCCTTCTTAAACAGATTCTTGGACCCGCTCCTGATTCGTCAGAGCCGTTCAGAAAAAGAGAATTGATGTAGGAGTTGAATAAGTTAGAATTTCAAATCCCTAGAAAAAATTATGAGCTGGTCTCATAAGACTTCAATGTCCTTTGGCCCACAAGAAGATGTCCTTGGTAGGTTAAATTATGTTATTGGTATTTCTAATTTTATTATTAAGTTTCGTAGTCTTAGTTTGTTAAGTCATCATATGCTCATGGCTGTTTTGTTATTTGGAATTGTCTTCTGTTATAGTTAGAAGAGTTAATCTTTTTAATAGAGTTAAAATCTCGAATTTTGTTAATTGAATAACAGAAAGTGTGTTAAAAGCTTTGTGCTTTTTGTGTTTCTACCGATCTTTTGCAATGGTAGGTTTGTCCTTCATGTTTTCTTTTTTCCTCTTTATCTTCTAATACTTATTGTTCTCTTCAAGCTCCATAACATTTAATTTTTGACTTGAACTCGAGCATGTTATTCCCTGATGAATTCTTCTGTTATTAACTTACTATTTTAATTTCTTACAATTCATCTTAACTAGATTGTTTTGTATAACTATAGGTCATCTCTTTAGCTATGCGTTTAACTCCTCATATTAAATTCCAAGGGTACCTTGTAGTCAACTGATGTACACCTTCCCATTGTTACAGCTTTGCTTAAAAATATATTCTGTTCTGAATTTGTAGTGTTATTATCTGTCTCATTGTAACTGCTACTCTGGTTAAGCACATAGTACACTTGAATTAGAATTGTTGATTTTGAGTATATTTTCTCTTGTATTTGTAATATCTAATATTACTTCATTTCCTACTTTATTGCTTCAGAGGAAGAAAAAGAATTTGGCGTCTTCTCACCCCAGTTTGACAATTATTTATCTAAATCAAATTCCAGTAAAGAGTTCAATACCCTGGGAGGCACTTCTCCGCATTCTGTCACCACTTCACACACCAAGAATCCTTCTTCCAAAAAGTCATCAGAAGTTAATGATAAAAATCTTATTACAACTACTCCTGCAACTTCAAGCAGTGTAGGTAGTATCAGTGCGGTCTCACATGAAAAGAGTGTGTTTGAAAATAGACTTGTCAATGGATGTTGCAGTCAGGTGCTTATGACTGATTTACTCTGTGCTGTATGCAAGCAATTGCTCTATCGACCTGTGGTTCTTAATTGTGGCCATGGTAATGAACTAAATCTTCAACCTTTCTCAGTTGACGTACTGAAAGTTGTTTAGTAGGGGAATAATTCAGTATCATCCATACCTCAATTTTTATTGTTTCCCATGTTGCAGTATATTGTGAAGCTTGTATCATCTACCCAAACAATAAATTATGTGAATGCCCAGTTTGCCAGTCCACGCATCCAAATGGGTTTCCAAAAGTTTGTTTAGTTCTAGAGCATTTCTTGGAGGAAATTTTTTCTGAAGAATATGTAGCACGGAAGCTTTATGTACTTGAGCATGCTGATCGTCAGTATGGAAGTCCATCAACATGTATGTCCAATTTAATCATTATTTGTTTCTGTTGAGCTTATGATTTTGTTTAGATCACTATTCAGACTTTAAGTTGCGTGTTCTGTTGAACAATTTGCATGAATACTTGGAGACACATATAAGTAGATATGCTGTAGCATGAGTGTAGGATTTGTCCCACTCTTGATGCCACTTTAAGAAGTGTTAAATGAGGAATTGTCCCTCATTTCTCCGAATATTAGTTGCACTTAAGTGATGTCAAAGTTGTAGAAGTAGGGAAATCTATCTGTGGAAGAAAGGTTAGAATGTCTGACTTGGCTTTTGGAGATGTTGAAACATAGCATCATAGCACTTTTAGCAGAAGTAAGAACGAGGAAACTAGGAGACACCCTTTATTACTACACAAATATCATCATGCAAGTTCTGTTGTTGCTTATTACCTCAAACCCTTCTCCTTTTCTTACACCCTGAGAAACCCCTGAAACTCCTAAACCCAAAAACTGTAATTTTTAGTCTCCAGATCCTCGTTAAACTATCCTATATTGAGCAGTGAAACTAAGGACAACAGTGATTAGTTATGGTTATGAAGTATCTATTCGAAATGAAATTCTTCCCTTGCCACAAGTTGTCTTGCGTCAATATCAAATGCAATGTGGCTGTCCATGCAAACAATATCCTAATAATGTACCTCTTTTGACTTGACAGAAAGCACACCTCACCTCTTTTTTTAAAATTGTTATACTTCTTTTAACTGTAGTTGTAGGATACAATATTACTTCTTCTCTATGACGCAGTTCTTCATTCTATAAATAGCTTTTAACTTGATGTATCCAAAGCAGTAAAGGATTAGGCCTTCAGCCTTCAATTTCAGTTTCTATGTAATTGTTCAAAATTGTTTTTTTTGTGTTGGGTAATTATACCCAGTTTCTTGGCGGTTCAGAAAATGACGCCCTTTACTCATAAGTAATTGGATCATGGATACCAGACCCAACTTGTTAATTTTTTTACATTTTTTCTCTATTAAGAAAAAAACCTTTATATCGCAAGGCACATCACAAATAAACACCAAGTTCAAATTAAAAAGTCACAAAACAAAACTTGTGTTAACTCCAAAAGCAAAATTCATCTTTAGTGTTGGCACTTTAGTATATAAACTCCCAGAAGAAGTCGAGTCATCGACACGCTTAGTGGGTTGAGTTTCTTCAGGACTATTCTTTTGTCTTAAAGCATTGTCGAGGGGTAGAGAACAAAGTCGCTGATGCGTTGAGTATGGTATTTATTCTCCTTAACACTTTGAGTGTGAAGGTTATTGGGTTTGAGCGTATTGTCAATGAGTACCCTTGTCTAGACTTTAGAGAGACATATTACCTTATAAAATTCTAGTGTACCACCCTTAGGCGATTTTCGTATTCATGATGGGTATCTTTTTTGGTCGCAATAAGACCATTGCGATTGTGAAGGATAGATTCTTTTGGCCTAGCCTCAAGAGGGATGTAGCTCGTACTGTTTTTTAGTGTCGTACATGTCAAACTGCTAAGGGTAGGAAACAAAACATAGGGTTATATATGCCTTTGTCGGTACCCCATGCTCCTTGGGAGGATATTAGCATGGATTTTGTCTTGGGGTTACCGCGGACCCCTAGAGGTCATGATTCTGTTTTTGTTGTAGTGGACCGTTGATGATACATTTTATTCCATGCAGTAAACTGATGATGCTTCACACATTGCATCAATTTTTTTTAGTGAGGTTGCAAGGCTACATGGTTTGACTATCTATAGTTTCTGATCGGGATGTCAAATTCATGAGTTATTTTTGGAAAACTTTATGGAAGAAACTAAATACCACTTGTGTTACTCGGACTCGGGTGTGGGTGTCAGGTGCGGATACGAATCTAGGTGTCGGATACGTGAAGTCAAAAAATAGAGGATACGCGGATATGGGCCCAAATTTGGACACGGGTGCAGGGATACGGTATGTTATGATTTTTAACAATAATATTTATATTGTCCAAATTCATATAGACATGCATTTATCATGAAACTTCAGGGGCTGAAGTGCAAAAATATAAAGAAACAGGGGTTGAACGGAAACTATTAAAACTCCAGGGGCTAAAATAGAAGAAAACAAAACTACAGGGACTGATATATAATTTTTCAAGGGCTATTTTGAACTTTCAGAAAACCTGGGTGACTAAATTAAAAAATTATAAAAACTATGGGGGTACCCAATTGTAATTGTTCAAGGATATTTTAAATCCAGATCTGAGCAGACTCGTTCTCGTTGGAGAAGAGAAGAAAAAGGATCTCGTTGTTGGAGAAGAGAAGAAAAAGGCTCAGATACTCGTTTTCGTTGGAGAAGAAGAAAAAAGCGACGATCGTAAGTTTCTCCATCTTTTTCTTCGGCAAAAAGCACCTTTACCCGCCTGTGGTCGTCGACTTGTAAGCAATTGGCCACTGAACTTGAAAAATATGCAATTGGACCACTGTGCTTTCTAAAACTGAAAATTCAAGCCATTGGACGGAAGTCAAATAATTACACACGTGGCATTGAAAAAATCAAAATATTATTATTTTCTTATGTGGCAATACAAAAAAAAAATCATTGATTATGTGGCAAAAAATGATTAAAATAATAATAAAATTAAAATAAATAATAATTAATTCATTTTAAAATAATTCATTTTAAAATAAAATAATTAATTTTTAAAATAAAAATAAAATAATTAAAATAATAAAATTAAAATTAATATTTGGAATTAATGATTAATAATTAATCATTAATTTGTAAAATGATTATTTTATTTTTATTTTAAAAATTAATTATTAATCTTACTGATTAAAAAAATCATTAACTTGTAAATAAATCATTTTTGCCACATAAAAAAAATTTCTGTTTTTGTTTTTTAAAAATTTTGTTTTTAAAAACAAAAAACAGAATTTCTTTTTAACTTGTAAAATAAAATTTTGTTTTTAAAAAATGATTTTTTTACAAGTTAATGATTTTTTTAACCGGAATGATTAATAATTAATTTTAAAAATAAAAATAAAATTATCATTTTACAAGTTAATGATTAATTATTAATTCCAAATATTTATTTTAATTTTATTATTTTAATTATTTTATTTTAAAATTAATTATTTTATTTTTAATTTTAAAATTAATTATTTATTTTAAAATGAATTAATCATTATTTATTTTAAATTCATTATTATTTTAATTATTTTTTGCCACGTAATCAATGATTTTATTTTTGATTTTTTTTTGTATTGCCACATAAGAAAATAATAATATTTTGATTTTTTTTCAATACCACGTGTGTAATTATTTGACTTCCGTTCAAGAAATTGGGCAGAATGGCCTGAATTTTCAGTTATAGAAAGCACAGTGGTCCAATTGCATATTTTTAAAGTTCAGTGGCCAATTGCTTACAAGTCGACGACCACGGGTGGGTAAAAGTGCTTTTTGCTCTTTTTCTTCAATCTTTTCTCTTTCTTCTTTCTCCTCTTTCCTCGTCTCTTCTTATTCTCCTCCGATGAATCACCTACCGTATCCAGATTCTGTGGCCGAATCCCGTTCGGATCCCGTACCGGTGTCGTGTCATGTCGACACAGGTTCTCCGCCAAAAATGGCGAGTCTGAGTATCTCAGAATACCACACTTAAGTTTTCCACTGCCTATCACCCACATGTGGATGGTCAAACTGAGGTAGTTAATAGGAGTCTGTGATTCGCTGAGATGTCTTATAGGTGATCATGTGTCTAGTTGGGATAGAGTTTTACATATGACTGAGTTTGCCTATAATAGTTCGGTTAAACCCTCTATTGGGACGAGTCCTTTTCAAATTTACATTGATTATCAGCTTAGGAAACCTATCGACGTGGTCCCTCTTCCCTCTGCGTATAGAGCTAATGAGTCTACTGAAACTTTTCCACGACACATTCATGTTTTGCATGATCAGATGAGACAAAAATTTAATTTGAGTAATGAAAATTATAAGTCTGTTGCAGATGTTCATCGCAAGTACCAAGAGTTTAATGAGAATGATCATGTGGTGTTTCGGCGCCGTGTCGAGAGGTTACCTCTAGGCACATGAAAAAAGGTGCATGTTAAGCGGATGGGTTCATTTCGTGTTAAAAAGATGGTCAGTGCTAATGCTTACGAGTTAGATCTTCCTAGTAATATAGGTATGTCCTGTATTTAATTTGGGCAATCTTACTCCATATCATGGGCCTTCTAATCCGTCGACCACATCTCCTGCTTCTTCGTCTACTAACCCTGTTGAGCCTTTACTTATTCCTCCTTTACCTGTTCCACCTGCACCTCCTCTTGTTTTTTCACAATCTACACAGATGGTATCGAGGATGTATTGGATGAAAGGTTTGTGTCGACTAGGCGCGGAGGTTATCGTCAATTTTTGGTTAAGTGGAGAGGCAAGCCTGGCAGTGATTGCACATGGATTGGTAGGGACGAGTTTCATTGCATTGATTCTGCATTGTTGGAGCATTACGAAGATTTCATTTCGACAAAGCCAAATTTTTCCCAGTTGGGGAGAAATGATGGGGATCGATTATTTAGTTCCCTTGTTTATTTAATTATTATAGAATTGTTTTGATTAGTTGGAGTGTTTTTGTCGTTAATTATTTTCTTGGTCTCCAACTCCAATTTAGGATTGTTTTGTTTAAATACCGATGTAATCTTCACACGAAGGACATTCTGAATATTGATATTATTATTGGCTTTTCTTATATCGTGGAGATATTTATCTATAGTTAATAGGTGCCGAGTTGAGACTCTAAACCCTAGAATTTAAGCGCAGATATATCTATCAATTAATAACAAAATTCATTTTACAAAGGTTGTCCTACATCATTTGTGCATCAGAGCTTAAGGTTTCTCCATCAATTTCTTATTTTTGGGAGATCTTGGATTTCCCAAAAAAAGAATTGTTCATTGTCGGCCGGAGTTATTGCCATGCTCATCGCCGAAGTCACTGTTCATCGCCGAGTTACTATTCATCGCGATTCACTGTTCAAAAAAATTAAAAAAAGAAGGTAGAAGAGAGAAAAATTGTTGTCGTGTTTTGCCGCCGTCTAATATTATGAGTGGTAACTCTAATCTCTAACTTGTAAATATCTTTACCAAAATTACAGTTTACTCCCCTATAGTTTCATCTAATATTTTAGTTTTAGCCCATAGTTTTATATACTTTTCACTTATACCCTTTTATCATTTTAAATCAGTCCTTACACTTTCTGCATTCATACTTTAGCCCCTGTCTTCTATTTTCTTTTCAGTTAGATCCTTAAGTTATCAACGAAAAAAAGTTTTATTTTATTTATTTTTTTATTTTATAACCCATTGTTCCTAACACCCAATGTCTCAAGCCACTAAAGAACTGCTTGTGGAAGTAAATGAGTATATTTGGTTTCTCGACGGTGAAAGTGATCGAATACACTACCTTATTAACACATGTGGCCATAAATATTAAACCCAAGCAAAAAGAGCTTAGATGAGATATGGTTGATGCATAAGATTACCTTGAAAAATTGCAACGCGATATCAAGATGAACAAAGAAAAACTGAAGCAAGGAAACTTCAACAAGTTAAAGCAAAAGAACTTCAAAAGTCTACACATGAAATGGTTTCTATATGTTCGTCTGTAAAAGATAACATCTCTTTTGTAAAAGATTACATCTCTTTTATAAAAGATGACATCTCTTCTATAAAAGGTCTTATTGATTTGCGGGCACATATTCCAAATTTTGGGGCTACATACAGTAGGGACGTGTCCATAGAAATTCTTGAAGTTCCAACAGTTGAACCAGAGATTGTGTATGAGCAACAAATTGAGAAAAACTCTAAAGTTGCTTTTGAGTACTTTAGAGTTGTTCGTTATCGAAGAAAGGACGATTCGATAAAGTTATCCAAGTTCACATTGTTTACTTCGCTTTCCAAAAAGCTTATTTTCAGTATCTTTGAATACAAAAGCGATGCACTCATCAATTTTCTTTCCAAAAAAAATTTAGCTTTACCGCGTTATGATGTTGTCAGATGTGTTCCAAAACGTTCTTCTGTTGCAGAGGAGTTTGTGACTTGTTCTATTTTATTATAAAACTCGAGGTTGAGTTTTCTACAACAAGAGGAGAATGATGGAGACTACAAGTCAAGAACAAAGAAGCAATTTTTTATATTTATTATTTGGAATTTTTATTATGTTTAATATAAAAGTAGTTGATGTGATTTTTATGTGTTTTATTTATTAGTGGTGATTTAGGACATTAATTGGTGATTAAGAATTATTAACAATGGTATTTTAGTCGTTTATTAATTTTATTATTCCCCTAGTATTTGGATTTTGTCTCTTTAAATAGTGATGTAATATCCACAAATCATTTACACTAAATACTATTGATATTGAAATTGATTATTATCATTCATACTGTAGAGGTATCCTACCGTAGATGTATTTTATTCATCTTTAATGTTGATTCGTGGAGTTGATACACTTAAGAGACCCTAGAAATTTAAACGTGGAGTTTAAATTTTTTATTATGTTTAATATAAAAGTAGTTGATGTGATTTTTATGTGTTTTATTTATTAGTGGGGATATAGGACATTAATTAGTGATTAAGAATTATTAACAAGGGTATTTTAGTCGTTTATTACTTTTATTATTCCCCTAGTATTTGGATTCTCTTTAAATAGTGATGTAATATCCACAAATCATTTACACTAAATACTATTGATATTGAAATTGATTATTATCATTCATACCGTAGAGGTATCCTACCGTAGATGTATTTTATTCATTTTTAATGTTGATTCGTGGAGTTGATACACTTAAGAGACCCTAGAAATTTAAACGTGGAGTTTAAATCCTAGTTTATTTGTCATTTAATTCTTCATCCTAAATTTGTCTTGCATCAAATTACATAGTAGATACTTGTCTGGACTCTGGACTCTGGACAAGAAGAATTATGAAACATTACATGGTTAATATAGTCAAATCACATGGTCCTCCAAGTCCTTTACTTTTTTTCATTGTTCATCGTCCTACCTTTCACTTACCTCTTTCCATAATATTTGGGAAGTAAAGGTTCCTAGGATTAGGCATTTGTATGGTCTTGAAAGACTCGATATGAATGATTTGTGCCAGAGACCTAGACCCTACAAGTTCTTGTCTCCACATATTTCTGTTATGTGCAAAAAAAGCCTGAAATCCTATGGCCATCCCTTTCTCGCTGCATTATGGCTAGTAGTTGTTGAGGTCCTTGTTAAGTTACGTGGTTAGAAATGATTCTGCCCTTTTCCCTTCATAATGTTTTGCATACTGGGTTTTGGGTTTTTATTTGTAGGGAGTATAATATTTGTAGCAATGTGTTGATAACCTCTTTGGGATTTGAACCAAGAAAATTGTGAGAATTATTCAGATACCTATCTCCTTTTGGTTTTTCTCTAGGAAAATGTGTCATTTTTGGCTTCTCTCAAGGCATTGGCGATGGGGGCTTTGCGGAGGTAGCTATTTCTGATATACACAAGAATTATAAGGCTGTTCTTTGTTAAGGATACGTATTTTCCACTTTGTATTAGTTTTGACGAGCTACTCATCTTCCATCAATGTTCCTCTTTTCTCTGTTGTAGACTTCTTCTTTTATCTAAACAAATATATAGTCAAATGTAGCATGGTGATGTTCCTCAAATTTTCGGCATATCCTTTCTTTCACCTTATGTCAACTTCACCATGATATTGACCTTGTGCCCTTTATATGATTTGTAACTTTATCAGGTTCAACTCAAGCTCAACAAACTGATGCTCAAAGTTCATATAAACCTGCTACCACTGACCAACCACGGTGGTTGTCTGGCCAGGGACCCAATGTTCATTTTGGAGTGGGCTGTGATTACTGTGGGGTAATATTGTTGTTTATTCTTTTCTTGCTCCCAACATCCATTTGAAAGCAAATATATAAAAGTTGTTTGGTTGTTCTTACACTTTGGAGAAAGCATCTTAATGTATGATTTTCTTGCTTGATGCAAGTTCTTACATTTTCGAGAAGGCATCTTAATGTATGATTTTCCTGCTCAATAGTAGTTCTTACATTTTTGAGAAATTATCTTAATGTATGATTTTTTTGCTTGATATGATCAATAGATAACCTACATGTTTTGGTGATTTATTCCTAGGCCTATAATATGAGATTTTCTTTGTAGTACTGGGTTGTAGAGAGGATTGGATCCATTTTCGATTGATAGTGACTTGGACAGTTAGATTTATTTTCTTTATCGCCAACCTGCGCGGGTGTACACTGTTTTAACCGAACATATGCAAAGCATGTTTTTTTTATTGTTGTAATGAGAGCAGTTCAGTTGGTTACAGCCTCTAAGAAGCCAAACAAGATTCGAATATGAAGCTCTATTTGATTGGAAATCTTTATGTATATTTGACACTAATAGCTAACAAACATTTGGCCATTGTTTTAATATAACTCCTAAATGAACAGAACAGTGGTTGGAACTTGTTACACCTAGGCTTAGATTGTGTGATATGGTTCTATGGATTTATTTTAATATTAATTACCTCGTATTACAAACTAAATGCATACCCAACTTGTATTTATTTGATAGGATAAAAATTGCATGACAATGTCATATCAAAGAACTACTTTGGTTTACTACTTATTTCTTGATTTTTATGCAGCTGTGTCCAATAACTGGGAACCGATACAAATGCACAGATTGTAGAGAGGAAATTGGCTTTGACCTCTGTGAAGGTTGTTATAATAGTTCCTCCAAGCTTCCAGGCCGCTTTAATCAGCAGCATACATCAGACCACAAGTTCGATAAGATTACTAGTGGCCGTTCTTTAATTTTGAGCCTGCAGGCTGAACATTCCGACGAGGATGATTTGGAGGACGAGTACCCAGAAAATGTTTTCCACCCCTACTCGTCAGATGATAATCAACGGGATGCAGATGCTGGTGAAGCTATCCCGAATTCCTCTAGCGATCTGTCAGAGAATCAACAAGGCTTCGACTCAACAGCCTAAAAGATTTTCAAGTCAGGTGGTGTTTGTTTACCTTTTAATACCTCTTAACAGCTCCACATCTAATTCGGTAAGAAGGTAAAGTTGTTTGGTAAAATTTTGTTTGTCTCGTAATCGGTAAAAAGAATATATATTTCTAAATCATTAAAAGTTGTCTCTTAATGAAAAATTTAAATATATAGTCTCTATATATTGTGTTCTTTCCTTTCTAAATTTTAAGATCTTTGAATAGTTTGTTTGAGATATTTTTAAATTTAAAAATCATTCAGATGTTTAATACTTTTTAGTTTTCAAACAACTTTTTAAGTTTAAATGTTATAAAAAATAAACATATGTTAAACATTCAGATCTTAATTACTAAATTTTTTTAAACAATATCTTAGTTTTAAAAAATGGTATTAGTTATGAAAGCATTTTTAGGTTGCTTGCATATGTATATGAGATGCCCGACTATTTTTTTTAATATCGATTTTAGGTTTGATTTTGCTTGAAGTGGATGAGTTTTAAAAATTTACAAAATGAAAATGGCAAAACTATGAATTTATAGTTGGGAAGTTTTACTTAATGCACAACTGAAATTTTAATTTTTTGAATTATCCCATTAAACAAATTAAAATTTTACAATTGGATCAGTCTGTTAACTGAAGCTCAGTTCAGTTAAATTGACCGTTAGCTTTTTCCTACGTGGCATTTTAAAATAAAAGAAAAATGATTTAGCAAAATAATCCAATCCCACTGATAACACTAGCAGAACAACCAATTGAATTTCAACATTAGATTCCTTCGACGATTAAACCCACTGGATCAGAACTACAACCAGGGGAATCAAGCCTCCACATCTTCCATGCCCTGCAAGACCTTTGCCCAAGCCCCCAATTGCCTCGAAAGCTCAATCTCAGACGCCTCACCCCCTGCAATCAGAAACTTCTTAATTATTCACTAAACACCTAACAACACACAAGGCGTCATGCAAGCTCCGCTATGCCTCGTCAAGAACCAAGAACCAACTGATTTGACCCATGAACCAACATTGTGGTTGTTCTACCCATTTCGTTAATCCCAGTAATCTTCACAATTTTCCCATCTCCAAGTGAAGCAGCCTCAACCAAATCAGCAAATCCCAACTCCTCTGCACGAAAATGCTCAATATTCGCAATGGGTCAACAATTCAATGTCTTAGTAATAAACTCAATCTCATCACGCTCCACGTCCTTGATCACCAAAATCTTCGTCTTGGCCAAATAATGAAGTGACAAATCCGTATCGGCATCCCTCAAAATACTCTTCTGGATCAACATCACATTACACCCAGTTGCCTTGATCTTCTTAATCATACCCAAAATGTAATTCCTCTCTTCCTTCAATATCCTATCCATCTGGGTATAATCCGAAACAACAATAGACTACTCAATATCAGTTTTTGGAGGGGAAATCTGAAACTGTATAACAACAATTTTTGTATTTTCGACCCGGGTCGAACCTCCAGCAACGCACCGGCGATAACGACGACGGTGGTGGTTCCGTCACTGGCAACGATGTCCTGGGACTTAGAAAGTTCGACCAGGAACTTGGCGGCAGGCTGGAGGACTTCCATCTTGTGGAGGATAGTGGCATCGTCGAGCTGCTGAAGTTCGTGGTGTGTCTACCTCCTTTGCAGCAGCCGCGCGCGGCGGTGGCGTTGGTTTTGATGGCGGTGATGGCGACGAGGGTTTTGGCTCTGACGGCGTCTCTGTGGAGGTGGACGGTGAGGAGAGATCTCGGGTGGGGAGAGATCTGGGGAGGAGGGTTTGAGAATCTTCAGTCCATGTGAGAGATTGGGGTGTAGGGAGAGATCTGGGGAGGAGGGTTTCATACCGGAGAGGATTGGGGAGACAAGAGTAAGAGAGAGAAAGTAAGAGGAAGATGATAAAGGGAGAGTCAAAGGAGTGAGGATAGAGAAATAAAATAAAAATAGGCCATGTCCACGTGGACCACGTCATCTTTGGTCCAGGACCATGATGACCTAGCTTAGCGATTATATTTGTCTTTTCGATCGCTCATATCGGTTGCGGATAGGTTGGTCGCTAGTAGTGATCGCTGATGTGCATCCAAACGACAAGATTTTGTGTGACGACTATCAGCGACCGCACTCGGTCGCGGATAGCGGTCGCTGATAAGCCTTTTCTTGTAATGGTCATTTTGTTTTATTTTTTTTTCCTTTTTAACGTCTATGTAGATAAAAATTTAACGGTCGTGACTTAAAAGTTGACAGAATGACTTAATTTTAAAATAATAATTAGTTCAATGATGTAATTCGAAAAATTAAAATTTTAGTAGTGTATTAAATAAAACTTGCCAACTACGATGGTTAAATCATTAATTTTGTCAAATAAAAATCTATTAAAGTCTTTATTTTTTTTATGTTTTTTATACGATAAATTGATATGGGCACAAGTAAAATTTGATATTTTCACGAGTTCTTCACTTCTTTGTCACACTAGTGGAGGGTCTATTTATTACTCATACGAGAGCTTTTGTAAAACTATCATTTTTACTTGTATAAATATTAATTTTCAAAACAAAAATTATTGTCTTTTCTCCTTTTTCTCTATTCAATATTTATGCAGGTATATTTAAAAAGAAAAAGAGAATATAAGGGATTTAGTATGTAGAAAGTTTCTAAAAAGAGAACACTATTTTTATATGTTTATTATATTTTCACATAGTTTCTTCTCACACGAAGGCTAGACTCACTCTATATTTTGTGAGAAAAATCATATAAAATATTGGATCCGGTTAACATTGAGTGAATTTCATGGTAAGTTCATTTCATACTCAATACAATGCTGACATACAGGCGGGAGGGTGATCTCTTCGTTACTTAAAATTCATCTCATGCTAACCACTCCCGAAAATATTAGTTCCCTTCTAAAAATATTCTAGTGATAGGATAAAAATACATAAATATCCTAAATAGATTTGTTGTTTTTATAAAGTTAATCTATATTATAGAGGCTTCATAGAAGTTTTGGTGATTTTGTGTCACATTATTTTCTTCTTCTTCTTTTCCCTTATAATTTAATTAAAATTATATTTTGTTTTTTTATATTAATGTTTTATTTATTCTACTTAATACGTCAAATTTTATAAATTTTATTATTTTATCTCATATAGTTTATACACGCAATAGGTGTATCACGGAGCTAGTAACAAAAGAAATATAATGATTAACTTTAAGGCTGAGCATGTAACCAAATTAGAACTGAAATCGCACCAAAAATTCCATAAATCACACCAATTAAAATCGCACCAACGGTTTTGGCGTATGTGGCGGTTTTAGGTAAGTTGAAAAACCAAATTTACGATTTCGATTTGGTTACTAGTCAAAATTGCACGCATAAAACCGAAATCACACCAAATAATCATCATGTTTTCTCAAATTTGCTACAAGTATATTGATAAGTCGGTTTTATACCTACTTATTCGGCATCTATTACTTGAATTATTTGTTTAATCTCGTGTTTCTTAGTTACTTTTCATGCATTTTGTTTCCATTTTGTAGATTATATGCTTGGAAGCGGCATGAGCGACTATTGGTATAAAATTTGCAAGGAAAAGCAATTCCGGTTAAAGTTCGGGTTTTCATGTTTATTTTGTGTGCATTTCTTGTTTGTGGCGTGGAACTTGAAGTATGTGAAGAGATTCTTTATTGGCAATTCCGAACGTCTTACATCATTTTAATTGGAAGCTCGGATGCGAGAGTATGGTTTTTAGCAACAACGACAAAGTTTTGAGTTGTTTCGGTTGTCGTTACACAGTAGCAGCTGCTTACAATGAAATTTCAACAGTCATCTGTTTGTTATTTCTGAAAGCTCAAAGAATGAAAGTTGTAGATCTCGTCGATAGCTTCGATTTGATAGGTCGCGGGACTCGTAATTTCTCCCGGTTTGAAAGTTATGGCAGTTTTAGCAGAGGAGGTAATAGCAGCAAAATTATTTGAAAACACATCATCCAGCCGGGGCTGGGCCTTGTTAAGCTTTACCACCCAGCCGGGGCTGGGGGTCTGGGAAGAATTAGCAGGTTGGTACCCAGCCGGGGCTGGGTAGTGCAATGGGAAACATTCAGCTGGGGCTGGGTACGCGGAAAATCAAGACTCCTAGTTGGTTTCTAGTGCTACAAGTGTGGAGTTTTAGAGATGGTAATGACTTGGGACTTGTATATGCATGGAATTATAGTCAAAATACATGTGGTAGTATATATATGGACATAAAACTCTGAGATTAGAAGAGACACAAAAAAAAAATTACGAAGAAAAATCTCAGTTTTTCTAGCGAGCATAGGAGGAGTATTTCAAGGCGATTTTCGAGACGATTGCGATTCTAGGCTACGTGAGGGGTGTTTTTCAATATTCTTCATCTTAGTTTATTATTTGTAATTGAAAAGATGATTTCCATGATTTATTCAGTGTTTATTTCGTTTATTATGAACTAAATCACTTTTTAGGCTTATGATGGATCTTTAAATGAATCTATGGTTTTGTAAACTTTGATTTCCAATTTAATAAGCTATTTCCAGTTTATCTATATTAATTTGTGCTTGAATCTATGAATTGCCTGATCAACAATTCTTTGTGGAGTTGGATGGAATCGAGAGAGGATATTCAAATCTAGGCATAGTTGATATAACATGTGTTCAGGATTTTGTTAATAACTTAAACTTGATGAGTGTTAAGGTAGAGATATGCTTGACATCACATGTAATCGGATAGAGAACTTAGTCTTCAACCTTCTTCAATTGTAATTCACATAGAGATATAGTGAGTTAGTTGCTTAAGGTGTTTAACGGATTTCTATCTTAATTGTGGATTGACGTTAATATGATATTAGTGCATCGAGAGGTGGTTAATACTACGTTCGTGTTCTTGATTAATAAACTGGAATAGTGAGTTGAATTGGAATAAAAGTGTTAAAATCAGAGTACAGCTTAGGGTGAAATCATAAGTCTAATTCTCCATTAATTGTTTGAAATTCCAGATTTTGATATTTGTGATTGGTTTGTGATAGTTTAATTATTTTTTAATTTAGAATAGTTATTTTTAATCATTGAATTTGATTTGTTTAATAAAATTAGGGTTAATAGAAGATTGGTAATTGTAAGTTGAGATTTTTGCTAATAAGTCTCTGTGGGAACGATACTCTACTCATCACTTTATTACTTGTTGACCACGTATACTTGCGTGTTGTGCGTATATAGATTTTACACAACATATATATAATTTCTCTACTATAAAATATTCTCATCATTTTATTTTAGAAGACATATATTGCAATGTTGAATGAAGAATCAATTATATTTGCAAATCAAGAATGACTTGGTATTTCCTAAATCAAATGTGATAATATAGTACTCCTTCCGTCCCATTATAAAGTCTTTATTACTATTTTGGGAAGTCCCATATTAAATGTTCATTTTCCTTTAATAAACAAACTTTTACACGTTTTTCTATTATACACGTTGATGTGTTAAAAATATGTACTGCAAGTGCACAGTGTCGAATTGAAGAACTGGCAAGTACAGGTCGAACCCACAGAGACTAGATTAATTCTTTAATATATCCTTAATTAATATTTTAGGCAAATTAGAAATAAAAATGGTGGAGAAGAATTTTTAACTAAATTATGCAAACTATTAATTAATAATGAAAACTATTAATTAGAAAAGATACCAAGGAATTAGAATCCACCAAATATTAACATAATAAATAATTTCTTATTTCCTAAATCAATTCCCAAATTATTCTCCCTTCCCTTTAAAAATAATGATTCATATAATTAATATGGGCAAGCATAAGTTATGAAAAATTCACAGATTAACTATACCTTATCAAAACCTCGCAATCAATATAAAAATCATATGCAATTTATGCGGAGGAAAATATGAAGGTGAAAATAATTAGGCATTAATTTGGGAACGGAAAGAAAATATAGTTATGAAATATTTAGTTTCATCATAATCCTAGGTATTAGAAATTTAGCTAGCCATGGAATTAAAAATAAAAACAAATAATATTAGTACTACTATTCGCATGAAATAAGAACAATAATTAAAAAGAGAATTTCTATTATGTAAATAAAAGAAAGTGACAAATACTCCCTGACAGTATGTTCCACACGTGATTGGAAAAAGAGAGACAAACTCTAAATATCTTCTCCCTCCTACACTAGTGAAAACTAAGAAAAATAAATTAACAAGTAATATCTTTCTCTAAAACAAGAGGCCTATTTATAGGGAAAATAACTTTGAACCCTAATTTAGATTCATTGAACTTGGACACTTTGATTCCCTTTCCATGTAGGATTCAACTTTCTAGTAGCAATCAACTTCTCAAAAACATCTTCTAGATAGACTTTTCTTTCTCTTGTTGGATTTGAATTGCACTAAGATTGTTCCACCTCTTTCCTTCTCCTTGTAGGATTCTTCTTGGACATTCCTTATATGAATAAGAGCATTAAATATTGCTTGATCACCAAGATTTTGACTTTATTGCAATAAATATTAAATCCTTCAAAATAAAATAAAACATATTAATTTAATAAACTAATATAATTAAAAGGACAAAATTAGGGATAATTAAATGTATGAATTACGTTTTTATCAAATACCCACATACCTAGCTTTTGCTCGTCCTCGAGTAAAATAAATAAAAAAATAAAAATAAAACAAAAATTACAATACCCCATTTTCGTAGGAAACACGATTGTACTTAGCATGTGCAACAAGCCTTTAAACCCCAAGGTTACCCCAAGTGGACGAGTTGTGTCTCGTGAGGGTTTGCAGTGAATATACCCACAAAATTTAAAAATATTTTTGGGTTCAACAAATTATGAAATTGAAAGAAAACTTCTAAATATTTATGGGCATTATACATAAACAAGATTAAATTCAAAATCACACTTTCACCTTATCAAAAATATTCGATCTTCATTTTAGACACCATCCTTCATTAAATCAATTTCATGTAATGCATGTATGTGTATGTGATGTAACTCTTAGTAGGGATTTTTATCATGAAAATCAAGCAAACTCTTTTTTTCTTTGTCTTTCTTTTTTTTCCTTCTTTTTCTCCATTTTTTTTATTCTTGACTTGTGTAATGTCTCATTTTCTTAGGCTTTTCAGAGTTACCCATGTAGAGCGAGCGTTAGACCAATGACTCCCAAACCAGATGGCTTTAGGGCACTAGGTGTAGAGACACCCCTAAGGATTTACTAACTCGAGTAACAAAGGCCACAAAATTAGACTAGTCAAGCTGCTTTTATCCATCATACTTTTCAGCGTGAATATCGATGCTTTCCAAGGCTTAGATACCCAGTTATTTCGTTTAATGGACATTGAAGCAGTTATTTATTTCTTTTTTTTTCAACTTTTCTCAACTTCATTTTTTTTTTTTTGAAATTACTCGAATCATGGTTTATACCCCACAACTAAGAATTAGTGCAAACGTGAAGTGCAAAAATGCTTGTGAAATCAATTTTAAATCCAGATGGTGTTTTGAACTAAGATTTTGTATCTTATCAACAATTCAAGAGTTCTAAATCTTTCAATCTCACTCATGCGCTTTGCTCCATAAACACTTATTAGAATTAATTCAATTCATAAAAAGTCAAACAAAATTTTTTAAATTTTTTAATTTTTTTGTGTTTTTTTTTCGTAAAAAGAAAAAAAAATCTAATACAATTCGTAAAAAGAAAAAAAAATCTAATACAAACAAACTCCCCCCATACCTAAATCATGCATTGTCCTCAATGTATGCAAATGAAGAAAAGAGAACAAAGATATGAAAGAATTGTACCTTGTATGCGGGACATTTGTTCTGCAAGAAGATGTGGTGAGAAAAAAAACAAATGTACATATCTACAAATTTTATAAATCCTAAAAATTATGTGACTAAAAATGAATGTTACAAATGGATAAGTGAGTGTGAACTTTTCATTATTTTCAGGAGGTCTAGGAAATTGAAAATAGTCAGAATTTTTATCACAGTTGTGCTTCAAGGTTACCTCAAGAAAACTTGCATTAACATGTTCAAATGATGGAAGAGTTGGTTCAAATACATGTTCTAGTTTAGTTGACTTATTTGTAGTGGATCTCAACAGCTCATTGACCTTATCTAAATATTCAGATTCATTCCAATTTTGGTCAAGGTGATTTAAGAAAAAATCAATTGGATCTTTTTCAATCAAGAGTCTATTTTCATTTATTTCTTGGATCATTAACAACTCTTGTATCATGTTTACTTTAATGGGTTGGTCCAAAAAATCACTAGGTGACTCTCCCACATTAAACACATTTAAGTCAATTGTCATGTTTCTAAATGTCAATTTCATTAGCCCATTTCTACAATTAATTAACGCATTAGAGGTTGCTAGAAATGGTCTACCTAAAATGACCGGAATTTGACCATTGGGATTTACAACAGGTTGAGTTTCAAGAACAATAAAATCAACAGGGAAGACAAAATCACCAACCTTAATGAGTACATCTTTAACTATTCCTTTTGGCACTTTAACGGAACGGTCAGCTAGTTGGAGTGTGACACTTGTCTTTTTCAACTCTCCTAAGCCTAAGGTTTCATACACAGAAAATGGTAACAGGTTCACACTAGCTCCTAAATCAAGCAAAGCCTTTTCAATTAATGTGTCACCTATGATGCATGAAATAGTAGGACAACCGGGGTCCTTATACTTTACTGGGACTTGACATGACAAGATAGAACTCACATGGGCTGTTAGAAAAGCTTTTTTAGGAACATGAGTGGTTCTTTTATGTGTGCACAAATCTTTTAGACATTTAGCATATGAGGGAACTTGTTGAATGACATCTAGAAGAGGAATGTTAATTTTCACTTGTTTGAACACTTCTAGAATTTTGTCCAACTGGGCCGACTGCTTGTTTGAAATTAGTCTTTGAGGGAATGGGGCTTTTGGTTTAAAGACTTTTTCATTTAATTCAGAAGAATTGGTTTGATCATTTTTTGACACAAGCTTAGTAGATGGAACTACTGACTCAGAGTTTGTGGCCTTTTCTGGCTGAACTGACTTTGAAGATGGATTGTTAGATTCAATGTTTAAAATTTTCTCTTCTTCATTATCAATGCCAACATGATAATTTTCAGACCCTAAAGAAATTACAGAATTCACATGATTGACTTGGTTGTTTTCAAGTGAATTAACATGATAAGGTTTTTGAGTAGGGACTGAAAATTTTGGATTGGTCTCGGGTTGACTAGGAAGTTTCCCCTTCTCTATTTCACTAACTGCAGTGGCCAATTGACTCATTTGGATCTCTAAGCGAGAAATGGCTTGGTTAGTACTTTGCTGAGATTTTATTAAAGTTTCCACACTCTTCTCTAAGGTGTTAAGTCTCCTCTCACTTTCATTAGAAAAACCTGGTGGATATTGAGGTGTTGGATTTGAATTTTGGTACGGACCAGGATTTGACTTTTGGTAAGGTTGAAAAGATTGATTTAGAGACTGATTGAACTGATTTGAAGAATTATTTGGGTACGGTCCTTGGTTCCATGCAAAATTAGGATGATTCCTCCAACCAGGATTATAAGTGGGTGCAAATGGGTCATTCCTAGGTCGTTGAAACATTGCATTGACTTGTTCATATTCTTCAAATTGGGGCACGACTCTAGGACATTCCTCAATCACATGGCTTGGTGAATTACACTTTAGACACAAAGGTGTAGGTGTTGAGACTTGGTTCACGTGTGATCCCCTAGTTTCTAAATCTTCAAGTCTTTTAAGTACACCAGCCAACTTAACTTCTGTAGCAATTGAATTGTCAATTGTATGAACACCCCTAGATGAACTAGGTTTATCTGTCTCTCAGGTGGTTTCCCATTGCATGGTTTTTTCTACTAAGTCTTCTAAAAACTCCCAAGCCTTCTCCTCATCATTATTCAGAAAATCCCCTTGACACATTGACTTTAACATTGTTTTAGTGGGATAGTCTAAACCTTCATAGGCAATTTGACACAATCTCCATTTCTCAATTCCATGGTGTGGGCACTGGGATAACAAAATTTTAAATCTATCAAAATATTTCCAAAAGGACTCTTTTTCAAGTTGGCAAAATTGATGAATTGCATTCCTAATTTTAGCAGTTTTATGGTTTAGAAAATATTTTTTAGAAATGTAACGACAAATCCCTCTCAGGTTGATATGGAATTATTTGGTAAGCTATATAACCACTTTTTAGCATTATCTTTTAAAGCAAATGTTATAAATCTTAGCCTAATTGAGTCATCAGACAATTGTTGGATTTTCATTAAGGCACAAACTTCCTCAAATTCCTGAATAAATAAATATGCATCTTCTATCCCCGTAAACCTAGGTAACATATTTATAAAATGTGGCTTAAGTTCAAAATTATTACCAGTTACCGGTGGTAGACTAATACATGAAGGTTGGGCAGAGCGGGAAGGATAACATCGATCCCTTAAAGAAACAGTTTGGGCGCCCTCCATTTTTGTTAAAGTGAGATCTTTTAGAGTGAAATCCGAAAAATCAAGTTTTCTCACTAATCGTGATGTTCGTCCCTAATCCACACTTTTTTTTGCATACACTAATTAGCAAATAATCAGATAAGCACAAAAAAAAAATTACTTCTAAGGTTATCCTAAATAAAATCTAGACAGCTCCTAACTGTTCCAAGTTACACCGCAAGGTCCACCAAATTCAAAATTAATCATACCACTAGCCAGGTAAGTGTAAGAAAGGCGGGAGTCTCTCCGAAGAAACGGTGACTAATTGAATAACCGCACAATCTTTAGGCGTATACCTTTTGAACCACTTGCCTAGACACCAGTAGTTTGATTAATTTAAAATTCAGACTCCTCTTGGAGTTTCTTGTCCTAATTGAGCTCGAGAGTCCTAGGGGCCAACGTCTACTTGATTTTATTAGGTCATGGTAATGCAAAATGTAAATTGGGTTATTTGTGGGCCAAGGAAGGGTGATGAAATCCCCACCTTATCTTGTTACAGGTTGTGCCCTTAATGTTAGATTAAAGATAAAAATGCACAAATACAAAAAAAACTATAAACAAGTAAAATGTCCTAAAACTATGTGAATTACGAAAGAAGGAGAAATTTTGACGTACCTCAATCCTCCAGCAATCACCACAGTTTATATTTGACAAAAAATAAAAAATAAAAAATAAAACCTAACAGAATGTGCTCTACGTGAGTGAATGCATGAATGCGACAAATAATATATATATATATATAAAAAAAAAACTAAACTACTATATTTTTTTTATTTTAAAAAAAATATGGAGATACGAAGTACCGAAGAAAGCACAGCAACAAAATCTTTATCTTTTCGCTTCTTCGATCCGCTTCAATAATTCTGAAAAAAATGAGTTAAAACTAATTCGAATAAATAAAAATTAAGGAATAAATAAAAATTAATTCTAGTCCCCGGCAACGGCGCCAAAAACTTGATGTGTTAAAAATATGTACTGCAAGTGCACAGTGTCGAATTGAAGAACTGGCAAGTACAGGTCGAACCCACAGAGAGTAGATTAATTCTTTAATATATCCTTAATTAATATTTTATGCAAATTAGAAATAAAAATGATGGAGAAGATTTTTTAACTAAATTATGCAAACTATTAATTAATAATGAAAACTATTAATTAGAAAAGATACCTAGGAATTAGAATCCACCAAATATTAACATAATAAATTATTTCTTATTTCCTAAATCAATTCCCAAATTATTCTCCCTTCCCTTTAAAAATAATGATTCATATAATTAATATGGGCAAGCATAAGTTATGAAAAATTCACAGATTAACTATAACTTATCAAAACCTCGCAATCAATATAAAAATCATATGCAATTTATGCGGAGGAAAATATGAATGTGAAAATAATTAGGCATTAATTTAGGAACGGAAAGAAAATATAGTTATGAAATATTTAGTTTCATCATAATTCTAGGTATTAGAAATTTAGCTAGCCATGGAATTAAAAACAAAAACAAATAATATTAGTATTACTATTCGCATGAAATAAGAACAATAATTAAAAAGAGAATTTCTATTATGTAAATAAAAGAAAGTGACAAATACTCCCTGACAGTATGTTCACACGTGATTGGAATAAGAGAGACAAACTCTAAATATCTTCTCCCTCCTACACTAGTGAAAAACTAAGAAAAATAAATTAACAAGTAGTGCCTTTCTCTAAAACAAG